>CM021102.1:778808746-779506854 GCA_007115665.2 Sequoiadendron giganteum
CTCTCTCCCTCTCTCCCTCCCACTCTCTCTTTCTCCCAGTCTCCCCTTCTCCCTCCCTCTCTATCTCCCACTATCCCCCTCTCTCCCTCCCACTCTCTTAGAAACTCGTATACTCTAAAAAATACACTAAAAAAACCAAATTTCACATAACGCACTCGCGTTATAACATGAGCGTGTTTTTCACTCCACTAAAACAGTAAAAACATCTATATACCCATGATTTGAAGGCCCATAGTCTACATATTTCTTTGGTTCTGTGGGTGCTCTGACAAAAAATAGCTTTTTGATGATGTTGTGAAGTGTGCAAGCATCTTTTTCACATTCCATCACCTTTTCCATGATCTTTTTACCACCTTTGCATGAAATAGTAGAGTTTCCATGTTGAAAGACATATAATATCAATTGAAGTTTGAATTCCATTGAAAACTGATATACAATTGAAGTGTGGAAGGGAACAAGCTTTTGAACAAGTCAAATTATTGTGGAGTTTGAAGAAAGAAGAAGCTAAGGCTACATAATTGGGTTGAATTCCTCCATTTGAAATTCTGGTTTTTAAGGTATGTGAAGTCTTTACAAATTTTCTTTCATTCTATTATGGCTTGCTTTCATTTTTGTTTGTCATTATAACCTTAGGTTGTCAATGCACATTTTAAATTACCAAATTATATACACTTGCCAATTATAGAAATTCAAAACATTCACCAAAATTCATCCTTTAAAACAACTCCAAGCCTCTCCCATTCTTCTGAAGGGTCCAAACATCTTCCAATACCTCTGCACAAACTGATGTAGTACAAAGGAAGAAATCAACACCTTTCTTGACACACTTATTCAACTATATTTCCCTTCACAAAACATTTGATTTGTATACTCAAATTAGCATTAAGAGTTTTCAATTCCTTAAGGACCTTCAAAACACCTTGAAAATATTGAAAATAACTTATTACAATCAAATAGGTTCCTCAAAACATCAACCAATGATTATTTCATTCACAAGTTGTCTTAAATCTTCCATAATGGCACCATTGTTTACAAACACAAACTATAATTCTTAAGGCACAACCAAACCATTATTTGCTTAATAAATCTTTGTTTGAGTTAGTACAACAAAAATGAAACCTTTTAGAAGTCTACCCTTACACACAAACTTAGTTCCTTTGTTCACTTTCCACATTACTAGTAGCCAAGCATCTACAAACAGTCACATGTATCTCCTAAACCATGCACACACTTCAAATTGTAATACTCATTTTTGGTGCAGTGTTAGAGGACCCAAAACCATTGAAGATTAAAAAGGTATAATGAACCAATCCCAACACTCGTCCAAGCTAGACAAAAAACAAAAACATTATTTCCCAAATTTCACCCTTGGGTTATTTTGCAAAACCAGTTTTGGGCCCTTAACTCCAAAACTTTCGAAAACACTGGGAAAATAAAAGAATGATTGTAGCACCAATTTCAGAGTTGCAAGACATACCTTAACCCATCACATGACTCCTTTGGGACAACATTAAGAAAATTGACCTTTTTCACTATTTTAGGCTTCCAAGTAGGCCAATTTTACAAAGGAACTACCCTTAGATCTTCACACCAAACTTCCAAACCCAAAAGCAGTCTTTAATTAAGTCTCAAAACAAGATAATTTCTAGGTCTTAGGACCTTACCTGCTCAACTAGGCTTCCAATAAAAAAACCACCATTTTTGAATGCAAAAAGGGAGGGTTTATAGAAACTCCTATACCCAGGCCTTCCCAGACCATTCTAAAGCATCAAACATCTTCAAAATACCCTGCACAAGGTCAAATGTTCATTACATAGACCACTCCTTCAACACTTTTTTAGGAACTAATATTCGTCTCATTACCATGGTACAGATAAAATTATCCGCCATGCTGAAGAAAAAGACAAAGAGGAAACTAACAGACGAAGAGAATGAAACCTTGAAATAAAAGGAAATATTTCGGGTGGTGGCATATCGTGATAAGAAGAAATTTTAAATGATTGATGAAAACAAACCGATTGTAGAGGAACCTCAACTGTCAAAAAGAGAACGGGAATTGGCAGCACAACAAGCATGAATACGAAAGCATCGTCATAAGACAGATTCACATACCGTAGCTAGAGACACACCCTCTACGACAAGTGAATATGAAGGGAAACCATTAAGCACAAGCAAATATGGAGGGACACCATCTAGTACAAGTGAATATGGACGAACACCATCTACTGCAAGTGAATATGGAGGGACACCATTTACCGCAAGTGAATATTATTGGACACCATCCAACACATCTCAAGTTGAGAGTACATCATCACTCGAAATCGACGAAGAAGGTATGCCATCATTCCCATGTGAACCTCAAGGTATGTCTTCTTCTCCACCCTCGATCGAAGGTATGCAATCTAGCCCACCTTAATTAAATATTGATGAAATTCCTAATGTTGAGATGTATGTACCTAGGAGAACACCACCAAGAATTTTGCGTAGAAAGCCAAAGTATTTGATTAATATTGATGATGAGATTTTGCAGCACATGGAAGGTAATATTTCAACACGCACTTGTAGAAGATATGTTGAAAAGATTTGGGAATGATTCTTTGAAAGGCTAAATGAGACTGCAAGATGTCAACTATTTGTTGAAATGATGTGGGGTGTAAAGTGTAGAAATATCATGAAGACTCCTGGGTTGAGAACATCGAATGCATTGAGTGAAGACACTATTGTGAAGAATCTAATGGATGCTTATGAGTGTGTGGGTAAGACCTCACGGTCAAAGGATAGTAATGTCACCTGATGTGTCATTACATCGACTTTGGTAAGTTGTCAAACAAAGAGAGCTCGCCTAATCTAAAAGACTAGTGAAAAAATGGGAATTAGTAGAAAAACTTTATCAAGAGCCATTCAAAGGTGGCAAAGAATTGAGGGCAATGATACAAATGAATTATGGGAATTCTCAGGGAGACTGTCATTAAAAGATAAAGAAGTTGTTGAAGCCTTGAGAACACTAATTGAAGAGTATTGGAAGAATAACACAAGGCCATCTCCGATTCAAAGGGATGTGGTAAGAAGGAGAATCGGTAGTCGGAATCGTGAGCCACATCCAAAGCATTTTTTGGATATAAATCAAACCCAATTTTTTCAGAAATTTGAAAATGATTATCCTCAAATTAGTATTTCTCAAAGATTTTTTGAACTACTTAAACCTTTTTATGTCAAGATAAATCACACATGCACTACTTGTTGTTGTAGACTACATATTGAATTTTCTAACCATTACAATGTTTATCATTCTATATGTTTAGATTTGCATACTAATGATGTTTTGCAGGATTGTGGCATAGAAGCCCCACCAAAATATTCAAGAGAGTTCTTATCAAAAAAATTATGTGAAATAGAGGATGGACAGATATTCTATAGGACAACATGCTTGGATGGTTCATGCGAGCGTTGCGGTGGCTTCCAGCGTATGCCAGTATGTGAACATATGGAAAGCACAGATGAGGTGGGACAAAAACTAGTAGAGTTCGAGAAGTATAAAACAGTGGCATATGCTACAAAAGATGGGTCTGAAGCAAAAAGGTGTGATTTGGTTATTGAGAAGATTCCAATGTACAAATTTATGACCACATTTCATGATAGTATACTGTTTGAGTCTGCAATGCATACCCATAGAGCCCGATGGTTGGACACACAGTTCAAGCTATGCAAGGACACCTTTCTAGTTGGAAACATAGTATCTGTGGTTGAATTTGTAGAGAACTACACTCTATAGCCACAACATCAGGTGTAGTCATAGTATTACAACTCCACACAAGTTTTGATATTTGTGCACATAGCATTCATTCATGCATCTGATAGTACAGATGAGAAAATGAAGGTATTGAGGGAGTACCAATTTTACATTAGTGATGATCGCACACATTCTCCAGAGTTCATGCAAGGTTGCTTCCAGATGTTCTACAGTGGTTTGGCTTAGAGGGGCATAGAATACAATCAACATATAATATGGTCTGATAATTGTGCAACACAATTCAAGAACTTACGCATGTTCTACTGGTTGTGCAAGATGCATGTCATTACAGGTGTTCAACATATGTGGAAATTTTGTGAGGCTGGACATGGAAAGGGGGAGCATGATGGTGCAGGAGCATGCATGAAAAGAGAATTAGCATGAGAAGAGTTAAAGTATAAAGAAAGTGCAAAGTTGACAAATGAAAAATCAATCATCGAGTGGTGTAATGCTTTGATGGGTCCAGGTAATGAAGGTACGTCTTTAGTTCGTAGATTGTTTTGGTTGATGGATGATACTAACATTGCACCATATGAAGACTGTTGTACACTAATAGGATCGGGTGAGGTACACTCTTTCCTTAGCTCAAATACAGGTTCATGGAGTATCGATACACAAAATATGGCATGCTTTTGTTCTTCATGTACAATGTAAGACTGGAATGATTGTGAGTCAAGGGAGTGGGTTGACAAATGGTTCACAAGTTATCTTAGCCCACTTCACATGTATCACCCTCTGACGGCATTGGAACTGACACTGATAGAATCATCGATCAACTTTGACCATATATCAGATCTAGTTCAATGAGGTGATTTATCTACTTTCTTAGTTGTTGAAATTCCATATCGTTAGATCTTACTTTGTATTGTATTCGTAATGTTGACAAATTTCAAGAGATTTTTTGCACATATCAATGCAAGACATGTTTATGCAGTTATTGCAGATGAAGACAATGAAGAGGGAACAAACTATTACTTGTGTCATTGTGTTGAGACCAAAAAGAAATTGGAGGCCCCAATTATAGATGGAGAAAAAATCGAATACCCTATAGGCTCAGTTGTGGTTACTGGAACATGGCTTAGAAGGTACCCACATTCAAGTGTTAAACATTGGCTATTTCAGGACTTTGACATGCATCGTAAGATTCTTCATTACTCGAACCTTGTCATGGCATCCAATGTTCATTTGACAAAATATGGGGGTAGACCTCTGAACAAGACATTATGGAAGGTTCGTGAGTCTGACCATGAGGCAATACCTGACACAATAAAGAGTAGAGCAGACCCGGCTGGTTCGTTGGATTAATTTGTAAGTATATGCACATTGCTTCTTATTAATTTATACTTGTATGCACATTAATTTGTTTGATGCAAATGCTATCATCTTCTTTTACAGTGATTGGTGTGCCCTTGCAAAAAATGAAAATATATGAGCCATCCAGGAGAATGTCAACCAGAAAAGCAATGCAACATCCTTATTTTGATGCCTGCATGCAACATCTATAAGTGCCTTCCATCTATTTTTATTTCATTTCCATTTTGGATGCTCTTTCTTTTTCTCTTGTACTTTGCATATTTGTAAGTAAAGTACTAAGGGTTGATTGATCTTTCATTGTAGAAAATGCTGATTTAAGAGCCATCAAAGAGAATCTCAGCCAAAAAAATAATGCAACATACTTATTTTGATGATTTTGACAAATCTCAATTTTGATTTCAAGCCATTATTAGAGAGCATGTGAAGCTTAGCGAGGGAATCTCAAGTTACTCATTTGAAGTTAACCTCATAATGAGCATCTATGATGTAGACATTTAAAGAGAATCTTGAATGTATGAGTGACACTGTAAAAGATCTGAGAGAACGAAGTGCTAGAGGCATTGTAATAAGATTTAATTAGATAATGAGATATACTCAAATATTGTAAGGTTGGAGTTCATGTTTGGTGTAGTAGCACCTTATTCTATAAATACCTTGAGTAGGAAAATTTGTAAACTTTGAATTTTGAAATGTAAACAATGTGAAAAAGGTCATATAAAGGTCATGTAAACAATTTGTACACATTTTTCTGCAACTCGTGTGACCAAGCAAACTGTTCCAATAGGTCAGAATAGGTATGTTTACACTAGGCATGGTCCTCTTTCACACTGAAACACGTAGAATCGCTTTGAGCTATGTTCCACCGGATCAATCCCTTAAGGGTCCAAAGTCCAAAATGGCTAAAAAATTCAACATGCTAGTACTTAGATACCCTGACACTTAGAAACTTCTCATCGGATCCTAAAGAAAGGCATTGGGCCCCTCTAGAAAAAACTCTCTCGGTTTTGGCTATCTTGGAGTGGTTTTCTCGTGGTGGTGGATTTTCACTTGATGGAAAAAGTGTCAAATTCATGTAGTGCAAAGTTGCAAAGTGGTGCAAATTTCACTTTGCAACTCATGTGACCAAACTAACTGCTCCAACGCATCTGAATAGCTGTGTTTATGCTAGGCATGGTCTTTTTTTGCACCGAAAAACATAGAATCGCTCCGAGCTATGTTCAACCGGATCGATCCCTAAAGGGTCCAAAGTGCAAAATGGCTACAAAATTCAACATGCTAGTACTCGGATATCGTGACACTTAGAAAATTCTCTTCTAATCCTAAAGAAAGGCGTTGGGACCCTATAGAGAAACCTCTCTCAGTTTTGGCTATCTTGGAGTGGTTTTATCGTGGCGGCAAATTTTCACTTGATCGAAAAAGTGTCAAATTCAAGCAATGCAAAGTTGCAAAGTGGTGCAACTTTCGCTCTACAACTTGTGTGACCAAGCGGACTGTTCCAACATGTCCAAATAGGTATGTTTACACTAGGCTTGGTATTTTTTTGTACTGAAACACGTAGAATCACTCCGAGCTATGTTCCACCAGATTGATCCATTAAGGGTCCAAAGTGCAAAATGGCTCCAAACTTCAACATGCTAGTACTTGGATACCATGACACTTAGAAAATTCTCATCTAATCCTACACAAAGGCGTTGGGCCCCTCTAGAAAAACCTCTCTCGGTTTTGGCTATCTTGGAGTGGTTTTCTCGTGGCGGCAGATTTTCACTTGATGGAAAAAGTGTCAAATTCAAGCAGTGCAAAGTTGCAAAGTGGTGCAACTTTCGCTCTGCAACTCATGTGACCAAACTAACTGCTCCAATGCATCCGAATAGGTATTTTTACGCTAGGAATGGTCTTTTTTAACACCGAAACATGTGGAATCGCTCCGAGCTATGTTCCATCGGATCGATCCCTTAAGGGTCCAAAGTGCAAAATAGCTGCAAACTTCAGCATGCTATTACTCGGATACCGTGACACTTAGAAACTTGTCATCTGATCCTATAGAAAGGTGTTGGGCCCCTCTAGAAAAACCTTTCTTGGTTTTGGCGATCTTGGAGTGGTTTTCTCGTGGTGGCATATTTTCACTTGATGGAAAAAGTGTCAAATTCAAGCAGTGCAAAGTTGCAAAGTGGTGCAACTTTCGCTTTGCAACTTGTGTGACCAAACTAATTGCTCTAATGCATCCAAATTAGGCATGGTCTTTTCTTGCACCAAAACAAATGGAATCACTCTGAGCTATGCTCCATCGGATCGATCCTTTAAGGGTCCAAAGTGCAAAATAGCTGCAAACTTCAGTATGCTATTACTCAGATACCGTGACACTTAGAAACTTCTTGTTTGATCCTACAGAAAGGCGTTGGACCTTTCTAGAAAAACCTCTCTCGGTTTTGGTTATCTTGGAGTGGTTTTCTCGTGTCGGCAGATTTTCACTTGATGGAAAAGGTATCAAATTCAAGTTGTGCAAAGTTGCAAAGTGGTGCAACTTTCACTCTGCAACTCATGTGACCAAGTGGACTATTCCAACACATCTGAATAGGTATGTTTATGCTAGGAATAGTCCTCTTTCACACCGAAACATGTGGAATCACTCTGAGCTATGTTCCATCGGATCAATCCCTTAAGGGTCCAAAGCGCAAAATAGCTGCAAACTTTAGCATGCTATTACTTGGATACCGTGACACTTAGAAACTTCTCATCTGATCCTACAGAAAGGATTTGGAATCCTCTATAAAAATGTCTCTCGGTTTTGGCTATCTTGGAGTGGTTTTCTCATGTCGGCGGGTTTTGACTTGATGGAAAAGGTGTCAAATTCAAGCTGTGCAAAGTTGCAAAGTGGTGCAAATTTTGCTCTGCAAATTGTGTGACCAAGTGGACTATTCCAACATGTCTAAACAGGTATATTTACACTAGGCATGGTCCTCTTTCAGATCGAAACATGTGGAATCACTTCGAGCTATGTTCCACCGGATCGATCCCTTAAGGGTCCAAAGTGCAAAATAGTTGCAAACTTTAGCATGCTATTACTTGGATACCATGACACTTAGAAAATTCTCATCTAATCCTATAGAAAGGAAATGGACCCCTCTAGAAAAACCTCTCTCGATTTTGGCTATATTGAAGTGGTTTTCTCGTGGCAGTGGATTTTCACTTGATGGAAAAAGTGTGAAATTCAAGCTGTGCAAAGTTGCAAAGTGGTGCAACTTTCGCTTTGCAACTCATGTGAACAAGTGGACTATTCCAACATATCTAAATAGGTATTTTTATGCTAGGAATTGTCCTCTTTCACACAGAAACACATGGAATCGCTCTGAGCTATGTTCCACCAGATCAATCCCTTAAGGGTCCAAAGTGCAAAATGACTGCAAACTTTAGCATGCTATTACTCAGATGCCCTGATTCTTAGAAACTTCTCATCTAATCCTATAGGATCATGTTGAGCCTGTCTACAAAAAACTCTCTCATTTTTTGCTATCTCGGAGTGGTTTTCCAGTGGTGGTGGATTTTCACTTGATGGAAAAAGCATCAAATACAAGTAGTGCAAAGTTGCAGAGTGGTGCAACTTCCATTTTGCAACTTGTGTGACCAAGAAAACTATTCCAACACATCAAAATAGGTATGTTTATGCTAGGCTTGGTCCTCTTTTACACCGAAACACATGGAATCACTTTGAGCTATGTTCCATCGAATTGATCCCTTAGGTTGGAGGAGTCTTAAGTTGCAAATTTGTAAGTTGCTTAAAGCAACAAATTTGAAATGATATTGAATGGCCCACTTAGCACTCATTGCATCTAAGTGATGCTCACAGAGGTGAGGAACTAGGCCTTCCCGGGAGGTCACCCATTCCAGTATACTCCAGCTCAAGTGCTTAACCATGAAGTTTTTTCCCCAAGGTTAAGCCCACTTAGCTTGCAACCCCATTTGCAAAACCTTCAACAAGTGTTGTGCCTTATGAAACATTCATTATAGAGCCCCTTTAGCTCATCAATTGATAAGCAGGAGGTATTTTCTACAATGTGTCAAATTGTGATATTGCTATCAGGATTCCATTGAGCAGTCATTTGTAGTATTAGATATAGCTCTAGCTTCTACAGTATTGCACATGATTGCAGATAGTTTCAAAGATCTAGATAACATCAATAGTTCACATTACTCAAGAAGGATGAACATCTTAAAGACATTTGCGGAGATCAGGACAAGTAACCTTCTTGTGGACTTAGGGTTGCAATATTTGATCTACAATATGTTCCACCATTTCTTCAGTAGGATCAAAAACACACATAATGAAGGTGTGTTTGTATCCATGAAAGATTATGGTTCAAACTATCGAGGAGAGTGATGTTTTATCTCAACCAACCATATCTATACCATGGTTTGTTTGGAAACAAGGATGGTTTCTCTCTTCATCGGAATATACATTATTCCTTGATGTGTTCACACCAATGTTACAAGGCTAGAACTTGCATTGGACTTGACAAGCCATTTTTTGAATTGGACTCAGGCTTGGAGCCCAGACTCAACAAATAGAAAAACCTGAGAAATTCAAAGATTTGTAAGGATTTAAAACTTGTTTCATGCATCCTTTAATAAATAAACCTTAAAGACACAATAGCATCATCAAATAGAAATTAATATGATCCCATACACAAACATACATCAATCACATAAGTATAAGCATAAATTTTAGCTAAAGGAAATAACACATTTAGATACATAAATATTGTGATATTGCTATCAGGATTCAATCGTGTAGTTTTACAAGTCAAACTCATTGACCCATGATTCATCAGTAGTGGTTCACAAGAACTCATCTCTCATGATAATGAATGGTTCATAAGGAGGAAGATAAATCTTCATACATTTCTTCTATCACAAATGAGATAAGTTCTTGGTTTCATGAAGGTCATGAGACAACCATTAATGGGGAGTGGATACATGAAGAACTGATGGAGAATGATAATGGCTTCAGACCTGCTATAAAGGAAAAAAAAATCATTTCAATGATGCAAGAGGTTTTTGGTTTCACTACCAAAATGAGCCTACGAAGAATGCATGTGAAACTCCTTTTGACCTTGAGGGTGTACTTACTCCATCTCAAGGATCATGCATTGAGGATGACATAGATCAATGCTAGGGCTAACCAATTAATAATTATACATGTGAATAAGTCAAACATGTACATGTCAATAAGGGAAGTACAAGTACTCAAAAACACATAAGCCTCAAAAATTATACACACGAATACATAGTATACACAAATTAAAACAAATTATATGAATGAAAACATGTAAGCCACAAAGTATACACTCGAATGCACGTAAGTCACAAAATATACACATAAGTTGTAAAGTATACACTTGAATACATGTAACTCATATCTATTGAACGATTAATTTAGAATGCAAATATGGATAGGCATCGATAAAAGATATTTGTATTAACCAAATAGCCATGTAGGCATACATAAATATATGCCGATATAAGTATGAAATATATGTACAAAATAGCCATATAGGCTTACGAGAATGCCATCTAGGCTTACAATGTCAAATATGTCCAATAAAAAGTATGTACAAACTACCATGCAGGCATACAACAAAGGACTCTGGAATCAAAAGTCATTGCTCTCCATGCGCTGGAAATAAAATCTTTCCCTTTCCTTTTGGCTCAGATGGTGATAGGTCTGTCACTCATTTTTGCTGTGCTCATGGAGTGCTCCTGCTACTCCTCCTAGGGTTTAGTTCATGGTGAAGTTTTAACTACTACAATAAGAAGTAAAGACATGAATATATAGAAATTACATTATAAAAAATGATATATTTGACAAAATAATTACTTACAACCATCTCACGATCTCTATCCACGAGGGAAATATCCTCATGCCCATGCTTAGGCATGCTCAAGCCTTGTATAAACCATATAAATAGACAAAAACTACGTGAATCAATAATGGTTTGATTTTTCATAAACTAACATCTATAACAACAAATATAAATTAAAATTTACTAATTTGCTTCATACCTCCTCTATCAGAGCCATCGAGGATTGTATAGCAAATTTCACAACAATATCCATTGCCCTCATAACATTCAGAGGTGTATTGTCTTGCAACAACTAAAAATAAAACAAAAAATTATTCAATATAATCAACGATGTGCATGTATAAACTACACAAATCTATTAAGTACTTGATTCATTAGTTAATTTCTTTATTCTATTACCTGCGTGAAGGTTTGAGTAAATCCACCGCCACTAGGAAGTGTTCCATCAAAACCTCCAATATTAGTCTGTTCAACATCCAAAATTTCATATTAAATTACCATTCATAAAAAAATGCCATTAATATGCAATAAACTTATAATTGTTTACTAGTTACATACCCTAGCGATAGGTGTACTGTAAAAATAGGTTGGTGGGGGGCCGGTGTATCCAGTCTCAACACTATGACCCTGTAATTTTATTAAAATCATAAAACATTTTTAGTTAATCTTTCATTTAAAAATTGAAATTTTTAATAAATTAAATTCAATGAACACATGCACTAACTTTTACCTGACTATCAATGCCATATGCCAGATGCAAAATGTCAGTTTCCCTCTCCATCTCCATAGCTATAGATGGATCCTACATACTAGTTTCCTGAGGGTCGGTGGGGTCATGTGAACAAGTAACCCTGCAAGATTGACACACATGTGTTCAAAGGCCACCACTAGAAGACTCCCTTGGATGGCGCTGTAGAATAGGGCTAGTATGATGGATGACACTCTGGGTCAAAGTGTTGATTGCCTGCAATGTCTCTACATCAGCGCTTTCCTTCATGATGGAAGGCATAACAACGTGCTCATGAGGTGGCCTAGCGAGAGCTCGTCTACCTTGCCACGTAGGATCCGGCTGTGCACCAGGTCTATCCTGAGCTGACCCTCCACCTCTCCCCTAGAATTCCCTCATATCAAAATAATTTGGGATTTTGTTCAATATGAACTCACTGTATAGTTTCCTAAGGAAATATTGCAGGACCTCGCAATTGTTGCACGGTGGGTAATTGAAGACCATGTACCACCTATCATAAAACCGCTCCTTCATCTATTGGTGGTGGCACCAATGGATAGTAAACCTCTTCACATTGAGGGTAAGATTTTGATTTGTGCGTGGGTCGGTGAATAATGAGCACAAATCACCTTTTGTAATTTTTAAATCTTTCACATCCTTGTATGATAGTTGAGTGCTAGGAGGGGGTTGAGTGATTGGTGGAGGAGGTTGATGTTGTGGTTGATTTTGATCTTGAGGATTTGGTTGGTCTTCTTGTTGAGGATTTTGAGGGTTTGCAGGCTGATTTGCATCTCCTAAAAATTCAAATAAATAGATATCAAATTCAACCTAAAACTAACAAATTCAAAACAAAAACCATAGAATCCATACCTCTTACAACTCCTCGTTGTTATGGTGCCATCGTTGTGATTAAATTCTCCTCCTAGAACACGAGCGTGATATTCTGGGGTTTTTGGCCATGGGTGCAACAAAAAAACTAGTCGAAATGTAAATGAGAGATTTGCATTTGTGTTTTTGCTTTTAATAGTTGATAACGTGAGCGCATTATAATGTGCTCACGTTATTTCTTTGTAGTTGTATCCATCGAGACCTTTCCTAGGTTTAACAGAAGACATAACACGAGCGCGTTATAACACGCTCGCATTATGGTTTTCTAATTTTTTTTTTTTAGGGTGTCCACGTAATTGCTACCCATTTCCATGCACCCACCCAGGGGGAATTGAGGAAGCTCACCAAGATCTTGCTAATATTTTGGAAGGAAGAATGTGTAATTCCCTTAAGGGGAGAGATACTTTTTCTTGGGGACCTAACTCGAATGGATAATTCTTATTTTTGTTAGGGTACTTAGAGTAGGACATGTAGTTGCATGGGAGAATTGGTGTTCCTTGGTGGAAGAAAGTTTGGAAAAAAAATTCTTGGCCCAAACATATTTTTTTTGTATGAATTATGGTTCAAAACAAATGTCTTAGCTGGGACAACTTGCACAACAAAGGCTTCCAAGGTCCTTCTATGTGTGTTCTTTGTTCCAACAGTGAGGAATGTGCCTTACATATTTTCTTCTAGTTCCCTTATTCTAGAGAGCTCTAGAACCTTTAGCGGGTGATGTGGAATCATGCTTGTGTCCATTCCACTTCTTTGGTGGATTTCTAGGAAATTTTGGGTTGATCACATTCTAGGAAATCCTTTCTCCAAATAGCTTGGGACATTGGTCCTAATTTTATTATTTAGAATCTCTAGTTGGAAAGGAATCAAAGGATTTTTTAGGGATATAATATGGTGGTGGATCACTTATGGTGAAGGATTTTGTGCAGGATACAATAGACTATTTTTGTAGAGTGTGATCTTTAGGTTGTTGTGGACCTTGGTGATGCCACCTTTGTAAGGAATTTGGATTTGAAGGTTGGTATTTTTTGGTTCTATGTTGGTAGGGGTCCTTGGCAGGCAAAAATTAGGATTCATATGGAGGGTATGTGGCTTCCTCCTCCCCATTGTATCTTGAAGATCAACATGGATGGATCTTTAAGGGGGAATCCCGAGCATGAAGAAATTGGTGGTATTGGTAGAGATAGTAAGGGAGAGGTGGTGTTCTTTTCTATTTATAAGGGGTAGAATTCTAACAACCTTATGGAGGCTCTTGCGATTCTTCATGTTGTTGAGAGAGGTTTTCTCCTAGGTAACTGGAGGAGGATCATTTGTGAATTTGATTCCAAAATTGTGGTGGATATCTTGAATGAGAAACGTTTGGATGTTGCGAATTGACACCTAGCCATTTTGGTGAGATAGATCTTGAACCTATGTTGTTCTCTAGATCTAATTTAATTTTTTCATAGAGTGGTGGATGTTTTAGCAAAATGGGCCTTTGAGTATCTTGAGAAGTGGCATGTGATAGATTGGGGACTCCTATCTTCAAAGCATTATTTGGGTTTAGAAAACTTAATCATGGAGGACTAGATTGGGTAGTTGGTTTCTCTTTTGGGTCCCTCTAGGGATTGGTTCTTGTGGGTGGTTGTCTTTTGGAAGGCTTTGGGCCCTTATCTTTGTATTTATTCTTTTATTTCAATAAATTTTTACCTTTTGAAAAAAAATATAGTTAGTAATATTTTTGAAATAATTATTTATTTTAAATTTTCATTTTTATATTGTACTGAAGAGTTATTTCATTTTCAATAAAAATATTGTAAATCATAAAAATAATAAATATAAATAAAATATACCTTAACTTCACGTATTCTTTTGTTTATATTTGTTACATCTAAATGATATTTATATTTATATTTTATTAAAAGTTATAATATTTATTGTATTTACTTGACTATTTATGAAAAAAAAAAACATTATTTCATTTTATGTCCTTAAAAACTATTTAATTATTTTAGCTCTTTTGTTTCAAGTATACCTCGGTTATTTTGATTTTTTATTATTTTTGTATTTTGTCTGTTTAATAGTTCTTTTAACATGTTGAAACTATCATACTCCACATCTTTCTATTATTATAGCTACTCTTCTTGGTGTAATTACATTATAATAATTTATAGTTATTCTTTTAATTTAAAAAAATATAATAAGTGTTACAAATTTTAAATGTTATAAGAATATAAAATTTATGTATTATTGAATTATTTTATTATTCACATGCCCTTTTTTTCTTATTTCTTGTGTTTGTTTCAAGTAGGTTGCTCCTTATGCAGTCAAAAGTTTCTAAGTTACATGTTCTTGAATTAAATTTAGTTGATGGTCCTATCTTAGAGTATTTGTATAGCCATTCATTTCGAAGTACTGGTTATGATCCCTAGATGTCTCATTCCACACCTTGGTTCATAATAGCTATTTCATGGGTGTTTGGAAGATTGAGATATAATATCTTTAGGATAGTACATGAGTTGAGTCAAAGGATCTAATGTTGGTGGGATGAAGCCATGCCACTTCCATTAGATTAAAAATTTGAAGTGTAGCCTAATGAATTCCAATGGTATATAATCCCATAAGAGTAAAATGATAGTAGGAAGAGAATACAACCTTGTATAACATGACACCAACCATAGACAATTAAAGTTAAGAGAACCACATTGCAACACTTGTAGAAGAATTTGAATAACATTAGAGAGATACTGCCATGAAGGAACATGAAGAAGGACCCTTATATATATTCATAAACATGTATGTAGAACCCATGGATAGAGGATAGGATAAGAGAATAAATAATGAAATGTAGATCTTGAGGTATGGTAATAGATAGTAGTGAAATATATTGAGATTATTAAATGAAAGGGAATTTTGTATTGTCGAATTAATGGTAATGTAACACACTATATATTATGATTAATATAAGATGGTTGATGGATTTGATATATGTATGAATAATGTATGGATAAATTTATTTTACTTGTGTGTTATCTAACATCTATTAAAGTGTTTTAAATTCTACCATACATATTTTTATCCTCTTCCTTATCTATGACACTAGGGTAAAACTATAACATAACATATAAATATATAATATCTTTGGTTTTTAATTTATTTTTAGAATTTAATCATGTTATCAAGAACCAAGTAGTCAATGTAATGGAACAATTAAATTTTAGGGGAAGTGTTATTATGAGAATTTTTAAAAGATAAGATATTATAGTTAAAAATAAAATAAATTGTTTTATGTGGTAATGCATACCACGTCCTAAAGCCTTTGTAGTTTATGTACCTTGATCTTGATAAAAAAATGAAATATCTTTAAAATATGTGACCATAAGGATAGTCCAGATTGATGTACTAGGGATGGATAAAATGATTAATGTAACTCTATCAAAATCACCCATGGAAAAGGGTAACAAGAAGAGGTTGAGAAAAATTATTGAAGAGATTGAAAAATCAATGGAGACAAAAATTGAGGAAGGAAAAAAGATGAAAAAATTAAGGAAATAGGCAAGAGATATCATAAAACAATATAAAAAGATAGGGAATCCTCAATAGAGAATTCTATAAGGATTCTATCAATATGATGGTAAGTGTACAATTAGAAGGATAACTCGATAATGAATCACTCAATAGTAGTGACACACTTGAGTAGTCAATCACCCTTATTAGAAAAGATATTAAATTTAACAAGGTTAGTAGAATAGATAAAATAATATGAAAAATTAATGTACTTGATGAAGTGATGTATTAGAAGCAGTAGTGCTTAGCCTAGGCATAGAAGTAGGGGCACTAAACCATTTGAATTTTTTACTTGGGAATCATATTCTAAATTGCATTTACCAATGGGTCAAAACTAATTAAGGGTTTAATGGTTTCAATATCACTAATTATTAGAATATATTTCCTAAATTCTACTACATAATACTAGATATAATGACTATAGATATTTCTCTACAAGAGAAATTTATGAAAAAGAAGTCTATGAAAGAAAGAAAAAGTGAAGGAAGGGTGGATACAAAGGAAATATTCAATGTTGGAAACTTAGAATCAATACCATAGAATTATTTATATAGGGGTTTTAGAAATACAAAATAATTATGAGTTACAAAAAGGAACATGTCTATAGAGGCCCTATTAAGAGGTGAATACCTTAACACACCCATACCATCTAAACTAAAGATGGTACAAGAAAAAGGAGAAGAGAAATTGATAGTGATTATGTGTAAATTTTTCCTAGGATAATTTTTATTTGACTTTGAGTTACATGTATATAAAGGAAAGCTAAGGAAATTTATAAAAAAAATTAAGAGTGAAAATATTGGTAAGAATTCAAAGGAAAAATGACCTAAGAAATCCAAGAAAAATAAGGAAGGTAGGAGGAAAAGAAAAGGGGGTCCATTTGTAGATGATGATAAATCAAAGGAACCTATTATTCAAGTAATGAAATAAAATAATATTAAACAAAACATCTTTGGTAAAGATACTAGTGATATAATTAAACCCACATTTATCCTCAAGTCTAGCTAGAGATATAGTGAAGTAAGGGATAACCAAACTAATATTTATGAATTCATCAAAACCTAGAGGAATGAATCATTCAAGTAGTTAATGAAAGGGTTTTCCTTGCATAATAAATAATGACTAGGGTTGAAATAAGAATTATTAAACAACTTTCAATATCATAAAGTGCCATTAGATGGTGTCACTAAAAAAATTGAGAAATTTTACAAGTGAAAGGAGAAATCAAAAGTGAATTTTATTGATTAATTAAAGGAGTTTCAGGGAAAATAAAAGGGACACTTATTAAGGAACAAAGAGAAATTTATTTCTCAATTGATTGATTCTATGGATCAAAACATATGCATGTGGAAAAAATTTAATACATACATATATATGGAAACTTTAGCTACTAAAATTTAAGCTTAGCCTAAGAGAAGAAAGAATTAGAAAATTACATTGAAGGAATAGAGAATTTGAAATTTAAGTTAGAACAAGTAAATATAATAAAATAATTATAGAAAAGGAGAAAAATATATAAAAATTAAGAAAACCTAGGAGATGAGAAACAAGCACAATGAATAATGCAAATATTGTATTTAGACAACCCCAATTACATTGAGTAGGAAAGGAAGATGAAATCAACCTATGATGTGGATTGAAAAGTGCCCCATGAAGTGGCATAAATGAGTAGAAAAGTATCCTATAGGTGTCAACCTTAGGATTGCTTGGAATGTGCAAACCAAAAACCTCTTTGAACAAGTCATCAACCTTTATTCCAAGTGTTGAGTGACATTTGAGGTGAGATGGAATGTATTCCAAATAACTTAGTAACCTCTAGAGGTCTAAAAGGTTGCACATTCAGTTAGACAAGATGTTGTCTAACTTCATCAACATAAGTACACTTAAGTATAGTGAACAGATAAATTATTCACACTAATACCCACCTTAAGTAATACTTGGGGAGATCACAAAAGTGAAAATAGATATAAATGGGTCCCAACTGGAGGCCACATTATGTATCCATGTAGAGTGCATTATCTCACAAATGGAGAAAAAGGAGAAAACTCAGCGGGAATGAAAATTCTCTACAAAAAAGATAAAGAGAAGGATTTAAGACCTTTTGAAATGATGTCCCTTGATTATAGGAACATGATGATGAAGAACTTATGAAGCATGAAGAATTTGTAGACTCTATCGATGATGAACTAGTGTTTGTTGAATCAACAAATCTCCAAGATATGTAGATCAAGATGAGAGATACAAAACACTATAAAAGTGATCATATGAGAATTACTCAATTAATGTACAAATAAAGTCAATCAAAATCTGTGAATTTGATAATAAAAATAGTATTGTGATAAGGAGTACTAAAATCTCTTAATGTGATCCATAAAAATAATCCCCCATATGAGAGATCAAGATAGAAGGTTCATGAGGCCTCCCAAAAGGAAGATTCCTCCACGGCTTCATTGAAAGAACCATTAGCATAACACATTATATTCCCCCCTTAATGCTAAGAGAATAAGAAGACCAACTAAAATTAATAGTATGCAAGGAATGTAGATATGTACATGAAGTTGAGAAAGAGTGTGCTCCAAGGCACACTTGCATGAGGTGAGAATCGGGATGAGATATTCTTGTGATGTTAAATCATGAGGATCCATAGCTAGGATGTCAAATCAAGTCTCTAAAAAAACCCCCATTGCACTTTATAGAACTAAATGCATGTACAAAATTTCCCAAATTCCCCCTAAGCAGCATAAATTCAATATTTGTGGCAGTTTATATGAGTGTGTTTACAAACTTATTCAATATCTAAGTTCTACTAGTTTATTACCATGATATTGATTAAGAAGGAATAGATTAATT
This sequence comes from Sequoiadendron giganteum, assembly GCA_007115665.2. Classification (NCBI taxonomy): domain Eukaryota; kingdom Viridiplantae; phylum Streptophyta; class Pinopsida; order Cupressales; family Cupressaceae; genus Sequoiadendron; species Sequoiadendron giganteum. Next base: position 778,827,714 of record CM021102.1, read on the forward strand.
TATGTCTTGCAAACCTCAAAAATAGACCAAAAACATAAATTTACAACCCCTATTATGATGGCCCTCCCTTTTGTTAAATTCATTGCAAAAGAAAAAAATTGACTCCTCTTTTAGAAATTTTTAACCAAGGAAAAAAAATTCAACCTCCCCCTTACATTTGCATAAAAAAAGAACCCTTTTGTAAGGAAGCTAAGGTAGCATAACATTTTACTATACTAATCTTGAGAGGAGAATAATGCAAAAAATTTACAGATCTTTAATAGTTATAGAAACTTAAACAAAAATAAACATAAGTATCATACATACCACAACACAATTATTTACATGGGGAAAACCCTTTTGGGAGAGCAACCCCACACTCCAAAATCCACCCAATATATTATTCAAAAATCATAAAGATTAAAGTATACTTGTAGAGAAAGATTTGCATAAGAGTATCACCGACCAAAGATCTATAGGTAACATAGCCACTATTAGACTCTCAGAATACATCACAATACATAGTCATAATACAATGCCCTTATAAAATAGGGTTTCCTTCAAGGGTAAGTCAAGCTAACAAAAATATTAATCATCAGATATTAGACATAGTGTTGAATGCTCTAGATTTACAATAATAAAGTGTACACAAAATTTTCCTTATGAGCATGCTGCCCCTGAGCACCCACTAGGTTGCACTGCCCCTTGGACCCCCAGCTAGGGGGATGATCCTCCCAAACCCCTTCCAGGGGGACCCTGTCATCATCATACAAATAGTACCTTATGTATCAATAGTAACTTATGTAATTGCAAGGTTGAGACACATTATTCCAACACCTTTACCAAAGTCATTACGAAATAAAAAATTAACTCCTCATTTACAAATATTTAACTATGACAAAAAATTATAAAAAAAAAATCTCTTTTTTGCAAATTTGATATGAAGGAAAGGACCCCACCTTTACAAGCTCTTAGAGTGTTTAATAATAAAATTTAAATACTATAATTAAATGCTAACTATTGTAGTGTAGGAAAAAGTATCCCATTTTCACACTTAATTTGGGAATTAATATTAAAATGAACTTAATTATACCTTAATTTAGTGTTGTAATATGTATTTTACATATTCACATTGAGTTGAAGGCCCTATTAATGAAAATGGACTTAGTTGTGCCATTTTTTAGTGTTGTAGAGTGTTCATCTTAACACTTTAACAATTATTTAGGTCTCCCTTAATTAATTGATGTTAATTTTCCTTGATTGGCCCCTTTAATTCAAATCCAAGCCTTATTAATTGCATTTTCTGAAGAGGAAAACTCGACATTCATTAATTCCATAACATAACACTTCTCATTGAGAATGTGGTTCCTAGGTGAGTGACCTAGGACCGATTTGCTGATGGGCGAATGGGTCCTCACTTAGACCTATGACCAGAATTTAAATTATGTTCTTAGTAGTATTTTAGTGATTTCAAATATATATTCACATGTTGGCTTTTGTTATTTAAATTTTAGGAAACTAATCTTACATATACCTATAAATATATGGTCATTTTCACTATGTCACCTAGAATTTTCAAGAGAGCATTCCTATAGAGAGTGTATGAGATCAAGATCATTTCAAGGAATTCAAGAGAAAATTTAGTGAAGAATTATTGCAGCAATCAAGATCCAACTATCATATCAAATTCTTCTTGCATCATGCATGTTATTGGAGCTAATATGTTGATGTAAAGTTCATGATCTATTCAAGCATTCAATGCATTGTTTCAAATCTAGTTTCAAGATCAAGATCCACATCCATTGAAGTCATTTCATGCTAGTTGAATATCTACATTCTAAGGTTCATCTAAGGTTTTGGTTAGTTGTGGTATTACTTTGTTCATTACTCATTACAAGGTTTATGTAGACACCTAAATTTGACCACCTCCATATGGTCAAATTCACCCTTGTATAATTTTATCCCGTACCCTTCATCCATATTAATTAAATAATCCCTTATTTGATTAATATTTTGTCTTATCCTAATGTCCCCTGAAGTATTTAATCAATTAATTAAATACTTTATCTCTTTCATCTCTAAATTAAATAAATACCCCAATTTATTTAATTTAGTCACTTTGGCTTTTATGAATTAGATTAATTTTTAATTCATTTTTGTCTCTCCTCATATCACATTTTCCATAATTTCTTCTAATCCAGAGTAACCTAATTAATCTATGATTATTATGTGCACACTCCTAATCATAATTAGGGTCACATCCTCCATAATCCTCCACTTACCCCTAATCCCTCATTAGCCCAGTTAATCACATCTTTGCACAACCTTAATCACTTAATTAGTCAACCTAATCACCATACCATTTATGGAATATGTCCTAAGTCAAATAAATTAAATTATTTCTCCATTTGGAGAAGGAAACCCCTTCCCCATGTAAATTTTTAATTCACATTTATTAGACCAGTGCATTTTTAAGGAATTGTAAATTCATTCTCCCATCCCCAAGTGTATTTTTGAGGAATTTTTAATTCCTCATATGTCCTCTCACCCACATGTGGACAAGGACCCCCTTTATCAAGAGATCTAGTCCAAATCTGAAGGTACTATGCAGTACCTCCATGTTATGTCCATGCAATCTCTTTCTATATTATTTTCCACATGGCGAGATGTGAAGGCCTGTGAGTTCTCAACTCACCCTAGCCCTTGATCTTTTCCATCTTGGCTTAATATGAGCCCTCCATTGTTTAGAGGAATTTCCCCTAAAAATGGTGGAATTTCCATCATTTGACATCCATCCACTTTTTAATACAAGCACTTAGAAAAATTTCAAACATCCAAGAATACCTCCATTATTGCATCTTTGAGCTCAAACCTTGCATCCTTCACTATACCCACAATATCCATTGTATCCCTCATCCTCTGACCATCATTTAGAGCTAGGTTTTATGTCATTTTGACACCTAGGAGCACACATAATCAACAATAAAAAGGACCAACCAAAGGAAAAATCTAAACAAGGTTAAAATTTCCATTTTCTTGCATTTCATTTAGATTAAATTGGGCCAACCTTGAGGTGTTGTTTTTGTTTTCCTTGTTTTCATTTCTTTTTTGTTTTACACTCTTAGGCTAGGGAATTCAGCTGCACACATTTCTAGAACACCTGGTGGGACCCACATCATGGGTCTAATTTTATTGTTTGCTTGTTGTTTTAATTTTGCGGGTCTAGATTTGATACACAGGGGCGCATCCACTCCCAAAGGGGTGAATTTGTTAGACATAGGGGATAACCTGCCTTAAGCAAAGGTGAAATTTCTATAAACATGGGCGAACATGACTATGCCCTTCCATGAGAGGGGTGAACTTACAATAAAAAATCTAGATAGACAATTATAGAGGTGAGTATGCCTTGACATGCAAACTTGCTTAGTCTAGAGGCGAATATGCATGAATCAAAAGGGTGAAAGTGCGTACGCCCCTCTGTACAACAAGTGAAAATGAATCTATCTCTTCTAGTAGATAGGTGAACTTTCTCCACCGATGGGTGAATTCATTTCACATAGAGGTGAATTTGTGGTAAATCCAAAACCATAAAATTTCTAATCTCAGTTAGAATTTGATTTTTGCTTTGGATACTAATCCGCTAACTTGTTCATCTGTGATTGTGGGATTTGACTAACAATCTGTGCAACTTCTCCCACATTTAACAAAGACTGGAGTATCAAACTACTAATTTTTGTGTTGTAGGACTAGTGGTCGAAGACCCCTACATTATATTGTCTGTGTATCTTTTTCATACTAATTTAGGCACCGGTAGACTTAATTAAAGGGTCAATGAATTTTTTTTTCCATTTTGAGGAGTGAATTGTTGACATATCCACTCCCCTTGCACCTCTCGATGATCCTAGGTGATGATAAATCACAACTCATTCCAATCTAGTCTAGTCTATCCAGAGAGTGTTAGTGGATGTAAACTCTCCTATTGTGCTATGTGCGAGCCTAGGGACTAGCCAAAAAATTTAGCATTTCCTTCCCTTAGCGGGAGCTACCTGGGATTTCATCACTCGAGAGATGATCCTAACCATGTGTTATCGGTGGGGTATAAAGGGTGAAGAGCTAAAGTTGTACCCAATCTATTAATTTCATGTTTAGTGAAGCATCAAAGCTAGGGTGATACCTAAATAAGACGTGCAGGGTTGGTCTGAGTTCTAGTACCTTGCTAGGGCTCCCGACCCATGCTTGTGATTAGCTAGCATTCACAATTATTCCACGTATCTAGCATATATCGAGGACACATGAGAAATACTTGTTTATCCTAGATAGAGACCCATGTTTTAGCCACAACATGGTGTAGTCTAGGGGATGCACACCTTACCTTGCATTTACTCACCACATACTCCCTTGAGTTGAAATAGGTATCCTCATGGTGGACTATGATAGTCCTAGAGTGAGAGAGAGAAATGGTGAGCCCCTGGTGTCTATTGGTGACCCCATGCCACTAGATCTCTATCTATCCACCTTCACGAGAAAGGGTGATCCAAAGAACTACCCTTGTATTATAGAGTATTAACCTTGGGGTGTCCCATCAAGGTGGTGGGTCTACATCAATTTTGTAAACCCTTATCACTAATTATAGGATTGTGTTGTCTGGCATGTCTTCTTGTGCAATACTAGTGCTTCTCATTAGTCTGAGTCCATCCAACCTACCATTTTTTGTTTTTTGTGTCTTTAGTCCTTTACCGTAGTCTACCCCTTCTCTCAGTGGAAAATTTGCTTCTCACAGAGGTGAATTTGCATTGTGGATAGGTGATCCTATCTTGAATAGGGGTGAATCCACATCTTGAGTCTAATTCAGGTCATCCTTTGGGAAAACTCATCCTTGTCTAGGGAAAATTATCCTACAGGTCCCTCCTTTAGGTGACTCCATGTCCACTTGTTATTTTGGTGTAAGAACTTATGAAAAGAAACAATAGGATCTAGAGATCAAAGATAGCACAAAAGAGAGAGATATAGAATGAGAGAATATGATGATAGTATTCTCAATATGCATGAAGATAGTTACCAAAACATGTATGTACAATGCTTACTTATAAAGGGAAGCTAGGAAACAATGCAGGGCCATGAATGAGACAAGTGGCACAATCATGTGTAGGGTAGGTGGAGAGAAATAATAGATAATTCCATGAAAGGTGGATCACCCACCTAAAGTGGAATTATGATGCCATGAAAATTGGAGATAAAAAGTTGATAACTAGATCACACCACAAAGAGTGGAATTTCTCCAACAAAGACTTCCCTAGGTGTCCAAATCATATCTCTCTATGCATGCAAAAACCTAGATGCATGATGCAAATAACTAGGTGTCACAAGTGCAAACTACAATGATATGGATTCCCTAAGTAAGCTTAAGTAAAGTGTAATAAGTAAAATACTTATTTACACATATACCCCCCCTTAAGTGCAGTTGGGGGAATGAAGACTCAAGAAAACCATGCAAGATGGGTCCCAAAAACTAGGCCATGTTAGGTACCCATGTACAAATGGTATGAAATATCTGACAAGTGAGGAAAGGGAGAAAACCTCATGGGAAAAACTCCCCCTCAAAAGAGAGAAGAAAACAAATGAATGTACAAATGAAGTATGAAAAAACCCCAAGATGAGGAAAAAGTCCCCCCCATGAAAGAGAATGAAGAAGTCAAGTGACTCCTCCTATCACATCCCACACCCCCAAGAGAGCTCGCAACTGATGGTACTTACTCTCAGTGAAAGGTTTGGTGAATATGTAGGCTACCTTGTTTGTTGTCAAACAATAGCACAAGTCAATGATCTGATCCTAAATCAACTCCCTGATGAAGTGTATATGAATCTCAATGTGCTTGGTCCTTTGATGCTAGACGAGATACCTATAGATCACAATAGGACTCTGATTGTTGCATCAAATGACTTTCAAATGTGGAATGGAAAAACAAAAATCAGAAATAATGTGTTGAAGCCAAATGGAGTGGTGACATTAACAACCCCCTATACTCAGCCTCTATCAATGAGAGAGCAATGACATGATGCTTCTTTCTCTTCCATGAAACAGGTCCTGACCCATGATGGAAGCTATAGTAAGAGGTGGACTTTCTATCATCAGAATCACCAACCCAATCTGAGTCAATATAGCCTACTAAGTCAAGTTGTGCATCTACCGCATAATGAATCCCATGCTGATGAGTACCTTGTATGTAGTGCAAGATGCATTTGGCAGCTTTCTAATGAATCTCATGTGGTTCCTACAAAAATAAAGAGACCATGCCAACATCATAAGAGATGTCAGGGTGTGTATGATCCAAATAGATGAGACTTCCAACAAGCGGAGTGGAGCACTTAGCCTCAAGCTTAACTCCTAAAAGAAAGGGAGTTAGAGAAGGATTACAATCAGTCATGCAGAACCATGAAAGAAGATCAAGAGCATACTTGGGTTATGACAATGTAATCTCAGATGGAGACTGTTGAATCTCAATGCCAAGAAAGTATTGAAGAAGGCCCAAGTTGGTCATGGAAGATCTATCCTGCAAAGCCATTTTGACATTGCCAATGATGGATGAGGTGCTCCCTGTAATGATCAAGTCATCAACATACAACACAAGTATCAATTGTGCATCATTCTACCTCAGAATGTAGACATTCTGATCTAAATGACACCTGGTGAATCCTATGGAGAGAAGGAAGAAATCCATCTTGGCATACCAAGCCCAAGGGGCCTGCTTAAGGCCATAGAGGGACTTCCTCAACCTGCAAACCAATGAAGTATCCTAGATGAAACCTTATGGATGCTCCATATAGATCTCCTCATGAAGATCCCCATGTAGAAACAAACTCTTGACATCCACCTGATGTACTTCCCAACCATGTGAAGCGGCAATGGAAAGTGTCAAGCGAATGGAAGTCATCTTTGCAACAGGGGAAAATGTCTCAGTGTAGTCAATTCCTGCAACCTATGAGAAACCCTTTGCAATAGGTCATGCCTTATACTTATCAACACTTCCATCCACTACATATTTGGTCCGATAGATCCACTTGCATCGAACCATATTTCTCCCCTTAGGGAGATGGACTAATTCCCAAGTTTTTTTCCCCATCAAAGAACTATACTCTTCCTCCATAACTGCATCCCATTCAGGAACCTTAGAGGCTTCCTTAAAGGATTGTGGATCTGAAGCTGACACAATGAGAGCATGTGGAAGAGGCTCATGCTCATGATGTGCCTTAGTCCTTCGAGTATCCAAAGGATCCCCAACATGTACACTCCTCTCATAGAAAATCTCACGAGTCTCAAACTCCATCAGTCTGTATGCCTTAACACCATCTACATATCCCACAAAGATACAAGGCCTACTCTATGAGCCTCAAGAAGTCAAGAACTTCTAGAATCTCTTGTTCTTAGAGGGAGACCAATTTTTTATCACCTTTCAAGCAAATGCAAATAGCAGGTGTGCTATAAATTTTTAATTTTATCATTTATGACTTTAACAAAGGTTTTTGGGCCGTCTGCAACATGAGAAAGTTTACCTAGATGCACAACCATTGATCATTTCTATAATGGATGGTTACAATTTCTGTATTTTTGCATATGGTCAAATAGGATCAGGGAAAACACATACCATGAGTGGCTCGACATGTGCTTTTGAGAATGAGACATGGGTAAATTATAGAGCGCTTAGTGAGCTTTTCCAGATATCTCAAAAGAGGAAAGATTCATTGAAGTAGGAGTTGTCTGTTCAAATGATATACAATTTAAAAATTAAAATTTTTAATGTATCGCGCGGCTTCTGCAAACCCCGCGACCATTTGTAGGTATCAAAATTCATTTTGAACTATCTGATTTGTAGGTATGGAATTCCCCAAACGATTATAATAGATAATGAAACCCCATTCAAGAATCAAGATGTCCAAGAGATTTGTTCCAAATTCTCTATCCAACATAGATTCTCCATGCCCTACTACCCCCAAGGAAATGGTCAGGCTCAAGCATCTAACAAAACCATACTGAAGATACTAAAGAAAATTTTTAATGAAGTCGGTTAAGGAAAATGGTGTGGAACCTGTAGGTGTTTGGATGCTAGTTCGATAAGCCCATAAAGCTAGTTTCAATTGCAAGTGCACAAAGGGCCAAGATTTTACATATATATCATCCTCAACACACTCAAAATTAATCAACTCAAACATATTTTTAGTTTTATTAGTTAGTGTGTTCCTAATATCATATCTGAATGCTTATAACATCTAAGGGGTTATTATAAAATACATTAATTGAAAAATGCATGGTAGGGTATCTATTCATAGGGTGCTTAGACTTACATATATAAACTAGCACATAGGTGCATTTTGACACCGATATTTGGATACCAAGACTCATCTGACTTTAGTAACTCGTCGATAAGTGGCTCAATATATACATTCACATCTTTAACTTGGTACTTACTTAGTTGAATGAACATAAACATTACATAATTATTATAACCATTTTACTGCAATATATATAAATTCATGTACATGACTATTAAATGAAAAAACATATAAGTCATTATGCAACAAATAAGACAAATGAGATGCTACTATGTTAAAGAAAATTGATGTAAACAAATACCTGGAACAATCATTGCCAACATTATGTGCTCCCTCTTTATTGACATCCGTGGAGGAATGGTATTGTTGATAACAAAAACAGGCCACACCGAGTAAATAGATTTCAGCAAGTTGAGGAAGAGTAAGTCTGCAATAATGGCACCTACAAACCTCGAATTCATCCTCACAATTGACCCAAAAGTCTTCAAGTGGTGGCTTGTGTGAATGATTTCGCTCTAAACGAGCTGCAAAGAGGCCCAAAGGATCATACGAGCGCTTTTCGTTGAAGTACTTGAGATGAAATTTTGACAACACATTTCTCATTAACTTGCAATAGGCTGCTGATTTGCATTTGTATATGCCCAATCCACATGGAAATGTGAACGCTTGCTTATGCCGATTACGAAGGAAAGAATGAACTTCATGAACTTGTCTCAAAAACTACATGAATAAGACTTTGTTAGACAGGTATCGTGGTAGCATCAAAGGCTCTCTTGAGAAGCCATATACTCGGATGTAAGTGAATTAGGGAAATTGCATAAACCAATCCACCCAATTCTCCATTGTTGATTTGGCATCTGCTGAAACCCTTATGTGCATCTCATTGTCAAGTTTCTCACTATCTTCATTAGAAAATGAATTTGTCAAGGTATATGAGTATGAGTTTAAAGGAACTTTATATAATTGTAAAGTTGTGTATGTTGTAGAAGGAGCATGAGGTACCCAATGGGAGAATGTGTGATTAGCTTGACCCTTGTATTGTGACCAATATACATTTACAACCAAAGCATCATTTGTAAGTTCCTTTACCACAACTATGTTAGGAGTGAATTCAACTTTCTTACCATATACATGATGTGTGATTTGGTAGATGGAGAGAAGATTGGTGCTCAAGTTTGGAACATAGAGATTATCCTCAAATGTCCCATCACCCATCTCAATTGCACCTTTCTCCTCAACTTGCACTTGTGTATTATCACCAATGAAGATGTGAGGCACTAAAGAGGACTCCAAGGAGGGAAATTTCCCCTTTGAAGAACACATATGTTGAGTAGCCCCTAAATCAAGAATCCACTACTGTGATGAACCTGTTGTTGCCATGAAAGCTTTCCCTTTTCCCTTAGACTAAGATGAAGTAGAAGTGGAAGAAGATAAGTCCTTATTTTTATAGGAATTAAGAAAATTGATGTTTTTCTTCTTGATGATGTTGGTCAATTCATCAATTTTCTTGGCAAGACAACGATGCTCCTCATGTCCAATCTTTTCACAATATGCACAAGTTGGTTTTTCCTTCATGCTTGAATTGTTCTTCTTTGAAGAAGATGATGATGAGCCTTGTTGTGGAGGAGTGGATTGTTTTTTCTCTCCTTGTGGATCTAGTGAAGATTGCTTTTGGCCTTCCCCTTTCCATTGCTTGTTGTTTCTATGATTGACCACCAATGCTTTTGAAGTTGAAGACTTGAGAATGCCCATTTTCATCAACTTATTTTTCTCAAGAATCAAAAGATCTGTGAGAGCCTCAAAATATGGTGATGCTCAATGTTACTAATTGTCAATCATTGAGTCTAAAAACTTGAAACAAAGGCTGCATACTTGACTGGAAGCTTTTCCAAGAAGTTGAAGACCAATTGATCATCCTCTTTCTCAATACCACAATCTTTTAGTTGTGCTCTTAGCTCATTTTCTTTAGTGACATAATCTTGAATAGTGTTAAAATTCTTAGGATCAAGGCTTAGGAGATAATTTTCAAGTTTGTATCCCTTAACCTTATCAACCTTTCCATACAAATTAGCAAGGTTATCCCAAGCTTCCTTGGCTATAGTACATTTATCAACATGGAAAATGAGATCATCTAGAATGAACTTTCTAAGTGTACCCAATTCCATAGAGTTTTTAGTGAGCCAATTCATATATGCAGTTGGATCTACCTTAGGATCTACAGGTGCAATTATGGTTCCATCAATGTAGTAAATTAAACCTTTTTCCATTAGTTTACTCCATGCACGTACTTTCCATGTAGCATAATTATGTTTTGTTAAGAGTGGAACTTTAGATGAACCCATGATGGAATGCAAGAGCACAAGAGAGAAAATAGGCACAATCACACAAGAGGCACCTCCCCAAATTCACTCAATCAAAGTACCCCCCCCCAAAAAGATGATTTTGGCACTTTATAATTTAGTGCATGTACAATAGGCCACTTGCAACTTGGATAAGTAGAATTATGATTTATGATTTTAAAACTTGCCACAAATAGGCTGATAACAGACTAGAACAATGGAGAAAAGACCTAAATTTAGATCTATGCAATACAAGTGCCAAATAGGCCAAAAAATACCATATTTTGAAAGTACAAAATCCACTCAAGATCACTTCAAATTGATTGGATATTCAAGAAGTAGATGAAAATTCATGCAATTTAAAAAATAATGACACTTGGAAAGGAGTTCGTATGTGCCTGTATAGAGCCCCGAAAGTTGCATAAATGAGGATTGGACATGTATAGTGATGAAAAACTGAAATTTTTGGAGAATCTGTCAACCAAAATCAGAAACCAACCACACGGCTGCAAAGTACACAAAAAATTAGCCCAAATAAAAAAAACTTTCTCGAAAAAAGGACTTAAAACGAGCAAGTTATAGGCATTTGAAAATCTGCTTCAAAATGAAAACCTTCTAATGGATGGGGGTCTAAAATTCTCAAAATTTTGCTGGCGTCATGCTGACGTAATCAACACACTGTGTTAAATTTGATGGGTGTATGCCTGTCACGGCCGTCGTCGCTCCTTCTCACTAGAATATTCTATTTGTCAGTGGAATCTTTTTAGAATATTTCAAAGGAATATTAGCTGGAATCTTCTTTTCCTTGCCGGATTTTCTCGTCAGGTTTTTTTCAGTTGCCGACTTTTTGATATGCGGCCATCGATGAGTTGACATCGATAGAATTTTTTTTAAAACCGCCGGTTTTATTTTTTTGTGACCAATTGGTAGAAGGGCCGAGCGAATGCAACTATTACAGGTACCCCGTACCTAGCAGTATGCAAGGTATGCCTACAAAAAAAAATTTTTTTAATTTTTTTTTCTATATTTAGAAAAAAAAAATGGTTTTGATTTTTTGATTTACAAAAGAAATTTAATTAGAATTTTTTCTTCTAATTTAAAAAAAAAATAGTAATCTTGGTTTTTTTTTTAATTTAAAAATAAATTGGCAAAAAATATTTACAATGAATTTTTTTGGGAGAGAATTTTTTTTTTTCAAAATCAGATTTTTTTTTTTTTTTTCTAAACTATAAAGTAATCGAAAAAAAATGAAAATAGGCAATTTTTTTCGATCTAGAGCTCCCGATGTCGGATTTGAGTGAAACGAAAGGGTACCTTGACTAGAAATGACCTTCACATGAACAAAGATCTCCCAACAATCGGATCTGGTCTAGGATGCACCAAAATGATGCTTCTCCTCATATTTTCCTCTTGACCACCTTCACACGAACAAAGATCTCCCGACAATGGCTATGCAAAGAACCTCCAACTGCTTTGATACCATGTAAGAACTTATGAAAAGCAACAATAGGATCTAGACATCAAAGATAGCACAAAAGAGAGATAAAATGAGAGAATATGATGATAGTATTCTCAATATACATGAAGATAGTTACCAACACATGTATGTACAAGGCTTGCTTATAAAGGCAAGCTAGGACACAATGAAGGGCCATGAATGAGACAAGTGGCACAATCATGTGTAGGGTAGGTGGAGAGAAATAATAGATAATTTCATGAAAGGTGGATCACCCACCTAAAGTGGAATTATCATGCCACGAAAAGTGGAGATAAAACGGTGATAACTAGATCACACCACAAAGAGTGGAATTTCTCCAACAAACCATTCCCTAGTTGTCCAACTCATATCTCTCTATGCATGCATAGACCTAGATGCATGATGCAAATTAATAGGTGTCACAAGTGCAAACTAAAATTATATGCATTCTCTAAGTAAGGTTAAATAAAGTGTAATAAGTAAAATACTTATTTACACCAACATTTGGAATATGCGATCTTGCTTCACTCATAGGTGAGTTTGCATCCTCCTTGCTCGTTTATTCTCAGAATAGGTGAACCCATTGTTTGTAGGGGGGAACCTATGTCTGTCCATACTATCCCTATATAAATAGTTCAAGACATAGGTGAAGCCATTTTCCTCTAGATAGGCATCTCCATGATCACCCATACATCTCAAGAAAGACGTGATCTTGATCCTTAGATAGGCGAATTTGTGTCTCGAATCTGTCTATTTCTATGTGGATTTTTGATGTTATAGGTGATCATGTTATCATATAGGCAAACTTGAAACTAGTATAGGTGAATTTACATCCTGTGTCTACATGTTCCTTTTTTCATCTCAAGATATAGGCAAATTTGAGTCCTAGAAAGAGGTGATTTTGTTAAAAATAGAGAAAATTTTGTTGACCTTAGATAGGCGAACCCATCACCTAGAGGGGGAAACTTTCTAGACATAGAGGCATATGTGCTTCCCATAAAAAACACTCAAGATTAAACCCTCTTAACCATTGAAAGCTTGTCATTTTCTGAGTCCATTACTACAATCAATTTTTTTATCATCATCCATCTGCCCATAACCATCATTTTAGTCCATCTACATTTTTCAAAAGTTATCGAAACCTCAATCTAACCACATAGGTGCATCTTAGAACATTCCTAGATTGTATTTCCATCATAACTATATCAATTTGAATCCTTTATACTTTGTTTTAGGGACTTTCTATCCAATTGGGCTAGGAAACTAACCCTAATCATCACCACCCACACTAATCTAACATTCAGGGCCCCATTCAATCTCCTCTAGAAAAAAACATGGTTAATCAACCTGAGGTCACAATTTATGAATACCTCAATAATCCCAAGAATTTGTAGATGATTTATCATCTTTTAGATGAGCATGGGGACACAATATTTTCCACCTTGATCATGAAGAGTATCAAATCCCCACCAGAATTTGACCTATCAAAATATGTCAACATCACACCTCCTACACCTCTTATATCACAAGATCCTCAAATTCTTAGAATGAACCAGTCAATTTTTATGTCCTCCAAGGTCCACCACAAGAGGAATGGTATCAACCTAGATTTGGAAACATTGTTCTTTATCAGTTGACACATCTTGTACCACCCCCTCGGGTTCCAATTTTTGTTATGGGAGCATTGCCTAATCCTAAAAATCCTTAGGGCCCTGATCCTAACAATCCCCTTGGTCTTGTATGCCTCAAGGTCCACCCAATCCACAAGGCATGAACATCTCACAAGTTGCAATCCCCGTACCATATGCTCCACCTCTTGCACTGAACCAACAGGGTCAACTTCCTAGAAATGCAAGGGACACTACTTATAATCCTTTCATTGTGACACAACCACCTCCAGGTCATACACCTGCATCTAACTTACCACCACCTCCATTTACCTCCCAACAACTACCTCAAAGCACTAATCCATCACAACATACCTCTTCACAACCTTTTCTCCACACTACTATCCCATCATGGTCTTAGCAACTGCCCTTACATCAAGCTCAGGGTAACCCATCACAACCTCCACACCAGCCTCAAGGCAATCCCCGATAAGGTCAAGTCCCACAACAACATCAAAAAAAACCTCCTCATTCATCACAAGTCATCCCTCAACAACCTCAAATTCCATATCAACCTCCTCACCAAGCACCACCATATTACTAGTCACCCCTTGAGCATTCACAAATCACAACACAAAAACAAAAATCATCTCAACAAAATCTAAGCAACCCTACTACCCAGTAACTATATCATCCCTAGAGATCTTATCATCCAAAAGCCACTACATCCAATCCTAATCCCAACTATTATTACTAAACTCCACAACAATCTCAGCAACAACTGCATTATGTGCAACAATCCCAAGAACAACCATCCCACACTTGTCTCCAACAATCCCAACAATATCCCTATTACTAGTAGTCCACTCCACAACAACCTACTTACACTCCCGAATAGTAACCCATCCATAAATATCAATCCTACCTATATTACTATGAGAAACCACCATATTATTAGCAGGGTGCCTCCTCTTCCTCATATCATCAAGCCTCACTATTATATCAAAAATCTTATGCCAATCTGCAATCCATGTATGCTGACCAATATCAACAAAATCCTTCATGTCCACCTCCACCACCACATGATCAAACCATTCTAACTATATCCCCATCTTATTAAAATATCCCCTCTATAATCAATCCAATCAAGCAAGCCCCCCTCCTCATTAGTACCTATCAACAAGGAGTGAGAATAAGTCAAAGCCGCATTAAGGGACTTGCAAGCAGGGAAATACAAAAAGTACTTTAATTTTGAAGAGATTTGTCCTTATCTATTTTATCCCTCCATCTCACTTGTCCCCTTTCATAAGCACTTTGAAGTACCAAAATTTGATAGATACAAAGTAAAGGGTGACCCAAGAACCCACTTGCAAGAATTTTACTCACATTTCCAAAAAGTCTTACACAATGATAATTATCTCCTACGTCTATTCCCTAGAATTTTGACAAGGATAACTCTAGATTGGTTCATGGGTTTTCAAAAGGGATCAATTTCTTCTTTCATGGATTTTTCAGAACAATTCATGGCACAATTCTCCTTCAATTTGGAGGACATAGATACCTTAGATTTGTTGAAAGAGAAGCAACGTGAGGCAGAAACCTTTGTGAGCTACCTCCAAAGGTGGTGTGCCTTGGCTAGTCAATTAAAATATCATTTCAATGAGAAGGACATGGTGACCATATTTATTGCAAATTCCCACCCTGATATGGAGCATAATCTTAATCTGCACTATGTTACCACCTTTTTAGAAGTCATTAAGAAGGGCACCACCATTGAGAGGGCCCTCATTTCTAAGAGACAAGTCAAAATATTCAACTCAAATAAGGGAAAATTATCAGGTGATAGATATTGCTACTCAAATAAGAATAAGAATTTTGTTAATTATGGCATTATTGATACCAAACATGTCCAAGTGGCCAACACCTTGCAAAGACCGCAATATGTCCCTAATCAACAATCAACTCCCATTGTCATATCTATGCCACATGGTACATCTTGTCGTCCTCAACAGTCCAATCAAAATAATCAAGGGAACAATTAACACTCATTTCACTCCTTTGGGAGAACCCTTGAGTGCCATCTTCAATAGGTTGCTTCAAGTGAGCTATCCGATTGTCTATCCTATGATGAAGCCTTTTGACGAGTCCAAACCAAAGCTTGCCTAGTATAGGGAAAATGAGTATTGAGACTTCCACAAAATTAATGGTCATACCACTAATAAGTTTGAAGGTCTTAAAAAATATATCCAAGATCTTATAGATCAAGCTGACATATTAGTGGATGCAAATCAAGCAACCTTGTCCAATGCTCAATTGCAAATATATCAAAACAATTTCTCAAATTACAATCAAGGTGCTAGCACTTCCAACTCTAATCCTGGGCCTAGAAATAACAATAACCAAGGTAACAACACTAACAACATTAGATATAAGAATGTGCCTTATAAATATGATGGAATAGTTATGTGCATTAGTCGGGTAGAGCCCCGTGTGTCCATGATCCATGTTAAAGGCAAAGACCCACAATGTATTGTTACCACGTGTCACACCTACATATCCATTCTTGAACCTTCCATGTCATCCTAGCTAGCTCCTGTGAGCTCCCTACATAATATTCTTGATCATGTTGGAAAGAATCCCATTCAGATATCCATTTTGGATTTTCTTAAGTCTTCCCCTATCCATCAAGAAATCCTCACCAAAGATCTCCAGGATACCCATATGCCTAATGATATAGATCCTACTCAGTTCCAAGCCTTATTATGACATCTTTCATCAACATATCAATTGGGATTCAATAAAAATTATATACCCTTGATCGATTCAAACCATAACAATCCCCTCCACATTGAAGTCATTGTAGCCTACCACAAATTGAAAAGGGTCTTGGTAGATAATGGCTTTTCCCTTAACCTTTACACGTTAAAGTTTATAAAGCAAGTAGGATATACCCAAGCTAACTTGAATAACCAGGTTATCACCATCAAAGCCTATAATAATGTAGAGAGGGATTCTAAAGGCATCATTTATCTTCCTATTTAGGTTGGCCTTGTTGTGTAGTACACCACATGTCATGTCCTTGATCTGGACCTTCCATACATTCTCCTCCTTGGCTGCCCATGGATCCATTCCATGCAATCCATTCCATTTACTTACAATCAGTGCTTGAAATTTTGTTTCAATGGTATGGAGGCAACCATTCATGATGATTCTCAACACTTTGAGTATTGTCGTTCCCTTGAAGCTTCTTTCTCTCACTCTCGATATTTCCCAGGAGTTGAAGTAGGAGCACCTCAAGCACCATCCTCCAATCCATCTCACAATCCATCATACAAAACAACATCCACCACATCTACCACTTTTGAATCCACCATCACCAAAGTCCAAATCATTGACAAGGGCTATGGAGAATATGAAATGCATACCGCACTCAATGTGGTGACAATTTCACCATTTCCCCACAGTGTAGGAAACCCTCTTAGTAAACAACCAAGGAAGAGAAAAAGACTAAAACCCCCACTTCTAAGAATATGGGTTTGACAACATTCCAAGATTTGGGTACACTTAAGGAATAGATGGAAGATGACATCAGCCAAAGGGTCCACAAAGAGGAACTAGAACCATCACCTCCCCTTGTAGAATATTTGAAGGAGGTCTATTCCAATGCATCAAGGTTGGTAGAAAAATACAATTATCAAGGGGGGGTCTTAGCGTAGAAGAGCAACGAAGATGCTAGCCTATTGAGGCACCTATCCAACCAAAACGTGTGGTCCTAGGCTATGACAAAAAACAAAAGGGTCCTGCATCATCCTCTAGTACTTCAAATAATTCCAATATGGATGATGGTCTCCTTGAGGACATACCAAAAGAATAAACCATCATAGTTTCATTTGATCACATAGATCTCTCATCCCTCTTTGTTTCTACATCAATCTTTACCATTAGCCTTTCCCTTCGTCATCCTAACCTAATCAATTGGGACCTTTGAAGTAGTGACATATAGAAACCTTTCCTTTAGTGGACACTTACGTGCATCTTATGGGATTGGTGGAAGATGAACACCTCAACCACAAAAAGAGAAAGAAACAAAATAAAAAGGGGTCATCTAGTGAAAACCTCTCTAAGGCACTTCTTGACTCATCAAAAGTAAAAACAAAGGGTGTATCTGAAAGTCAAAACCTCAAGAAGATTTTGGAGGATGGGGATGTTCATTTTCCCCTTGTAGGAGCTCACTTGTCCAAGTGATCTTCTATCCTAATTGAGGAAACACAAGAATTTAATTCGGGAATATAAGAAGATCCTAAAATCACATACATAGCCAATTCATTGTCAAAGGAAGAGTATTCTACTATTGTCATCTTACTCAAGGAATGAATCATCAACTTCACATAGACCTTTTTAGACATGCCATGACTAGATATTGCACTAGTTGTGCACCATTTGGACATTCATCTAGATGCTAAACCTGTTAAACAAAAGCAAAGAAAAATGCATCTTGAAGTGGCTTTGCTCATCAAGAAAGAATTGGAGAAATTATTAGAGGCTAGGTTGATTAAACCTATTGACTATTCTGATTGGATCTTCTAAATAATGCTTATTGCCAAACCAAATGGGATTATCAGAATCTGTACAAATTTTTAGGATCTCAATAAGGCTTGTCCAAAGGATGATTTCCCTCTTCCAAACATTGATATGTTGGTGGATCTTACAACAGGTCATGATATGTTATCCCTAATGGATGGATTTTCTAGCTATTACCAAATCAGAATCACACTAGAATATCAACATAAAACTGCCTTCACTACTCCTTAGGGAACCTTCCGCTATAAAGTCATACCCTTTGGCCTTAAAAATGCGGGGGAAACTTATCAACATGTGATGACAGTTATCTTTCATGATCTCATCCACATAATCATGGAAGATTATGTCTATGAATTATTGGGAAAATCCAAGACTGGAAAAGAGCATCCCGCAATCTTGAAGAAAGTCTTTGAGTAGTTAGACCACGACAAGCTACATTTGAATCTAAAGAAATGTGTATTCAATGTCACATCTAGAAAGCTATTGGGCTTCATATTCTCTAGAAGGGGTATTGAAGTAGATCCGGCCAAAGTGAAAGAGATAATGGAAATGCACCTATTGCACAATCTAAAAAAATTAAGGAGCCTTCAAGGAAAGTTACAATCCGTCAGATGCTTCATAGCCCAACTTGCTAACAAGTGTCACTCATTCACTTATCTACTATGCAAAGACATCACCTTCAAGTGGGATTCATAGTGTCAACAAGGCTTTGAAAAGATTAAGGAGTACTTGGTTCACCCACCTATTCTAATGCCTCCCATTCTAGGAAAACCACTTATGTTATACATCTCAACTACATGATCTATTGCACTGGGGGCATTATTGGCACAACATGATGAGTTATCGAATTAACGTGCTACCTATTACACTAGCTGAACACTTGTAGGTTATGAGCTCAACTATTTTCCTATGGAAAAAGTGTGTTTGGCAATGATCTTCAGCTCACAATTTTTTTTTCACTACATTCTTATTCATCCCATAAAACTAATATCAAAAGTGGACCCACTTAAGTACCTGTTATCCAAAACTTCTTTAACTGGTTGCATGGCCAAGTGGGTTATGTTGCTAAGTGATTTTGACATACATTATGTGGATCGAAAGGAAATCAAGGGATAGGTGATAGCATATCAGTTGGTCAATGCCCCTCTGGTTGATGCTTATCCTCTAGTAGCTAAATTTCCTAATGAAGGGGCACTTACAGTCACAAAAATAGACACATGAACACTCTACTTTGATGGGTCATATACACATAATAGAGTAGGTGTAGGTGTTTTATTCAACACTCCACAAGGTGACTATATCCCAAAGTAATTCAGATTAGCCTTTCCATTCACCAGCAATATTGTTGAGTATGAAGCTTTAATCACTAGCCTTAGAATTTCCATCCGATAGAACATCACCCATCTTTGAGTCTTCAGTGATTCCCAACTCATTATCAAATAGGTCAATGATAAGTTTCAGATAAAATATGATTATATTTTTCCATACAAACACATGGTGGATGACTTTAAGAAGTATTTCACCTCCATCGAATTTGAATAGATCCCCAGAGTCAAGAATAAAGCAATAGATGCAATGGCTATAATTTGGTTCCCTTATGACATGCCCAAAGATTATATAGGTTGTGAATTTCTTGTTGATGAACTACTAACTCCGGCATATAAAATCCTTGATAATGAGATGTTGTGTGATATCATAGGTCTTGACTCACCTTGGTACCATGAAATTTATACCTACCTCCATGACAACATCCTCCCACCCGATCTTACCCACAACCAATGAAAATCATTTATCCAACATTCATCTTGATACATGATTGTGGGAGATACACTTTATTGTCAAGAGTATGATGGTACACTCCTTTGATATCTAAAATGAATCATAATCTCATATCGCATTAGATGATGTGCATAGTGGTGTATGTGGGTCCCATTTTAATGGCATGGCATTAGCAAAGAAGATTCTAAGAGTCGGATACTATTGGCCCACTATGGAACATGATGCATGTGAGTTCATGAAGAAATTTTTACCCTACTAGCAACATGTAGATTTAATCCATGCTCCAACACAATACTTGTAGCCTATCATAACACCATGGCCTTTTTCTCAATGGGGATTTGAGTTGATCAGTAATATTTACACACCATCCTCTGATGGCCATAATTTCATTATCACAACCATTGAATAATTTACCAAGTGGGTGGAAGCAATTCCACTCTCAAATCATGGGTATTTAGATATCCAAATTCATCCTTTTTCCATACTCTCTATAGATATGGAATCCCTTCCACCATCATCATCGACAATGGAAAGCCATTCAAAAACTAGTATATGAAGTTATTTTGTGAGACCTACCACATCCAACATCATTGGTCCACACCCTATTACCCCCAGAGTAATGGTCAAATAGAAGAAACCAGCAAAACCTTGATCAAAATCCTCAAAAATATGGTTAATAATACTGGTCAAGATTGGCATCTCCATCTCCATCCCACCCTTTGGGCCTACCACACATCCATCTACACTTCCACTAGCACCACCCCATATTCTCTTATATTTGATGCTGACACAATCTTGTCGATCAAAGTTGAAATCCCCTCACTCTGAATCTCCCTGAAGAATCTCATCAGTGACGAAGATGCTTGGGTTCTATGCTTAAGTTAGCTTTAACTCTTGGATGAAAAATGAATCAAGGCCTACAATCACCTTCACGCATATCAGCATCATGTTAGGAGGAACTGCAACAAAAAGGTCTGCCCTCGTCAATTCAACATTGGAGATTTGGTCCTGAAGGAAAACCAACGTACCCAACAAGACAAAGAAAAGAAAGGAAAGTTTGATCCAAACTGGTTGGGTCCCTATGTTATCAAGACAAAATATGGTTATGGGGAATATAGGCTTGCAACACCTTAAGGAGAACCCTTAGAGGATCCTATCAATATCACACATCTAAATAGGCTTTATACCTAAGTCAACTAGGTTGTCCTACCTAGAAAAATCTAAAAAAAGTGAAAAATCATCAAAAATACCAAAAAAAAAAAACATGTCCAAAAATATCCAAAAATAGTAAAGAGAAATAATCCATCCTATGGTGAAAACAACCCTTGGTGGCACCTTGGATAAGTACTTTTGGTGAAAACTTGGTAATAGGCACCATTCGTAGAGGGCTTGATCATTATCTACCTTGTGTCCTAGTTGCTTTATGATTCCATCCATCATATCCTCCTATCATATCCTTATATCCTATCAATCCCCATCCTTCCATCGACATCTTGTCATCCATTGCTTGGTGTAATTTTATTGAGAATTGGATGATCCACATTGGTTATCTGAAATTATGAGATTTTATCCTAAATCTGAGCTTCTATTATTTTCCTTTTGGCCTTGTCTATCAGTCTCGTGTACTCATCTAAGATCTCTCAATGTGTCAGTCATCATTAGGTCTCATCTTATCTTTTGTCTTTTATCTAACTACATTTCCCATGTGCTTTCACGTAGGTAAGGCTAATCATTTGATCAGCCCTCGGGGCATTTTTCCATCTGGTCTTTGTCATCCATTAAGGTCTTTGTTGTCCTCTTTCTTCTTTTATCCATGGTCGGTCCTCAGTCTATTATCGAACTTCAAGGGCTCTATGATTTCACGTAGGCAAGGCTAATCTCTTATAAACCCCCGAGCCCTTAGGTCTTTAGGGTGTTTCTTATGTCATGTTGTGTCGTCAAGTATGTCCCTATTTAGTTGATTCTTACAAATAAAGGTCACTAGTATCATGAGGTTCCATCAGTTTTGAGTATTTTGAGTCATGCCAATCACCCAATCTATCTACCATATTTGGTCTTAATAGGATTTATCCTTCCTAAATCAGATCACATCAATCCCATCCCTCTACTAATTCTATGGCAAAGGACATTTGAGATTTATTATAATATTTTGATACTTTTTTCTTTTTCTTATCATTTGAACTTCCTATTATACCTTGTCAGGGTCACCACGATTCATCATATCATGGTGTGCTTTGACTGGTAAATGTAGGGGCATATCTTGATCTTTTTTCTATTTTTTTCTTCTTGGTTGTCCCACGTAGAACCCACCAAGAACCCTATGGTCTTGTGTTATGTTGGAGTATCCTTTTTTGCTTGTGGTTATCCCAACATCAGGCTCGACCAAAGCCTCTATGGTTTTGGGGTTTTGGGATAGCCTTCTTGTTTGTGGTGTTTGTTTTATACATTGGATGTTAATTAGCCTTGGTTCTTCATACCCTGGTATATCATGTCCCATGCTATAGTAAAAATCAATGCTTTTAATATGGTAAAATGGCATTAGCGTTGCATTTCATTTATCTTGCCAAGTATGTGCAAGATCATGATGGGCCAAAAAGTGGCAATATGTAAGTAATATAATGGCCCATGTGGATAACGACTTTTTTTTTACCCAAAATTGATGAAACAAAAAGGCTTTTTAAAGGAGATTCTCAATTTTCCACCAATATAAGTTATGCTTTACTTTGAGTTTAATAAATAATTATTATTCATTTTCTATTTGAATTATGACTAAAATCCTAATTGACAGACTGATTGAAAAGCATCTATAGCTTTCAAACGATCTCACATTTTTTGAATCCAAAACATGTGTCACATTATATGCTTTGCATACTATAGGATTAAAAAAATAAAATTTAATTTCATGAAGTTTTGACCAAGTTAAGGTGGTTAGACATACAAGTTTTTATATTTTTTAAAAGTTGTAATAAAAAATTCATAATTAATTATTTACTTGGGAAAAAATTACAAAAAAATATGCATCACATCGGGACATGAGTCCTCTACTTATATATAAAATATTATTAAAAAATATTATCATTTTATTGTTGTTAGGATGGTTAGAGAGACACCTAGTTCTTATTTTTTCCCTCAAATTTAAGTACTACTGCATTGAAATTTTAAATTTTCAACAAATAGATTTAAAATAAATAAAAATAAACCTAGTAGTTTAGAAACTAAATTCAATTTTCTACAAATTCTATTTTTACATATTTTTGAAATAATATAGATAACTTATTCAATTTTTTACGTCAAGTTGCCTAAACTCTTATTGTTCTAAATTTTATTGCCACTTAAGGCCCTATTTTTTCCATGATGATCCTGCACATACCCTCCCATTGAATTTCATTTCTCCCATCCATTTCTTTTCCATTGCCTATGGTTAGTGATTTTGGTTGTGCAAATTTTCCTCTCCCACCTATTCTTCCTGACAATTTGTTTCTATGGTTTCTGATAGGTGCACTCTCACACCCATCATCATTCATCTCACTATGTTATGCAATGCATTGTCATACCCATCATTGCTCATCTAGTTTCACTTTCATTATCATTATCTATATGCATATCATTATCCATTGCATTTGCATTATCATTTTCATCTTCATCTTAAGTTGTTTAGAGTAATATATATTTGTTATTCTAAGATTCTTAAGTTCATTCCATTACATTATCATTTCATTGCGTTATAATTCCATTTGCATTATCATTTTCATTGTCATCTTAAGTTGTTTATATTAATATATATTTTTTATTTTAAGCAACTTGAGTCCATTTCATTTCATTATCATTTTTAGTTGTTTAGATTTAGTATTCTAAACATGTCCATTTATTTCATCATATGCTTACATTATAAATTTTCATCCATTTCATTTCATTATCACTTTGATACGCATCCATACATCATACATTTTCATCCATTACATTTCATTTCATTTTCATGTCATCCATAAATACATAAGCAACCATTACAATGCATCATCCATACATGATTTATTATCCACATAAATCTCATGCATACATCACATAATAACCATAATCACATTTCCACATACATCACACATCATTAGTAACATATACATAGCATACATCATAAGAGCATAAATCATATCACATCACATCCTGCATCCACAATCATTAGAAATAATGCATACAATCCATATCATCTGCATAGACAAAAATAAATCACCATAATCATATATTCATGATCATAGTCATCACAATCACAATCACATGATAAATATCGATCAAATCACATACTAACCATTTCATCACATCAATGTCCATTGCATATCATATAAATATCAAAAATAATATCGTGTCCATCGAGTCCATCATAGTCCATAATAAAATATCATAAAGGTCCATAATAAGTCCATGATAACACATAATAAAATCCATCCACCATGTCCATGAACATCCATCAAATAATGGTACAAGTACAGAGTGCTAATCAAATAATACAAAGACTACATCTCTTAAATAGATAATGAAAAAAAAATAAAGAATACATGAATCAATGAATTGATCAATCTTGGAATCTATGTAAAAAATCTATACTATCTATCTCTGTATACTATACACCCACTCTACACTTGTCAAAAATCAGGCCCTGTATCCTCATCCTCCTCTCCTAACCGGCCCACTGCTCTTTGCATCTGTCCTCTAGGGGGAGTCTGACATTGATCCTTTGGATCTTGGAGGTGTCTCTCGGTAGCTATTGTATCTCCGCATGTGGGTGGCTCCCTATGATGGCACTAGCATCTAAGGTGATGCTCTAACATATGGTAGGACCCTCTATGTTGGATTTGGGACAAAATCCTGATATACAAGTATGTAGTAGGCTGCCTCTATCTTGGTATCAACCACCTCCACTGCCTGCCCTCTTGCTAGGTCCCACTCAATTCGGTACCTATATTGTAGCTTTGTGATATGTCTCCTCTCTTTCTCGCATGCATCCTAGGCTAGCCTCATTTTTTCCACCTGTGCTTACAACAATGACATCTCCTATACTATTGTGTGTGTCTCTCTCCCTGTAGTGCTTTTACCTATACCTTTGTTGCCTCTACTCTCTCCAATAGGCCTTTGACATACACCATGGTCTCCTCCATGTACTCGACTCTCTTTCAAGCCTCCTCTACCTCCCACTGAGCCTCATCCTACTCTCTTTGACCCTCATTCCTCTCTCCTTGTATCCTTAAGGCCTCATCTGCTAGGGCCCTATAGTCCCTCTCTCCAAACCTCTCCACCTTCTGCAGCCTCCCCACCTCACCCTATATCCTATCTACTCCCTATGTAGCTTGTCTCGGTCTACCTTGGAGTCCTGTAATCTCTTCTCTGCTATCCTCAATTAGGCTAAGGCTCCTATCAATAGTACTGTAGGATCCTCTGGAGGTGGTGGTACATATGGCACTATTGCTAGTGGCTCCACCTCTGGGACATCCATATCCATGGCTTGCTCCTCCCTAGCCTCCTGCATCTCCACATCACCATTTCCTCCCCTCCTCGAACTCTCTCCTCTCCTCCTCCTACTCGAGGCCCTCACCAACTATCTCTCATCATCAAATCCAAATCCAAGTGCTCCTATAATCAAATGCACTATCATCATCCTCCCTGGCCCCATCTCCTCCCACCATATAGCATACCATGTTTTGGTACCTGTGTCTACCGGTCCTCCCCTCCATGGGTACTATGTCAATGTTGCCCCTGTTAGAAACCCTAGATCAGACATGCAAACCTAAACACCTTCCACATAAGAGAAAAATAGAAAAAGCAAGAGGTTTGCATGAAAATGTGCAAAATATTATTATTCAGGAATTCAAAGATTACAATGAGATGATTTTCTTTATAAAAGCAAAGTATGCAACCCTAATGTTGACCTAAATAAAGCTTACTTATTAATTAAGTAAACTAATTATTACCTAAGAAAAACCTAAGTAAAGTTATGCAAGTGTAATTAAATATTAATTACACTAACACCCCCCGATAAGTGCAACTTAGGGAGACTAAATAAGCATGCACCTCAAACTAAGATGAATGCAAGAAAGCATGAATGGGTCCCAGTAGCAAGGCCTGATCAGGTACCCATGTACAAATGCAATAATGAGGTAGAGAAGGACAACCTAGTGGGATAAAACCCCCTACAATGAGATGACTGCTTCAAAGAAGCACTGGAAGAACACTGTGGAGTAACACTGGAACCGCAATCCGGCAAGCAAGGAAAGATACTTTTGTCTACAAGAAACCATATCAGAATCATAATAATGCAACAACAGACCCGATGCCACGGAACACTCAAAAACACCAAACTGGGACAACCCTGGAATCCATGAAGCAACAGTAGATGATATGATGATGACAAAATCTCGACGCCATGAATCTCGATGCCGATGTCAAAATAAGACTGAAACTCTCCGATGGGAAAAAGTACCATAAAGACTCTGGAACATTAACCACAAATGTAGTGGCCCTCAAACTGAGATGGATCTGATGCGGATCATTAACCATAGGCTCTCAATCTAAAGTGTGAACCGATATGAATCTAATATGTGTCAAACTAAGACAAAAATGTGGCCAAAAGAAACTAAGAAACTAGATTACAACACATGCAAGTTGCCATCAAAACATGATGAAGATTATTATGCAAGAAACCCCCTTGATGGAACTTTATATCAGTTCATTTATTACAATCCCCAATGATTGCAAAAAGAGAGAATGCCTAAATATGCATAGATATAAAATAGAAAAAGACCTCAGATCTATGTAGAGGATTGAACCAGCTTTCCAATGCTGTAAGAATGGTGAAAAAAGGATCATCGAGTCAAACGATATGCCCTCCAGAGTGAAAACAAAAAAATCTGCATTCAAAGACCTGCAACATAAAACTGAAACATAATCATGAAAAATAAGTTACACTAATAGAACAGGCTCAGAACCAGCTTTCCAACGATATCTTGTTTGTGAAAAACTGACTCCGTACGCAAAAGTTATGCACGATTTGGTGAAAGTGCTCCAGAATGGCCAATAAGGCCTGCAGGCAGCCCAGGGGGCTAAAAAAAATAAGCCCCTGGTCCTGTGCACGACCAGGGGCTGGCGTGGAGCCCTTGGTCACCCATGTGACTATAGTCTAGGGCTACGAGCTGGCTAGGGGCTGGGCACATAGCGCCCGGTCCCCCATATGACCAGGGCTGGAGGTTGTAGGCCCGCGGGGGCTGAGCGCAGACTAGTGGCCGGCAGGTGGTGCCATTGGCCAGAGCGGCTGGTGAGTGGCCGATTGGTGGCTGCCCGGTGGCACAAGCATTTAAACTTGGAGGCACTGGCTCAAATCCTGAGATGGGGTTTTTTTCAAAAAAAATTCGAAATCTGTGCCTTGGAAAGCATGCTGGGGAGGCCGTATGGCCTCCATTGTAAATTTTTTTTGCCTTCCGGATCAACTTCGCCAAAATTGATGAAACGAAGGGTGATCTTAGGGTTTTGGGGCACTGCAAACATGATGGTAGTGTCTGTTTTGCTCCAAGATGCTCCAAAAAAATGGCAACCTCCAGAGCTTGCAAAAAATCACCCAGCTTGAAACCCTTATAGATCTGACAAATCATGGCCAAAACCTGCAAAATGAAAGCCAAACCTGACTTTTTCTAGCGCTCTGAATCCAATGGTGAAGCCCAATCTGATCTAAAATGCTGCATAGATGAACTCAAGGCATAAAATCCTTGAGGAACACTGAATGAACTCTGCAATGATTTTCTCCAGAATTTGAGAAGGGGCTACATGTCAAGGCTCTGATACCATGTTAGAAATCCTAGATCAGACATGCAAACCTAAACACCTTCCACATAAGAGAAAAACAGAAAAAGCAAGAGGTTTGCATGAAAATGTGCAAAATATTATTATTCAGGAATTCAAAGATTACAATGAGATGATTTTCTTTATAAAAGCAAAGTATGCAACCTTAATGTTAACGTAAAAATAGCTCAACTAAATAAAGCTTACTTATTAATTAAGTAAACTAATTATTACCTAAGCAAACCCTAAGTAAAGTTATGCAAGTTTAGTTAAATATTAATTACACTAACAACCCCCCCCACATGTTTCGAGCATAGTCCGTTGTGATCTACTCTCCCCATAGTGCTGCTAGCTCTCGTGTAAACCACTAGAATCTTTATTGTCCTGCAGGTGTATCTTTTTCTATACTGAACTATTTGGTGACCTTGTCTAGTTTGTGCAGCTCCATAATAAGGGGCTCTTGACCAGTCAAGTAGTAGACTAAGAAAAAATAGCCCCTATACCTCCTATTATCATCCCTCCATCCCTAGAAGCATTATTCCAGGTACAACCTCTAGGTGATGTCCTCTGGCCTCAAATCATCTATCCTTCACCGTCATCCCTCTAGATATCCTACATCCTAGTAATGTAGCCTCCACCCATGCTCCATACCCCACCAATATGCTACAAGAAAAGTCTCATCTTATGCCCCGACAATAAAAATATATGGCCTGACAAAACTGATGTGCTCCTAGGCACATACCTATAGTAAAGTAACATGTGTAATGCTCAAGGCTCATCTATAATAGATGATGTGCATATCTCTATAAAGCTAAGCCAGTACACATGCCCTCAAGAAAAATACCCCTCCTCTCTCTCTATAATATGTCTAACAACCTCAATAACCTCGAGGCTACCAAATCATTCACTCATGTCTGATAGTAAAATATCACTGATCAGCCCACATAAGTACAATGGCAGGGCTAGTATCTCCAGCCCCAAACATGCATCCATGTCCAACTCCCTTCCCTAGATGGGTAGCTCTACTAGTCCAAAACAAGTATGTAGTCTCTCCTCTATTGCACCGATACAAGCCCAGCTGACTAAGTGCCCTTGGATGGGCAACCACAAAATCCTCCACACATCCTCTAATGTCACTATCATCTCCCTTGTTGGGAGATGGAAGGTCGATGTCTCTAACCTCCACCTCTCCATCAATGTTGTCAAAAGTCCTTAGTGTGCTCAGATGTTGGGATACCCCAACATGTGCAGTAGCCCTACCTATGCCAATGATACATGATCATGGGAATTCATTTCCTGAATTGTCACCTCAAGTACTATTGAGTGTCGCTCGCGGGTCCTCAACCTCTCAAAGTTCTACATCCATGTAGACCATTCTATCAGTTTCCTAAATTTTCATTTCCTTTTCTTCAAATTTTCATCCCTGCCTTGGTTTGGTAAATTCACCTCTGTGTTAGAAAAATTCACCCTTTTTCCCATCCCAATGTGTTCACCTATCTAGCTAGTGCATTCGCCCCTTTTCTATCTTTTGGGGAATTCACATATTTGTCAAGCGACTTCTCCCCTTTTTGGGCCCAGGCACAAATTCACCTATTTTATCCACAAAGGCAATTTAACAATCACTCTTGTGTTTTTTCCCCCCGATAGGTGAATTCACATTCACCCGTTTCCCCAAGGGGTGGATTCGCGTCTACTCATTTCCCATTTTGGGTGAATTTGTATTCGCCTTTTCCACTTTTGGGAAATTTTGTATTCACCCATTCCCTATTTTGGTGTATTCACATTTGCCTATCTACTTGTATTCCTACCCCTGCATACAACAGGATTGCCCATTTTGGGGAGAGGTGATTTCACAATTGCCCCTCCCTCCTGCACACTTGCCCCTACATAGAGCAATTCGACCCCTTTCTTTTACAGTCTACTAGGATAGGAGAATTTTCCTTGTGGACGAGTGAATTCGCCCTTCCATGCGGCATCTGTACCCTAGTCTACTCGCCCAAAAAAAATCAAAATGTGTTTAAAAATTAAATCCAAATCGCAAAGTGGGTTCAGAGACCTACCTGGTGGGGTACCACATGCTCATATTAGAACTATCACACCTCCTCACCTCAGTGGATCACCTCATCATCTATGTATGCCTCATTATTAATCGATCTATCAGCCATCCTCTTCACTCTTTTTTATCTCTCTCTCCCTAGCTTAGTCAACTGCCACCTATGTAAATAAGAATTAGGTAAATAGTAAATTTTCAAATTTACTATTTATATGACTTTCATTTTTTACCCTCATTAGCCTTTTATTTTTTGGGTAATTTTTACCCTTTAATTAATTCATTTACCCCTTTTCTTCTGAGGGATTCTATTTTCATCCCCGTGTGTCTATTTCCCTTTGTTCAAAATTAATTATTCATGGTGTTTACGCTCTATCACATGGTGCCATCCATTTATTCATATCGAGAAGTCACTCGGGCCCCTTTTTTCTTCCCCATCTGCCCTCTCGAGGGGGCATACCCTATCATTTTTCTCTATCCTCCCATCCTATCCATTTTACCTTGATACCACAGCATCGTGTAACATTTTTTCATCTATCAAGTCATCTATATTTTATTTTTCTTCGAAACACTATTATTCTAATAGTATTTTGAAGAGGGGAAAAATGTAGACACCTGAATTTGACCACCTGCATATTGTCAAATTTTCCCTTGTATTCTTCTATCCCACACACTTTATCCATATTAATTAAATAATCCCTTATTTGATTAATATTTCATTTTATCCTATTGTCCCCTAAAGTATTTAATCAATCAATTAAATACTTTATCTCTTTCAGGTCTAAATTAAATAATTACCCCAATTTATTTAATTTAATCACTTTGGCTTTTATGAATTAAATTATTTTTTTAACTCATTTTCCTCTCTCCTCATGTCACATCCTCCATAATTTCTTCTAATCCAAATTAACCTAATTAATTTGTGATTAGGATGTCCACACTCCTAATCATAATTAAGGTCACATCCTCCATAATCCTCCACTTGCCCCTAATACCTCATTAGCCTAGTTAATCACATGTTTGCACAACCTTAATCACTTAATTAGGTCAAACTAATCACCATTCCATTTATGTTATATACCCTAAGTCAACTACATTAAATTATTTCTCCATTTGGAGAAGGCAACCCATTCCCCATGTGAATTTTTAATTCACATTTATTAGACCAATACATTTTTAAGGAATTTTAAATTCCTTCTCCCATCCCCATGTGGATTTTTGAGGAGTTTTTAATTCCTCATATGTCCTCTCACCCACACATGGACACAAACCTCCTTTATGAGGATATGTGGTCTAAATCCCAAGGTACTGTATAGTACCTCCATGTCATGTCCACCTCATCTCCTCTGTCCATATCATTTAACACATGACGAGATATGAGGGCTTGTGAGTTCTCAACTCACCCTGGCCCTTGATCTTGTCCATCTTGGCTTAATCTGAGCCCTATATTTTCTAGAGGAATTTCCCCTACAAATGGTGGAATTTCCCTCATTTGGCATCCATCCACTTTTTGATTCAAGCACTTAGACAACTTTCAAGCATCCAAGCATACCTCCATTGTTGCATCTTTCAGCTCACACCTTGCATCCTTCACAATACCCACAATGTCCATTACATCCCTCATTATCTCACCATCATTTAGAGCTAGGTTTCATGCCATTTTGACACCAAGGAATGCACATAATCAACAATCAAAAGGGACAAGCAAAGGAATAATCTAAAAAAGGTAAAAATTTCCAATTTCTTGCATTTTATTTAGATTAAACTAGGCCAATCTTGAATTGTTGTTTGTGTTTTCCTTATTTGCATTTCTTGTTTGTTTTTCACTCTTAGGCTAGGGAATTCACCTGCACATAGTTTAATTACCAAAATAGGGTTTGACCAAGGAAAACTCTCATTCATCATAAACGAAACATTTTTCCCTCTTGATTTACATTTGCAGATTTAGGTGCGAGATATCTTAGAGATCTTTTGAAGAGAAAAATTGAAGAAGTTGTAAAAGTTGCAAAAGTTGTCAAGAAAGTTTTGATCCCATGGAAAATCAATTATAAAATTTATTTTGAGCACTTTGAACTTGAAACCTAGGAAAATTGAGAGATTCAAAACTATTGTAGAGGCTCCCAAAAGCTATAGGAAAACCCTAAACAAAGACCCATTCTCCCCTTGGTGAATGAGTCCTAGGTTAGCTTTAGAAAATCATTTTTGGTGACTAGTGCACATCAAATTTCCTCTCTCAGATCTACAATTTGAGTTTTGGTTTCATTAGTATAGAGCTTAATCTTCAAGATCCAAGTTTTAGGTTGCATTTTGGATTTAGTTTTATATTTTTAATCTTTTTCCTTAAAATGTTATTTAATTAGGATCCCTTTCCTTGTAAAAAAATGAAATCAGTAGATTCACACTTTGAATTGACTCGCCTCAAGGTTGATAGTCCTATCATTATGTGGATCTCATTTCCAAATGAATTGAAGAAGAATAGGTCAATCACCCCCATTTTTCATCAATCCATTTTTCATAACCTATTTTTCTTTATTCCAACCATCAATGGAAACAAAATTTAAATGATTGGAAAGTCAAAAAAATCATTGAGCAATAACAATATTTTGACTTGACATTTCTTCCCCACACACTCTTGTATAGAAACTGCTGAGTGGTTGATGTGCTCCACTTGGCCATGTAGACTATCAAATGGCATATTGTTCACACCTTTCTTACAGAGGATTTGAGGGGTCTTTGAGGGGTTGGAGGCAACAAAATCTTCCTTCCTTCTTTCCTTGGGTTTGAACCTCATAAGAGGTTGAGCTTGTAAATCCTAACACCTATTAGCTTTGTTTATTTGGATTCGGAAGATGTATCCTTGACACAATTGCCTCTAATTGGTGATATGGACCAAAATGGAGAATAAAACAGAGACTCCATAGATTTAATTACGTGCGACAAACCCTAGATTCAAGGCCAAGATTTAATGGAAGACTTAGTTGATGGGGAGGGTGTGGCTAGTATGGGTGTTGCCTCTTTGAGTCAGAACTTCTCTAATATCGTAAGAGGAGGCATGTGACACTATAGATGTGAAGGTCACTTAAAATATGAGGATATTGATTAGCTGATGAATCACACAAAAAGGTAATTTCCTTAACCTTTGATTGATGCTTGAAACACTAGTAATGAAGAGTGTCGAGAGGCCTGCCAAGGTTGATTGACAAATAAAATTACACCCTTGTCATTGGAAGAGGAATGAAGACTAAAGATTGAACATTCACGTAGAGATTGAAATTCCACATAGATATTTCAATAGAAACCAACGCTAATGGTGTTATCACATAGTTAAAAAAAAATTTCTTGCATTCTTTCTTTACAATAAACCACAATTCCTCAATAGCAATGAATAGTTAAGAAAATTTATGAGATGTGAAACAAGCACAATGAACAATGCAAAGATTGTATTTAGACAATCCAAATCACATGAGTACAAATCCTTGCATGTATAAGAAAGGAAGATTCAATCCACCTATGATGTGGATTGAAAAGTGGTCGATAAAGTGGCACAAATGAGTAGACAAGTGTCTTATGGGTGTCAACCTTAGGATCACTTGGAATGTGCAAACCAACAAATTTTTTGATTAGGTCATCAACCTTAATTCCTAGTGCTGAGTGAACTTTGAGGAGAGATGGAATGTATTCCAACCTCAAAATGGTATCATATGAGGTTTACCAAATAACTTACACATCCATTTAAGCCATTTCATGCTCATTTTAGATCTACATTCCAAGTTCATCTAAGGGTTTGGTGAATTTTGATATTTCTTTGTTCAGTCATCATCCCTTCATGTTTCATTGTTTCATTACAAGGTTCAATTACCAAAATAGGGTTTGTCAAAGGAAAATCCCCATTCATCATAAATAAACATATTTCCCTCTTGGTTTGTGTTTGCAGATTTAGGTGGAAGATATCTTGGAGAACTCTTAAAGAGAAAAAATGAAGAAGTTGTCAAAGTTGCAAAAGTTGTCATCTCATGAAAACTCAATTATAGAATTTGTTTCCAAAACTCTGAACTTGAAACTTGGGAAAATTGAGAGATTCAGATAAGTTACTGAGGCTCCCAAAAGCTATAGAAAAACCATAAACCAAAACCCATTCGTCCCTAGGCGAATGAGTCCTAGGTCAGCTTGAGAAAAGAACTTTTGGTGACTGGTACACATCATCTTTCCTCTCAGATCTAAAATTTTGTTTCTAGTTCCATCAATATTGATCTTAATCTTCAAGATCTAAGTTGTAGGTTGCATTTTGGAGTTATTTTTCTATTTTTAATCTCTCTCTCCCCAAAGTGTTATTTA
Organism: Sequoiadendron giganteum; assembly: GCA_007115665.2. Lineage (NCBI taxonomy): Eukaryota > Viridiplantae > Streptophyta > Pinopsida > Cupressales > Cupressaceae > Sequoiadendron > Sequoiadendron giganteum. Next base: position 778,862,007 of record CM021102.1, read on the forward strand.
ATCAGGACCCCCATCCTTGTGTAAAAAGGAAATTAGTAGATTCATGCTTTGAGTTGACTTGCCTCAAAGTTGATAGTCCATCACCCCCCATTGTTTGTGAACCCTTTTTGCACAACCTATTTTTCTTTATTTCATTATAGTGAATCCGACTTTTAATCATTACAATTTCTGATTTTAGATTCCATTTTCACCCTACATATAGATATTGTATTTGGTTGCATTGCATTATAGTGAATTGAGTCTTTTTTAGGGTTATTTATCTTACATTAACTTTGTATTCCATTTAGGGGTTTTAAGATTGCATCTTTTACATTCTTGAAATATTAAAAAATATAAAAAAATCAACCATTTTCAAATCATTTACATAGAATTGCATCATCATTCACTTGTGTTTGAAAATTGAAAAAAAATTGCACATCAAATTAGCTCCCCTAGTTTTTCATTTTGTCATATTTTGCATTTTCATTTTGTTGCAAGTATGGATGTGTTTTCAATGGTGTTGTCATTAATGTTTTCATTGATGTCAACATAGTTCAAGTTGTGTACAAATGGTATTTATATAGTTGAGATAATATAAAAGTTCTTAGAGTACATAGAGCTATATTTATGAAGTTGTAGTTGTTTTTTTGCCAAGTGCTTTTGAGAAAATTTGAGAAATAATGAAAGCAATGTTGAAGTGTGTTATGAGTGTGCTTTGATATTGTGCTCCACATTTAATCTATTTTGATCCTATTCCTGCATGGATCTGTAAGTACGTTCATAAGATTCAATGGATCATATATCCCGAATTATAGCTTCTAGGTCGATGGAGAGTAGAAGATGTGTTCACCGGTGTGAACTAGTTTCACAGAACTATCTGTTTGTGGACTGGGAGAATTTTTTTTGCTCAGCAGTCTTCTGATATTTGGTTTCAAATCTTCCAAATGACTCTTTCTGATGGTTTCTATGTTCTGACAATTTTTCTTGTGGTTTGGCACTCCATAAGACTTTCTCCAAAGCTCCTGTGTTTTTGTTGGTTGGTCTGGGTGGACTGGTGAAGAGTTCTCTGTGAATGAAGTTTGTTTTATTGTTACGGATGTACATGAGGTGTTCTCAGAAGTGGTAAAATTTATGGTGAAGCATGTTGAGTGATCCATGTATGATTATCTTGTTGGAGATGTGTGTACTTCAAAGATCATTGGCATTTTCATTAGGTTTGGCCGACCTGTTGTCTACACATTACATTAAGTTTTTGCACTAACTTAAGAAATAATGTGCTTGATCCAATATGTTGATTAGGCCCTAAATTAAATATGTAATTGGTATTCTCTCATTCTTATCCACTGTAGGAATGTTAAGTATCCAACCTAGTTTGAATTTGTAAATGAAACTATATAGCCGACCTTGGAGAATGTTTCTAAGGTTGAAGATGGTATAAAAAAATCAAGTTGTAGCAAATTTGATATCCATCCATCCATGAATCGAGCAAGTGTCAAGTGTGTGAACAAGTGCAAAAAGTAGAAAGTGGAAGAGAAAATTGAGGCAACAATACTTTAAGGTGTTAGCTTCCTAAAAACAGTGAGCTAATGGAATCTTTAATCTTCTAATCAAGTTGTGAATGTGTGGGACCCTAGTGGTGGATCCTCATTTATCTTTTTTTATCTTCTATAGATAGTGAGCCTCCTTTCTAGACAATGAGTCCTTTGAAGGCAATGAGCCCTTGCATTTGGGTAGTGAGCCTTTGTATCTAGGCAGTGAGCCTTTGTATCTAGTATTGCATTACTACTATACAGTGAGTTAATCCTCACTGTGGTTTTTCCCTCATTGGGTTTTCCACATAAATTTAGTGTCTTTGGTGTTTTCCTTTTGTTATTTGCATTTCATATTTACACTTAATAATAGATTGAAGTTAGGGTTAAAAGATTAAGTTTATAAGTAAAGTGATTTGATACAACTGATTCACCCCCCCTCTCAGTTGTCTTATGAATTTCAACGATTCGTATCAGAGCTCTTGTTCCTCGGTGAAAATCTTAACCACTTGAGGTAGATCAGTTGACACACAAGTTGCAGATTCCTATTTTTGATGGAAATGATTATAGTGACTCAAAAAATGAATGAGAAGTTATCTGATTTCACTTAGTTTCAATACTTGGAAAGCTATGAAGACAAAGTATGGGATACCAATAGTTGTTCCTTCCTCTACTAATGAGATTGTAGCTTTTGAAGAGAGTGAAAGAGCAAGGTATGCTATCTTTAGTGCTTTATCTAGAACTGAAATATATTTTTTTTCTCTAGCTACTGCTCATGAAGTATGGACAAAATTGAAAGACATTTATGAAGGGAATGATAGAGTAAAGTTGTCAAGGAAAATAATTGCTAAGAAAAAAATTGAGAACTTGAGAATGGAAGATGGAGAAGACATTGCAAGCTATTATCAGAGAGTTGAACTTATAGCAAAAAAAATCAAGAATCAAGGTGGTACCATGTGAGATGAAGATATAATTGAGAATATCTTGATGACCTTACCAGGAAATTATAGTGAAAAGGTATCTGCTCTTGAAGAACAATATGATCCAAATACATTTACTAATGAGCAGATCTATTTGGTGTCCTAACTGCATTCGAGATGAGAAAATTTGGAAGAGAGAAGGAGAAAACTGAAACAACATTTAAAGTAATGAAGATAGGAGATGATTCAAATGATTATGATTCAGAAGATTTGGAAGCAAGGTATTGGTAAATACGAAGGTAAGTTTCCTTTTAAGTGTTTCAGTTGTGGAAATATTGGTCATTATGCATCAAGATATCCTAATAGAGCGACACATAAGAAGAACAAGGACAATAACAATAATCACAAGGATAAAAAGGATAGGAAGTTCAAGAAATTGTTTTATGTGTTCGATATTATGGTTAAATTGCTGATATGTGGTTGTCATTGATGTCAACACTATTAGCATTGATGATGCTTAAGGCTATATATGTCGAAGATATTGAGAAAATTGTAATAAATATATTGTTGGCAGCTAGTGGAGCTGAGAAGGTAAAAATTTTGGAATGTTTTGTACATTGAAGATCTCAAGGCATGCGTCAGAGGGTTTTTTGTTGAGCCTATCTATTGTGTTTTCTAAAATTTTTAGTGGTACGCATCTATAATTAAGGAAGTTATGAAGTTATGTGTTTGTATAGTTATTCAACTACTGTAGCAGGTGTTTCTGGAAGATGAGATTGCAAGTCTAGTAAATTACATTGTTGTGTATGTTGTTGTGATGTTCAAAGATATTTCTAGATTGTGCTCTATTAGTTTGGTATGTCTGCATTGGCTGACATGTTCGTGATTGAATATTTTTCATTGTATGCTTGAAATTTTCATGTTCTTGGCTGACATGATGGTGGTAGCGTGTTGTAGATCTTTACGAATTAATGTTTTATTGTTTGGTGTGTTCTAAGGTGCTTGTTTGGGTCCTCACTATGTTGTGACCGACTTGTGTTGGTGTGCATTAAGAATTATTCATGTATTGATGTCAATAGTTGTAATTCATTATTTATTTTAGGCGGACAAAGTTGTTGATGTAAATCAGTGTGGCAGATATAAAAGAGAAATTGTTTACTCATTTTTAAGTGTTATCAAGGTATGCTCATGGTGTGAATGTGATGTACATGTGAAAATAAAGGTTAGATCATTCGAGAGCAGAGGAAAGTGTGAAAGAGATTGAGCAAAGTGTGTAAGAGTGTGTATAAGTTTTTGTGTGCCTAATCAGAACTACAATCAGGCTTTTGTAGAAGCTATTACTTCAGGTCAAACTCATCAGATGGACTTAATCTAATTATTGTATGTAAGTCAGTGAGCTTTCCTCTGAGCAGTGTGCTCTAGGAAGTGTGCCTGAAAGCAAGTGCATTCCCTTTTCATTCATCATTATACTTCTAACAGGGTATAATCTTGTGGAGTAACATCCATCATGGTTTTTCCCCTAATAGGATTTCCACATATAAAATCTTGATGTTCATGTGTCTCTGATGTGTTATTGATTTATTCTAGAACTGTTAATTATCGAATCTAAGATTTAAGGTTGATTAATGTTGAATACGTTTGATTTTGGTAATAACTAATTCACCACCCCTCTCAGTTGTTTATCCTTGTTTTTCAAACAATTGGTATCAGATCTAGTTCATCTAAAGAAGCCTAATAGCTTGAGGTGATCTGAGATGAATGATACAAGAAGGATAGTCCTATATTCAATGGTACAAACTACTCTTTATGGAAATTCAGAATGGAGTGTCACTTGAAGTGCATTGGAGAACCTTTCTGGAAGATCACACAGAGTGCATATACTATTCCTCAGAACGGTCTCTAAAGATGAGATCAAGGAAACAAAAGATAATACCAGGTCTATTGAAGCATTGTTGAGTGCTTTGATAGATTTGGACATGACAAATGTCTTAATACTAGATCTAGAAAAAGTTGGAAACATTGAATGAAGGAGATGCACTAGTGAAAAGTGCTAAGCTACAAAGTTTAAAAGGCAAGTGGGAAGACATGAAGATGAGTGAAGATGAGAACATCCTATTTTTTTCTCAAACGATAAATGAATTGGTGATGAGCATTAGATGTGATGGTGGAACCTTGGATGAATAAGAAATTATGGCTAAGATAATTAGATTTTTGCCTCCCTCCTACAAAACAAGAGATCATGCTATTGATGAACTTGGGACAGTGAAAAATGTGACAAGAGACATGATAATTGGAAAACTTGTTGCCTTTGAGTTAACTAAATTTGGTGAATCTTCTCCTAAGACTGAATCTGCATTCAAAGCTATTGTATCTAGAAAAAGCCAACAAAGATACAATTTGAGAGAGAGTTCCAAAAGGACATTCAAATATGAAGATGAGATGAAAAATATTGAAGATGAAGAAATAGAATTAGAAGAATTGGAAGCATCGATTGTGAAAAAAGAAGCCAGAGGTCATGGTAAGTACAAAGGAAAGTTAACTGTGAAATGTTTTTCTTGTAGTAAAACAGGTCATTTTGCATCTAGATGTCCTAAAAGAGTTTCTAAGTACAAACCTGAGAAGACTAGATTTCAAAGTAAATGCTATTATGTTGAAGAAGGTGTAAGTGATGAAGAATTTGATAAAGAAACTGGAAAAGAAGATGAATGGGTATTCATTGCCATCAAAGAAAATGGTCAGGTGTCCACTGAATCTACTAGTAATGTGAATCTTGAGAAAGCTCTTGCAGCAAAAAATGAATTAAAAGATGAGTGGGTAGTTGACAGCGGATGTTCACATCATATGACTGGTGACAAAAGAAAGTTTGTAATCTTGGAAGACTATGATGGTGGTTTTGTAAGATTTGGAGACAACACTTCTGGTGTGATTCGTCACAAAGGCACTATTTATTTTGGTGGTAAGGACAATATTGATGATGTTCTTTATGTAGAAGGCTTCAAGCATAACTTGTTAAGTGTTGGATAGATGGTAGACAAGGGTTACAATCTTCAATTGAAGGATGGTAAGTGCAAAATAAGGGGAAGTTCCAAAAATATGATTTCTTCAAGTACAAATACTAAAGGTAATATCTTTCATTTGAGTGTTTCTAGTGAAAGTTGTTTAATTACTCAGATTGATGTAAGCAGGTTATGGCATAGGAGGTTGTGTCATGTGAAATTTGATAGAATTGTCAAGATAAGCTCTACTCAAGTAGTCAGGGATCTTCTTAAGCTAGTAAATCCTACTAGCACTATGTGCAAGGAATGTCAGATGGGAAAATAGATAAGAAATTATTTTCAGAGCAAATAGTATAGCTCTAATGGATTGCTAGAATTGATACAAACTGATTTATGTGGTCCATCTAGGATCATAAGTCTACAAGGTGAAAGGTATTTTATGTTGCTCATTGATGATTATTCTAGAATGATATGGGTTGCTTTCTTAAGAGAAAAACATGAAACATTGGAAAAGTTCAAAAGCTTCAACGCTATGGCAGAAAATGAGATAGGTCAAAAGATCAAATGCCTAAGGTCAGATAGAGGTGGTGAATTCGCTTCCCAGGAATTCAAATCTTTCTGTGAAGAGCATGGAATCCAAAGAAAACTATCTACTCCCCAGACCCCTCAACAAAATGGAGTTGTTGAAAGAAAAAATAGAACCATGATGCTGGAAGAAAATGTTCCTCATTTATACTGGGGAGAAGCCATAAGTACTGTTGTGTACACCATTAATAGGGTGAATGTCAATAATAGTTCTGGTAAGACACCTTTTGAGCTATGGTTTGGTTATAAGCCTACTATCAAGTATTTCAAAAAATTTGGAAGAAAATGTTACATCAAGAGAGATGATGATATAGGAAAGTTTGATGCTAGAAGTGATGAAGGAATATTTTTGGGTTTCTCTACTAAAAGAAAAGCTTACTGGTGCTTTAATAAGAGGTTAAAGAAAATGGTTAAAAGTACAAATGTCAAAGTTGATGAAGATATTGTTAGACCATCCAGATGTAGTGGATATGATTCAGATGATCAACATGATAATACTAACAATGAAAATAATGTTCAGACACAGGAATCAACTTTAGATTATTCCAGTGAACCAAGGGAATCAAGAGGCAAAGACTAGAAAAAGTGAAAAATAAATAACATAAGAACAGGAAGTCAGAGAAAATCATAAAACTCCCAAGTATGTAAGGTGAAATCACTCTGATAGTCAGATCATAGGAGACAAGAGAAATGGTGTGAAAACTAGAAGAATAATTTTGGAAGAGTACTCACTAATTTCCAAAGCTGAGCCCAACAATATCAATGAAGAATGAAAAGATGAATATTGGATGGAAGCCATGAAATAAGAACTAATGCAAATATAGAAGAATGATACATGGGATCTTGTTCCCAGACCTCAGAACAAAAATGTGATTGGAACCAAATGGGTGTTTTAGAATAAGTTGAATGAGCAAGGTGAAGTGGTCATAAAGAAATAAATATTGGTTTGCAAAGGGTACTCACAGATGGAAGGTATTGATTTTGAAGAAACCTTTGCCCCTTTTGCTAGAATTCAAGCTGTAAGATTATTTATTTCCTATGCTACTTTCAAGAATTACAAAGTCTATCAGATGGATGTAAAGTTAACATTTCTAAATGGTGAGCTAGAAGAATTCTATGTTGAACAATTGGATGGATTTCAATTGAATAATGAAAATGACATGGTATTCCGATTGAAGAAATCTCTATATGGACTTAAGAAAGATCCCAAAGCTTGGTATGCTAGATTGGATAGATACTTATTGAAGCTTGGATTCAATAAGGGTACTATTGATACCAATCTGTATCTCAAGTTGGATCAGAATAAAGAATTGATCATTGAAGTCTTTGTTGATGATATCATTTTTGAAGGTGATGATGATTTGTGCATGAAGTTTGTTGATGAACAAAAAATGAATTTGAAATGTCAATGATAGGAGAGATGAAATTATTTTTAGGACAGCAAATAACTTAGTTAGATGATGGAATTTTCATATCTTAGTCAAAGTATGTGAAAGATCTATTGAAAAAGTTTGCAAGGGAAGATTCAAAGCTAGTTGGTACACCTATGGTAATCGGATGCAAAATTACACAGAATGATGATTCTCCTAAAGAAAATCAAACAAGATACAGGTCAATGATTGGTGGATTACTCTATTTGACTCAGACTAGGCTAGATATAATGAATGTTGTATGCATGGTTGCTAGATTTCAAGCTTATCCTAAAGAGTCCCATGTGACTACTATGAAAGTAATTTTTAGATACCTGAAAGTGACAGTTGATCTTGGTCTTTGGTATCCTAGGGATGATGATCTTATCCTAACTGCTTTCAATAATGATGATTGGGGAGGAGATGTGGATGACAGGAAGAGTACTAGTGGTAGAGCATTCTTATTAGGAAAGAAGTTGGTATCTTGGCTAAGCAAAAATAATTTTTTTGTTTCATTGTCTACTATTGAGGCAAAATATATTGTTGCTGCAAACAGTTGTACTCAAGTATTGTGGATGAAGAAAATGTTGAGAGATTTCATAATTGAGTATGAAGAACCCATTTCCATATTATGTGACAATTTAAGTGCCATAAACATTTCCAAGAATCCAGTGCTACATTCAAAGACAAAGAATATATCCATCAAATATCACTTATTGAGAGATAAAGTAAGTGAAAAATAAGTTAGACTAGAGTAAATACCTACCAAGGAGAAAATTGCAGACATCTATACCAATAATCTGCCTAAGGATACTTTTGAGTATCTCAGAGGCAAGTTAGGCGTGATTTCCCCTCTTGATCAGAACTAAGAGATGCAGGTCTTTGCATCATTTCATGAATTCATAGCTATATCTTATTTTGGATTAATTTTGTGGTGGCCGCTACTTAGGGGGAGTAGTCAGATGATTCAAATATGTGATCAGATCATGTGTACCTTTTCCATTGATGTCAAAGGGGGAGAAGAACAATGTGAAAAACATGGGAGAAGAAGGAAACAGGAAGAGTGCACAATCTCAAGGGGAGATTGTTGGAGAAGAGCTAGTTGGGTTTATGGCATTATTTTTGACATCATGTATTGCCATCAATTCCAAAGGGGGAGATTGTTGGATGTTGTGGTTGTCATTGATTTCAACACTATTATAATTGATGATGCTTAAGGCTATATATGTTGAAGATATTGTAATAAATATATTACAAGAAGCCAGTGGAGTTGAGAAGGTCAAAATGTTTGAAATTTTTGTACATTCAAGATCTAAAGGTATGCATCAAAGTGTTTATTGTTGAGCCTATCTAGTGCATTTTTCAAAAGTTTTAGTGGTACACATCAAGAATTAAGGAAGTTATGAAGTTATGTGTTCCTACAGTTATTAAACCACTGTAGAAGGTGTTTCTAGAAGATGAGATTGCAAGTATGGTAGATTGCATTATTGCGTATCTTGATGTGATGTTCATAGATATTTCTAGATCATTCTCTACCAGTTTGGTATGCCCATGTTGGCTGACATGTTCGTGATTGAAGATTTTTCATTTTATGCTTGAGGTTTTCATGTTCTTGGCCGACATGATGGTGGTAGCATGTTGTGGATCTTTATGGATTAATATTTTATTGTTTGGCATGTTCTAAGGTGGTTTTCTGGGTCCTCACTATGTTGTGACCGACTTGTGTTGGTGCACATTAAGAATTATTCATGTATTGAGGCTGATAGTTGTAATTCATTATTTATTTTAGACCGAGAGAGTTGTTGATGTAAATTTGTGTGGCGGATATAAAAGAGTGATTGTTTACTCATTTTGAAGTGTGATCAAGGTATTCTTGTTGTGTGAAAGTGATGTACATGTGAAAATAAAGGTTAGGTAATTCAAGAGTAGAGAAGAGTGTGAAAGAGATTGAGAAAAGTGTGGAAGAGTGTGTAGAATTTTTTGTGTGCTTAACCAAAACTGTAATCAGGCTTTTGTAGAAGCTATTAATTCAGTTCAAACTCATCAGATGGAATTAATATGATTATTGTATGTAAGGTAGTGAGCCTTCCTTTGAGAAGTGTGCCTGAATGCAATTGCATTCCCTTTTCATTCTTCATTATACTTCTAACATGGTATAATCTTGTGGACTAACATCCACCTTGGTTTTTCCTCTAATAGGGTTTCCATGTATAAAATATTGGTGTTCATGTGTCTTTGATATGTTAATATTGATTTATGCTTAAATAGTCAATTATCAGATCTGAGATTTAAGGTTGATTAATGTTGAATAAGTTTGATTTTGGTAACAAATTATTCACCCCCCCTCTCAATTGTCTATCCTTATTTTTCCAACAATATGTCAAAGAAGATGTATGAATTTTTGATGATGAATCTGAATTTGAGGAAGATAAACATGAATGTTTGTTTCTAGCCCTAGAAAATAAAGTTGTATCTACTAACATGGAATATATGCAAAGGAATTTGGTATGGAAAGACAAAAGAATGAAACAAAAGGTACTCTAGTAACTTCTTTTCATGCTAGACAGGATGAAGAATTTTGGGTAATTAATAGTGGACATGTTCAAATCATATGACTGGAGATAAGAGTAAGTTTACTAAACTTGAGAAGTATGATGCAGGAATAGTTATGTTTGGAGATGACATTGGTGCTAAGATTGTTGGTAAAGGAACAATTAGTTTTGATGGAAAAAATAATACTGATGATGTTTATTATGTAAATGTCTTAAGGCATAATCTCTTAAGTGTTGGACAAATGTGTAGCAAATTTTTTAAGCATGTGTTTCAAGATAACACTTGTGAGATCAGAAAAGGATCCAGAACTTTTGTAGCAGCTAGAAGAATTCATGGAAACATCTATCAACTTAAGGGTGGTGATGGTTAGTGTTTTGTTTATTATATTAATGAGATTTGGCTCTAGCACCAGAGGATGGGACACGTGAATTTTGATAATATGATCAAGATCACTTCTAGGGAAATTGTAAGAGATCTACCTAGAATCATAAAGCCTTCAAATTCCATTTGTAGAAGATGCCAGCTAGGAAGACAAACAAGGAACATTTTTAAAGGTAAGGATCAATCATCTACTAGAATTTTGGAATTAATCCATAAAAACCTTTGTGGTCCTATAGGAACATGAAGCCTAAATGGTGATAAGTACTTTATGCTCTTAATTGATGACTACTCTAGGATGACATGGGTTACATTTTTGAGAGAAAAGGCTCAGGATCTTGATAGATTCAAAGTGTTTAAGGCAAGAGTAGTAAATGAGGAAAATATGAAAATCAAATGCTTAAGGTCTGATAGAGGTGGAGAATTTACATCTAGTGAGTTCATTGCATTATGTGAAGAGCATGGCATAAAAATATATTATTCTACTCCTATAACCCCTCAATAGAATGGAGTTGTGGAAAGAAATAACCAGACTATTCAATAGGTTACCAGAGCTATGATGAAAGAAGAAAATGTTCCTAATGTGTATTGAAGAGAAGAAATCTACACTATTGTTTACATTCTTAACAAAGTTCAGATCAAAGATAACAACACTAAGAACCCTTATTAGTTGTGGACAAGTAAGATTCTTACTATTAAATACTTTAAGGTATTTGGAAGTTGATGTTACATTAGAAGAGATGATGAAAATCTCAGAAAGTTTGATGCTAGATGTGATGAGGGAATTTTCCTTGGATATTCAAACAATAGCAAGGCTTAGAGGTTTTTAAATAAGAAACTAAGAAAAATAGTTGAAACTACTAATGTAAAGGTTGATGAAGCTATGTATAGACCATTGGAAATAAATTAAGTTGAACCTAATGAGCCTATCTATGTGAAAATACAAGAAGAAGAAAAGAAGGAGAAAGAGCAAAGTGATGAAAATGAAGAGACTCTAGAACCTAACCTAAGACTCCTAAATATGTTCAAAGAAATAATTTGGAGGAACAGATAATTTGAGACAAAAGTGGAGTGAAGACGAGAAGCAAAGTGGTTGAGGTAAACTTGTATAACTTACTTTCTAAGATAGAACCTAAGACTATGAATGAAGTGTGTAATGATGAAAGTTGGTTTAGATAAATGAAAGAGGAACTACAATAGATAGAGAAGAATGAGACATGGGAACTACTTCCTAGAACTGCAAACAAGAATGTAATTGGTTCAAAATGGGTATTCAAAAACAAGCTAAATGAAGATAGTGAAGTGGTAAGAAATAAAGAAAGACTTGTATGTAAAGGATATTCACAGGTTGAAGGAATAGATTTTGAAGAAAATTTTGCAGCTATAGCAAGAATGGAAGCCATTCAAATTTTCTTGTCATATTTAGCTCATAAATACTTCAAAGTATTTTATATGGATGCCAAGTCTGCATTTCTGAATGGAGAACTGGAAGAAGAAGTATATATGGAGAAACCAGAAGGTTTTCAACTATCTCACAAACTAGACATGGTTTGTAAGTTAAAAAGGCATTATATGGACTTCAACAAGCTCCTAGAGCTTGGTATGCAAGATTGGATAGATACTTGACAAAGCAAGGATTCAACAAAGGGTCCGTAGCCAACAATCTTTACTTCAAGGTTGAGAAAGACAAGGTATTGATAGTTGTGGTATACGTTGATGACATCATCTATGGTGGAAATGAAGGTATGTGTAAGATATTTTCTGAAGAGATACAAAAAGAATTTATAATTTCTATGATTGGTGAATTGAATTTCTTCCTTGGAATTCAAGTAAATCAAATCGAAAAAGGGATATTCATCTCACAATCCAAGTATGTTAAGGAATTGTTAAAGAAGTTTGGAATGGATGACTCCAAACTGGTTTATACCCCTATGGTAACTGGATGTAAGTTGAGTAAGAATGACGAATCTGCTAAAGTTGATCAAAGCATGTACAAATCTATAATTGGCGGAATATTGTATCTTACTGCTACTAGACTTAATATCATGCATGCAGTATGTTTAGTTGCAATATTTCAAGAAGAACCTAAGGAAGCATATGTAACAACTGTGAAGAGGATATTCAAATATCTTAATGGAACTCTAGATTATGGGCTATGGTATCCAAAGGACAATGATTTCATGATGAATTCCTACATTGATGCAGATTGGGATGGTTGTGTAGATGACTCGAAGAGTACAAGTGGTGGTGCATTCTTCCTTGGAGGAAGATTAGTTTCATGGTTGAGAAAGAAACAAGATTTAATTTATTTATCCATTGTAGAAGAACAATATATTGCAGTAACATCCTGCTGTACATAGGTACTTTGGATGAGGAAAACCTTGATGGACATACGTGTGGTAAGTTATGAACCTATTTATATATTTGGTTACAATAAAAGTGCTATAAACATTTCAAAAGAATCCAATGATGCATTCTAGAACAAAGCACATATCTATTAAGTATCACTTCTTCAAGGAGAAGGTATATTTAAGAATGAAGTTAGACTTGAATATGTACCTACCATGAACAAGTTGCAGACATATTAACTAAGGCCCTTCCAAAGGATACTTTTGAGTATCTTAGAGGGAAGTTAGGGGTTAATACCCCTCATTTTAACTAAGTGCACATGGAGGTGCATCAGTCCAGTAGATTCACAGACTCCTTTTGTTCTGGACTAATTATGGAGGTCTACTCCTCAGGGGGAGTAGAGAAGTGCATTGTTGCAATATGTGATGTCGGTATACTCCTAAGGGGGACTGAACAGAGCTTTATATGGCAATAATTTCCTTTTCCATTGATGTCAAAGGGGGAGAGAGAATCATGTGAAAATTTTATGCTTGACAGGTTGTCGCTTTTGAAAATCATGTATGATGTCTTTGATGGTTTCTTCACATCATGTGTTGCCATCAATAACAAAGGGGGAGATTGTTGTAAGTATGGATGTGTTTGATGGTATTCTCATTAATGTTTTCATTGATGTCAACATATTTTAGGTTGTGTAAAGATGGTATTTGTATAGTTGATATATTATAGAAGTGCTTAGAATACATGGAGCTATATTTATGAAGTTGCAGTTGTGTTTTTGCCAAGTTCTTTTGAGAAACTTTGAGAAATAATGAAAGCACTGTTGAGGTGTGTTCTAAGTGTGCTCCTGTATTGTGCTCCATATTTCTTCTATGTTGATCCTATGCCTGTGTGGGTTTGGAAGTATGTTCATAAGCTTTAATGGATCGTATATCTTAATTTTTAGCTTTTGTGTTGATTGAGAGTAGAGGATTTTTTCACTGATGTGTGAACTAGTTTGGTAGATCTATCTATTTATGGACAGCGAGAAATGTTTTTGCTCCATAGTCTTCTGATATAATTGGTTTCAAATCTTGCAGATATGGAAGATGACTCTTTTTGATGGTTTCTATGATCTAGAAAAATTTTTATGGTTTGGCGCTCTGAAAGACCTACTCCAGAGCTCCTATATTTTTGCTGGTTGGTTCGGGTGGACTGGTGAAGAGTTCTCTATGAATGAAGTTTGCTGTAATTTCTATAGATGTACTTCAGGTGTTCCCATATTTGGTAAAATGTTTGGTGAATCATGTTGAGTGATCTGCGTATGATTATCTTTCTGAAGATCTGTGTACTTCAAAGATCTTTGGTGTTTTCACTAGGTTTGGCCGACCTAGTGTCTACACATTACATTAAGTTTTCTTATCGACTTAAGAAAGAATGTGCTTGATCCAAGATTTTGATTGGCTCCTAGATTAAATATTTAATTGGTCCTCTCTCATTCTTATCCATCACGGGAATGTTGAGTAGTCAACCTAGTTTTAATTTTTAAATGAAATTGTATAGATGACCTTGGAGAATCTTTCTAAGGTTGAATATGGTATAAAAGAAAATCAAGTTGTAGTGAATTTTATATCCATCCATCCACGAATCGAGCAAGTGAGTGAAGTGTGTGAAAAAGTGCAAAAAGTGGAGAGTGGAAGAGTGAATTGAGGCAACAGTACTTTAAGGTGTTAGATTCCTAAAAGTAGTGATTTGATGGCATCTACAATCTTCTGATCAAGTTGAAAATGTGTGGAACCCTAGTGGTGGATCTTCATTTATCTCTTTTTATCTTCTGTAGGTAGTGAGCCTCTTTTCTAGATAGTGGGTCCTTTGAAGGCAGTGAGCCCTTGCATTTGGACAGTGAGTATTTGTATTTAGGAAGTGATCCCTATAGAAGTGAGCCTTTATATTTGGTATTGCATTACTAATATATTATGAGTTAATCCTCACCATGGTTTTTCCCTCATTGGGTTTTCCACGTAAATTTGGTGTCTCTGGTGTTTGACTTATTTTATTTGCATTTCAAATTTACACTTAATAACAGATTGAAGTTGAGGTGAAAAGATTAATTTTATAAGGCAAGGGATTTGATACAACTGATTTAGCCCCCCTCTCATTTTTCTTGTGCATTTCAACACATTCAACCGTAATTTCAAAAAATATTCAAATTGTAAATTAGTATTTTTTATTAGAATTTGAAAACCACTCGAAGCAACTCAGAAATAGGATCATAAAAGCTTGTTCCTCTCTAACAGTCTTACAGGAAATTCAACAAGTGGGGGACTAATTTGCACCACACCGAATACCTCCTTGATTTTTATAGAAAGACAAATCTTCTTTGAGTTGGGAGAAAAGGTAGAAGAAAACTCAAATAGAATATGAAAATGGCTATGCACCTATAGAAATGCAAAATTAACATTATTGATTAACACCATAGTTGATCATTTTCTCTTTAATTAATTAAATAATATTGATTAATTAACTTCTTAAAGTCTCTGGATTTAATTAAATCACTTGTATTTAATTAAATCACTTGTATTTAATTAAATGACTAATATTCATTTTCCTCTCATTTGATTTAAAACAAATACAAAAATGTAAATCAAATGTCACACCACCTAATCACTAGCTTAATTAGTCAAATCTCTTATTAATGCTAAGCCTAACCCATGTCCTATCCTCTAGCTTTTCCCACTTGCACAATAAATCATTTATTTTGATTTATTAAAAAACCCTATTTTCCTCACAAGGTCTATTCCCAAGGAATATGCTCTCATTAACTCCCCTTGTTTGAATTTTTTGGCAAAGAAAATTTCACCCCAAATCCTTCAACTACATGCATTTAATTCCATTTTGAAATTTGAAATGGGCACATTGGCCAAAACTTGCACAATCATGGGCCAATCACATTGTGACAAGTGGCTCTTTCCTATTTGATGGGGATTAGTCCCACATTTTCAACTTGGCCTCTCCTCTCTTCAAACTCAACTATAATTCAAGGGTCCTCTCCTTCAAAGGGACAAACACTCTCATGCAAAGTTATTCTCTTCATTTGAGAACTAATTTTATCCATTACATGATTTATCTTGGAAAGGATTAAGAAAGGGCTATCTTCTACACAAAGGATAGCACCAATCCATCATAGAATAGGTATACTTCATGTCTTCTTTACATGCTTGGATTAGTTTTTTCATTTATTTCGAAGAATATTGTATTATTCTATGAGGATATTGGAGTTCTTCTAACCATTTGCAGATTTTGGTATCCACAAAATGGCACTAGAAGGAGGGCTTGATCTTCTATATTTAATTTGTTTTATTTTTATTGTTTTTTTTTTCTAAATTTTTTTCTGATAGCTAATATTATTTTACACACACATCTATGTTTCTCTAATTTTGATGTTTCTCCCTATGCCACAACATAGGATTTTCCTTTAAAAGGAAAAGTCTCTCATTAGTTTGTTACTTCATTAATGGTCTATAAGCCTTTTGCTTGCTTGTTAGCTATTTCTTTGTTGATAAACCTCTTGGAATTTTTGAAAAACATATGCAGTAGAAACTATTCCGAGGAGGGGAAAATGATTGAAAAATTCTTTACCTTGCTGCTTATTGAGCAAATTGGTGACTAATAATGTATAATGTTGTTGTGTTACGTGATTCTCTTTAATCAGCAGCGGTGCTTGGTTGGAGATATCCTTCTCTAAATATTTTCTTTAGGATAATATTTGTTGTGGGATGCATTCCTAGTATTTTTTGTTAATAACTACTTCATACATTAAAAAAATAAGGGGTTTGAAATCTTTATCTCTGATCAAAACAAACTTCAAAATTTGTTCACCTTCTTGTCAATTCTTTTGAATGGGTGATGTATCTTATTTATGCTTGCAAGGATCTAATTTTTTACTATTTAGACGATGGCATGATAAGCATCACTACAATGTTCGGTCACACCATATAACTTTTACTCCAAAAATTCCTTTGTTGTCGACTTATAAACAACTGCTGCATGATCTTTAAGAATCTGATAATTACGTTCATTGTATGTACATACTTTTAAACTATGAACCACCTCTTATTAATATAGATCCATGTGTCAGACAGGGATGTAGAACATCATCATTCATTGCATCAATTCAAAATATGTCTAAATACATTTCATTGTTATTTTCTTGGTTTTTGTTTTGAGTGAGCATTAGTTTAAAGTCTTTTGAGGCCTTGCTAAAGAATCCATGCTAATGGAAGGAATGTATTAGCAGATATGTAATTCACACCGCATAGCTCCCTATTGCTACTGCCTTCCATTTGCTTCCCTAAATCTGATCCTCACTTAATGCTTCCAGCTTTAAACGCGTTTCAATAGCCTTACCCATGCTTTCCACAACGACCTTCATTTAATGTATCTCTTGGACTTAAATCACATAAATGTGTTTGGGTAGTGTTTACATTCTGAGATGGCTAAATATTATTAATATGTTCTATAAAATTTAGACTACGCCACTCTTCATACCTGTTTCTTTGGGATTGTTTGCAATGACTATCTATTTAATAATTTAATACTGAGTTGTATTTACTATTGGTTACTTGTGTGTTGGGAAAGACTCCACACAATGATTATCTTATCTCAAACATTCTCTTCATGTGGGTATGAGTGAGGCAACGTCACATATTCACATCAATGATGGGTTGTGTAGGGTGGATATGGAGAAGAAATCGACATTGGTTGTAGAAGGATCGTGTAGTGAGATAAAATTGAATGGAGGTCATTTGATGATAAAGGCAATGGCAATCATCTAGAAGCGGTCGACATAGGTATCCTCTATGAAGGCTAACAAGCAAGGCCTCAAGCTGGGCATACGTAGGAAATTAATAAGCTTTCTTCGTAGCATTTACTTAAGGGAAGATCTTCTTTCAAATACGACACCATGTTTGCTGAGAATCCCACTATTGCTAGCTTCTCATGACAGGTTCATTTGCTAAAAAGCAATGTCAGTCATGTCATGCCTGTAACATACTACATATTTATTTCACAAATTGGGGCTTTCACATGCTTTAGCTTGGTGGGTATGATTTGGTACTTGCTTGAGATATGAAGTTATTCCCATAACAACGGACTGACAGGACCTCAAATTAAATTTTGTTCACTTTCTTTCAAAATATATATGCTGATCTAAGATATTTTGTTTGGATATAAATGCTACGACCATAGCCTTAGGCTTGGCAACCACCTTGGATGGTTTCTTCAATTTTCTTCATTATGTTGCAATTTTGGCTATGTATTTTTGTGTTACTTTGACAAATATAGGATGTTGGTTTGCAAGATTACTTGTGGTAGCAGACTTCTTAGCTGCTTTAATAGTAGCTGCTTCAACTGAGTGTGCTTGCTAGATTTGGTAAACTTACATAGCTGAACTAGAAGAATCTTGCCATGGTTAGCAGGGAGATCATTCTTGTGTTTCTCACCAATAAACTTGGTGATGATTGACTGGCTTGAACCTATCCTTTTCTTTAAAATGTTGCGACTTTCTCCCACTAATCATTTGGATATATGCGCCTAAACCCTTTCATATGTCTTATAATTCAAAATATTTTCCACGCAGAGGTAGCTGATGTATGATGGAAATTATATTTTGAAACGATCTTTGCTTTGAATGTATCTTCCTTTTTTTTATGTATATTGAGTAAATTCTTTCTCTAGGATGATCTTGGTTTTGGGATGCCTTTATTGGCTATTCAAATATACTTCAAGTTACACTATCTTCTCTATTTTCTCTACCTTGCAATTGATATAGTTGGTTGCACCCCAGCTCTAACACACCTTTGATATTCGATTGTGGCTATTGTTTACTATCAAAAAAAATTCAAATGTCAATAGAACCCCATGTTGATATCAGAGTAGTTGGGTCTGAGAGGTACTTGACGGAATGCAAGACATCTAGTCTATGTAACTAATGCCATTATTAGGAACTTTAGATTATAATTTTTTCCATAAAATAGATCTCATATGTTCTTGTTTTAGATATAAGGTTAAAACATACTCTAACATATTTCCTGGAATATATAAAAACCTCCTATGACTTGTAACCAAGATGATTTTGAATTCAAGGGCATTGAATTGCAAAGGAGTAAATTCGGCTAACATTCCTTTTGACTATTGTAAGGCCTTGTTAAATGTTCTTTACCTTTAGCAGGGTTTCTAAATACTTTTAAATGTCTTCACATTGGTTGGGTCTTACAATACTATCTTATTAGACAAAAGAATGAAAGATTATCTATTAGTTATCATATTTAAAATTCATTGAATGCACATATGTTGAAATTGATATTTTTTAAAAATTCAGTCTCACATATTTGTCTTTTTATCTTATAGGGATTTTGTTCGTACAAAGAATTTGCAACATTGAGGTATAACAATCTTTGAAAAATCTTGAAGAGGATTGAGTACTAAAATTGAAGTTCACAAAGCATTTTTAAATGCTTAGAGTGTCCAATTATTGCTTTAGTTTATTGTTTTGAACCAACTCACCTTTCA
This sequence comes from Sequoiadendron giganteum, assembly GCA_007115665.2. NCBI lineage: Eukaryota > Viridiplantae > Streptophyta > Pinopsida > Cupressales > Cupressaceae > Sequoiadendron > Sequoiadendron giganteum. Next base: position 778,881,251 of record CM021102.1, read on the forward strand.
TTTTGGGTTTAAAATTAACCATTTGACTTGATATTTTCAACTTGGTTAAAATTGAACTTAGAAACTCATTAGATTTTTTTTGGATTTGAAAAATTGGACATGGGAAAACTCACACCTCATTTTGGTGCTTTAAAACGAACCAAAAATCACTACTTTGGAGGTCTAAAATGAACAAGTGTTTTACATGTTTTGCAATCTTTTTCACAAATTAATATCATTTAAAAGGTGAATGCGCTTCTCTTGCACTTCACAGTGATGTTGAGAATCAAAAGTATTTCGGTGATACTTTTTTAAAATATTGCCTTCACACTTGGATTTGGGATCTAAAATTGAACAGAAAATCTTGTGAGTGTGAGTAAACTTATTGTGTGAGTTCTCCCTTTGTGTCTAAATGAAGGTTGATCGAAATACGAATATGTTTTCTCACTTTTTTTTATCTTAGAGGGCCTGCCTTGTGGGAAAAGGTACTCACCCAAGGGAACGACCCAATCGGTAACACACTAAAGCCAAGTGTATTTCCAAACGAGATATAAAAGTGGGTACTGGAACAAAAGCTATTATCACACGGTTGGCTCCAAAGAGAAGGGCAACAATGGTCTCTCACCACATGGGTCAATCTCCATGAATGGAAAGTCCAAACTAAAATCCCTTGTTTAGCAAAGGCCAAAATCCTATCTATTTGTTGGTGCAAAAGGTCATGTCCTTTGAAGCCGCCCCACATTATACATGCGGTTCTATTAGAGAGATGAAAAGTATGCCATGAGAGATTCATGGGTACTGATGCTTGGCTGACCCGAGAAGTGAGTGCACTGTAAGGGAGAGCCTATGTGGTCAAGCATCTAATCATCTGCACTGAATATGCGCATATGGATTTATCCAAGTGGGAACCCAACAAATATTGTGTTTTTAGTCTAGGGTTGTGCATGTTATTAGAATCAAAACACTTTACTTGGATTTAAAATATTCGAAAACAAACATTCACAGGAACTTCAAGATTTCAAACTGTTTGGAGGAAATAAATAACCTTGACAAATTTAAGTGCTCTTGCTTACCCTAGGGATTCTATCCTTAGAGGTTTCTAGGTACTTAGGTTTAATTGTCATTTGTTTTCACTAAAGTTAACTTAGGGAACTGTGCTCTTGAAACCCTAATTTTCACATAATGGACCTTGTAGAATGAAAATGAATCAAGACATAGACATTTAGTTTGAAACTTTAATTGAAAACTCTTTGTGGTAAAAAGAATTCATTAATCAAAGATAAAGACAATTGACTCCACACGTGTTCTCTGAAATGATTTCTCGCAAGATCAAAATCTGGAAACCAAAGTTCAAGAAGCTCAATCTGAAATCTCATGAGGAGCGTCTTGAAATGCTTATTGAAGTTAGAGAAAGATTGGCTTACAACTTTTACAAGAAAGCTTCAAGAAACAACCTGGAGTTGTATGAGTTCTATTATCAAAAAAATCCTGAGCTTTTTGAAAGGTTTTCTTTTCTCACATAGGAAGTCAAGCGTGTTCTTCAAAACCGAGGTCTTGTAAGAAGAAGTGTTATCTAGGTCAAGTCTAGGGTCAAATTAAATCTTTCATCCACCTCTTAACCATCAAAATTAGTCAAAAATCACCTCACCAACAACTCTTGTAAACTTTGTTAACATCTTTTATGCTAAATTTCTACGTGAAATCAAATCACTTTGTTTGACTTAACACACTTAGTCAAACCATCATTTCGTAAGCAATTTTACTCTAGGATAACACAAATTCCTAGGGTTTTACAAGTTCATTATCATCTTGTTTGGCTTAACACACTTAGCTAAATTATCAAATCCATAATCACCTCGTTTGAATTAACACACTTAGTCAAACTACCCACTTGTATGAGTCTACTCTAGGATAACACAACTTCCTTAAGTTTTTGATTACATTATCACTCTTGTTTGACTTAACACACCTAATCGAACTATCCATCCAATCATAATCAATCAAATAAAGTCCTAAAAAGTTTAGCATTTCCTTCAAAGGTTCTTTAAGAGTTCCATTCATCTGTATCACTCATCTTTCATTTATCGCACCCTCATCATTGCTTTGATTCTTCAATTATCATAGTTCTTCGCTTCTTCAAACCTAAGGTTTAGACCAATCTAAAGGATTAGACGTTCATCTCTTACATTCCTGAAAATTGATCTCTGTTTTATGGTTCAAACTCAATCTCAACACAAGAAGAATATGGAGCAAAACAAAGAAACATCCATTTCAAGTGATCTAAGTCAAACCGAAACAACGTTCAATATGGTGATAATAATTAAATTCCCAATCAATCCTCCCCAAATACCTCAAAGTTCTCAAGAGGAAGGTCATATTGAGGACACCACTGAAAATGGGATGAACCAATCAAAAATTCTAGAAATGGTGCAAAATCCCGAGAGTCACCGAATTGTCAGTGCCATGCTTAAGTTGTACCCATCCCAATACATGTTGGAGTTAGCAAAAGAAGGGACTAAAATCCCTTTCGACTTTGATGTAAGAACTATTGTGGAGAGCTCTCTCTGTATCATGCCTTCACCCACATCCACATGTCCACTTCAAAATGTCACTCAAGACATCCCCCAAGTCATATCATCTATCTCTTCAACCCTGCCGATTGTTAATAAGGGAAGTTGCATGTTTCACGAACTTCAAAAACATCGCCTTGTGAACAATCAAAGGTTGAATGCAGGCACCACATTAGAACAATCTATCCCGGTAAATCCATTGCACCCTTATGTCCCTCTCATATTTTATGATCATACCAATTCATCCTCTTTTCATGCAACACAAGATTATCCTCTCGACATGCAAACTTCTTTCCCTATCTCACAAGGAGAAGGTGATTTTTTTGGAGTAGGGGGAATCTTGGATCCCTCTTCATCACTTTCAGGGATTGCGCCACCCATCTTTCCACCATTTCCACCCTTACCACTCACATCTACATCATCACTCAGGTTGGGTCTTCCTCCTCTTCCTATCATCAAGTATTCAAAATAGAACACTTTATCAAATCCACCAACTATGACATCTATATTGCAACAAAATATGGCAACCATCCAAACAACCAAAACAATCAATACATCCACCATTCCTCAAAACATGGTGTCACAGGGACCAAGCACCTCAATCACACCATTTGTATCTCTAACTCCAATCATTAACATGACCGTTTTACTCATCATAATGATTGGCGTTCTTCCTAATCCACCGCCATTACCACCAAGGCACAACACAACTAATTCATTCATCATGACATTGCAAGCTGCTCAGCAAGTTTCCCAACAAAAAGAACTCCAATATGAGCAAGCTACACAACTAGCCGCTCAGCAAGCACAAGCACAATTAGCTGCACAACAGGCACAATAGAATACACAAGCCCAAGCCTTGTTATAACAACAACAAGCTAAACAAGCTTCCCAAGATGCACAGGAAGCTCAAGCTACTCAATCCACACAAGCTGTGCACGCAACACATGCTGCTCAGATTGTGTAGGCAACCCAAAAAGAACATGCTCAAGCACGCGGACAATTCCAAGCTCAGCAAGCGCAAGTGCAAGCACAACAAGAAGCATATCAGCTAGCCTTGCAAGACTATCAATTACATCAGTAATACGACCAAAAACAAGCGTTGTTGGCACAAAAACAACACGACCAACAACAAGCGTTGTTGGCGCAACAACGAGCATAGGAATCACTCGCTCAATAAATGTTTCAACAAAACCACATCAACCTCCCACCCATCAATCCCACACCTCAGAACATATTCACTCCACCTCTCGATCGGCAAGGTGATGTAATGGCACAAATCAAACTGCTTTAATAGTAAGTGCTAGATCTTCAATAAGGGAAGACGGTCAGGACACTGAGAAACTTGTGTCCTTATCCATTTGACAGAAGCTTGGCAATGCTACCATTCTCGAAGGGACTCGAAATCCCTAAATTTGATAAATATCATGGGATGGGAAACCCTGAAGATCACATCAGGGAATTTCAGGTACACTGCATGGAAGTCACCTACAATGACACGTATCTAATGCGACTATTCCCTCGAAGCTTGGTTGGTGACGCTATGGAATTTTTTTCTCGTCTGCCTATGGGAATCAAAACCTTTCAAGAAATCAAAGACGCTTTCCTCCAAAATTATGCATTCAACATTTCTATGGATGTTAGTTTGGAAGAACTCTTGATGCTCAAACAGAGTAAGGGAGAATCATTCACTACCTTTCTCCAATGATGGTGAGCAAATGCCAATCAAAGTAAGTGGGCCATGTTGGAAGAGCAACAAGTCTATACCATCATCGCCAATATAGACAAAACCTTGGCGTTCTATCTAAAGATGCAATGCATCACTACATATGATCAACTGATCCCCAAGGTGTTCAATATTGAGAGAGATCTTGTTACACAAGGGGGCATGCCCACTTATTCTGAACATTAGGACAGTCGCACGTCCATGAGTTACAATGAAAAATATTGTGCATGGGTGAAGAACTGAAATGTCACAAATGATGGTGTGGTGGATGCGAAGGTTGTCATTAGCACCCCCAAGCAAAATAATCAAATGCACCATCACCAACCGTAGAGAAACACCCAGGATAACACACAAACAAATGTGGAAAACCAACAACCACCCCAAAACCAGATCAACAATCTCCCCCAAACGAAAATTCATAGCCCTTGGGGATTCAATCAAGTCCATCATGAAAAATATTGTCAATGAGAACATCATCAAGGTCCCCACCCATGATAATTACAACAAATCCCAGGTGAAGCCACCTTGGTACAACAAGGATATCCTGTGTGATTATCATAAACTCAAGGGACACATGACTGCCAACTGTATGAAGTTGAAGAACATCATCTAGGACCTTATTGAGGACAAGATCATCAATGTCGATCAAGCGGCCGGTAATCAAGACCTAAAGATATACACGAATCCAATGCCTAATCATAATAAGGGAAATAGTCAAGGAAATAACCAAGGGAACAATAAAGGGAAGCAAAAGTATGCTAGTGCTAACCTTGTATATGAAGAGATTGTCGCATGCATAGATGAAATGGTCACTGTCACTAGCATCAGAGGAGCCGACGCTAATTGTGGAGTCACCACACATAGTAGAAAGGTAGCTATGGCAGGGGCATCACAACCATATAAGACCCCCATTTCAAATACAAAATCCATTCCCTATGACTATAGTGTCATCGAGTAGCTAAAGAGAGCCCTTGCCCAAATCTCTATCATGGAATTATTAAAAATTTCCACTGCCCATAGGAAGATCCTTAATGAATCATTACCTGTGTCCACCATCTTTGCCACCCTTGATACGAACCAATTCCAGGCTATGGTTGGTAACATCCCTACCCCAAATCTCCTCACCTTTTTCGATCAAGATTTCCCTGTCCAACCATCTCACAATCAGGCACTTCACCTTCAAGTGTTGATTCACAAAAAGGAAGTCAAAAGGGTCCTGGTGGATGGAGGCACAGGCCTTAACATCTGTTCACTCAAACTCATAAAGAACTTGGGACTCTCTAAGGATTCCATTAACAAAGGAATCACCATAAGAGCATAAAATGATCAAGAAAGAGTGTCTCAAGGCACTATCAAAATTCCAATCCAAGTGGGGCCAACAACCATAGAAACTACTTTTCAAGCTCTTGATCTCAACCTACCATACAACATCCTCCTAGGATGCCCATGGATCCATGGAATGAAGGTGGTTGCCTCGACATTTCATCAATGTGTCAAATTCCTATACCAAAATGAGGAGGTCAAAATACATGGTGATCCAGAACCATTTGCCTATTGCAAAAACTTGGAAGCCAAGTTTTATAAAATCCCCAAGTGCCAAAAAATGATGAAGGTCCATCCACTTCATACATAGACCCATCTAACCTCGCCTCCACTTCTGTGATAGAGACACCCTCCATCCCCAACATATCCAACATCAACCTCATGATCTAGGACAATGGGTGCAGAGACTACAAAATGAGAAAAAAATATTTTGTGTTAGGAGAGTTACCACAATCTCTTAGGTCACATGGGAAACCTCAGCTAGCTAAGACACCTATCTGTGCTATTAGGGTGGATCCTTCTGGATTCCACTATTGGGGGATCTAAGTCGGGAAAATGTGGATGAGGGAGACATCTCAAACACGTTATACCAAGATGAAAGGCCCACACTCACCCTACCCATGGATGAAGCTAATAGAGGACTGCAAATGATGCTTGGTATGGGCTACAATAGAAATGAAAGCCTTGGAAGGAATAACGATGGGTGACTAGAACCCATCATTGTGGAGAGACAAATGAGAAATCTTGGCCTTGGATGTACCCCTCTAGGTATAACAGTATGTGGTAGAGGTACCCCTAGTAGAGTAGTCAGGTCTCCCCCTCAGTTATTAGCAGCCGCTTTTCAACTACCTGTATGGATAGGTCTGCCCCTAGACAATTTCACCTTTGATGTAACTGATGTCTGCTCTAGTAGTGATGACAAGGATACCATAGCAGGCCTTCCCATGCTCTTTGAGAATTTTTCCTTGCTTATGATTAGTGCCTCACCCACTGAGTCAAACCAACAAACCCATAGAATCAACTTAGTATACCCTCAACTCATCAACTATGACCAACGAGGACCACCAATTCTAGAGACATTAAAAAACGATGAGGTCTCTCAGAGTTCATGGGACTAAGGGATATGGTTCCATGCGGAGATCACAAGGCTGGGTTTGACATCACATTGGACACTCAAGAATATTATGGGGAGATGATTGAGCCCTTCAATTGCAAAAGAAAAAGAACGAGAATAAGATCAAAGTTATTGAGTGAAAACCATACTGTGGCACTCTCTAACCACAAAATAGTAAAAATAAAGGATGCATCTAATGGTGAAAACCTCTCTGAGGTGCCGAAAGATGAAGGATTAAATCTCCCCCCTACTGCACTTCATCAAGAGAAATTAGAAGCCTTAGCAGAACAGTGCAATATTGTCAGCTTGGGAACTGAGGCAACACCACAAATCACTTTCTATGTTGAGTCACTTTTGATAGAAGAACAACAACTACTGGAAGCATTTCTAAAGGAAAGAAAGGTGAACTTTGCACGGACCTATGCTGATAGGCCAGTTCTAGATCTGGATGTCATAGTTCATCACTTGTTTGTTTACCCAGGAGCAAAGCCAATTAGACAAAAATTAAGGAAAATGTACCCTCAGATAGCCTTGCTAGTCAAGCTGGAATTGCAAAAACTCCTGGATGTCAGCTTCATATGCCCAATTGACTATCTAGAATGGGTATCCAATCTTGTACCATTTTCAAAATGAAGTGGGGGCATCCATACTGCATTGACTTCAGAGACCTCAACAAAGCATGTCCCAATGATGATTCTCCACTACCTAACATTGACATGATAGTGGACATGACAACCAGACACGAGATGCTATCATTGATGGATGGCTTCTTAGGGTATAACTAGATAATGATAGCAAAAGAGGACCAACATAAGACCACATTTACATGTCCATGGGGCACCTACAGCTGGAACATGATGCCATTTGGGCTAAAAAATGGAGGGGATACATATCAGAGGGCCATGACACTAATCTTCCATGACATGAAACACAAAACTGTCGAAGATTATGTGGATGATATACTGGTAAAATCAAAGAAAAGACAAAATCACATAGCAGTCCTAAGTGCCATTTTTGATAGACTGGAAAAATACAAGGTCAGGCTCAACCCCAAGAAATGTGTCTTTGGGGTACAATCAGGTAAACTTCTGGGATACATAGTGTCAATGATGGGAATAGAAGTGGACCCCGCTAAGGTCAAAGCAATCCTCGACATGGAGGCACCAAGAACATTAAAACAACTCAGAGGCCTGTAGGGAAGGCTCCAATCCATCCGAAGATTTATAGCACAACTGGCGGACAAACAGATTGCATATTCACATCTACTCCAAAAGGGAGTAGCATATAAGTGGGATGACAAATGCAATTAGGCATTTGATAAAATCAAATAATATATACTCATGCCACCCATCACCGAAAAACCATTGATTTTATACATCTCGGTAACAACATTAGCCCTTGGTGCTCTTTTAGCTCAACATGATGAAAATGGAACAAAGAGGGCGATCTATTACATCAACAGAACAATGGTAGGGCATGAGCTCAACTACACACCAATAGAAAAAGCCTCCCTAGTTGTCATGTTTGCAACCCAAAATTTTAGACACTACATGCTAGCTCATCAGATCAAGCTGATGGCCAAGATTGATCCCTTAAAGTATCTACTATCAAAGGCAATTCTCACAGGAAGGATGGCTAAGTGGGTCATGATACTATCGAAACACGACATTGAATATGTGGAGCGAAAATCAATCAAAGGGAAAGTCACTGTAGACCAACTAGCAGAGGCTCCAATCTATTCAGAGAATCCACTCATATCAGAATTTCCAGACGAATCCATTTTTAATCTCAGCATAGTTGATCATTGGAAACTCTACTTCGACGGTTCATACACAAAACATGGATTAGGAGCCAGTGTTTTCTTCATCACCCCACAAGGGGATTGTACTCCTAGAACCTACAAATTGGCATTCCCCTGTACTAACAACATTGCAGAATACGAGGCTGTAACCATAGGTCTCAAGATTGCAGCACAGTGGAGGATCATGGCACTAAAGGTTTATGGAGATTCACAACCTATCATCAACCAAGTCAATGGCGAGTACCAAACTAAAGATGATAAGCTGACACCATACAAGAGGTTAGTAGAGAGCCTCAAAGAATCATTCATTGATATCACCTTTGAGCAGATACTGAGGGCTAACAATAGAGCAGCTGACGCCATGGAAACAATTAGATCCTTACTGGATATCCCTCGCAATGTCCTAAAACATGAATTCTTGGTATAGTAGCTTCTGATACCCACATTTGAGGTACCAAAGTCTGAATATGTGTGCGAAATCGTTGGTATAGGTGATCCTTGGTATCACGACATCTATACCTACCTGAGACTAGGAATCCTCCTAGCTGACATAACCTCAAACCTCAAATGAGCCTTTATAAAAAATTCCACACGTTTTGTGATCCTAGGAGAAACCCTTTACCGTAGGAGCATTGAAGGAACCCTTTTGCGTTGCTTAAATCCTAAGGAAGCCTTGACTTCTCTGACTGAGGTACACAATGGCACTTGTGGTTCACACTCAAGTGGTATGACCTTGGCTAAGAAATTGTTGGGAACTGGGTACTACTGGCCAACAATGGAAAGAGAGGCATAGGACTTTGTTAGAAAGTGTCTATAGTGCCAGCAACATGGAGACCTTATCCATGCACCAGCTCAGGAACTCCATCCTATTGTTACACCATGGCCCTTTTCATAGTGGGGGCTCGATCTCATCAGGAAAATCACACCCACCTCATCCAACGGCCAGAAATTCATAATCACCGCCACAAAGTATTTCACAAATTGGGTCGAAGCAATTCTTATGACCTACATCACTAGAAAACAGATATCCAAGTTCATCCTGAACTATCTCATTTGTCGATATGGTTTCCCCCAATCCATTATATCTCATAATGGGACACCTTTCAAGAATTAGGATGTCCATGACCTATGCAAAAAATTGAAAATCCAAAATCATTTTTCTACTCCATACTACCCCCAAGGCAATGGCCAAGTAGAAGTTACGAACAAAACCATTCTGAAAATCCTTAAAAAGACAGTCAATGACTATGGTCGTGACTGACATCTGTAGCTAAATATCACCTTATGGGCCTACCGCACTAGCATCCGCACATCAACAGGCCCCACCCCATTCTCCCTGGTCTACTGATAAGAAACCATCCTCCCAATCGAGATCGAGCTCCCATCACTGAGAATATCATTGCAAAACCTCATGACAAATGAAGAATACAGGGTCTCATGACTGAATGAGCTAGAGCTATTAGATGAATGGCACATGGATTCCCTCAATTATCTACAAGTCTATCAGAACTGCCTGAAGTGCAACTACAACAAGAAGATTAGGCGACGCACCTTCCAAATCGGCGAACTTGTGCTAAAAGAAAAATATGAAGAACTTGCCAAATCGAGAAAGCAAAGGAAAATTTGAGCCCAATTGGTTGGGACCTTTCATCCTCACAACAAGCTATAAGTCAAGGGCATATTAACTGTCAACACCAGAAGGCGAGCCTCTGCAGGAGCCCATGAATAGCTATCATCTCAAAAAAAATAGAAAATGTCTTGAAAAAATGGTTACCTTGATGAAAACCTGGCAAACAGGCATCTCGGCGACAACACAAAAAATACAAAAATACAAAAATCCAAATAAAAAATCAGAAAAAAAGGATTGAAAACAGTAAAGAAAAATAAATCGTCCTCTAGTGAAAACCACTTCGGTGGCACTTTGGACAAGTACCTTGGTGAAAACCTTGCAAATAGGTGCCAAGCGTAAATAAAGTACTCTCCATCTACCAGGATCTTCATGGCCTTTTTCGCGTATTCACTTATCCACTACAATTCATTTATCCTTCCACCATCCGTTCGCATCTGTACCATAGACTGATCTTGTGCTCGTATCATATTCCACCATAGTACTACTTGGCATATTCCTAAGGTTAGTTTGTCCTGCCTTCATCGAAGTAGTCTATCACACCATGCTGGGGGCATGTTCCTATACCTGCATCAGATCAGATTTGTGTATATTCTCATGATCTTCCTAAACATGAAAAAATCCAAAAATATTCAAAAATTCAAAATCATTCAGAAAATCCATCAAAAAATTCAAAAACATCAGAAAAATCAAAAACATCCTAATCATTCAAAATCCAAAGCCGATCAAAATAAAAAAAATAAAAAAATAGAGTCATCGACTGAACTACATCGTCTCTGAGCTTGAACGTAGGAAAGGTTGATCTTTGATCATCGCCCAGGACATTTTAGGTTAGTCCTTAGACGTCTGTCGCATTAGCAATCCATTTGCCCATTTATTTCACATTTTAGGTCATTCCTTAGGCATCCGTCACATTGGAAATCCATTTGCCCATTTATTTTACATTTTAGGTCAATCCTTAGGCGTCCGTCGCAATGGCAATCTGTTTGCCCTTCTATCTTATCATTGAGTCAAGTTTGTCGTCAGTTGAACTACGTGGTCTCTACGTGTATAACGTAGGCAAGGCTAATCTATGGATCAGCTCTCGAGACCCCTAGGATAGGTCTTTAAGTTAGTCTCTTCATCATAAATCTCAAAAATACCAAAAACATTCAAACATCCGTAAAAAATACCAAAAAAATTTGCAAAACATCTCAAAATTCCAAAAAACAACCTCAAAGCATTTGAAAAAACCCAAAATGGTGCACCTGTCTCATCTCACTTTCACCGGCAATAATCATCGCTCATAATAAAGCATCATTGCTTTCATCCTTTGGTAAGTCAGTTGGAAGCAAGTCTAGCAGGTTCAAAAGTGAATGCTTAATCATCAAAGTCTCAAGTCTAGATCAGTGAGTCATCAAGTTGGTCAACTTGGAGTACCAATAGCTTATCATCCAATCAAAATCTCACCAAAACCCTGATCACAACATGTCCTAGGAATGTGACCTTCCGACAATGGACAACAGCATCAAGTGTCACCATAGTTTAGTTTTTGGCTAGCGATACGAAGAAAATTAGCTTGTTTGTTTACTTTATCTTGGTCTTGTTTAGACTTATCTTATTTTGCGCTCAAGGACCTCTCAATGATGCCTAAACAAAACAGGTTTAGAGAGAAAGGAATGGCACAATGATCATTATCTTTTTATCTACTATTCTTTTTGGATATTCTTGTCAAATAACTTTGTCATGCATAATTTGTTTTGTTTGTAGGGAGGATGTTTTAGGTGTCTTGTTGACCACATAAGAAGGCTTGCCTTTTTATGTTTTGGCCCGATATGTCTAAAATATCTGAACTGCATTCTGAATAAGGTTATGTTTGTCAAGTGTGAACAAGACTAATCCTATCTATCTGACGAGTCAAAGTCCATCACACTAGGCACCATGCCATCCTGGTTATTAATACCTTGTTGCATCGCACCTATGTGTGTTATCATCCATAAAGAAGGGTATTCTCTTTATCTCTCCCATCCTTGGATAAGTAATACATCATCATCATTCATCATCATATCCAATAAAGTCTCGACGACTAGTGGACTTGTTGGACTTCTGCATCTTCTTGGATTTAAGGGTTCATCTCTCTCATTCTTCTATCTTCTTTCACGTTAACAATGCATCCATCCTGCATCCCCACTTTCATCTTACATATCATCATAGGACAACATCACCCATCTCACATAATCATATAAGATGTTTAAGATAATATATATTTGTCATTCTAAGCATCTTCCAAACATCTCATTTGCATAATCATTTAAGTTGTTTAGGATAATATAGATTTGTTATTCTAAGCATCTTTCAAACATCTCATTTACATCATCATTATCATATAGATCATATAGTCTATCCATCCATACATCCATTTTGAACCTCTTTATCGTGAGATAGACCTCAAATCAAATCTTTTTGCTCGATCTTTCGAGGGGACAATGTACTAACGTACTTCTTTTTGTTGGGGCATCTGAAAAAATCAGATTTTTTTTTTAATTTCGATGTCAACGGCATCATTCTTTGAACCAATGCAATGAGTACATTGCTTCAAAGAGGGACAAAATGTAGACATGCAAAATTAACATTATTGATTAACACCATAGTTGATTATTTTCTCTTTAGTTAATTAAATCAAATTAATTAATTAACTTCCTAAAGTCTCTGGATTTAATTAAATCACTTGTATTTAATTAAATGACTAATATTCATTTTCCTCTCATTTGATTTAAAACAAATATAAAAATGCAAATCAAATGTCACACCACCTAATCACTAGCTTAATTAGTCAAATCTCTGATTAATGCTAAGCCTAACCCATGTCCCATCCTCTAGCTTTTCCCACTTGCACAATAAATCATTTATTTTGATTTATTAAAAAGCCCTATTTTCCTCACAAGGCATATTCCCAAGGAATATGTTGTCATTAACTCCCCTTGTTTGACTTTTTTGGCCAAGCAAATTTCCCCCCAAATCTTTCAACTACATGCATTTAATGCCATTTTCAAATTTGAAATGGGCACATTGGTCAAAACTTGCACAATCATGGGCCAATCACATTGTGACAAGTGGCTCTTTCCTATTTGATGGGGATTAGTCCCACATTCTTCAATTTGGCCTCTCCTCTCTTAAAACTCAACTATAAATTCAGGGGTCTTCTCCTTCAAAGGGACAACACACTCTCATGCAAAGTTGTTCTCTTCATTTGAGAACTAATTTTGTCCATTTCATCATTTAGCTTGGCAACGATTGGGAAAGGGCTATCTTCTACACAAAGGATAGCACCAATCCATCATAGAATAGGTATACTTCATGTCTTCTTTACATGCTTGGATTAGTTTTATCATTTATTTTGAATAGTGTTGTATTATTCCATGAGGATATTGGAGTTGTGCTGACCAGTTGTAGATTTTGGTATCCACAGCATCAAAGGTTTTACAATATTCCATAAACTATTTCATATGAATGATATAAAAGACACATAATACCACAAACCCTTCATTATTGGGAAGAGAATGAACAACAAATCCTAAGTGAAATCACAATGTAGTCTTTCAAATCTCCCCACGAGAAGCACTCATTAAGGTCTGATCAAATATAAGAAAGTTCCAAAAGTTAACAAAAATATCTAGAAATTGTAGAAACCCTTCCTATTTTTATGACATAATATGAAAAATAACAACCCTTAAAGAAAATAGAAAAGTTCAAACTACATAATCCAATTTTTGAAAGCTATCATTCAACATAGAAGCTTATAGCATGAAAATTAGCCATTGAACTGTCAAAGTAAGCTTAACACAATATTTTTAACATAAACGAAAACATAAACAAGGAACTTGAGAAAGGCCATAACATGCACAGTTTCAAAGATTTCTTCTAAATAGATCGAACTTTAATGTCAAATGAATTAAAAAATAAATTTTGGATGCCAATCTCATGATAGTTTGAGTTAAAAAATATAACATGCTAGAGACAAGTAGTCTTTTCTAAACTTTCAACTTCTGAAAATATCTCTAAAAACTGAGGAAAACTAAAAATAACTCTTTTGCATATGTTGTCGACTCCTATTTATAGTTGGAAGAAGAGAACACCGCCACCAACATTCTAGAAGCAGAAATTGCCAAATTCCTACACCTGATAGCCCATGATCTGATATTAGAATTTTTTTAGATCACAGAAATATTTGCTCATTAGGTCCCAAATGCTTTAGTAATGACTTAGATATTTTAGCAAAGATTGCAAGCTGAAAACAATTGAATCTAATACAACCTAGAAAAAATTTGATCAATTAACCATATAGATTGATGGCACTGACTCGAAGGTTCCATCTTGAAGACAAGATATCCACCACTTTCCGACAAACTCCACCCAAAGAGACCCTTCTGCAAATACAACAACTGCTTGGATGAATAGATGACATGTCGAGCAAGCAGGCAATCTCAAAACTGAGAGAATGGCTTTGAGAAAAACCTCGCCAAGATGAAACGTGTCTCAGCTTGCACTTGAAGAGAAAAGCGATATACAAAATTTGCAAAGCTAGCACATGGCGCATTGTGCACTTTTGGAGTAGTCTTCTTTTCATTAAGCACAAACTCCTTCCGAAGCTAATAAAAAGAAGAAGCAAAAAAAACCCCAAAATATTTTTAAAAAGCAAAATTTTCTTTATAGGTTTCTAGTTACAATTTAATAATTTTGGGTGTTGTATCTCCAATATATTATATTTTTGAGAAGGAATTGGTATTAGGGATTTTTGGATACTATTGATCTATAAGAATTCCTCTAGATCTTTATTTGGTGATACTCTTGTGAAGACATGTTCTACAAGTGTATTATAGTCAAGATTTAGTGACTAATATACTCAGTTTCTTTGGAGTATGGGGTTTCCCCATTGAAATGGGTTCCCCCACGTACATTTGTGTTATAATATATAATATTTATTTTATGTTTAAATGTGTCTAATTTTTTAAATTGTTAAAAAATATTTAAATTTTTACAACACTCTCCTTAGAATATTAGTGTAGCAAGTATTTTTGTGTACCTTGATTCCTTTCATGTAGTACTATCAACGAAGAAAACATGTAGCTCTATGTACTCACATTTAATGATAAAAATAATGATAGTTGATAGATATGATAAGAGTGACAAATAAAATAAGGAAAAGAGAAGAATTATAAATAGGAGAAGCAACCTAAGAATGTTTGATGTGCATAACTATACTTCAATAAATAATGTATCATCTACACAAAATATATAATAAGAACATATAAATAAAATTATCTTATCATGACTATGAATGTGCAAAATTATTTTAATTCATAATATTTACATATAATCTACTATAGTATTTCTAAATTCTTCCTATTGCACCACCCTAAGGCTAGCTACACTGACATAAATGATGTATTATTAGCGTGAATACTTAATCTATTCAATGTCCTTAAGTGTACTTGGGTTGATGAGGTTAGACAACATCTTCTCTAACCGAATGTGCAACCTTTTATGCCTCTAGAGGTTACCAAGCTATTTGGTAAACCTCATGAGCTACCTTTTTTTATGGTGGAAGCATTTCCATCTTACCTCAAAGGTCACTCGACACTTGGCACACAAGGTTAATGACTTGGTAACAAAGGTTGTTGGTTTGCACACTCCAAGTGTTCCAAGGTGTCTAGTCTTTTGTGACACTTCATGGGGCACTTGTCAATTCATCTCATAGCTGGATTGCCTCTTCCTTACCTACATATGCAAGGCTTTGTACTCATTATCATTTGGGATCAACTAAATACAATCTATGCATTATTCTTCATTATGCTTGTCTTTATCTTCTATATCTCCTAAATTCTAATATGGTATCAAAGCTTAGGGGGAGATAGTCCAGCTCGTTGTATTTGGTTTGATTCCATTGCCTTGTGATTAACAATTTGCAAGAAAAATAATCCCAAATATGAGCAGTGACGAGGTGGATTGAGGTGGCAAAATCAACGTTAGATGTCCTCTTCTCATCCCAGTGACCTCACTTTGCCTTCTATTGACGAATTAGAGGCGAATTTTGGGGTGATTTGCTTCAGGGTTTGGCATTTAAATCTGCAAGGGTGCGTTTGAATCGTCATTAATTGGCATTTGGAAATTCGGAGACCGTGTTTCAAACCTGTGCAGGCCCATGTTTGGCATCTGAGGTTTTAATCTGAGTTTGGCGTTCGAATCTAGAGGTTGAGGAGGCTCAAAACTTGCAGTGGCATCTAATATTTGCACATAGGCCACAAATTAACCTCTACAGGTAATGGCTGCTACGATGAAAGCCGCATAAGGTCTTTATTGGGCATAACTTATTAATTTTCGTGGCTTTTGGGGGTGCTCTTTGATATCTGCACATGATTTAAACTACACCACGCTATTTGGAGGTTGCAGAAGATTTTTTTGTTGGTCGCCCATGCTATTTGAAGGTCCTGGAAGCCGTTTAGAGGCCATGCAAGTATTTGGCAGGCCATGCATGCCATTTGGAGGCCGAAGGTCATGGAAGCCTTTGAGAGACCATGCAAGCATTTGGCAGGCCACGCATGCCATTTGGAGGCTACACAGGGTGCATCCCTTTTATGACGTGAAGGTGCAATCAACTATCTATCATGCGTGCAAGAAAGGAGCTCCCCACAGCCACAAAATTGCTCCTCATAGCCATGAAATAGCTCCTCACAACCACGAAATTCACACCAAATTCTTTGCATATCTGTGAAGACCCCCACATATTTTCTTGCTGCATATTTTGTGTCACTACTCAATATGTAGGAGGAAAGCAGCAACGTGAAGCTATCTGGGTGCTATCATTCGGCCTTGCATCCTTGCATATGTAGGTCGAAGCCAAACCACTTGATCACCAATCACCATTTGGGTAATCTCCACCTAGCGGTCCAAAAGACTTAGTCAACGGTCTTTAGCTACATGGAGATATTCCAATATGGTTGCATCTTCACTACACCTGAGTTGGCCTAATGGTGGAGAACTTCTACTCTTGAGAGAGAGGTCACAAGTTCATATCCTATAGGGGTAAGGTATGTACACCTCGTATTGCGGAGCATGAGTTAGGTACCTCCCTCATATTGGGAGTACGAGGAGTCCCATATACTATAAGCCATTTGTAGACCCAAAAACAGACTGCTTGGTATCATGGACTATAAAAGGTCCTTTCCTTTTCAACCACCTCCACACCTTAGACCTATGTTCCATCATTTCTTTTATTGCTATTTATAAAGTATATTATAGATAACAATAATGCATTGAAAATATTGGGTGAAGATAAAGGGGCAGCCATCAGCCATCAACATTTGTTGTTTCCGATTTGACTACAACTTCCTCAACACCTCTAATGACTCTTTGACTTGTTCTTTCATTATAGTAAAGGGTCTCTACTAGTAGTTTGCATTATTGGTTGCATTTAAGATTAACAAAATTCTTTCAATGTAATAAACATTAATTGTTACAAGTTAGTTGTTATAAAGGGATCTTATTTTTCTTTTATTAACTCATAAATTAAGTGTTGGGAGGGGTCATTTTTTTATTTTTCCATAGTCAAAAATTTGTAAACAAGGAAGTCAACTCTTTTGCAATGAATTTGGCAAAAGGAAATTGTATAGGGGGGGGGGTTCAATTTTTTGCCATAGTTAAAAAAATTGTAAAAGAGAAAGTCAATTCTTTTTTGCAATGAATTTGGCAAAGGGGGTCATCATAAGGGGGTTTAATTTTATGTTTTGTCTTTTATTGAAGTTTGCAGGACATGACTTAATCTTGTCTTTTTAATCAGCCTCATGACAATAAACTTGTAGAACTCAAACAACAAAAATGATTGTAAACACACTCATATAAAGTGCCACAAAATTGAATGTGTGTTTCTTAGTGAAGGAATTCGGGAAATTATTATATAGATATTGAATTATAAAGTGTAATGGGGTGTTGTATCATCACAATGGATCATTAATATTCTCACCTCATGTGAGTGTGCCTTGAAGCACACCTTTTCTTAGATTCTTATATATCTCTACATTTCTTACACACTCTCAATCGTAGTTAATTTTTCTTATATTCTCTTAGAATTAAGGGGAGACTATGATATGCTATGCTAATGCTTCTTTCAATGAATCAGTGGAAGAATATTCTTTTTGGGAGGCCTCAGAACCTTCTATTTTGATCTCTTGTAATGGGGATTAATTCAGTGGATCACAATTTGAGATTCTAGTACTCCTCATCACAATACTATCTATATTATCAACTTTAGAGAGTTTGATGAACTTTGTATACATTGGTTGAGTAGTGTTAATATATTCACACATGCAATATTTTGTATCTCACACCTTGATCTACAATACTTGGAGATTTGTCGATTCCAGCAAACACTAGTTCATCATCAGTAGAGTTTACAACTTTGACATGCTTCAAGAGTTCTTGATCACGTTTCTATCATCAAGGGACATATTTTTAGGTCTTAAGTCCTTGAATTTCTCTTTTGGAGAGGAGTTTTGTTTCCATTTTATTTTCTCCTTTACTTCACTTTATGAGAAAATTTGTACATGGATACCTAACATGACCACTATTTAGGACCCATTTCTATCTAATTGCACCATTGTGATCTCCCCAAGTATCAATAAGGGGGGTATTAGTGTGAATATTTAGTCTATTCACTATACTTAAGTGTACTTATGTTGATGAGGTTAGACCACATCTTGTCTAACCGAATGTGCAACCTTTTACACCTCTAGAGGTTACCATGTTATTTGGTAGACCTCATGAGCTATCATTTTAAGGTTGGAAGCATTTTCATCTCACCTCAAAGGTCACTCAACACTTAGCACACAAGGTTGATGATTTGGTCAAAGAGGTTGTTGGTTTGCACACTCTAAGTGTTCTTGTGGTTGACACCTATAGGACACTTATCTAGTCTTTTGCGCCACTTCATGGGGTAGTTGTCAATTCACCTCATAGGTGGATTGCCTATTCCTTGCCTATATATTCAAGGATTTGTACTCATTATCATTTGGATCAACTAAATATAATCTCTTTTTCTTTCATTATGCTTGTCTTTTATCTCCTAAATCTCCTAAATTCTAGTATATACCTTAAGCTTAGATTTTATCATCAAAATTTGGATCCATTATTGGGATTAGATTTTGTGGTGCGTAGGAAGGAATTATAGAGGGGAAAAATTATGATAAGGAATACCATCAAGGAAAGGGATATAATTATACTTATAGTAGTAACCAAAATTTTCAATAACACACTCTAGGTCTTATCCTATGAGAGGGGTCAGGAACTTGGGGGTTATAAATAAAATGGGGTGATTGTAAAAAATATCCTAAAAATACATGAATACTAGAGGTAGGTCTAAAATAATAAACTAAGGGTGGATTAAAAGATTTAGGATATCCCAAGGGAGAGGGAAAGGTTGAGATAATTCTTTAAAGAAATCAAGATGGCTTACACAATTCTCATAGAAGAAGAATAGAGGTAGAAAAAATAAAAGAAACATAGGAAAGATACTGTAAAATAATAAATAAGGATAAAGAAGCCTCTATAAATAGTACTAATATGGTTGTTTCCAAATTTAATGTGATTCTACCAATATAGAGTTAGATAGTTGTCATACTATGACAAATAAAAAAGAAATATCTAAAAAAAGATCCATTATAAAAAGTACAAGACAATTTTCTAGATTAGTAAATCAAATACGATTTTAAATAGTCAATTAGGAAAGGGCATACTATAAATAGTGCCCAACTAGTGTTTTGACACAAGGGTGCTTTTTCATTCAAAATTTTGAATAAAAAGATATATTATTATCTAGATTTTTCTAATCTAAGGGAATGCATTTGTTAGGAATTTTTATTACATTATTTAGTTTTATAGGTGTTTATCAAGCGATTATGTAATTAGACATCATTCAACTACATTTATCCTCTTGATATTTGTATTCTAGTTGATCATTAATAAAACACTTTAAGAATATTTATCCTTTCATATAGTATCAAAGTGGTGTAAGGTGCATTTTCTTTTCTATAATGGCGAAGGTGGGCATGGGCAGAGTATTGAGCCAAGGATTCTTGACTTCTATAGCACTTTTATAAGGCATGCGTGTATTTTTTGGCTACATTTGTGGAAATACTAGGACTTTCATGTAGGTATTCTATACACTCCAATGAATCAAGAACATTTAGGGAAGACAATCGCATGTCTCTTTCTTTTTGCATCGCGCTTTCTTTTAATTTTAATAGAAAAATGTACTTGATCACCTTCTGTTCACTCAGCATGGTCCTATGAAATGAGAATCCTCATGATTCAAAAACTTCAAAAGATTTATGGCCATTTGTAGCAACATGTAACATGGTTCAGAGATTATCCATGATGGTAAACGTTGTGCAAAAGAATCAACTAGGCATTTGAATCGTATGAAGATTGAAGCAGCAGTCGTAGAGAGATTGGTTTTTTTTCTATGATAGGTATTAATCTATATTAATAGTAAAGATTAAAATGCATATCCATAAAAAAAGAGTGGGTAGTAAGAAGGCACACCCTGAGAGTCACATGGGTAGAATGGGCCTAGCCTAGAAGTTCATCATTACAAACATAAAATGAAAGGCCATTAATTGGACAAAGTAGTACCAACACAGATAGGAGGGTCTTTGTCATCAAAAAATTTTCCCCATACATCAATGGGGTTTGTAGTGATGTCAAGAGGAGGACCCCAACCATCATCAACATATTTATCTTTATCTTATTTATCCTTGTGTCAGGGAGAGATTGCAAGCACCAGACGCGGAAAGTTTTTTGCAGTGTCTGGCCAACCAAAGCCAAAAGTCGTAGTATCATCAGAGGGCCACCCGAAACTACCACTGCTTCTCCTCACCACTCCTCCATAGGGCTACCCCTAGCCCACCCACGAAGGAGGAGAATGAGGTCATTGAGGAAGGTGAGAACCATGCCGAAGAGGAGGCTAAGAGTGGGGGTGAGCAGAGCCACTCCACTGTCGACCCTGAGAGGGTGATCGACCACAGGAAGAGGTAGGCAAAGTGGGCACTCGAGCCACAGTGCACGAGGAATTTCCCAATGGTCCAAAAGAACCTAAAGGTGAGCCACCTCAAGCGCAACCTTGTTCTCTTGAACTTGAATCTGTAAGAGCACATTAGAATAAATGATAGCTTTAGAATAAAAAGAAACATCTTTATCCATTTCGGTTTTAGCAAATATGAAAGAATTTCTATCTTTCTAGATGATGAAGAGGATTTCCACTCTTAAAGTGTGCCAAAGCTGGGTATACTTAGTAGGAAGTCTAGGTGAGCATCCCAGCAGAGCCATATGCTAGGAGAAAGGCTTCGATCTGAAAATTCAAAAGAGGTAATGAATCCAAGTCTAAAACTATTGAGCTCTAGTACAAAAGCAAAAGAGATGTTTAAAAGAATTAGCTTTCCCATAAAAAGGGAATCAAGGGTCCTTGACCCCCAAGTGAACAAGCCGAGACCCCACATGCAAGCCTTGGAACAGAATACACCAAGCAAAGTGGGCGAGCTTTGACTCAACACTTGCAAACCAAATGGCAAAGAATAATTCTTGCTAGACATGAGCGAAGGATTGGAGAAGCCATATTTGGTTAAGATTTTCAATCATTGGAAAATGTAGTGATAGCCACATATAACCAAGTCAAGGCTTGCAATTCCTAAATGAGGTGTCTGGTTACCACTTCCATTCCTTCCACTAGGGCTTGGACCCACGAGTTCCCACTTTATGAAGAAAATCTACATGAATATAATTCACCAAACCATCATACATAGCTCGATCTTAGTTTTGAAGTCTATAAAGCACACGAAAATCCTTCCATGACATAATGCACATTATGGGTCTATGAAACACATGCTTCAAAGTTTGAATGCCTTTCTTGTGGAACCTTAGCAGCTTAAGCCAAGGTGACTTGGTCAGAGGATGATAATTACTTGCAAAGAGAGGTGATCACCAAACATTTTGTTGATTGAGAGAAAGCGCATCAGGGAAACTAGATCCAACACAACGGAGCCAAGGCTTTACCACCTCCCAAGATTTCCAAATGCTCTTAGCCACAAAAGTACCCACGATCTGGATTGGCTCCTTCATGACTAAAAGGGTTCGAAAGCCAATCCCCTTCCAGGCAAGTCTATGAATAGGAAAGCCAAATTGAATACAATGCCTGAGAAGAATTTTCCAAGCTTCATCTCCAGTAAGAGATCTAATAATCCATTTCACATACAAGGTAGTCCCTTGTCATTGAGTGGAGAGCAGACCAAGCCTTCCAAAATCTTTGGGAAGGTAGTATAACTCCTAGGCTACATGGTGAAACCCTCTATGGGGCTCCATAGAGGACCAAAGAATGTCTCGAAGCAAGTTTTCAAGCCTAGCATAGGCAAATTTAGAAGGAGCCC
Source organism: Sequoiadendron giganteum (assembly GCA_007115665.2). Taxonomy (NCBI): domain Eukaryota; kingdom Viridiplantae; phylum Streptophyta; class Pinopsida; order Cupressales; family Cupressaceae; genus Sequoiadendron; species Sequoiadendron giganteum. The sequence goes on from CM021102.1 coordinate 778,903,843, forward strand.
AACAAGAGGAGTAATAAACATAAGTAGCCGCCAAAATCTTCAAGCACACTTGGAATTTTCCTATCAGAGAGAGGGGTTTGGTAATCCAATAGGCCAAATTTTTTCTCAATCCTCGAGAGAACAACTTGCCACAACTCAGCTGGACAAAATTGGAAGGTAAAGGGAATACCCAAAAACCTAAAGATTTCCCCTAGCCCAATCCATTTCCAATCGTACTACTAGAGCCAATGAGGAGTTGACACAATAGAATGTCTGTAGGATAAAGTTTTATGCCACTGGATAGTAGAGCAAGACACAAGAGAAAAAGTGTTGAGATAATCCAAGGCCACCTTAATATTATTTTCTTCCTCTAGAAGGGTGAGGAAGGAGTCATCAACAGAATGACCATTCACAAGTTGAGCCCAGGAGTTAGGAAGAGTGATTCCTTTGACATGCCATTGAGAGACCTCATTGGCCAAAAAATAGCCAAAACCTTTGGTAGAAAGCACATAAAGGGAAGGAGCAAGTGTGCATCCTTGCTAAATGGAGCAGAAATGACCAAAGGAAAGAGATTGGCGGTCATTAATGGAGATACAAGAAAAGGAATCTGAAAATAGCTTTTGGATAGCCTGAATGAAGTTAGGCCTGAAACCCAAGGCTTTCAACATGGCCAGAATAAAGGGCCACTCAATGCGGTCATAAGCTTTCTAGCAAAGTCTATCTTGAGAAAGATATCTTTCTGGTTCGATCGTCTGGCCCATTCCATACCCCCCCACACAATAATGATATTATCCAAAATAAATCTAGAATTGATCAATCTAGTTTTCTATGAACGCACAATCTGCGAAAGAAGATGGTAGATTTTCAAAGCCAACATTTTGGTGATGATTTTATAAGAGACATTGAGGAGTGTGATAAGCCTCAAGTGAAAATATCCTCTGGATCTCTAGGCTTAGGTATGAATTTAATATTTCCTTTTGTTAATTATATTATCTAGGTATTTGGAATGAAGGCCTCAAGATAGACCTTATGCAAATCATTACCAACACAATCACAAAGGGCCTTGGAAAACTCACAAGAGAAATCATCAATCATAGGGGCCTTGTCATCAACCATGCACTAAACATCCTCCTTCTAATATTCAACTATGAGAAACTTCTCACAAAAATTTCTCTAGGATGAAGATAACATATGTGGCACCACATCAATACAATCTTGAAGGGCTTGTTGTCACTCTGGCGTGTATTCTTGAGCAGTGAAAACTTTCTCATAATGATGAACAAAGGCATGGAGAATGTCAGGTAGCTTAGAAAACACTTGGGATCCCTCTTTAATTTTTGTATGCTAGGAGAAGAGTGCCTGGCACATAGGGCAAGAAAAAATCTTTGGAGGCATGGTCACCAATCTTTAAGCAGTGTAACCTGGCTTTGATTTGTGCACCTCTGGCAGCATAATTGTCTACAACTTACTTTTTTTTTCTTAATTCTACCAATTTGACTTGCAATGATGGGGAGAAAGGGCTAGTTTCCAGAGCCTTGGTAGCTAAGAAAAGGTTAGCTATGGTAGCCTCATAAGACCACCAATGAAAAATTCCCAGCTAGAACCCATAAATGCACAAAAATATTGTCGTACAATTTATAGCATCATACCATCAATTAATCTAGCTTGTATCTTGAGCTAGACTACACTTCAGATTCTAGACTCTCTGAATATTAGAAAATGTGGGGTGATGGAAAAGTAGAGATGTGTTCAAAAAGAACTATGTTTTGCTTTCTCGAGGCTATCTTATCTCCCATTCAATGTGAAGAGAAATGGGGAAGTGATCTGACAAGGTCACATCCACTAACAGCTTAACCAAGAGTGAAGAGTTGTAGAAAATTAAGAAAGATTGAGTCGAGATCATGGAATGATCAAGGCACTTAAATATCTTGTTAGAGCTAGCTCTATAATTACACCAAGTGTGTCAGAGGGAATGAGAATGGCAGTGACCAATATTGGGATCAAAGAGCCCCAATTTATTATGCATGAAAAATTATGGCTCTCATTTGCCAGTTGCCCATCTAAAGGGTAGGGTGCCATATTTATCATACACCATCTCAAACATATTGAAGTCCCCAAAAAGTAGCCAAGTAGCAACTGGAAATGAGTTAGTAATCTCACACCAAAGCAAAGAGCATTCAACGACATCATTAGAGGCATAAACATTACTAATCCCAAAAGAGTGATTATCAATATTGAGGAGGATCCAAACGAGTCGATGTGTTGGGTCATACTCATGGTCAACCACACAAGCATGCCACTGTGGGGCGAAAATGGTGACAACTCTACCACATCCAACATCATGAGAAGTACAATAAATGTGACTGGCTAGCCAAATAGAGCAACAAGTCGAAGCAATCAAAAAACCAAAAAATTGAACTTCTTGGAGATAAAGGACTTCAATACCAATATACTTTTGCAAATTATCCCTAACATATTACTTTCTAGAGAGGTTTTTCAGACCTCACACATTACATGAGAGGAAATTCATGAGTGGAACTCATCCATATCATCGGAGTTTGGCTCCTCCTCATCTAGAGTGGAGAAGCGACTCTACAAAAAAATTGGCAGAACTGACCCAATTTGAATATTCAGAGAAGAAATTATTTGTTTCTCCTAAATATATTCTCCTTCTTCTAATGGTAGAGAAGGACTGTGAGTCTATCAATGGGCTCCCATCGCAACTTTCGACTATGCCATCATAACGGTAGCAAGCTAAGGCATAGACTTCAACCTAGGTCATGTCGAAATATTATTAGCTTCGATCAAAGCTTCTTTCCCCTTCACCAAACGGTTTGAAACTTATTTAGTAGGCTTAGGGACTTTTGAAACAGTCCCAGAGCCATTGGACTCATGTTTAGGGTTTATTCACCATGGTCCATTTCTCATCAAGATAGCAGCATAATTATTCGCCTAACAGGGCTTTTTAGATTCTCACAGTGGAGAAGGAGTATGAGGCACTGCCAAAGGGTAGTCCTTGATCTTGTGATCTGCGAATTGACATCTATAGCATGTGTTTGGAAAATTAAAATAAGTAACCTTTTGGTAGGCTAGAAATATCCAATTTGAATGTCAATGGAGTCTTTCAAATCTTCTAAGAGGTCAACCTCCACACAGACCCATTTCTGGGGTCGGGCCTGGAAAAACCTATCTGACTCAACACAAATGAAATTCCCCAGAGAGGATGCAATATGACTCAAAAAAGGTACACAAGGTAGGGGTAGCCCTGGAAACTCAATCTAGACCGGGACCCACAACTTGGTTTCATCTGAGACAGTGAAGTCTCTGGTCCATAATTGAAATACTAATAGAGAATGCTTGACATACCAGGGACCATGATTTAGGATTGCTTGAACATGGTTGGCCTTCGCAAAATGGAAAAGAAAAAAACCCTTGGTTAAATTTTGGACCATATCAAGGCAGACCCCATAAGGGACCCAAGCCTTGTGGACCCATTCTTTAAGCACACTTTTAGGTGAAGTCCTCCCCAAAAAGTAGTCAATAAGGGTGTGTAGCTCAAGCCATTTACAAGTAGCATCAAACTCAGGCAATGGTAAAACCATATCAATTGGGGAGTCAAAAGACTTACCTCTTGAAACACTTTCAAAACAAATTTTTGGGGTCATTTGTTTGAAGGAGGAGCCATTGAGCAAAGTCGTTGAACTTCCAACACCTTCAAGAACTATCGGGTTAGAGTCGGTTGGAGACATATTTTAAAAAAAACACCATATTAAATGTGATCGTACACATAGGAAAAGAGGAAATTCCTACCCAAAGAGTGTAGTATGACACAAGAGGGGCCAAGAGTGACCATAGATAAAAGAAAACCCTAGTATAGCTCATACACCTCAACTCTTCAATCTGGTTTTGATTATGAGGGCATGAGAGAATAAGGGTATAGTTCTATCACATGTGACCTATGGAATCTCATAATGCTACAACAAAAGAGTAAATATCTACACAAAGTTTTAAAATTATTTTCTTCCTTTTTAGCATTTCAATCTACTTTATAAATATATTTTACATCAAATTCATGTGGATATTGTGTTGCTCACTCTTACATAAAATATTATAAGAGATATTATTCTGAAGTTTTGCGTGTTGCATGAGGTTTGAGTGTTGCGTGAGGAGGAGAATTAGTGTTTTAGGCATTTGAGTCGCAGTATTAAGATCCATACACAAGGTCATTTTCTATTGTTGTTGACTAGCTTATGTGTCCTCACCATTAAAATATATAGAATGACTTCACAGGAAGCTGTATAGATACTAGTTGGATCACTTTGAAAAGAAGCATAAGAAGGAAACCTATGAAGGTAGAATCCCTCTAGCACGCTCTATGTAGGCTTCCTTGTCTTTTTCTATCCTTCTACAATATCTCTCCTTCCTTTCTAGAAAAAATTTCAATCATTTTTCCTTCCTCCTTGTTCATCTCCATTGACATTTTAATCTTTTCAATAATTTTTACTGAACTTTTGTTGTTGCCTTTTTCTATGAGTGTTTTAGACTCAAAATTATGTTAATCATTTTATCCATTCCTAATAGATTAGTCTAGATTGACCATGTGGTAACATATTTTCAACAAGCCCCATTCCATTTTTCACAACCTAGCTTCCTAATCCCTCAAGGGCTATAAAATAATGTACACTACTATACAACATCAAATTAAATTCCATTTTAACTATAACTGATCCTCTCTAAGAAATTTCTAAGCATAGAAATCTACTTGAATTTGGTCCTTCCCTCACTATTAACTACTGATGTCCTAATAGCATGACTAAATGGTAATAAGAAATTGTAGACTAGAGATTTGAGACATGTCAAGGGTATATTATAGTTTTACCATTAATCTTCTTATATTCGTCATAATATATTATGCTACATAACCCTCAGTTTCTCAATACATAATTCCATCCAAGAAACAATCAAATATATTTCTCATATATCAATCTAATATTTTTGTGAATCATCTTCACATTCCTTCATGTTGGTGTTTATCTAGTGTTGTTGCAAATTGTCCATAAGTGTTGTAATGTTGTTCTCTTAACTTTCAACAACTATGGTTGGTGTTGTGTTGTGCAAGGGTTTGTCCTCTTGCTATCATCCTTTAGCTTAACTCATGTCTTTTCATAAAGACATGGTAGCTCTATTTTTACGAACAACCCTAAATAAACTATTATAAACCAAGGTAGTGAATAACAAATCTAGGTGTCATTACCAATGTTTGAGGATGAATAGTTATAAAAAATAGTCTTGGATAGGACCATCAAATAAACTTAATGCAAGAGCATGCCACTTACAAGCTTGTGATTGCTTAAGGAAAAATTTAGTTGAAACAAACTCAAAACATTAAAAATAATGGACATGAAAATTAAAATAATTCACTGACATAATGTTATATTTTGATAACATTTAAAAGTTGTAATTTTTTTTAAATTTATAATTTAAAAATATAAATATAAATGATTACTATGTAAATTCAATTAGAAACATACCTATAATGAAAACACGGTATGATGTATAATGTTTTGAACATTTTTTAACAAAAACTATAAACTAGTCAAAGTACAAAAATAATAAAACTAACAAATAACTTAAACATATTTAAAATAAACTAAAACTATAAAATAATTATTAAGAAAATTAAATAGCTCTTGAATAAAATACAAATACAAATATCATTTAGATATAATAAATACAAAAGAAATAATGAATGAAATTTAATTATTTTTTATTTTTTATTTTTTATTTATCATTTAAAATTTGATTTTTCGTTTTTACAATATATTGTATAATTATTAAAAAATAAAATAGCTCTTCAATATACTATGAAAATAATTAATAAATAATAAATAATTATTTTAAAATTTATCTTACTAATTTATATAGAAAATATATTATTGTCAATGGGTCCCTGGTTTACTGGTGAAGTTGAAAGGTTCGAAATGAGCCCACCAGGGATCAGGTCTTGCTGAGTGCAAGGCTCCGACATCATAAGGGATGAGGCTAGGATGGTGCCCTAGGCGAATTTGACGGCGTGGATGCCTCGCAGATCTGAACCCTCCATCAAATATATATATATATATATATTATTTATTATACTTATTTAATAAAAGATTTTTTATTTATCAGATTTCATAAAAATCAATATTTTTTAGTTACTATTTCATTTATAGTTACATAAATGTCTTTCCCAGATTTTAACATGCTAATTTAATATTCCAAAAACTTGATGACAACTACTTAAACATTAAGTTACGTCTTTTTTATTTCCTTAGTTTGCCATTTACATGCAAACAAGAGGAAAAATCTACAGCAGCTTATAGGTCACAAGTGCCCTTGGTCGCGTACGAGAAGCGGTTGATGCTGTCTGCCGTCCGGCGCGAGATTCTCAGCTGATTTATCTATTCGTAGGGTTTAGATAGATTGGAAAAGTTAGAAAACGATTAGAAATATCTTTTGAGTTTGAAATGAAAGGAATCGGGAGAAAACCCTACGAAAAGATAAATGTAAGCGTGTCTGGTTAAGCAAAAATATTCGACAGCATAGAGTAAAATATGAAAGTTGACAATTAGGGGCGTATCAAACCACAGAAGAGGATTTTAAAATCTAGAAAGACTATATTAAAATGGCGAAGTTCTCATCTTATTTGGAATCCTCGCAGGGGAAGTGAAAGTGGCGGACAATGAAAGGGAAAATGAAGGCTAAAGAATCTATCGTTAATGACGGCCATGAAACGAATCTTACCCAGGTAACAGCACCAGTGGTAGTTGCAGCTATAAATATGAGTGAAAATGCAATGAAGATGCATCATTCAAACAGCGCACAGCTGTATCTATCCAAGAGAAGAGAAGAACAAATTGCAGAGTATAGATTTTGCAAACTTAGAAGTGAGGTGAGATAAGTTAGAATTAGATGGTCACACAGAATTTATATAGAAAGGTTAGCTGATATGTTTCTCCTGGGTTTTGCAGGGAAGATGGGGATGATGATAATAGCGATTGGATTGCTACTGAGCATGATGTCTATAGCGGAATGCGGTAGGCCTGACGCTGCAGGAATCTTGGCATCGTGTAATCCCAGCGGATATTTGAATGGCAACTCCCACAAGTGCAATCAGGAACACGAATCAGACTGTTGCAAATCAGGGGAGCGATACCCACAGTATAAATGCTCGCCCCCAGTGACAGACAGTACTCCGGCCAAACTCACTGTTAATGGGTTTCAGAAGGGTGAAGACGGAGGAGGGCCTTCCGAATGCGACAATGACTACCACAACGACAACGATCCGGTGGTTGCTCTTTCCACAGGCTGGTACGCCGGTGGCAGCCGCTGCCTCAACTACATACTAATCACCAATCCAGACAACGGACGAAGCGTGCGGGCCATGGTAGTGGACGAGTGCGACTCATTCTCTGGGTGTGACGAGGACCACGACTACCAACCCCCTTGCGATAGCAATATCGTGGATGCCTCTCCAGGCGTATGGAAAGCCTTGGGAGTCGACAATTATGATGATGTTGGTGAGATGAGCATCACATGGTCTGAAACTTAGCCCCTTCTGCGCCCCCGTTTCCTCCTTTCTCTTCGTCAAATACACTCTGTCAACCATTACTCATGTTGTTTCATTTCTCACTCCGTAATAATATAGTCATATCCATTGTATATTGTACACTTCATTGTAAGTGCACTTCATATTCCCATCAATGTAAAGTTATCTTAAAGTTGATATACGATTTCCAAACGTTGGCAAATGGAATGATTATGTTGGCTGGGCTACGAGGACTTCTTAAAGCACTATGAGAGGACATTAGAATTCTATAGTCTGGTTTAATTGGTTTCATTCAGAACTCACATAATTCTAGACAATCACACGGTCATTCTCATGAGTATACGTGTCATTCAAAGAGTGTGTCTAATGGATTGATGGTCAAAGAGTACTCAGCATATCTATGATAAGGTAGTGATTGTATAGATCAATAAGGAATTACTAGAATGTAATTTAGGGCTTTTGTTGAATTGAGGACAAATTTGAATTCAAAGTAGTATTTAAAAACATATCAATTTTTTTACTAAAGGTCTTAAATAAATTAATTTAGAAAAAAAACATAAATAGTATTCATTGTTTGGTTAATTAGATAAATTATTACATAAAAACAATTCAAATGGGTGAATATCATGAAAAAAATTCCTATATTACATATATTAGATATAGTGTTAAAGCAATTTTTTGAATTCTACAAACTTTTTCATTTACTCACTAAATCATTTTTTTTCAAATATTTTTAAATAGAGATTGTATATTTCTCTTCTATCATACATAAACAATTCAAAGGACTACATCATGAAAAGTATTCCTTAGACTTTCTAGTATACATACACAATATATGTTCAATATTTCTTTTCTATCATGAAAACATTCTTTAAGACTTTGCATGCCATGCAAAGATTTGGATTATTTCACTTGCCTTTTCTTCCAATTGTATTTTTAAAATTTCTACGTCTTCCTCAATATCTCATTGTTTGCTACTCTCACTTTCCCTTTTCTCCACCATTCACTAACATTTGTTAATCTATTTACTATAATCTTCTCAAAAACCTATGTTTGTAAAAGAATTCTCTTGACAATGATTTCTTATTAACTCTAGGCCTATTAACCTCATAATCCTCAAATTTTTACCTATGTTGATTATATTAGGCAATCCAAGTATCTTGTAATCACAATTGGCACATTGTCTCTCACTTTATTGTGTTGATGGTTTGTGCTTTGCACCATAATTAAAAGTCAATGGAATCCACATGGAATAAAATACTCTTAATTAAAAAATGAAAAATTACTATAAGCCTCCTAAAAATAACATCATAAAAATAATGAGCTAATATAAATCACAAACAAATATGAAAGCATCCATTATAATGACATCATACAAAATAAAAAGATAATCATTTGTTTTATTTCATTAAACATACTAAAATTTTGTAAACTAACTCACTTAAATTATTGAATCTACATATTTTACACTATCTCTATCCTCTTTCTAAAAAAGCCATTTAAAAAAAATATTTATCTTCAAATTCTATTATAAAATTAATGAGAAAAAAATATTAAAATTTCCTAGGGTTAAAAACAAGATAGACCCAAATGCATAAACAAGAGGATCTACCACTTACTTTTCTAAGGCCCTAAACACCTCAAATTATTTAAAATAAGATGCCAATAACACTAAAAAATGCAACCTAACTGTTATAGCAATTATGGGGGACTTTTTAGAGAATAAAAAGTTGTGTACCTAGCCAGAAAGTTGCTATTTTTGAGCTATGGAGGACTCATTCGCATTCAGTGGCGAATGGGTCCTTTTAGAGTTTCAAAAAATTGATTTCAGGATCATGTTCCTTGATGTCTGCACTCTTGAATTCCCTATTATCAGCTTCTAAAAGTTTGTGTGCAATTTTGTAGAGCTCTTACTGTGATCTTGCACTTTGAATGACAACTATTTGCAACTTTACAACTTTGACAATTTTGCTCCAAATCTTGTTCAACTTGATCTTCAACCTATAAATTTTCAATCACACACTCAAGGGCAAAAAAAAATGTTGATTTATTAGTGAATGGAGGTTTGCCTCAATCAAACGCCTTGTAGGTAATTAAGCCAAATGATGAAACTAATGAAATGAAGAATGAAACATGAAACATGTAAATGATATCACCTTGGATGATGTCTTGTGAATCATATTTGCATACTAACATGTAGTGGCCATGAAGTATGTGAAATTATGCTTGTAAATGGATCCTCAATGCAACATTAAATTCTTAGCTTAACACACATGAATGCATTAAACCCTTGACATGATGAATTGACCTTGAATTGCTGCAATGAAACTTTGAAATCTACCTTGAAATGCCTTATGAATGCTCATGAAGTTCTCTATAATGCTCTTATAAAGTATTAGGATGCTCTCATGAAAATATTAGATGAAACTATGTGAATTAACCCCTTTATTTATACTAAATTAGGAGATTAACCTTGAAATTCAAAGAATTAAGGCCGACACCAGATCTAGAAATAAACATTATTAAATTCCCACCAGAATGAAATTAAAAAAGGGGGTCTCATTAAGGGAGGACTCATTCACCATCTTGGGTGAATGGGTCATGGTTACGTTTCCAGGACCAAGCTTTGAGGGATTGAAAGAGGGACAAAAAATCATTCCAGATCAACTGAAAAAGGAGGGTCATATTAAGAGAGGACCCATTCACCCTTGATGGCGAAAATTGAAGAATCAAATCAAGCAACTTCAGAACAAGAAATATTCTCTTATCGAAGCAAATGATCCTCAACCGTCCTCCACAACTGTTATTTCAAAAGAAGCTCAAATAACAACCAATCTTGGTCACACATCTCGCAGATTATGGCATCATGCTCGTCTTTGAACACTTTCTCAAGCTACTGAACAAGCAACAACAGAATATTCTGCTCTCCAAGATGAAGAATCAGAAGATCTCCAAATCAGTTCTCTCGAACTTGACCACTATATTGTTGAACAACCTAATGATGTTCTCACTCAAAAGAGTCAATACACTGCAATTAGCACTCAATCTCCTCAACAATCAAAGATATTGGCACAGTCGTCTTTCACACAGCCATATCAGTCCAGATTTTCCAGTCTACAATTTCCAGATGATGAAGCTCCATTTATCTACAATGAAGACACTACTTGGCTATCTAGTCCTTGTAAGATGGTCAAAACCAATACTTCATGCCCAGGTATCACAATTCCAATTGCATTTCCAGAATTTGCACCCTACAAATTATATATGCTTATTGATACTAGCGCAGGTCTTAATATTGCAAGATTTAACTGCTTTCCAAAAGACAAATGGTCTAAAGCAGAAACTACTATTAACTTTGGTAGTGAATCTCATGTTTCAAATCACATTTGCATTGTTCCAGTTTTATTTCCAGATAAGACATCCCATGAAGTTAAATTTGTTCATTATGAATTAAATGGATATGATGGTCTTATAGGAAGCTGGATCCATCTTCAGCAGAGAAATCTGATACATCTAGGATGTCATCATCATCTGTGGGATAATCATCGATAAAATCCCAATTGTCTTCAAAATCTTCTGGAGGAGCAAATGCTTCTTTCATGGCTTTGACTTTGTTCTTGCCTTTGTCTTTATCTTTCTCAGGACATTGATTTGCAAAATGAGGACCTTCGCAAATGTAGTAAGTAGGCTTCCATTTAGGATTTCATCTTTGCTTAATATAAAACTTGTGGCGGAAAAATCCTTTCTTGAATTTCCGTTTTTTATGACTTTTGGATGAATACCTTCTAGGGGTATCCAAAGCACATTCAAAGCATTTATGTTTACCTTTTATGTGGGTATGATGCTTTCTATGTTTATGATAGTGTGATCTTCTACTATATTCTTTGATTGGAGTGCAACCATAAGAATTATGAAATTTATTGCAAACCTTTTTTGGAATGAGTGGTCTGATCTTTTCTTGTATCTTTTCAAGTTTATGGCTTTCACATACTGAATCATTGATTTCATCAATATAATTGATAAGTTGAGGGAATGAGACTTCCTCAATTTCTAAGTCATTATCATGAAGACTTTTGATAACTTGTTGCAGATAGAAGCCACCTATCTTCTTAAAATATTTAATAAAGGTGTGATACATATCAATAAGATCTTTAGCTTTGTGAGGACCACTATAGTAGAAATTGGCATATTGTTCATCACAATATTCTTTGAAATAAGTTAGATCACAACAATTATTTCTTATGAAATTGTTTTTGGCTACTCGCTTGATTGCATGAGTATTACCAACAAACATGATGATTAACTGTTTACAAATAGAATCAATTCCTCTTGTAATCACTTATGTTCTAAATTCTTCATCTAATTCCTCCCAGGTTTTGCGAGCAAGGCCTGTAAAATAGTTGATGGCTTGGAGAATGACCTGTATGGGGTCGGATCCAGGTGTAGTAGCAACCCCATTGATAACCCAAGCTCGAAGAGCTTCAATACTACGAAGATTCAGAATAGGATCTCTGGTGTCAAAATTTGACCATGGAGGAGTTCCGGACTTAAAAGTCTGGAGATTAGAATATAGATCTTTCATTGGTGTAGGAGTGATTTTAGCCATTGTAACTCTTGTATAGGATGGAGTACTAGATTCAGCACATTCTTTGGGAATCATTGGTCGAGGCTTTTGACTAGGAGCAAGTTGTAGCTTTGGAGGTTCAACTTGGAGTGTTGGCTGAATGATTGGAATTGGTAATGCAAAAGTGGTTTCTTCAAAAAGTAATTTATTAAAGGTAGTATTGGTTGGAGCAAAATTCTGATAGACAACAGGGGCTTCAGAAGACACTGGATCAGGAATCTTTTGTTCAATATCAGTAAGACTAACCTTTAAATCATCCACTTGAGTTTCAATCAAACTCTGCATTTGATTGTAATAACGATTTGCATCATCTGAAGTGTCACATACCTTTTGATGTATTGTGGTAAGTGAGGTAGACAAACTGTCAGTCAAATTGGTAACACGAGTTAACTTAGAAGTATGACTAGCTTGGACAGTTTGCTGCATTGTTTGCAAAGTAGCTGTGGCTTGTTGGAGAGTATTATTAGCTGTGAGCAAATTTTGGTTTGCTTGTCTTTGTTCTATCCACCATGCTTCAGTAGAAAGCTTGAAGGTAGCATAATCAGCTTGGAGCTGTTTATAGGATTGCTGTATTACAGACATATCATTAAGCTTGGCTTCAACTGCAGATAATTTAGCAAGGGTTTCATGTGCAATGGAATGCTGGGATAGACGGAAAGCTTGATTTTGAATTTCAGCTAATTGAGCTTGGCGACGAGCGTCAATGGAAAGCAACAGATTTTTGCGCATGCAAAGATTTGTCCAACTAAGGAGTTTGGATCCACTAGGGAGTGGAGGACCAGCTATTGGTGTTACATGTTGTGCCCAATAGGTGATTTTATATTGACCAGTGGGGTCAATATCTAGGAAATCTTCAAAACGTGGAAGAATTCCGGCTTGAATACGAGTACCATGATTAGTAGGTTCTTCAATATCTTCTTCTTGGGAAATGGGTGGAACAAAGAAAGAAGTAGGATGTTCAGACATAGGTCTGCATGAATATGAACCTATTTTGATTGGAAACTTTGGAGGTGCTCGTTGAATTGGTTTAACACAAGGCTTTAGTGTTGGTAAAGGATTTGGATTTCCCCAAAAACTAGAAGTAGTTTGAACTGGTTTAGGTTTAGGTTTTGGTGGAACATAATCTTCAGTTCGGAAACTAACGGGCAGTGGAATCTTTACCTTTTTAATACAGGGTTCAAAATCTAAAGAGATTTTGTTATGTAGATTTACCTTGGAGTAATCCTGAGGAGGATTAATACCAAATAGATAATCAGGAGTATGAAACTTTGGGATGGATTTATGCATAGAATTTTCGGCACAGTGTTGAGCAATAAAGCAAGGAGTAGCTTGGCTAGGTGGTGCTGGAGGCTGATTAAAGGATAACTTTCTCGGAGGATCACGAGGTAAGTTGGTTCTTAAATAGTCTAGAGGACTATATCCATCATCATAAGTATCGCAACAATGATCTTTTATTTGTTCAACAGTCCACATGATTTCATCACAGTTAGGACAACTGTAATCATCATTTTCCCAATTGTAAACAAATTTTCTTCTTTGTGCAGCATATTTCTGATCTACTTTAACTTTATCATATCCCCAAGGACGACCTGGTTTACTGAAGGGATTATCTTTAAAACAGACTCTAACTGAGGAGGAGTCGAGATTGAACACAAAACTGCAGGTGTCACATTTCACAAGACCATGGGCAATTTCAGAGAAATTGATATGGTTACATGTTAATGAAGGTTTCTTAGGATATGGAGTAGCTGAATAGCTGCTGGGAGTGGCTGTACTTTGACTTGGATTGAAAATCTAAGGATTCCTGATATTGTGTGGTTTACTGTTGTAAGAACTACATCCACACATTGCTTCATGCATTGTTGGTGAGGCAAATGGTGCTTGACAAGTCTGTGCTTTGAGCAAAGGATCTTGAACACGAGAAGAATGATGTGCCTTTCTGGCTGACTTTAGAGCTTCTGTGTGTTGTTTTCCTTTATAATGATAACCTGGACATCCACAAAGGATATCATGTTTGACTTTGATTTCTTAAGGAGCTTTACAAGATTGTCCTAAAGACCAAGGATTCGAAGATGGATTTTTAGAAGTTTGTAAATATGTAGAGGTGATAGGTCAGGCAGTGTTAACTGAGGAGCATCTTGACAAAGAACTACTATTGCTTCCCTCGGGTGTAGAAAAAGAGTTTCTATTCCCAAAATAAATAACTGCTTGATCACCTTCTTCAACAATGTTTAAACCTTCGAGTTGAGGAGGATCTCATGTTTCAAATCAAATTTGCATTGTTCCAATTTTATTTCCAGATAAGACATCCCATGAAGGTAAATTTGTTCATTATGAATTAAATGGATATGATGGTCTTATAGGAAGCCACATAATTGCTCAATGGGAACCTCTAGAAATTAGTAAACATTTTGTTAAATTCAAGAATCAGAGTTTTCCTCGACTATATGAAGAAAAAGCCATAACTACTCAGCTCATTCCAGTCCCTACCAAGCAAGATACTTTTATTTGGCTTGCCAAACAAGTCCTCAGAGCTACTCCCCAGTTACAAAATATTCAAGAAAGCTTTTCTTCCATAATGTCCAAAGAATTGCTGCCTTCTCCGAAGCGCAAATTTGTCTGTTTTCTCCCTTTAAAGGTTGAGATTACACCGCATTTTAAAGCCAATTATTTCAAACTAAGTCCTAATGAACAAGTTCTTTGCAAAGAAGATATTCAGAAACTTTTGTAGCTACAGCTTATTAAACCCTCTATATCTCCTTTCTGCTATCATGCTATGTATGTTTCTAAGAAAGATGAACTTGGAAATATTTTTCCCGAAAAACATCTTGTAGTTAACTACAAACCTCTCAATAATTGTCTCGCCGACAATTAGTATCCTTTACCCTCTAAGGATCATATATGGCAATCTATTCAAGGATCTCATATCTATTCAAAGTTTTATCTCACCAAAGGTTTTTGGCAAATTGGCATACATCCTCCAGATCGGTACAAAACAGCATTTTCAGTACCTCAAGGTTTTTATGAATGGAATGTTCTTCCATTTGGCATCAAAACAGCTCCTTCCATAGTCCAGCATCAAATGGATTCAGTCTTTCGAAAGTATTCTACTTTTCTCATACCATATATTGACGATATTCTGATTTTCAGTTAGAATCCTGAATCTCATATCAAGCATCTCTTACTCTTTAAAGATGTTTTTGAACAACATGGAATTGTCTTTAATACCAGTAAATCCCAAATTGGTAAAACTAGTCTTATATTTATTGGTGTAAAATTACTTCCTAAAGGACAAATGGAAGCTCAACATCACATTTTGATGAAGATTTCTGATCTCCCTGTCACCACTACAAAGGAACTTCAACGATTCCTTGGTCTTGTTAACTATGTTTCAGGATTCTATGCTCATCTTGTTGCTGACAGATCATAACTCAACAAGTTACTTCACAAAGATCCACCTCCATGGACTCCAGCTCATGATCAGCTTATTCAAAATATCAAGGATAAGTGTTTAACACTACCTCCTATATCCCTGCCCACATCAGCTGACAAAATTGTTCAAACCGATGCTAGTCATCTACATTGGGCCGGAATACTTTTTGAAAAAACTCCTACTGGTCAAGAAGTTATTGTCAGACATGCCTCTGGTACATTTCAAGGCGCTGAAATCAATTATCATAGCACTCATAAAGAACTTCTAGCAGTTGTTAAAAGTTTTCAACATTTCCAAATGTTCATTCGCGACAAAAGATTTTTGCTTCGCACAGATCTCCAACATTTCAATGGATTTTTCAAACGCGATCATTCCAATTCAGTTGCCTCTGGTCGTCTCCTCCGATGGGCTCAATTCCTTGCTACTTTCACTTATGATACTCAACATATTCCTGGCAAATAGAATTTGCTTGCTGATTTTCTTAGCCAGGAGGGATTCGATGAAACAAAGGTATATCCATGCAATATGATTAGTTGTTGTTCTACTGATATTATTTCTCCAATACCTACAGGTTATAGCATTGCTCAAGTTTATCAAGATCTTGATCAACAATTAGAACCAGATGCACCAACAGTTCTTGTTCAAGAAGAACTTGTCGAATTATTACCACCCATAATTCTCCCAAAGTTCAATTTCTATCGAGCACCAATAGAAATGGAGATTGCCACACTCTGTGGTCATGCACCAATTTGTTACAAGATACTTTACTCTCCAAAGTTCTTTGATAACAACCAAGCAGCATATATTTATCAATGTTTCAAATCCTTGCTTCACGAAACATATCATCTTCATCCTCCTTATCGACATGGTCGACTCTTCCAATTTGAACTAGATCGACAATACTGGCATCCTAAAGATCGAAGATATGAAGTCTACCCTGAATTTGCTGCATACCCTCTTGAAAGAGTTCTTGAACTTCTTGGTCCCCGAGGTTTTTACTGTTCTGAATCTGCCGGAAAAAGAATCCAGCATCTTGCTCGTAATAGTTTCCCATGGTGGGTTCAACTCGACCATATAGTAATTGGTCATTCCATTCAAGCATCCACACATGTTTACTGGCATGATTCCATTGAACCTGAAGAAGACATACCAAATGCACAACCACTAGACAACTCATTTGATATTGACTATGGTGAATATGACTCTTCCAGTGAGTCACACTAACGAGATGACCACTCGTGAAACAAATCCGTAACTCCACTACGATAAAGTGAAGACGAGATGACTACTCGTGATCAAATCCGTAGTCCCACTACGTTAAAGTCGAAACGAGTCATGCTCCTCGTGATCAAAGATGATTTGCCGTAGTTGCTTTCGGTTGTAAAGCAACCACACTACAAGTTTGCGGGTCCCCTTACTTGTTTGTCGAAAGATTCCTTATCTTTCTGCGTGTCCTCATTGTATGGACGGATTTCTAAACTCATTTGATAAGAGTTTCAAATCTGAGCCTATAAATAAGAGGCTCTTCACTCATCTTACTCATTAGGAGTTAGTGAGTCAGTCTAGGTATAAGTTTTAGAAGTCTTATTCATATCATTGATTACATTGCATTGCACATCTTTCAAAGTCAAAGAATTACTTCACTTTGCATAACTAATAACTAGATGTTGATAGATGACAAAATTTCAATTACAATATAGTTTGTACAAAGTCAACCTAAGCAGTTATGCAATTTCTTCACATTGTATAACTAATATCTAGGAGCAATTGCCAATTGCATTTTCTTATCATGGCATTCTATGAGACCAAATTTCTTTGAGGTATTTTTTCAAATAGTTCCCTGCCTTGTCTATGTTGCCACATTTTTCATACATGTCTACCAAAGCATCTTGTCAAATAGTTCACTGCCTTGTTGCTATGGCTAAAATATTAAAACAAAGGATTTCGAACAAGCTATGGATGCTTCAAAAAAATATATCAAAAGTATAATAGTAAGCAATAGCATAGACAAGCCAGTGAACTATTTGAAAAAATGTATCAAGTAAATGTGGTGATGGAATTCCATAAAAATCCATAGACAAGGTAGTGAAGTAGTTCATGATGCAGAGGTGGTGTTAACCCAAGAAACAAATTGACACAACTTCTCTCAAATATGCCCACTTTGACACCAATCCTCAAACACATAGTAGGGAAACTCAAGTACTCAACACAGTTCAATCACACAAAGACCTATCTCAGCATTATTTAGGCATGTACTCAAACCCAATACAATATTCCAATCAGATTCTTCATGGTTCATTAGGCCAACACCTAGTTTCACTAGACTGCCCTGCTCAAAAGGCTACAAGAACTAACCCTCCTTTCGAAACAAAGTACCCTCAGATCCTTTTGTTTTTAGAAAATCTCTTTGGACAAAGTTGTGTTATGATGCAAAACAACCAATTCGCCCTTCAAAACTCAAACAACTGACCTCTCGACTGTAAGTTCACCAAACCCTCCTTTTACATGTAATCAACATTTGACCCTCACAAGGCCTTCCAAACCCAACAAAAACATCAAAGTACTTATTTATGGTTTGCAAAAGAATTTCACACCATTCCCAAGTTGTTTCCATCAATGATTCACAAAACCACCCTTGAACCCACCATTTTTGATATAAAATCACTATTACCAACCCTTAGAACACTACTCCATATCAAAACCACAACTCCACAACCTACCCAACCATTTGAACACACAAAAAAACATTAAATATGTCATCCCATTGAAACACAGGGTTTTACAATAGGTGGGATGACTGATTTTTCATTTTCTTCCTCAAAATTATGCTTTCATTACCCCAACAAACAATTTTTAGAAAAAATGAGATTTCTTTCCCAAAACCCAATGTAAAACACTCAAATTTGTTCCAAATAAGACTTAACACATGATTCTATGCAAATACAAGAATTCTAATTCATCACCTCGATTGTATGGGTTGTACAAAAGAGAAGAAGTTTTGGAAATCTAGAAAAATTATGATGTAGCAAAATGCACGTTGTTTCTCTTATGAAATCCTTCAAAAATTATTGAACAACCTTTGGTTCAAGCCTTTTATGGCTTTAAATACATTTTTGCATCAACATCCAACTTCCTAACTCCTTTTAACTATCTTTTAAAATCCTAACTCCTAATTACCCCTAAAACTATGTTTGACAACTTAATTGTGCACTTAATAACATTATTGTGCAACCACTGACATTTAGGCCTTTATGACTCCCACTCACCTTGAATTTAGTCCAATGACACCAAAAATACCTCACTCTTGCCCACCTACATACAAATTCAAATGTTTTTTCCTCCAAGGCTTACAAATTTCAAATTTGATACATGAGTGCACTTGTGCACATTTGACCATCAAAACACCAAAACCCCTAAATACATGAAAGAGTGGTCTATTTAGTGTTGGAATATTTTCCTTATATTTTTGGCATGTTTCTCCTTCGGCCTTGGGTTTTCCTTCATTTTTATGGCGTTTACTGCCATACTGCGTCGGTCTTCTTTTATGTTCTAGCGGTACCGCGGTGGCCACGGTATTGGTATTCCCCTCCTGACTAGCGATTACCACTCTACCGCGGTCGGTGTTTGGTGTGACCACAGTGGCCGCAGTAAGACTGCCAATGGCTTGGCAGGCAGTTACCACCCTACCGTGGGTGGTGTTCGATTAAGCCATGGTGGTAAGGTTGACGGCGATAGGATGGCTGGAGGCCATCGCTTGCGGTTACCGCCCTACCATGGTCAGTGCTCTTTGTGACCGCGGTGGCCACTGTAAGACCACTGGTGATCTACCAGAGTGGTTACCGCTCTACCGAGGTGAGACCTGATGGTCTCTACAGTAGTGCAGTGGGACCGCTGACGGTTTGATTGGAAGTTACCGCCACACTGCAATGGGAAAATCCAAGCCCAGCGGTAGCGCGGTGGAGTTCGAAGGCGAACTCGAACAAGTTTACCACCATACCGTGAGGTGTGTCCAACAGTGTTTTGGTAGCACGGTAGGAGCTCAGATGAGCTCGAGGCAGAGTTTGACTGATTTGGACTCGGTGTCAGAACGGTTGGTGAATGGTAGGGCGACACGTGGCAGTTTGGCAGCATTTGTTTGGCCGAGGACAAAGGAGAAAGGTTGAGCTTGGTGGAGTCTTGGGCTAGAGCTTGAGTGAGCTCAAATGGCTTACCACCATAATGCGAGGCAAGAAGGACAGGGCAGCGGTAGTGTGGTAGATGGTGGGGTGAGCTCGGGTGAGCTCACCGCCATACTGCGGTTGGGTCGACTGGACTCGGTGGTAACGCGGTAAAAGGAAATTGGGCTTCGAGCTCGGTTGACCGAGCTTGACTAAGATGGACCAATAGTGAAACTACGTCAGCTAACGTGATGGTGACACATGGAAGATCTTTTTTATTTGGTTGGTCGAAGCTTTATTTTCTGATTATGTTTGGGCTGCATTATTGGATAGAGGTTGACGGACATGTTTTCACCAACCTATTTAATGTTGTGCGGCTCGATGCATGTTATTTGAGTGATGCATATTATCAGAGAAGTATGGGTGCTTGTAGGTGGATAATTTATTATCCTATTGACCATTGTAGGCAGGGTTGAGCTGAATAGGCATGCACACGGTGTAAGATTATAAATAATCTTGTGTGCAGTTCGAGATGGATGATGAGAAATATCAAAGAGAGGCTGAGAGTGTTCGAGTTGTTCAACAGTGATCACTTTGACTCTCA
This sequence comes from Sequoiadendron giganteum, assembly GCA_007115665.2. Taxonomy (NCBI): domain Eukaryota; kingdom Viridiplantae; phylum Streptophyta; class Pinopsida; order Cupressales; family Cupressaceae; genus Sequoiadendron; species Sequoiadendron giganteum. The sequence continues at coordinate 778,924,228 of CM021102.1, forward strand.
GATTTGTTAAGATGTGAACCTGTGAGGCCATGGGGTTATGCTAGCCGAGAGGCTAGTTGTGACAGACTGTTATGAGGAGCTGAAGGGAATCTATGTAGTAATGACATGTGGATGTCATTGGAACTACATGGAGGTTCCGGTTTTGTTGCTTGCCTGTATTCTCCTATTGGACAAGATGTAACACTCTTGGAAGAGCATATTTTTGTATTTTGTATTATAATCCTTTTACTGAATAATACAATCTGAGCTGAATGTTTTGGAGGTGGGGTCTTTTTACCTAAAAAGGTTTTCCCCACGTATATTTGTGTGTTCATAGTTTGGTTATCTATTTGTGTTGAATCTATTTTTTTCTTGCATCCATTTCTCTCAAAGGATCAATGGGGGATCAACTGTGCCTATTTCCACTTTATGGCATTGGTTGTGTCTTTGTTGTGATTTTGGATTGAAATCACTAAGGCACTGTTGTCTTAGATGCATATTTTGATGATAGAACTGAATTCGTATCCCCAACAAGTGGTATCAGAGCTAGTAGCTTGTTGCTCATGATACCAACAAGTGGTATCAGAGCATGTTTAAGGGAGGTCGTGGCTTGATGATACTAATAAGTGGTATCAGAGCCTTCTCCTGGTTGCTGAAGTTCTAGGTTTTATCTTGTGTTGATTTCTTAGCCTCGAAAGCTTGAGGAAGTCTGGAGAAATCGGTTGGTGATTGATCCTTTGATGAGTGGAAGTGTGTGCATCATTGTTTCAACACATAGTTTGAAAGACGTTGGAGATAATTGGAGTTAGTCATGTTGTGGCAACATGGTTTGAAGCTCCTGGCTCGCAACAAAGTCCTGATGCAAAGGGCGTGAGGTGTTTTCATAACTGAGTTGCAGCAAAGCATGGTGTTCATACTGGGTGTCTGTGTGAAGGCTCTCTGGTGGTATGGAATTGCTTGTGTTGTTGATCAGCTATGGAGAGTTGTGCTTGTGTTGGGTACTTTTTGACTTAGCACTGAAGGCAGTTTTTCTGGTGCTCTGATTGCATGGAGGCTATAAAGTGACCTTGGTGGTCTGCAACTTCTAGATAGCCTAGTTCTCTTTTGCTTGTGCATGACAGTGGTGTTGGAACTGGTCTAAAATGGACCTGTTGTTCTTGTGTGTCTGTGTCTTGCACTTGCATGGTTTCAGATTCATGTATTTGGCTCTGAAGGTTTTGTGTAGATTTTCCTAAAAATTCTATGACGCATATTCATGTTTCTTTTCATTGTTCTGGTTAACTGTGATGGTTGTGTACAGATCCCTGAGTCATCCAGATGAGCAGTGAATATGGAGATGCATGGGTGTTTTGTAAACAATGTGGTTTTGCAGGTTTTAAACGATTGAGATAAAACTTGCATTGTGTGGAGCTGTTGTCTGCTATTTTCCAGCTCCCGATTTTTTGGGGTGTAACTGGATGAGATAGCTACAGTTTGACTGGACTTGAGGAGGTGTGATGTCTTCTTTGCATGAGAGTGTTGGTATGTGCTTACTTTCAGAATTCTTGTGGTGTTGCTTGATGGTTACCTAGACTATGGCACTTGGGTTGTGGACATGATTGGAAAATTGGATTTGTTTTTGATCTGGTGTTTGAGTCATGCTTGTCTGCTTTGGTTGTTCTCTTTGATTATCTTAGTTTTATAGTTTCTAGTGTGATGGTATATTTGCAGGGTTTACATTTGGTTGCATCCACAAGTTGTGCAATGTTGTGGGCTATCCTTACCTACATGTTTGTTGTGGGACAACTCGGAAGTGGACTGTCTATATCCATGAGGTTGTAACTGTGTGCTGTAGATCTATTAGCTGACCTTGTCTATGGTCACTTGTGCATTGGCATGGTTGTTTTGAGATGAGAGGAGGAATGGCGTTTAAGTACCTAAATAGTCAGTGATGGGGATCTGAAGCATGTGAATCATGATGTCATGAAGAGAAAGGTACACTAGCTAGTGTAAGCTTTTGACAGTGATGGGGTGGTCAGTCATGGTGCTTGGAGAGCTCAGTGTCACAGCTAGGTGGGAGCTTTAGCAGTGACTCTGGATTCATCACTTGGTGGTGAATGATGTTCCTTGGTGTTGCAGATTCTTCTTGAGGGATTTTAGATCTTGTTGTTGTAGAAGGGTTCTTTCATATCTGCATGGTCACTATTTGAAGATGTGTAGCATCTTGAAGCCATGAAGGACTTTGATAGTCTTTGGCTGAGATGCTAGTGGTACTTGACAGGTGATGCTGGTTTAGAGTTTGGTTGCTTTATTTCATGGTATACTCTTGCTTGTGCATTATATTTTTGGCATGTTTCTTTGCTCTTGAAGACCATGGACATTTCACTTGAAGCATGGTATCTCCTATGGGGATGTGTAGATCATGGTATCATGATAAGTTCCTGTTCTAGGTTTGGAGCTTTGACAGTGGTCTGGGGTTTCTCTTTTTTTTGAGTGCATTGGTCATATGCTAGAGGACTTCATGGTTGTTGTAGTATTGCAAATTGGAGTCAACATGAGATGACAGGTTGTTGATACTCATGGATGCATGGAGAATAAGGTGAGGTTGGAATTCTTATGAGAATTTTGTTGTTACAGTTGGAAGTCTGAGTTGCCTGCACCTTGGTTGAATGTGATTTCAATAGAGACCATGAAGGAGATTTCTCTTGGGTAAGTCACTTTGGCTTGTATATCTTGGAAGAGCATGTTTTTCTTTTCTCCTAGGTCTGCTCGATAGTGGTGTCACTTTGAAAGGTATTTTCCCATTATATCTTTCAGTTGTGTGTTATTCTTTATCTTTCATGATATGCATCTTGAGTTATCTTGAGATTCTGGAGGATTCATAATGGAAGATGGACAGCATTGTTTATCTCCTTGTGCTTTTGAGGACTGGCAGGAGATGGTTATATGGGTATGTTTGGTCTTCTTTAAGGTGCTTACATCCATGGCTTTGTTGGATGTTGTCAAGCCTTTTCCTTTGGGATGTGAAGAAGAACATTCTTGTCACATCTTGCATTTAGAAAAGTGTGTAGAAGGTGGATACATGTTTTGATTTTCAATTTTTTTGTAATATGGTCTTGTTCTTCCTATTTGTTCATTTGACTTTAGATGTTTGTGAAGCCGTGGTGTTTCTTTCTTCAATCAATTTTGGAGGAGTTTGGAAGAACTGTGGAAGACAGTTGAGAGAAATGTTCCTTGCAGTAGGTGGTTGCAGGTGTTGCAGATCAGTGTGGTTGTTCCTTGGATCTACATGGTTACATTTTTTTGTGCAGAGGTTTGGTGGACTTGGTATGCCTAAATCATGTGTGATGGTGCTTTGGCTGAATTCATCTCGACAGTACCCTTGTAGTGGGAGTACCTGGACGTGTTTGGTCTTTGGACTGGTTGACACAGGGTGCTCGTTTATTGCTGAGATGGGTGGTTTTATGATGGCATGATTCTGTTGTTGTTTTTCATACCTTTGAGGTATGGGTGGTTGGATATTTCAGCATGAGTTGTGGGTGCTAGTTTTCAATTGCGTGGTTTGATCAGTTGGATGAGGGCAGTCAATTTTATGGTTGTTGTTCTAGCTAGTTGGGTTCTTGTTTTGGGTTTTGCTCACATTCATGCCTTGTGGTTTGCTGCTATTTTTCCTTTGCTGCCTGGAGGATCAGATGTTTGTGTTCTGGAGACTGGTGCATATACGTCTTGGCTTGTTCTTATCCTGTGTTGGATGTTTGGAGCTGTAGCCTCAGATGGTGTATAATTTTTTGATGTCATTGCAGGGGTCTTGGTTGGAGCATGGAAGCATGGTGTTGGTCCTTGTTCGGGTGTTTGGAGGATGCCTCAAAGCCTGCGTCAAGTGGGAGTTGTTTGGAATATTTTCCTTAGCTTTTTGGCATGTTTCTCCTTTAGCCTTGGCTTTTCCTTCATGTTTATGGCGTTTACCACTATACCGTGTTGGTCTTCTTTTATGTTCTAGTGGTACCACGGTGGAGGGTTTGGCGATTGCCGCCTTACCACGCGCAATTGTCTTCATCACCGTGGTGGCTGTGGTATTGGTCTTCCCCTCTTGGCTAGTGGTTATCGCTCTACCACGGTCGATGTTCGGTGTGACCGTGGTGGCCGCGGTAATACCGCCAGCGGCCTAGCAGGCGGTTACCACCCTACCATGGAAGGTGTTCGGTTAATCCACGGTGGTGCGATTGATGGCGACAGGATGGCTGGCAGCCAGTGCTAGCAGTTACCGCCCTACCACGGTCGGTGCTCTTTGTGACCACAGTGGCCGCGGTACGAGCACTAGTGGTTTGCCAAAGTAGTTACCACTCTACCACGGTGAGACCTAATGGTCTCTATGGTAGCGCGGTGGGATCGCTAACGGTTTGATTGGCAGTTACCGTGATACTGCGATGGGCAAAGCCAAGCCCAGTGGTAGCGTGGTGGAGTCTGAAGGGAAGCTCGAATAGGTTTACCGCCATACCGCAAGGTGTGTCCAATAGTATTGTGGTAATGTAGTAGGAGCTCAGATAAGCTTAGGGTAGAGTTTGACCGATTTGGACTCGATGTCAAAAGGGTTGGCAAATGGCAGGGCGATACATGGTAGTTCGGCAGCATCTATTTAGTCGAGGACAAAGGAGAAAGGCTGAGCTTGGTGGAGTCTTGGGCTAGAGCTCGAGTGAGCTCGGATGGCTTAGTGCCATACCATGAGGTGAGACAGATAGGGCAGCAGTAGTGCAGTGAATGGCGGGTTGAGCTCGGGTGAGCTCACCACGATACCGCAGTTGGTTCGACTGGACTCGGCGATAACGCGGTAAAAGGAAATTGGGCTTGGAGCTTGGTTGACTGAGCTTGACTGAGCTAGATCGACAGTCAAATTGTGTCAGCTAATGTGATGGCGACACGTGGAAGATATTTTTGATTTGGTTGGTCAAAGCTTTATTTATTGATTATGGTTGGGCTACATTATTGGATAGAGGTTGACGAACATGTTTTCACCAACCTGTTTAATGTTGTGTAGCTTGATGCATTTTTTTTGAGTGATGCACATTATCAGTGAAATATGGGTGCTTGCAGGTGGATAATTTATTGTCCTGTTGACCATTGCAGGCATGGTTGAGTTGAATAGGCATGCACATGGTGTAAGATTATAAATAATGTTGTGTACAATTCAAGACGGATGATGAGAAATATCATAGAGAGGCTGAGAGTGTTCGAGTTGTTCAATAGTGAACACTTTGACTCTCAGATCTATTAAGATGTGAACCTTTGAGGCCTTGGGGCTATGTTGTTCGAGAGGTTGGCTATGACAGTTTGTTATGAGGAGCTGAAGGGAATCTATGTAGTAATGACATGTGGATTTCATTGGAACTACATGGAGGTTCTAGTTTTGTTGCTTGCCTGTATTCTCCTATTGGACAAGATGTAACACTCCTGGAAGAGCATAGCTCTATATTTTGTATTATAATCCTTTTACTAAATAATACAATCTGATTTGAATGTTTTAGAGTTGGGGTTTTTTACCTAAAAAGCTTTTCCCCACGTATATCTGTGTGTTCATAGTTTGGTTATCTATTTCTGTTGAATCTTCTTTTTGCTTGCATCCATTTCTCTCAAAGGATCAATGGGGGATCAATTGTGCCTGTTTCCGTTTTATATCATAGTTGGTTGTGTCTTTTTTGTGATTTTGGATTGAAATCACCAAGGCACTATTGTCTTAGATGCATATCTTGATGACAGAACCGAATCCGTATCCCCAACATTTAGACCTTATTTTAAATACCTACTAAGATAAAACACTTGAAACTTCAAGATTCACCTAAATTCCCCCAGGATAGACTACTACCAAAATGAACTTTGTAACATGGTTGTAGGTGCCCCTGCACCAGTTCAAAATATGCCTCAAATAAATGTGGTCTCATGGTGACAGAATGCCATGACAATCAAATTTCTTTTGATTGTCATGTCATTCCATCACCACGAGACCTCATTTTTTTGAGGCATTTTTTTAAAGAGTTCACTGCCTTTTCTATGCTACCACATTTTTCATACATGTCTATCAAAGCATTATATCAAATAGTTAATTGCCTTGCTACTATGGATAAAACCCTAAAACATTGATGCAGTAGGGGAGGTCTTGCAATCTCACTAAACACAATTCCAATCATTAATTATAATCCTCAAGTCACAAATCCTCACAGCTATGGATTTTCATGACATTCCATCACCATGAGACCATGTTTCTTTGAGGAATTTTTTCAAACAATTCACTACCTTGTCTATGCTACCACATTTTTTGCACATGTTTACCAGTGCATTTTTCGTACATGTTTATTATCACCTTCCAATACTCAAGCAACATGGTGAAAATTGAAGAATCAAATCAAGCAACTTCAGAACAAGAAATATTCTCTTATCGAAGCAAATGATCCTCAACCGTCCTCCACAACTGTTATTTCAAAAGAAGCTCAAATAACAACCAATCTTGGTCACACATCTCGCAGATTATGGCGTCATGCTCGTCTTCGAACACTTTCTCAAGCTATTGCACAAGCAACAACAGAATATTCTGCTCTCCAAGATGAAGAATCAGAAGATCTCCAAATCAGTTCTCTCGAACTTGACCACTATATTGCTGAACAACCTAATGATGTTCTCACTCAAAAGAGTCAATACACTACAACTAGCACTCAATCTCCTCAACAATCAAAGATATTGGCACAGTCGTCTTTCACACAGCCATATCAGTCCAGATTTTCCAGTCTACAATTTCCAGATGATGAAGCTCCATTTATCTGCAATGAAGACACTACTTGGCTATCCAATCCTTGTAAGATGGTCAAAACCAATACTTCATGCCCAGGTATCACAATTCCAATTGCATTTCCAGAATTTGCACCCTACAAATTACATATGCTTATTGATACTGGCGTAGGTCTTAATATTGCAAGATTTAACTACTTTCCAAAAGACAAATGGTCTAAAGCAGAAACTACTATTAACTTTGGTAGTGGATCTCATGTTTCAAATCACATTTGCATTGTTCCAGTTTTATTTCCAGATAAGACATCCCATGAAGTTAAATTTGTTCATTATGAATTAAATGGATTAAGGACATACCTTTAAACTTAACACAGACCCTTGAAACCTTGGGGCATAATTTCCTATGCCCTCAAACCTCTAAAACCACAATCAACACCCAAGGTTGACACCTCCAACATAACAAACTCCAAAACCCTCAATTTGATGCCAAGTCAAGAGGGTTTATTCAAAGTCCCACTTGCCCAACCTCCCATACCATGCCACTGACTCGGACATGTATATTCTAACCCCAATATTCTCAAAAGTTGGAAAAAAACTCCACACTCTCATTGATCTCCAAAAACCCTAGACCCAAGGCTCCATCTTCATGTCTTTTTCTTCACAAAACTCATCAAGAAAACAAGTTTATCTCCTTAGTTCCTTCTCCAAAACTCTAATAATGCAACCTAGAACCTACTCAGACTCCCTAGGGCCCATTACACTAGTTACAGTCGGTGTAAGGGCCCCTAAATCATGATTCTGGTTACAAAACCCTCAAATAGTGTGTCCTTGCCCTGTCATAGGAAAACAAGGATATTTACCACAAATCACAATGGATCTCCCTGAAACTTGTTCCAAAAGATTGTTAACACATTCCACCACAAATTAAAATTATTTACATGGCACAATCAATTTGTACGGGCTTGTATAGGCCTACAAATGATAAGAAAACTCAAAAATTTGATTGAAAACAAAGATATTCTTATTGCCAATGCTTCAAACTTCAAGCCAACATTACAAAATGAGTTTTCATGCCTTTTTAAAGGCTTATCCTCATCAAACCAATGCCCAAATTTCTTACAACTAATTTTTAAACCTCTCATGACCGTTGCATTACAAATTTGTTGCATTTATGTAACTCACAAATTTGGCACTTTCAAGTTTTGACTCTTTATTGTTTCCTAGACCCTCTTAAACACCTAAACTATTAAAAATAGTCTAATGAGACCTTATTAAACTAAGAAATCATGAATTAATTAAGAAAAAATCATCCTATCTACCTTGACACCCCTTGTCAACTTTGACAATTCCTTCCACATGATTTGCAAACCTTACAATATGAATACAAAAGCCCGTCAAAGTTGATCAATTATAATAGAATGGTCACATTGGACCTTATTAAGACTCAAAGACTCAACTAAAAATCCTAACACACCTTGCCTATCAGAAATTTAATGAAAAAACGTAGAAAAGAGTGGTGCCCCTGCACCAAAGGGATTAATGGAACATAAGATGGACTAGTATAGATTGATGGGATGGGCTAGGATGGGATAACAAAATATAGGGTGGAAAATTAGAGGTTAATGGGATGTGATTATTAGGGAATAATGCAACATAGGGTGAATTAGGAGGTGTCTAGGGTTTGACTATAGTATAGGAAGTGAGAACTTGACCTATGTATAGCAATAATAGAGAAGATTTATCTAGGATGAAACATGGATAAATATGGTATAACATAGGATGATATAGAGGAACATAGGGTGGAACATGGGGGATCATGGAACATCTAGGGTGAAATAATAATGGGTACAATAAGATGGGAGTAGAAGGAAATAATGACACATAGCATGGACTAGAAGATATTAGTGGGATGAGCTAGGAGGGGATCATGGAAAATAGGGTGAACTATTAAATGTTAATGGTAAGGGATTAGGAAGGAATAAAGGAACAAAAAGTGAATTAGGAGAACATAATGTGACACTATCAAGGAATACAAATGAAATGTTTGTGTTTCTCATCAATTTTTTAGATTTGTATATATACACAAAATTATGAAAACTATCTAACATAGATTTACAACACCATTAATGAATAAAAGCTACCTGAGTGTATGTTGTTTGAGGATATGAATCATAAGGTGTGGAGGAAGAAGGTGCACAAGGAAATTCTTTGAAATCCAAAGCATGTTATGAGACAAACATTCAAATATAACATTCAACTGTTCAAATGCAATAATAATATCTTTAATACTCTCTACATACCTGTGGACTCATCGTCGAGAATGTATGAGGGTCTGTAGGAATAGAGCATGCCCCATGAACAATGTGACCCTAAAATTTCATCATATCAAAATTCTACTAATTTAGTTATTCTTAAATTTCAAAATATAATTTAATAAACAACATTAAAATAACTTGCTAAATTTTACCTGAGTGTCAATGTCGAATGTATCATTTGCAATATCATCTATGAAATCCATCACCTCTACAACCGATGTAGGCTGTGTAGCTACATCATGAGAACTTTGATAATTGTAGGGTCAAACAACACCACAAGTGCCACAACACCAAAACATCAAACTTCTAGTCAAAAGTGTTGTCCCAATTTTTTTGCAAAGATCACTTCCCACATAATTCAAATTTTTCATATCCCATTACCATCATTACCCCAAAAATACTTAGAGTGACCCTTTTACCAAGATTTGAGCCAACTAGAGAGTTTAAACATTATAAATCTCAATGTTACTCTCCCATAGGTGACTCACAATTTATGGTAAAGACAAGATCACAACACAAGAGACTAATGGAAAAATATAAAGTCACATTCACTTTAAGTGATACCAATCCTCAATAATTTGATCCAAGAATTCATGTTACCCCATCACAACAACCCTCATCCCCATCAGGACCTTTTGAGGTAGAAGACATTACAAACAATCCATTCGAGCTTACTAAAGAAGAAATCCTTGAGTATAAGAAAGAACGTAAAGCCACAAAGAAAACAACTTCAATACCCCATAATTTTCAGCACAAGGATAGACACAAAGCTTGACTTCATCCATGCTTCAATAGACTCCATCACTAGGGTTGACTCAAACACATACTCCTATTCTTGCTAAGGGCTTTGGTCATAGTCTACCTTTGGCAAGCAACACACTTGTGGGTACCATCAACAACAGTCCATCTCAAAAAACCACTTGGACACCTTCCTTTGGTGCTCCTACCATTCTCGAACACCCCCTACATCAACATCAACCATTTACACTTCATGAGTCCACAACAACCTCAACATATCGAGGGTACCCCTCTTCATCCATCCCCATAAGTAACACAAGTGTGCCCAATATCACGCAAGGTAGTGTGGACCAAGTGTCACCAATAGGGTTCTAAAGGCATGTCAATACCCTTACACAAAATTAGACCTCAATTCAACAAGGGACATGTTCATCTAATCCCCCAATGAGTTCATCCATCCCATCAGCTACCCAAAACACATCTATCCCATCCAAAATCAACCCAAATCAAAACAACACCTTGGTTATAAACCCCATCAACCAAGATAATGCCTTGGAAACATCCCAAACACAAGGAAATCCCCAAACATTGTTCAAGGGAACCCTTTCAATCAATGGACTCAAGGTCTTAATGTGTCATTTCCATCACAATACCTAATGGTGTCATTATCATATTTACCCTTGGTCTCTCCCATCATGCAAAATAAAATGGGGCCTAGAACTTACATTCATCCATCCCAATCCACCATCTTACAAGGAATGTTAAACCAAGGGAACTCCCAACCTCTCATCAACAATCTGCAACCCCCATAAAACATCAACACCCAAAACTCATCACAGATGTCCCAACAACTAACCGATCCTATATTACAAGAACAAAATATTTATCAACAAGTCATACAACAACCACAATAACAAGAAAACCTAGCAGCACAACAACAGCAGCAAGCAACCTTAGTAGCACAACAACAATAAAAATAAGTAGCCTTAGTAGCACATCAACAACAAAAACAATAAGCAACCTTAGTAGGACAACAAAAACAAGCCCAACATCAAGCCATAGTGGCCCAAAAACAAAAAGAACACTAAGAAGCCTTAGTATCACAAGAAGCTCTAGTAGCCCAACAAAAATCTCAATAGTATGCCTAAGAACAACAATTTCTCACCCAACAACAACAGGGTTTATACTATAACCCTCAACAAAACATTGTCAACCCAAACACGTTGGGAACATATGCGCCTCCACCACCATCACCATAACAATATCCCACACCACCATAATCACCATACAACACCCCATCATATCAAAATCCTGTGTACCATCCATTTTCCATCCCACAATACACAACACATGTTCCTCCACTAAACCCACAAGATGATGTAGCATCAAAATATAATGTGTTAACACAAGAAATATAGGATATCTAGATGGGAAAAATGAAGAAGCCCCATACACAACAAAACCTATGTCCATATCCCTTTGACCAAAATATACCAAATTTGATAAATACAAAGGGAGAGGAAGTCTTGTGGACCATATCAAATATTTTAATGTCATGTGTAAGGAGGTCTCCTACAATGAATCTTATTTGATGTGCCTCTTTTTTGTGAAGCTTAATAGGCCCAACCATCAACTCATTCTCTCAATTACCTCTAGGCATCAAGAACTTCCAATAAATCATTGATAAATTCATAGACCACTTCTCCTTTAACCTTGACATGGATGTAAGCTTAGAAGAGTTGTATACTCTCAAGAAAAAATAAAAAGGAGAATCTTTCATCAATTTCTTCCAACGATGGAGAGAAAGGGATAGCAAGAGTAAGTGTCCCATTCCCAATGAACAATAAGTAGGGATCATCATCAAAAATGTGGATCTAGATATATCCTTCCACTTGAAGATGCAGTACATTAATTCTTACAATGAGCTTGTCCGTATAGCCCTTAACATCAAAGGAACTCTAATCTCATAGGGAAATACTCAAGCCTACAAAGACAATCTCCCATCAACTAATTCAAATGACAAGCCTTGTATCTAGGCTAAGAACAAAAATGTGACCAACGATGGCATTGTAGATGCTAAGGTAGTCCTAATTTCTCCTAGGCCAAACAAAAATCAAATAGCTAATGCTCAACCAACCATACAAAAAGCTGCACCATCACAAAACAACCAAGTCAATAACACCAAAATGCAACAAAGATGAACTTTCAACAAAAACAACTATCCAAAGCACAAATACACACATCTGTTGGAACCTATTGAAACTATCATGAAGAAATTGGTAGAGTCAAACTTGATAACATTTCCCAATTCCAAAAACTACCAAGAACCATAAGATAAACCACCCTGGTACAACAAAAAATATCTTTGTGGCTTTCACAAAATCAAAGGACACAAAACATCGAACTATATGAGGCTTAAAAATGCTATCCAAAATCTTATTGAGAATGGAGACATATTTGTTGAGGTACCATCCAGTAGCCATGATCTCAAGATATATAAGAACCCCATGTCGGATCACAAAAAAGGAAACACCAATGGAAAAGGTAAGGATTACACAAATGTACATGTCTATTCCAATGTAGTCACTTCTTGTGATAGTTTCATCACTGTTGTCACCATCAATAGGCCTAGTGTAGAGTGTGGAGTCACCACACGATGTGGAAAGGTCACCATCCAATGAGCTCCATCTCATCCTAGGGAACAACCCACTTTTCCCACATCAAACCCTAGCAAATACAGTCTCCTAGATCAGCTTAAGAAGACCCACACATAGATATCAATCTTAGAACTATTGAGGATATCCCCGCACATAAGGAAATCTTAGAGAAGGATTTATTCTCATCATCCATCCCTTAGAATATTGATACCAATCAATTTAAAGATATGTTAGGGCGTATCACTAATCATCTTATCACTTTCTCGGAAGAAGACCTACCATTGTAGCCATCTCATAACCGTGCTTTACACCTTGAGGTCATTGTTCATAAGAACAAGGTTAAAAGAGTCTTAGAGATGGAGGTGTTGGTCTAAACATTTGTACCCTACAACTAATAAAGAACTTAGGGTATTCAAAAGATGTTATTGAGAAAGCAAAGAGTACAACCATCAGAGCATACGATGATCAAGAGTGGATATCACAAGGCATCATCACACTACCGATCCAAGTGGGACCCATCATTTTAGAAACTACATGCCAAGCATTAGAATTTGATCTCCCCTACAACATCCTGCTTGGTCGACCATGGATTCATGCCCTAAAAGTTGTAGCTCCAACCTATCACCAATGTGTAAAGCTTCCTTTGAGGATAGAGAAGTTACCATCCACAAAGATCATGAGCCTTTTTACTACTGCAAGAACCTTGAGGCCAAGTTTTACAAAATACCCCAATTCCTTAAAAATGATGAAGGGCCTACACCATCTTCCTCATTTGTTGACCCATCATCCCTTGCATCTACATCAAAAAAAAGAGCACCCATTGTGTTGAACAAACCTAACAGCAAAATCGTGATCTAGGATGATGGTTGTGAAAACTATAAACTAATGAAGGACACTTTTGTGTTGGGAGAGCTACCTCTTTCTCCAAAATCTCATCGGAAATCCACACCTATCAACAAAGTGGCTGAAATAATAAATATGGAAGTTGCCACCTTCACGAAATGGGGGGATTTGAACAACGAATATGTCAATGAGGAGGATGTCTCTAAACTACTCTATTAAGATTATCGGCCCATCCCTGCTCTTCCCATGGAAGATAAAAATAAAGGCTTGCAGCTAATGAAGGGATGGGGCTATAACAAGAAAGAGAAACTAGGAAAAAATGATAATGGTTTTCTAGAACCTATTGTTCCTTAGAAACACCCAAAGAATCTTGGTCTAGGTTGTACTACTAGCAATTTTACCCTTCTTGGCAAAGGTACTTCTATGAAAAGGGTTGAGGCTTCCTCTTGGTTACCAAAATTTTGTGATACTACCCTAGATGACTTCCCCCTTGATGTTGCTAACCTATTTGAGAATAACTCTCTCTTCATGATATCCACAACATATTTTACCCTGAATGACCAAACAACGAAAATAAGCCTAGTATACCCCCAAATCATCAACTAGGACCAACAAGGACCAACAAGGACCATTGATTCTAGATTTATTCAAAAATGATGAAGCGATCTTGAAACTCATGCGACTCCATGACAATTAACCATAGGCAGATCAGAAAGCTAGTTTTGACATAGAGCTACACACAAGGGCTTACTACGGGGAGATGATTGAATCCTTCAGTCACAAAATTGATGACATGCAACTAACATGCAGATCTTTGAGTGAAAATCACATTGTGGCACTTTTTGATCCTAAAATAGTAAAAATAAAGGATGCACCCAAGGGTGAAAGCCTCTTTGAGGCACCCAAGGATGAGGGATTAAATCTCCCCCTTAGTGTGATGCATCTGAAAAGCTAGTAGTGCTCGTAGAAGAGGCCACCCCAGTGAATGTGGGAACAAAAGAAGCACCCAAGATCACTTTCTATGTTGAATCCTCATTGGATGAAGAACAAAAAAACCTAGCATCATTCCTTAAAGAGCAAAGAAAAATTTCACATGGTCATACATAGATATGCTAGGGCTTGATCCAAAAGTGGTTGTGCATCATTTAGTAGTTTATCCTGAAGCCTAACCACTGAAGCAAAAATTAAGAAAGATGCACCCTTAGATAGCACTCTTGGTGAATCTTGAGTTGTAGACATGCAAAAATAACAATCATGCATCATACAAATTAACATTCATTTCTTCATTAATCAATTAAGACAATTTATTGATTAATTTCCTAAGGTTCATTAAATAAATTAATTTATTTTATCAAATCCTTAAAGTTCTTCTCATTTGATTTATCAAATGTCACCTCTTGATATCATCCACGTTAATTAATCTACATTAATTAGCTTTTAATCACAATTACCATTCTCTAGCTTTTGACTCAACTAGAGTCAAATCCAAACTCCTAACTAACCCACCCACTTGCACCAATAAATCATTTATTTGATTTATTATTTCCTCTAATTACATTCAAAATGGCATCAAAATGGAATATTCTTCCAATTTGAATCTTCCCCCCAAAAAGGACTTGTCCCTTCCAACAAGGTATTAAATGCTATTTGCACAAGTCAAACTTGGCATTTAATGCACCTTTCATGTCTTCTCATCCAAATTTGAATTTCAAATTGGCACATGGGCCAAGACTTGCACATTCCTCACCCTCTCACAACTTGACAAGTGGCACCTTGTCATTGGTTTGTGAATAATCCCACATTCCTCAAAATCTCTCAATCTTTCAATCTTTCAATCTATAAAATGCAAAGCATTTCAACACAAATCATCAACAACACACAACACTTACTCATTGCAAGGTTACTCTCTTCATGAGAGAACTAATCTTGCTCATCACAACACCATTTTCTTAGCAACTTTATCTTGAGGCAATGTTGCTCTCTTCATTTGAGAGTCAATCTTGCTCTTCATCATCTATCATTTGGCATTTTGCTTATCAAAGGATTGGGAAAGGGCAGCTTCCTACAACACTAAGTTGCACCAATCCACTATGGAATAGATATATTTCATGTTTTATGTGCTTTTGATCATTATTCTCATTTGTTTGCATTTTTGAAACATGGAGTATTATTTCATATGTTTGTTTATTTCTATAATGTTAGTTTTTTCATGTTACTAATATTTGCAATTTAAGCAACCACAAAATGGCGCTAGAAGGAGGGCATGAATTATGCTGAAATTTTTTGACTTCAGTTTTTTTTCTTCACATTAAAATAGGGCTGTAAACTCTTCGTTCAAAGCTTCAAATTTCGTTTAATGCATTATTTAGTGTTATGGCATGCTCTTGATCAAATCAAAAAAATAAAAAAATCTAAGAGGAAGCCTATCAGAGTGCCCATATTTGTATTCTTGTTCAAGCGTTGCATCTGATTTCATTTAAAATTGGAATATCAAATAAAATCCTCACTTTGATAATGGTTTGTTATAATGGTTTCTTCTAGCCTTTCTAGCTTTGCAAACATTGACCTTTGGAGAGTATGAATCCATGCCATTCTTTTTGGAATTTTGAGAGTCAGATCCACTGCTAGAATCTTCTTCTTCAACATTTTTAGGTATAAGTAGACATGCATCAGATATGCGCGCCACAATATTTTTTGGCTGTACTTTTGTTTCAACTTCTGCAATAACTTCTTCCAAGATACCATAACTCTGCAAAACATCTCTAGCAACCTCTCCAAGGTCAAGGAGATTATGCTTTTTAGCATATGATTTGAGTTCATCTCCCAGCCTTTGCAAAGGCTCAGCAATAGATTCCAAAGCAAGACGAAAAAAAAAAAAACCCAAGAGAAATAGCATGTTTCCCTGCCGATTCAGCAAGTTTGACTTGTGTCAAACTAGTGGGAAGATGACATCAAGGTGCTGAACTTCTTTCTTTGTCCGGATTTTGGAACTTCCTGCATTGTTCCTCCGTTTATGGGAGTTGATAATGCATCTTTGTTACACCATTGGCCTTTCCCTGATCTCTGCCGATTGAATCTTGAAATGAGACTGACACTGATTTTGCAGTAGCTCTGGCTTTATTTTTCACTGTTCATGGGTCTGAGAACAAAATATGGTTTTGAAGTAGACTTTCTTTTTATTTTCTCCTTTTTTTTTTCTGTTATGGTGCTTGAAGGTGTAGACGAAGACAGTTTGTCAGCTTTGGAAACAGGGGTTAAAAAAAACAAAGGAGGGGAGGACGGGTAGGATGATGTTCTACAAATGCCTCAACTGGTAAAATTTAGTAGTTGTATTTATGTTTATATGGCTCTGCATTCAATTGTTGTCATTTTGAATACCCAAAGAACAAACTTGTTGCGCATATTGACATGACCGGTGATAAATGCCTAACATTGTTGTGATTTGTATCTTGTGAAAGATCTATTCTAGCTGTATCTCTGTCTGGTGAATTCAATTTGTCAAACAGTTCACGTGCCTTCTCTATGCTTTTCGTTGGGCACATGCAAAGAGGTTGCCAAACTAGTGGTTTACATACCTTCCCTATGCTTTTTCGTTCTGTCTAAACAAGTTCCCGTGCCTTCTCTGTGCATTTGTTAAATAGTTCATGTGTCATGTCCATGCTTCCATCAGGGTGGTTGCAGCTACTGCATTTAATATAATCCTTTACGCATCGATGGATGCCCATACTATATTGAGTAGATGCAGATTAATAGTTCGATGGGAGATCTGCAAGTATTGATGTGGTAAGGGACTAAGGCAACGTCTCAATCTAGAAGAGAATATTTTGGCTGAGAAGTTTGTGTCTGGGGTAGAATATTCCTTGGGAAGAATATGCGTCTGGGCTGCTTTTGTGATCTTTGAGTCTGGTTTTTTTTTTTGTGATGATATTTACAGTTGTGTGGACGCCTCCCCAAACACATTAATTTTTATTAACAAGTGATCATTTCACTGTTGTATGGCTTAAAATATCAGCTAGTTTTCAAAAGTGTTGAAGGTGGGCCCCTGACATAAGATCACATTTCGGGGAGACATTCTGTCAAAAAATTATGGCCAGCTTCGTACGGATGTCTTAAACTTATGAGAAAATCTTTCTTCAATCTTTAAAATTGCTGACAGTCAAAGTTCAATGAATCATATTAACTTATACTGGATTGAAAAACCAGCTCACCATCGGGAAGAGTGAGTTAGCACGCATGTGAAGGGGGTGAAAATCATAGCTATTAGAGGCATAGGATAGATATATGTAGTCAAGTGTTCAGGGGGAAGTAAATGCTATTCCATTTATTATTGAGTACAATGGTATAGATTAACGTCAACTTCATTATTTTGATATTAAATTTTTGTTATGGAAGTAAGTTCTCATAATTTCAATGCCATCTCCAATTGCACTTGGTGGGAATGAATACAACATGAAAAAGTGCAAACAAAGTGCCTAGCGTCAGGTTTCTTATCTTTGACTTGTTTTGATTGCATTTATCCATTTGTTGGTCAATATCATATTACTATTCAAATCCAATCTTATTGTTTTTTTTCATGGAATTAATATTGTTGTAGATGATCTGAATGCTGACAATTTGAATATTTTGCAGAACAAAACAACAATTACTAAGTGGGGTGACTCATAAAGGCTAGAAAATGATTGAATAATATTGTTTCTTTCTTCAAATGCAGAATTAGTGAACTATTGAATTAGCAAACTATCACTTTTTAAAACATATGTTTTCTTGGAACAATCCTTTTTTTTTTAATATTTCTTGAATATTTCAATGACTGATTTGCAGATTTCTTGAAAATAACGAAGTAGCAAACCAGAGAAAATCTAGAAGATATCAAGAAAATTGGAGTTAAAGAGTTGATCATTAAATTTGAAGTCAACAAAGCATTTTTTAATGCTTGGAGCGTTCATTTACTACCCTTGTTTTCTGTTTCAAACCAACTCACTTTCAATTTGGGTCTAAAATCAATCATTGATTGGATTTATTTTCAAAGTTGGTTAAAATTGAACTTTACAAACACACTAGAATTTTCAATTTGGTGTAAAACTGAACAATCAACTTCACACTTCATTTTGGTGCTCCTAAAACGAACTCATCACTGCTTTTTGGGCTTAAAATGAACAACTGTTTGTCATATTTTGCAATCTTTTTCACAAAGTAATATCATCAAAAAGAGGTATGCGCTTCTCTCGCGCCTCACGGCGATCTTGAGAATCAAAAGTTTTTTTAATGATATTAAGTTGTCAAAAAGATTGCTCTCACACTTTCATTTTGGAACTTAAAATTGAACAAAACATGCGAGTGTGAGCACGATATATTGCGGAGGTTCTCCCCTTTGTTTTTCAACGAGGGTTGTGTGAACGGCGGGATATGTTAGCTCGCTATTGTTTATCTTAGAGGGCCTGCCTTGTGGGAAAAAGTAATCACCCAAGGGAACGACCCAACCGGGAACACGCTAAAGCCAAGCGACTTCCACCTAGGATATAAGTGTGGATATTGGAACAAAGGCCAATATCACGAGGATTATTCTGACGAGATGGACAACAATGGACTCTCGCCGATGTTGGATAATCCCTCATGAACGGAATGCCCGAATTAGAACCCCTTGTTTAGAAATTGGCCAAAACCTTTTCTATCTTGTTGGTGCAAAAGGTCATGTCCTTTGAAGCCGCCCCACATAACATGCAGTCTTGTTGTGGAAATGGAAAGTATGCCATGGGAGATTCATGGGTACTAATGCCTGGCTGACCCGAATAAGTGAGTGCCGTGGAGGGGAGCCAGTGTGGTCAAGCATTTAGCCATTCGCACAAGATATGCGCAGCTGGATTTATCCAAGTGGGAACCCAACAAGGTATTGTCTCATCAACCTAGGAGTGTGAAAGTGCTTGGAAAGAACACATTGCTTGATCTTGAAAACATTTGGAAAATAAACATACACAAAAACCTTGAAATTTCAAACACCTTGTGGGGAACAAATACCTATTGACGAACTTGCCCAATCTTGTTTTCCCTAGGGATCACATTCCTAGAGGTTTCTAAGTGTGCAAATTCTACCATCATTTGTTTCCAATAAGGATAAACATAAGGAACTTTTGCCCTATTTTCCTCGATTTTCGCATAAAGGACCTTGTGGAATGAGAAAGAGAATGGGACATTAGACATATAGTTTGAAAACCTAAGCAAGCAAGTGTCTTGGATAAAAAGAACCTCATTTAACCAAGATAAAAGACAAATTTGATTACACATGTGTTTTCTAACATGATCAAAATCCCAAAAATCGAAGTTCAAAAAGCTTAGTGTGAAAGCTAATGAGAAGCGTCTTGAGATCCTGAATTGTCTGAAAGGTTTACTTTCCTCTCATAGGAAATATAGCGTGTTCTTCAACACCGAGGTCTTGTAAGCAAAAGTATCATCTAGGTCAAGTCTAGGATCAAATTTAATCACTTTCATCCATCTTTCAACCATCAAAATCAGTCAAATTTCCATCTCACCAACAACTCTTGGAATCTTTGTCATTTGTTATGCTAAACTTCTAGGCAAAATCAAATCACTTTGTTTGACTTAACACAGCTAGTCAAACCATCATCCTATACACGAGTTCTCTCTTGGATAATACAACTTCCTAGGGTTTACGAGTTCATCTTGTTTGGCTTAACACAACTAGCCAAATTATCAAATCATCATCATGTTTGACTTGACGCACTTAGTCAAACTATCATCTTGTAGGAGTTCACTCTTGGATAACACAACTTCCAAGAGTTTTACAATTACATTCATCACTCTTGTTTGACTTAACACATCTAGTCAAGCTATCAATCCAATCATGATCAATCAAAGTCCTAAAAGTTTAGCATTTCCTTCAAAGTTTCTTTAAGAGTTCCATTCATCCGTATCACTCATCTTTCGATTATCTCATCCTCATCATCACTTTGATCCTTCAATTATCCTAGTTCTTTGCTTCTTTGAACCTAAGGTTTAGACCAATCTAAAGGATTAGAGGTTCATCTCTTACATTCTTTAAAATTGATCTTCGTTTTATGGTTCAAACTCGATCTCAACACAAGAAGGACATGGAATATAAATTTGATCCATCCATCATGAGCAATTCAAGTCAACCAAACTATCCAAGCCTTGCAATACCATTTGATTATCAAAGCTTGTACAATGCATACATGGGAGCATTATCTCATACAAACATCAATGGTACAACAAATGTGAGTATGCCCGATCCAAAGTTTGGAACACCTTTCCCAATGATAGATTTAAATCCAAGTCCAAATCTGCAAATCTATCAACCAAACACTCAATGCATGAGTTTTCCAAACGTCATCCTACCAAATCCATACATGCCAAGTGCAAATTTACCAAACATGACCATTTTAAATTCACACTTGGTAAACTTTGGGGTCGACATGTTCGCAAATCCCCCTAATGTTGTTCAAAATCCTAGCAATATATTGGCAACTCCATATGTTGATTCAAGTCAAGGTAACACCATGCAAAATCAAAGTTACCTAAATCAAGGAAATATGATTCCCAACCACAACAATATTCAATTTCAATCTATCATGCTGAATCAAAATATCATACCAAATCATCCCATTTTGCCATCGATATCCCAACAGCAGGTGGCAACCATCCAAGCAATCCCAACAATCAACACCATTCCACCACCACCGCCACCACCGCCAAAATACAACACGACCAATTCATTCTCCATCATGTTGCAAGCCGCTCAAGAAGCTTCCCGCAAAAAGGCACTCCAAGCCCAACAAGCTACACAGCTAGTTGCTCAGCAAGCACAAGCAGCTCAAGTAGCCCAACAAGCGCAAGCGCAAGCAGAATTCTACACAATATTGCAATCAATCCAAGAAGAAGTAGCACAACAAAGAGCCCAACAAAAAGCTTTGTTGGCACAAAGACAACATGACGAACAACAAGCGTTGTTGGCTCAACAGCAAACACAGGCATTACTCGCCCAACAGAGCTTGCAACAGATTCCCACCACAATTGTTGAAATCAAAAATCAAGATCAATTTATCAATAAGTACTTTGAAGATGTTTCAACCTTGACCAATGATCAGATCAACATACACCAAGAGTCACTTTTCAATCATGATCAAAACTCACTGACGATACCCAACAATGATCCAATCCAAGAAACATTAACATCATTTGATCCTATGTTTGAGAACATTGACAATCCCTCCACCAAAATTGTTGAAAACAATGATCAAAATCAATCCATCAATGAGCACATTGAAGATATGTCTACCCCATCCATTGATCAAATCATCGTTCATCAAGAGCCACCTTTTAGTGATCTATTTCAAGATGTGTTACAATTATTTGATCCCATTGACATAATCTACGATCCATCGACCAATGATCATATCAAAAATGTCTCTACATCACCTTGTGAGTTAGAGGACATATCTCAAGAACGTATTCCAAAGCATGATCAAAATCTTCCACCAAGGTCTAGCAATGGCCCTTCCAATGACATATTGACATCCTTCGACCTCACGATTGAGAATAGTGAAAGAATCTTTGACACTACACTTGATCCAAATCCATTCAAAGAACAAGTGGATATTAATCCACTTCCCATGCCTAAGGACGATGTCCAAGAACCCCTTGTAGACAATCCATCCTTTGAAATTGACCCATGTCAAGAATGTGATCAAAAGCATGGTGAAAGCAATTCTAGAATTAGTCAAAATCAAGAATTTGTATCTCCGAGATACTACAATGATCTAATGGGCACTCTTTTATCTATACAAGATGCCGCAAATGATGACCACATCCACATAGGACATACTCCTCCATCTACCCATGAGATGCTTTCTTTGGATGGACACATGGATGATCTTCAAAAACAAGAGTCTCATACTCTTCAAATCATTACCAATGAACAAGAGTCTCCTACTCTTAACATTTGTACACATGATCAAGATGTCGACAAATGCAGAGACATATCAGAAATGGATCATGAAGAAGGCTTGTACGTAAGTCATGAATCAAAAACATCCTATGAAGTGAGTCATGAGGAAGACTTTTGTGTAGACAGTGAAGCATCAACACTTCTTGAAGAAGCACTACAATCTGATATCTCACAAGATCAAACCAAAGATATCAATCAGGCATTCATCCCACTTATGGAAGATCCTATCACTTATAAACTTGGATCACTCACCTTTGTAAGGGAAAATCATCTTATCAATAAAAGAGCTATGACATTTGAAGATCCGCCACAGAGCAGAGAAGGAGCAACACCTTGTTTCCAAGGGAAATCATATCCTTTTGCAAATCAAATGTTTCAACAAATGAATTATCAAGGTAGAGGATTAGGCCTACACGAACAGGGTATCCTAGAACGAGTGCAAATTTTTTGAAATCCTAAATGTCAAGGCCTTGGTTATTCGACAATCAAGGGATCTCAACATATCAGTAATACTATCACCAAACTGAGGGCAACTTCGTCTCAAGCAAACATCAACATAGGGAGCATGAAGAATCCTTATGATGAAATCAATGCCAATACTACAACCCGCCACACCATGAATCTCCATCCACCCATCACCCCATCCACGAATTGGGACCAACAACAAAAGAAAGATTCGAATCAAAGAACGAAGAACGTTATCAAAGAAAAAGAAGTACTGAAGCACGAAGGACAAATCAAGTACATATGGATACCAAAAAATACAAAGAAATATTATCCCTATCAAACTCCATCAGTCAAAGAAACTATGGGGCAAAATAAAAATGGGGCAAGTATCCATCAAAGATTTCCACAAAGGAAAAAGCAGGCTTCTCAAGCAATGTACAAAGTGTATCAAGCAATTGGTCCAAATTCCATGCACACTTCCATATCCACCCATTATTGCTCATCTTCCCAAGTTTGGAGAGTCAAAGGTTCCAAACCACCGACCAATCCATCTTTTACTCCTAAACACACTCCATCCACGCCTCCACGCATGATATCCAATTCTCACATTGACCATGTGTTGGCAATGACCCTTCATCATAAGGATTCAGAAGGCACCCTATCGCGATGTATGCACAAAGACAAAGTTAACTCTGGTATCAACAAAGCAAATCAGGGATCTCAAAAGTTGCATTCAAGTGCATGTATCTTGGCAAAGCAAATTCTTCAAATAGGATACCGATGGCATGTTATGACAGAAGCATTAACATCAGCACCACCAGGTGGTTCAGCATCAGCTTAAAATCTCTCAGAAAATTAAAAAACAATCAGAAAAAGTCTTGAAAAAATGGTCACCCTGATGAAAACCTGGCAAACAGGCAACTTGGTGACAACAAAAAAATCAAAAAATACAAAAATCCAAAAAAATCAGAAAAAGGATTGAAAACAGTAAAGAAAAAAATTGTCCTCTAGCGAAAACCATTTCGGTGGCGCTTTGGACAAGTACCATGATGAAAACCTGGCAAACAGGCGTCATGTGTAGAATCGAGCATCTACATGCGCCAGTTCAAGAGAAAGAATCTTATCACATCCATAATGAAGCCAACATTCCATCCATATCATCCGTTCATCCATGAACCATTTATCCAATCCATTTTCCATCTGCATCCATACTCCAAGTTATCTTGATCTTGGAAAATTTTGGTTCACACTTTACAGTTGCTTATGGTAGACATCTTGACATGGGTCATTTTCACTGATCCCATCCTATCCAATGCTATCTGAGCCTTGAAGCATTATCCGAATGAGTGTTCCTCTATTCTGAGCACCCTTATCTTATAGCAAGATAATCCATATCCATTCGTATCCAAGAATCTACCCATGGTCGTTCAAACATTGCTAGACACTGGGGGCAGATAATTACATCTTGCTTCGTGAAAAAATCTTGATCTATATCATCCAACTTATGAAGTGATCCGAACATTGGCAAATATGAAATAAAATTAGTCGAAGTACTTGTGATCCAAAATCCAAGTCACTAGCCCATGGCATATTTTGACAAGAAGACATTCTTTATCATGCTCTATCTTTTGTCGAATATCAATCCAAATAATTCATATCAGTTGCATCTAATGCGTACATCTGTGTCACATCAAATCATCAAAGCTATTTTGTTCCAAATCAAGCTTCATCAATCTTGATCAATCGAATCCAATCAATCATCACCTTGTTTGACTTAACACACTTAGTCAAACTATCATCTTGTGCATGAGTTTACTCTAGGATAACACAACTTCCTTGGGTTTACAAGTTCATTATCATCACTTTGTTTGGATTAACACACTTAGCCAAATTATCAAATCCATAATCACCTTGTTTGGCTTAACACACCTAGCCAAATTATCCTTTTTGTATGAGTTTACTCTGGGATAACACAACTTCCTGGAACTTAGGAGTGCATTATCACTTTTGTTTGACTTAACACACTTAGTCAAACTATCAATCCATCAATCTAATTGATCAACATTAAAGCTTGGTTTTCAACAAAATACCAAAACAAAGCACTGATATCATATCATGTCCATATCCGAACATCAACAACACTAGGTGCTCTTCTAGGACAACATGATAAAAAAGGAAAGGAAAGAGTTATCTATTACATCAGTAGGACCTTGGTGAGGTATGAAATAAACTATTCATCCATTGAGAAAAAATCTTAGCAATATTTTTTACTTCAAAAAAGCTTAAACATTACATGTTGCACCAAATCAAGCTTATAGCAAAGATCGACCCACTAAAATACTTGTTATCCAAAGAAACTCTCACTGGGTGAATGGCCAAATCTATAATGATCCTAACTGAATTTGACATAGAGTATGAAGAGAATAAGCCAATCAAAGGACAAGTGATCACAGACCAGCTAGAAGAAGCACCTATCTATGTAGAGAACCCCTTGATATTTGAATTCCTTGATGAATTAGCGTTCCTTGTCAATATAACCAATTAGTGGAAAATATACTTTGATGGATCATTTACCCAACATGGATTAGGGATGGGTATTATTTTTATCACCCCTCAAGGTGATTGCATTCTAAATTCATATAGGCTATCATTTCCATGTACCAATAATATAGTTGAATATGAAGCTCTAATAACCAGTCTAAGGATAGTAGTTCAATGGTAGATACAAGAGATGAAAGTCTATGGGGAATCATAGTTGGTTATCAAGCAATTCAATGAAAACTATCAAACTAAGGATGATAAAATCACTCCTTGCAAGAAGATGGTAGAAAGTCTCAAGGAATTTTTCATAGACATAAATTTTGAGTAGATTGCTCACATGAACAATCGAGCAGTAGATGTTATGGAAACAATTGGATCATTATTAGATATGTCGCACAATGTTCTTCAATGTGAATTCTTGGTAGAACAACTTCTCGTACCAGCTTTTGAAATCCCGTAATCTAAGTTTGCCTATGTGATCGTTGGTCTTGGTTCCTCGTGGTATCATGATATATTCACCTACCTTAGTAGAGGAACCCTCTCATCCGATATCATCTCAAACCTTAAGAATACCTTTGTTAAAAATGCATCCCGATTCATGATCCTAGGTGATACCTTATACCGTTGAAGCATCGAGGGGACATTACTATGATGTCTCAACCAAGAGGAATCCTTGAACACCTTAATGGAAGTTCATGATGGCATATGCAGTTCCCATTCTAGTGTATGACTTTAGCTAAGAAATTATTGAGGATGGGGTACTACTGGCCAACCATGGAAAGAGAAGCTCATCAATATGTGCAAAAGTTTATCCAATATCAACAACATGGAGATCTTATTCATGCTTCAGCTTAGGAGTTACAACCCATGGTCATACCTTGCCCTTTCTCGCAGTGGGGATTGAAATCATAGGAAAAATAATTCCCACCTCATCTAATGGCCATAAGGTCATCATAACGACCACTAAGTACTTTACCAAGTGGGTTGAAGCCATTCCTATGACTTACATAAAAAGGAAGAAAATTTCCAAATTTATTGTGAATTACCTTATATGTCATTATGGTGTTCCACAAGCCCTTATCTCAAATAATAGAACACCCTTCAAGAATCAGGATTTCAAAGAGCTATGTCAAAGATTCAACATCCAACATCGATTCTCTACCCTATATTACCCTAGGACATCGAACAAGCTGACACTACAAACAAGACCATTCTAAAAATCCTAAAGAAAATGGTTAATGAAGCTGGTGGTGACTAGCATCTACAGTTAAATCCTAGCCTTTAGGCCTATCAAACTAGTATCCATACACCTACAAGTGCAACCCAATTCTCCTTGGTCTATGGATCGGAATCCATCCTACCTATTGAGGTCAAGCTTCCCTCGTTGTGAGTTTCACTGCAAAACCTAATCACTGATGAAGAATATAGAGTATCTTGGCTAAATGAGCTAGAATTCTTGGATGAGCATCGTCTTTACGCCCTTAATCATTTTTAAGTATATCGAATCTAGATAAAAAGGAGCTATAAGAAGAAGATCAAGAGTCGATCTTTCTAGGTAGGGGATCTTGTCCTAAAGAAAAAAAAATCTAAATTAGGTTAGTAAAGGAAACTTTGAGCCTAATTGGTTAGGTCAATTTGTCATCACAACAAGTTATGGATCGAGAGCATATCAATTATCAAAACCTAAAGGTGAACCCTTGTAGGAACCAACCAATAGTTTGCATCTTAAAAAAAATTATGCCTAGGCTTGAAGGGTATAAATCTGAAAAATATAAAAAATTCAAAAAATGATCAAAAACCAAAAAAATAAGAAAAAAGATTGAAAATAGTAAAGAAAAAAATTGTCCTCTAGTGAAAACCACTTCAGGGGCACTTTGGGAAAACTTACCTTGGTGAAAACCTAATAAATATGTGTCTTGCATAAATAAAGCACCTCCATCTATCTTTGGCTCTTTGCATCACATCTGTCTGTCACATCATTCATCCTATTTATTCCATCACCTATCCCCGTTTATATCATAGCTTGATGTTGTGAAGTATTGTATCCCCTTTAGTACTACTTGTTGTATTCCAAAAGGTCATTTTTTCCTACCTATACCGAGGTAATCTATTGCATCACATTAGGGGAAATTCTTTTTGGATCATCTCAGGTTCTTGTATATCTTTCGGTTATCAAAATCTTTAAAATCTCAAAATTCATAAAATCTCATCAAAATACAAAAACACTTGCAAAATTAGACAATCCAAAAAAAAAACCATTAAAATCTTGTATAGCTAAAATACAAAAACATTCAAAATCCTATACAACTAAAAATTAAAAAAACATTCAAAAAATTGTAAAGTCAAAATCCAAAACATCCAAAACACATCAAAATCCCTAAAAAGGTCAAAACATCAAAAATCCAAAAACTACCTTGTTGAACTATGAGTCTTTGAGCTTGAACATAGGCAAGGCCATCATTGATGTGCCCTTGAGACACCCTAGGTTAGTCTTTAGGAGTTTGTCATAATAAACTAGCAATCCATCAATTGTTCATTTATCATTAACAATAAGCCAAGTCAGTCAAACTACATGGTCTCTACGTGTATAACGTAGGAAAGGCTCATCTATGATAAGCCCCCAAGGCCCCTAGGATAGTCTTGTACATTAGGTTCTTGGTCAAAACTTGGAAAAACACAAAAACATTGGAAAATTGAAAGCCCAAAACATTGGAAAAGATCGAAAAAAAACTAAATAGCCTAAAATAATCTAAAACAAAAACATTCACATATAATTTCAAAAAGACCAAAATTAGCCTCAAAAAACATTTTTTTAAAATAAAAAATATTTAAATATTCTGAAAAACCCAAAACCATCCATCCCACTTCACTTTCACCCACAATAAAATTTCATCCATAATAAATCAATCATCACCTTAAACCTTTGGCAAAACAAGTATCGAAAGTTGTAAAGTGAGAACCTAATTTTCAAAATCTAAAGTCTAGATCATAGGTAAACTAGTCATTGGAGTTTGTATCAATGACTTATCACACACCTCATATTAATCAAAACACTTGATCAACTTGTCCTAGGATGTATCCTTCCTACAATGGACATCAACATCAAAAATCACCTTAGCTATGTTAAATTGGCAAGAGATTTAGATAACATTGATTGTTTGTATTTGATCTTTTCATATGGCTTATCTTATTGACCCTTTATGAGGACCTCTCAATGATGGAAAAACAATTTAGAGAGAAAGGAATGGGTCATTTCTCATTATCTTTCACTTGTTGTGCTTTTGGGTATTCTTGTAAAATAATCTTGGCACATACTTGCTTAGTTGTGTGTAGGGAGGTTGTTTGGAGTAGATTGTTGGCTATTGTGTACACTTTGGTCTAATGTATTTTAGGCTACTAAACTACATTCCAACAAGGTTTTCGTATGTCAATGTGTGAACAAGAGCTATCCTATCTATTTGCAGTGTCAAAGTCCATTACGCTAGATAAGAAACCATCTTGGTTATTAATACCTTGTTTCATTGTGTCTATGTGTTATACCAAACAATAAGGAATGATGGAAAATCCCAATCCCAAGATATGAATAAAATCATCCATCTCATCAACATATCTAATAAAGTATTAGGGGATAATGGACTTATTGGACTTATTGAAGAAATCTTCAGAATCGATGGTCACATCATCTTATTTCTTCTATCTTCTTTCCATGCTAACTTGGTATCATGATAGTCAACAAAAACATCATCATTCATCCATCTTGCATTCACAAACTCATTAAAATACATACATCTTGCATTATCACAACATATCATGATAATGACAAGCATAATCTATTGCATCATCATTATCATTTAAGTTGTTTTGAGTAAAATAGATTTGTTATTCTAAGCATCTTAGTACATTGCATTATCACTCATCACATCCATATCATAAACATTTATAACATCCATACTATAAGCATCATCCATATATACATCTATATACATCCATATCCATAAATGCATCATCATGATATCATAAATTGCATAAAAAGTACACAAAAGAAATGCATCCATCCATACATCCTCCATAAGCATATCATACAAAGATACTAAAAAATAAGATAGTACACCCATTAAATTGCATTGCATATCATATCATTACATCATCACGTATCACATCAACATAAAAAAAAGAAGTGCATCCATCACATTGCATCCATACATAATCATAATGCATAAACACAACATCACATCATATCATATACATCCATACATCCGTAAAGAATGAAATAAAGGACATCACATCAAGGATTTGAATCATCTCATCTTGTATATATATCAAAAAAATGATTGTCATCATATAATATCTAAATTAGTGTATGTATATCAATCAAAAGTACAATATCCACAAGGCTATAAAAATGAGATTATGAATGTATATTTGTATAAATAATTAGGAAGATAATCAAGTTTCTATAGCATAGATTTCCCTAGTTTCTGCTCGACTCCCCACCCCTAACTAATGGCCAATCCTTGGCTCTAGGTGGTGGTCCACTCCTCTGTGAAAAATCTAGTTGCCTCATCTCTCGAGGGACATCATGATGATAATGCATCCTATAGTATGTCACCTCTGTGATGGCCTCTCTGTACATCCATGCTAAAAAATTTCATCCTTGAGTAGCTATTGTGACCACCTTGAGTTTTTTCCTTTGCCCAATCTCTTGGGATAGCTATAAGTCTAGTTTTTATCACAACTAGACCTCGTGATCTTTTGCATAGTCATATTTGTAGCTATTGTAGAAGCCTATCCCTCTCTACCTACAACTGGTCTCTCTCAACTATAAGAGCCTATATTTGAGCCTGTACCTATGCATCTGGTTGTTGTAGCGGTGGTGGAGGAGGCAGTCCCACACCCAAAACCTGTCCATCCTGATGCCTTGGGACTTGGTGACCCTGATCTAGTTACTGCCGCTAGTGACCATCCCCTAGAACCTGTGCCCGATCTTGATCCTACTATTAGTGCCCATCCCCTAGCACATGTGCCCTATCCTAATCCTATAGCTACCATTGGCCTCGACCCCCATCGCGGCTCCCGTGTCTACTTCCATCCTAGCTGCCATCTCAACATTGACCTCTTCCTCTACCTCTACCTCTACCTCTGGGGTATCCCCTCATTGGGTCTATCAGGTGGACATGTGGTCTAAACCATGCATCATAAGTTGGGGTAGTTTGTGCATTTGATATACCCTAATCATAAGCCCATGGTTGGACAACTAGTTGTTTGAACCCATCCACCACCATAGTGGGGTCAATCTAGGCCCCCACTGAACCTCTCTCTATGATCTAGCGATGGTTGTTGTATAATCATCCACAAGCACATCCTATACCTCACCAAACTGTCTGGCCACGTGGTCTGGAAGGTACTGCTCTATCATCATGTGCTCTCACCCCTACATATAGCAAGTTTGGGGAGAAAAATATAGATACTATTGATCATCGTACCATGTTCGATCTTGTAGCCATGGCCTCCATCTAAAAATGGTCATGTCATCAATGACCCTATGCCAATAAGGAAGACTTGTCAAGCCTGTGTGTTGGAGTGTCATCGGGACCCTATACCTAAAGATAATGGGCTCATCCTTGAGAATATCCTCTAGAATAACCAAGGGCCTCAAAACAAAAATATCTTCATATGCCCAAATGTGGAGCAGTGTAACACCTACCTCGATGCTCCTACCATCACAATACATGGCCCGGTGCATGTCGTGATACAAGAGCACAAGAGGAACTAGACACCATGCATACATCACAGTCCTCTTGATAATCCCCTCCCATGCTACTCCCTAGCTAGGACAAAAACCTTTTCCCTATCGGTCAGGGGAAATCATGCTAACAATTAGTGTTGTAACAAACAATCTAAAGATAGGCACCTACCAATGATATAGATCAAGGTCTATCTATGAACTCACCAAGATAATCTATCATCTATGTAGAAGAGAAATATGCATCTCTTCTAGAATTCATATCATATATGACATGCTCTCCATTAAATCAACAGTTGCAGTATGTGTTAGAAATC
Organism: Sequoiadendron giganteum; assembly: GCA_007115665.2. NCBI lineage: Eukaryota > Viridiplantae > Streptophyta > Pinopsida > Cupressales > Cupressaceae > Sequoiadendron > Sequoiadendron giganteum. The sequence continues at coordinate 778,955,544 of CM021102.1, forward strand.
CTCGAGTGTGATGGTTGCCTCCCTAGTGGGAAAGTGAAACAAGGAGGTCTCACTATGCCACCTCTCGATCAACATAGTCATCATCATAAAATGTGTCTAGACCTCTGGAAGGAAAGAGATGAAACATAATCCCAACATCTCAAACTGCTCCACGTCCTCGTCAGAAAAGTCTCTAGCTACTACCAAAATGTCAGAACTATGTTCTTGCAACATCAATGGTGAGGGATCCTCCTGCATGCATCACATGCATGATGCCAATTTTCCAAAAAATCAGAAAAATGATCAAAATCTAAGACTTTACCTCTAAAAACATCAAACGTGTGACTAAAATCAATAGCGTACTCACTATTTTGGTGTGCATCGTTATATCAATTTGGCGGGTGTGTCACCAATTTAGCAACGCACATTGCTACACTCAATTGTGAATCAATATTCACATGCATCACTCTAATAAAAAGAAGGGTGTGTCAACATTTGGAAAGTGTGTCACCCACTGCAAGTGAGTGACACTAAATCAAAAAACCTAATGCATCGTTATACTAAACCCGTGAACCCCAAATCAAAAGTGTCACCCAAGCAAAAAATGGTGGTATGCCAATAAACAGAGGGTGTGTTGCTATAAAATTAATAGTGACGCTTCCGCCGCCTCTTGTGGGTCGCTATATAGCGACACCCTAAAAATCCTAATTTTGACCCCCTATTAAATGCACCTAAATGTGAAAATAGATATAGGTTTTGAGTCACATACCCAGGGTCCTGCATCTGCTCAACGTTGGTACTCTTGAACCCACTCTACAAGGTGAAGAAGCACACAAAACGAACCATCTCACTAAGTTGTCAGAGCTCCAAATGCACAAATATCATAGGGTTGAATGCACAAATGAATTGGAAGTGTATCCCTTCTCACTTATTTAAGCCAAAAAATTAGGGTTTTTTGCCCTAATTTGAGCTAGAAGCTAGGGTTTTGGCCTGTTTTACCTATTTCCACCTTGTGCAACCTATTTTGAGGTGTTTTTTGCATTTTTGAGGCCATTTTTGGCATCTGAGGTCTATTTTAGCACCCAAGCCTATATTTTACCTTTGTCAAGAAATCAACCCAAAATTCAAAATTTGCGCTTGATTTCTCGAGGAGGTATGGAACCAACTAATTCCTTCCACTAGCGAAATAGTGGGGCATCCAAAAAAAATAAATTGATTTTTGATTTAAGCAATATTTTTATCCAAAAAAGCATCAGTCTTTGAACCAATGTAATAGGTACCTCACTTCAAAGAGGGGAAAAATTTAGACACTTAAAAATGTCTTGAATGTTATCATGCACTCGAATCTGATATACTAACATCGTTTTGTCCTAAAACCTATCCTCTTTTTTCTTAATTGATTAAATTGGCCTAGCTATTTAATTAGTTGCAATATTTTAATCTATTAATCTAATTCACCTAATTAGATTAATTCACCCCCTCTAGTACTAACCTTTCATCCTGTTAAATTGGATAAATCAAATTATCTAATTTGGTCCCTAAGTCCTCTTATTTAATTAAATAACCCTAAAGCTATTTAGTTAAATATCATATCACACCTCCCTTTTTCATTAAATCAATATCATTCAATTCCCCTAATTTTCATAATTGAAACTTTGTTTAAATTATCAAATTACTAATTAATATAATCCTCCCACTTGCAAGGGAATATTCCTCCTTTTCACATTCCTCCAAAAGGGAATATTCTCATGGAATATTCCTTCCCCTTTGCACATTAAAATTTGATTTTAATTAACTAAATGACTAATTTTCTTGCAAAAGAGAATATTCTTTCCCTTTGCACTCATTTGAAAAAGGGAATATTCCTTTTGGTAACAAACTTTCAACAAGACTTCCTATGAAAGTTTTGAAAGTGTGTTTATTTGGATGAATGTAAGCTCTTGATTAAATATCATCTTGCATCCTCAACCCTTGATGGTAATCCATGATTCATGCCTACATCTTCCTTCCATTTTAACCATTGATTGATCCTTTTGATCTTGACCATCAGTTTCAGTTTTCCTGTTCTATAAATAGATCTTGCATCTATTGAATAGGGATCCACCTTTTTAGAGAAAACTTATGTTGTTGAAACTCATCCACCCATATTTTAATAGTAAACTTATGTTGTTAAAATAACTCTCATCTTGCTCTCACATTTTATGTTTTAAAAGAATTTTAGGTCATTTTACATGCATATTATCTTAGAACATCCATTAATGGCTTCCATGGTAACTTAGTTGCATCCATTTAGTATATTTTGAAACTAGGGTTTTAATATTTTAAATCTTGCATACATTTAGAATATCTTTGCATACACTCATATCAATCATCTTAACATTCATGTTAAAATAGCTTTCATCACGTTTTATCAAACATATCACATCGATTTTGTAGATTCTCTTCCATAGAATTGATCGAAACAAGCTCATTATCCAAGGGATTGGGAAAGGGTCACCATTCCACATCAACGCGACACCACTCTCTCAATAGGATAAGTTTCAATGGATTAGAATAGATGTTTTGTGAAGCTTTCATATTTTAATATGTTATTTTTAATGGCTTCTTAGCTTAGTTTACAATGAATGATCTTATTGGGATTGATGCATAGTGGCTTAAATATGCTTCAAATCCTCATGGATCAAGTGTAGTTAGCCTATAATACATCATTGGTCATAAAAACTATCATTTGTATGTTAGAACCCAATAAAAGACTCCAATTTAGGCACACCAATATCCATGATAGCATAAAAATGACATTTGAAAAGGAAAGCCTCATAATTAGTGATATCTTCATTAAAATATAAGACAATAGGTGGCCAACATACATCAATTTCATATGTGTTGATTCATTCCTCAATACATGAATCATAAGCATGATTCAAGTCATAATTTCAATATCCCTCCATAAAAATTAATATTGTGAGAGACCATGTGAAGAATGAAGTTCTTCAAATAGTCTATTTGTGTAATGTTCACTTTGACAATCTATTGCGTCATATGTACTATTAAAATGAGACCTATAAAATAGATAGTATTCTTCCCCAATCAGTATAATAGCATTTCCCTATGACCCATTAAAACATAATTTGCATTAGGAAGACAATGGGCATTGCACTAAATAAGCAGGTTCTCATATGCAACGATATTATCATCATATTTACAATAATTAAAGGAAACATTCAAACTAAAATTTATTGAATGTACTAACATTTGTCTCATAAAATTTATCACTAAGTAGAGTCAAATCTATGTCATCCTCACACAAACAAAAATTAATAGCTTTAATATCAATAATAGGGACAAAGGAGGAAATACATAAAAAAAGAAAGTAGTTTATTTTTCATCATTGATACCATAAACATGTAAAAACTCATCAAAATTAGTTTCAAGATTTGATTCATATTATTATTCACTCATGCACACATCTTCATCTTTTTCCGTGTAGTTACCATAAATAATAGGGTCATATTCCTCATTCTTATACTAAAGTTCATCATACATTTTATTATTATATTCACCAAAGGATGACCTCCTTATGTGGTTATCCCACTTTGATTTGGTATGTATTTCCACATGTCAACACCTTGAAATGTGTGTAAGAGAATCTTGATTAGTCTTTGTGGGAATTATTTATGACAAATTCTTATTACACATAAGAGAATGTAATAGGAAGGTTACATGGGAATATCAACCAGTATTATGACAAGTTTGGACACTTTTCATGAAGAATATTTATGCATTAGAAATAAAGAAAAATTGAGTCACCTATATTTGGGTGGTCAAATATGGCATTTGTGAAATATTCCATGTTATAAGGAATATCCTAATAATAGCTAAGAGTGCCAAGAGTAAAGAGAGTCATTGGAATTTAGACCATTCATTTGGGTGCCATATATCTCTTGTGGTCTTTCCAAAGATTTTCCTAAGCCATTCACGGTTTCTAATTTGAGTTTACTATATATTGATGTTTGTACTTGGAGTATGGTATAGGGTTGTTTAGTGTTTATGCAGGTGTTGTTATGTTATCAAAATGACTTTAATTTTACATGTTGGTGATACACTTGTAAGAGGAAAGGCCCCCTCATTATATTAAAACCTTAGATGTTACTAAATAATACAAGTGATTGTGCTTTTAGAGTGTGAGGTTTTTATACCAAGAGGATTTTCCACACATAACCCTCATGTTATAGTATAATTTTTTATATTGTAATTTTATTCTATGCGTTTCCTTTCATTGTAATAGTAATTTTACACAACACTCTTCTCATAGATTAGTTTAAGAATAATTTTTGCATACCTTGAGTCTTTTCAAGTGACAATTTATGAGCAAGAGAATATTATGAGAGAAGCTTAGAAGTTGTTTTAAATATAAAAAGTTCGGAGTTAATTAAAATATCAAATCAATAAAAATATTTTACTAAGACAATGAACATAAAACCTCCATAAAAAATAGTTTAAGACTAGGCATTTTAGTTGTGTTTAATAATATATTACTACTATAGTGGAAAAATAAATAAAAAATGATACCCACCCTCAAACACAAATTGAAAATCACATGGAAGGAGATGTGAATGTTGTGGTTTCTAGTGGGGGGATAGCATATATGTTCCTATGGACTCTAATAAGGATAACCCTAAAGAGAAGACAAGTGTGATTGTTTCCAATAGTTACTTTAAAGAAATAAAAACTATGGATAATTCAAGCTTAAATTATGTCAAGTCAATACTAAAAATCCCCATAAGACTTGCATTACTACAAAGAGACCAAAATTGGATACCCAACCCAAAGAGAGAAGATGATTAGTGAAGAAAAAAACTACTAGTAGGTAAAATGGGGATAATTCCAAGGAGAAGGATGTTGAGGAACAATAAAACAAAACTAGAACATTTAAGGAAAGGGACCAACCAACCAAGAGAAAGGAAATCAAATAAGTAAATAAGAAATAAGGTGTCCCTTGCACCATTTTCCACATCAACATAATGAATATGAACCACTTCTAACAAATAATTCTTGGAATGAGAAGAATGTTCAAATATTTGCAAGATTGTGTGAACAAGATGATAAAGCTAGGAAAGGAGAGCCTAAACTTCACCACCAACGACTATAATATTCTGCTGGAGAATCACAAGGGAAAATAAAAAAGGAAAGGCTATGAAGGATCTCCTTAGTGAAGATTTAGACTTGCTAAGAGTTGAGCTTTATAGGATATCAAAAGAGAGGGAGGAAACATCAAGCCTTCAATATTTGGTTAGGTCTCCTATTGGCTAGGGGTTATTTTGTGATTAGCTAATCTGTTGTTAGTGAAGTAGTTTTACATTGGTATTTTTTGTTTTTTTTTTTGTTATGAACTAATCTTCCTTGGAGCCTTTTAAGGGTAGGTGTTTTTGTTTCCCCTTCTATCTAATAAAAAATAACATAAAATAAAAAGACTACTATAACCTTTTATTGATGTACCATTATTAGTACCTTCTTGATATAATACAATTGTGTTCATTTTGTTCAATATTTAGATTTTTAATTAATGTTAAATAAGTATTTTGAAAGGGATATTGTCCCTTTCTATTCTATTAATGAATTAAATCTTTATTTTTATATTTTGATGATGCTTTGTGTCATTGTATTCATTGTCAAAGGACAATAAGATATTTTTGATGTGTTGATAATATTTAATCACCTATTATCCTAATATAAATGTTTGATTTTCTACTTTTCTTGTTTATAATATTTAATGGGAGCTTCTACTACATACATCTGGTTATGGAAATTCATTAAATGCCCGATAATTTTATTTTAATATAAGTTAAACATATCCTAGGTGCACCTATTTTTCTAATAGCGAAATTCCTCTTTATTACAAGATTAATTGTTGTGTTCCACATATTTGGATTCTATAATAATTCATGACAATCAATTGGATATAACGTTTTTTTTAAGGTAATTGGATATACTCAAGTTTTGCCATATTACCACATGACCCATTCTTAGCACTTATGAAATTTATTCAATACTTGAACACGGACAATTATTATAGATAATTTAGGGACATTTGTACTTAATCATTCATTAAACAATGGATATACTAAAAATTTTCCATGTTGCCACATGACCCATTCTTAGCATTTATAAAATTTATTCAATATTCGAACATAGACAATTATTGTAGATAATTTAGGGACATTTGTACTTAGCATTCATTGAACAGGTAATTTTTTTAATCACTTTATTATTAGATATTTAAACACAACATCAAAATTAGACATCATGAATAATAAATTTAAATTGACACTCTTCTTTCTTCAACAATTATTAAGATTTTATCAAAATTTCTTTTACATTGGAATTATCTCTTACACATCTTTCTTGCTACTATTTTTTATGTTTCTTCTATTTATTTCATTAAATAAAATACCTTTAAAACTATATGTTAATATTTCTTTTTAACTTCCACAACCTTCAAAAATATTAATTTATTAATTTTACATTATGAATAATTTATAGAATAATATTCTTTAAAATGATATATATATTTCCATGACATAAGCTAATCTCCCAAAAAACTGCATGTCTTAGATATGATAACATAATACTCCATCCTCCATATGATGACATCCTTATGAAATAAGAATGACATGTGGTTTTACCTAGAGATTAGTTGCGTCCTATTCCCATTTACCCTAAAAAAAAATATTAAAAAAAATCAAAGTACTTTATTTGACTTGATTTTCTTCATCTTGAAATATTTGTTAAATTTAAAGTTCAAAAATATTGGAAGGAGAGTTAAACATTTTGCACTTACATTGAAATTAATAATTTAATAGTTAATAGAAATGGTACATATCAATAAAGGTAAACTAACCTAACATGCACACAAGACATTAAAGTAGACAAAGAAGTACTAACGTATATTAGGGAAGATATGGTTTTTCTAGTATTATTAGAGCAATGATTCGAATAAAAAACAAAATAAGAACCAAAAATAACTTAGACAAAACTTTCAAAGAGGAAATGGACAAAAAATGACAAACGACTATCATTATGCTCTAGAGTTCCACCAATTAAATATTGTACAAAAGTTGGCTAAATTTTGGCTTCTTGTCTATATTGCTTGTCAAGCTACGGTCATTTTGTGCATTATTTGTTTACTTAGGATTTTGTGTCCTTCTATTTTGTAAATGTATATAATATGTCTTTCTCACTAGTGGCATCTTACTAGATAAAATAGACACAATTTTTTCTTTTTTTCTTTCAAAAGTGTGATATTATACTACTGTAGGGTCAATTTCACAGTTTTTGTTTTTGTTCTTATTTATTTTGACTCATGCCTTTTGAATGTAATGATTAATATATGAATGATATATTTTATGTAAAAGTTGATAAATAATTATATTCTAGTTTGAATTTGACATCTTACATTTAAGGATTTGGATCTATTCTACAGTTTGTCTATTTTTGTACCTAGATTGGATATATGTACCCACCTTTAAGTTCAAAATGGGTCCAAGCCAACTCTTTTCTTAGTAACTAACAACCAAATTTATTAACAATGTCAACTGTTTCCTTTTCAAGTGTGACACTATATTATTGTAAGGACAAATATACCACTTTTCCCTTTTGTTTTGTGGTCATTTTGACTCATTTTTTTAATATAATGATTAGTATATAAATGATATGTTTTATGCAAAAGTTTGTAAATAACCATATCTAGTTTGAATTTGACTTCCTACATTTCAAGGTTTTAGATCTAATTACATCGAAGGTGTCCCCATGCTGAGATTTTGCAACCTGTTTTCACACCAGACGCTGCAGATTATCGGACAAGCTATAAACTACGATGAAATGAATCGCAGCGGTTCATCAATTTTTGCCATTTTCCTAGCCTTTTTTTTGCTTTTTTTTGCAGTTTTCCCTGCTCCTCCAAACTCTTCCTCGTTGGTATTGACCTTCCGATTCTCCACTTGCCTGAGATTAATCCCGTTCCAATTCAATTGAATGAAAGAAAGAAAAATCTCATTCTCGTCCAATCGAAAAGGAATTTCGCATTGCAATAAATGTTCCCGTTTAGAGGGTGGTGATGTAAATATCTGCATTGAGCATTTACTTTCACCACCCTCATTTGACTCATTTGTAGGGTTTCCTAATAACTCTGCCCATTTTTACTCATAGGAATCGTTGACAACACGATGCAATTTGTGCAAAAGAATCTTGAGGTAAGTCACTTGCCACTGTGGTTTCAAAGATTTTTCCTTTTGAATCTGTACGCCGTCGATCTTTTTCTGTTGTGTTTTATTTCATTCTAAACAATTCCATTGTTATCTATCAAAAGAATGGCATCGGTTTCATGGTTTTATTTGTGCCTATTTTTATATGTGATAGTATTGTAATACATAGTGTTAGATCCCTATTTGCTGCTTCACCTAGAGAATTTTTGAACCAACCAAACCAATAGAATTTGATTGAGCTACCGAAGAACCAAAAACAAGCAGAGAGCCAACCAAGCTAGTAGATGAGGAACCCAACCAACCCTGGTATCAGCTCCTCCAACACTATCAAATCTTCTGTGAACAATATAATCATGTTGATCTAAAACCGCAACTCTTAGGTGATGTGCAAGATTTTAGATGGGCCTCCCTCCATAGGTCTATCAGTTGTTCTTTCTGCTCTTCATCCAGAGAACCTCTCCAATCATCCTCTTCCTCCTCATCTTCATCTTTGTTCAAACTTGATCAAAAATCTAGGTGAACTCCTACTCTTGCCTGTTTGTTATTTTTATGTTTAGATAATATTATTAAACTAGTAAAATGTTTATGTTCAATTATAACTATGTTATGCATGAGGCCTTTTCCCATTGTCAAGTACAACAGGAAGGGTTAAAAAACCTTTTATTGAAACCTTGTAGTGCATGGTGATGCCCTTTTGAAAGGATTTTGTAAGCTTGGCTTGGGATACAGTGTACTGCTTAGTCAATCTATATTGGAAGCTAATGCAATTCCAATGTCCTAATGAGCAAGTTTTCACAAAGCTAATGCAATTCCAATGTCATTTAGTATTTGGGTTTTATGGGGTATTTTTTCTGGGGAAATGGCAGGCACCCAAAATACATTTATTATCTAACAAATGTCACATTTTCCAACATTTGTTTCACCTTGTGTATCCTTTCTATGTTTGTAGCAGGTATGAGGATTTTTCTGGAGGGAAGGATGATCCTATGCATTCAATTTCCTTACAAGACTAACTCTTTTCACTTTCGTTTACTGAGATTTAAATAGGGTGCATTACTACAAGCTTGAAATTTGTGTGGAAAATATTACTTCTTAGTTGCATTTGCACAAATACTACTGAGCACAACGGTAACGAAAAATGAAAATAAATAGTACATTCATTGAGTTCTCAGATAGGAAGGGAAGAATTATTTTCAGTTAAATGCCTTATATGTTACTCATTTTTCTTTGATATGTCTTAAGTATGGTTATGGCTTATTTTGATGCCCCTATCCAAAGCATTGCTGCCAATGGGTTGTCAAACATGGATATGAACTAGCTTCCATAGGCTTAGTGGTTTTGGTAATCCAAGAATTACAGCCAGTCATAAGAGAAATCACCAAAGTCCTACAAACAGTAATAAACAAAATTAACACAAAGTTCACTATATTACAACTCGAAGGTATGTCCTATGATATCCATTTTCATTTTGATGGATGTCATCTCCTGCCAAAATCTAAATAAAATTTAATGAAATAAACAAAATCAAAAACAGCTACTGTTAAGATTTAAAACTTAAAAAGACAACCAATCTATCACTCATACAAATTATGAAAAAACAACAGGTAACTAGTAAGCTTTTAAACTAAAAACTCTACACAAATGATGAAAAAAACAGAAAAATTCAAAAAAGTCTGCAAAAATGATAACAAGGGTTTGGAAAAAGAGAATCAAAAGAAAATGAGGTATAGGCAGCACAAATTCCTGTTCATGATTCATTATTTTACAATGTATTTAATTTTTAAATTTATTTCAACAAACATAACCTATGCCTATAGGTTTATTCCTATCAATACTGCTATCGGTGACTAGATTTTCCAGGGAAATGTTTCTTCTAATATCCTTGATTAAGATTTCAAACTTATTGATAAGGTTTTTAATCATATTTCTTCTTTATGTACTTTCCAAATGTAATCTTGAAGAGCAAGAACTGATTGTTTCAATTTAAGTTATAGTTTTTGACATTCTTAAAAACTTAAAAACTTGTGTGATGGTTGATGCTCATTCGTTAGCATAAATGCTGATTGTCTGACATGGCTGGTTTTCTTATTTGTTTTTTGTAACCTCAGCTTTTGCAGGAAACGAATTGTGGAGTTTTTGGTGAACATCATGATCTATAAATTTTTTGATTTCTACTTTCCACATACAAGCATGATGGAATTAGAAAACAATCAAAAGTCGTGCAAAAAGCTAAAATTGAACATTGAACAAACCAACTAATATGCTACTTTCTAATATGAATTGTGAATATAAATTGTTTTTTGTGATGTGAAAAAATATTTTATTGTGGAGTATGTTCTTTGGATGGTGGATATAAGTATTAAAAAAATCTTAAAAACTAGGAAAAATCTTAATGAGAGATGCATGAGGCGAGATGAAGAGATTTATATGAAAAATATGGTTTTCAAAGAGAAGTGTGGGAATTTTTTATGAAGGGCTTTGTTTTTTTTTGGGTTTCAAATAGAAAGATTCTTCTATCTAGAGCATTGTTCTGTGGGTTTTTATTTTTTTGCAGTTTTCAGTTGGGTATATTTTCTTTTGTGGATTTCATTGGAAAGGTTGAATGACCCGACACTTTAAGGTGAGTGCTTGGGTTTTTCAGGTTTGGAGTCTCTAGCTCTCAAAGTAAGTACTAATGTATACTCTGCATTGGTTAGCATTCATAGTTTCAACGAGAAAAATAAAAGAGATTTGAAGGTATTTTACTATGTAAGGGTTTGTATGGAGGTTTGGTAGTATTGAGTGTAAGCCTTGGGCTTTTATGTATTCTTTGTTGCCTTAATGGCTAGATTTCTTCTCAAGGATCCTTGTGTATCATTGTGAATAGGGTTTGGATAACCAAAAACCCAAGTCTGTTTTGTAAATGGTTTATAATTTATATTACAGATACACTGTCTTGATTCCAAAATGAAGATTTCTTAAGTTTTATGTGCTATCAGAAAAACAAGGATTTTTTTAGATTTTTGTGACAGATTTATACTAGAGGGTTGTTGTTAAGATCTTGGGTAATTTATGTTGGTTCAAAAGTTTTTTGAAGAGATTAAAGTTCCAGCTATGTATGTAGGGTTTTTCTCTCCTTGTTGCTCGTATTAAGAGAATTTTTTTGGTAGAGATATTGTTTATGCTTTGTGTAAAAAGTTATGTGTCACTTTGGTTTCATAGTGAATAAATTGTCGGAGTCAAAGCCTAGACTAAATAGCTAATTGAAAATAACTACCATGGATGGAAATAACATCTGTAGAGGAAATGTAAGTTGATAATACTTAGGGAATGGATTTTAGGATTCACTACAAAACTGAAACCCAAGAGAAGTTAGGATATCTGATTTCTAAAGGATGCTAACGATTGTCAGATACATTAGGAATTAAATAACAGTTGATAATTAATATATACATATATATATATATATTAGAGTCAGAAGATAAAATTATTTTTTGTTTGTATTATTCATACTCAATTTATTCAACTGACACACAAATTTAAGGCATTTGACAGACCGATACCAAGAGGGAGCTTAAATCCTTCAGTAGATCCATAGACAAATAATCAGAACAATTGCAGGGTAGATCAAATCAAATTAAATGGAAAAGTAAAATGAAAAATATATTTGGTCCTACAAACTGTCGAAATAGGAGAGATCATGGTGAAAATTGTCTAAAGACAAACTCTTTTTTAAATAATCAATAATAAAGTTGATCGGCAGGAAAAAGGGTTCAAACCAAGATTTTAAAAAAATGGTTAATGCCGTTGTTATTACTATGCCTACATAAGTTGTTAATTTTGATTATTCTTCATCTGCTCTGCTATAGCACTTGTTTTTACAAGGGATTATAAAAATTGAAAGGGTTTGTATTCAGACTTAAAATAGCAGGCTCAATTTTCCTGCTTAATTGTGACCATCCACCAACTTAGAATGAATTTCTCAGTGGCTGCGCCTGCTTGTTCATGTTGCTTACCACCAACTATGGTGGATTTCCTAATATATTATAGACTGCCTATATTGAAAAATTCTTTCCATGATGGTAGTTATTTGGCAGCTTGCGTCGACATTGTTTATTAGTAATTGTTGTCAATTGACTAGAGTTTGAGTGGTGTCTTACCATAATATTTTTTTTTGGAATTTATTTTCACTTGCAACGTATGGTTAATCAGAGACATAAAGGCATGATTCAATGTGTGGCTAATTGGGGAAAGGGAGAAGGTATACTTTTCCTAGATTCAACGTTGAACCCTGAAATTATTACTAAGAATATCTAGAGGAAACAATTAGACTTAATTGTTGTTTTGAATGAGTCAGTTTGAATAAGGTTCACACATATTATATTGTTTGTTTTTTCTCCTTAGCATGATACAAAAGGGGCTTTCTTCCTTTCTACAAATCTGATAGAGAATGGTTGGCTAATTTAGGTTACTACATATAATGGTGTAAAATATATATTCTTAAAGCCTGATGTCCATTTTTGCAGTATGAGCATCTATGGGTGGGAATCCATGATATCACTTGGTTTTTTGGCTCTACTAGGTATGTACTGATAAAAAATAATTTTACACGTTTTGAACTACCGTGAAATATAGAAGCATCATCCATTTATCATCCTTGCATTCCCATGATTTTGAAACTAGATTTATTTTACCATATTTTTTGTGAGATCATGGTTAGAAGCCTTTCCAATAATTTGTTCAAAATTTGAACTACACTTCATACATTCAGTAATATGCAGGATTTTATAGCATACTTTTAATTATTCAAAACCTTGCTCAAATATTGCACTTTTCTGGTTTTCATTGTTTCATACATAGTTGGTTTTTATTATATCTATAAAGCGCACAGAGGTGTGATTGCTAAACACCTTTATTTCTTCCCTTTATATGTAGGTACATTTTCTCTCTAGAGGAATTATGCCAGCCTACTTTCAGCTGCAAACAAACACCATGTCCACTAAAGGAAATTACATAATTAATATTTAGTAATGCCAGTTAATGAAACAACAAATGTACGCAATGTCAATGCATATAGCTTACGAGACACTTGAATTTCAACGTATTCGAAATTGGGAATGTTTACAAAGAAATCTACATTGATGCTACATCCAAACATCTTTGTACATAAAACTATAAAAGTGTCTAAAATATGTTTGATGCTACAGCCAAACATCTTGGTACAGAAGACTACAAAACAAAGCATGGGCTTATTTTAGAGTGAAGTCTCATCTTGGTACAATGTATTCAAAATTGGGCATGTTTACGGAGAAATCTACATTGATGCTACAACCATACATCTTCGTACAAAAGACTACAAAAGTGTCTAAAATATGTTTGATGCTACAACCAAAATTCTTGGTATAGAAGACTACAGAACAAAGCATGGGCTTATTTCAGACCGAAGATTTTGAGGTGTTATGGGTGGAGATGAGGAAACATTGTCTCACCTTCATCAGAGTTTTTCCCATATCAGGTTTTTTGTAGGGTGATTCTTGCGATCATGTCTTTTTTTTTGTTCTAGTTGATTCATTGCTTACTTATTTTAGTTTGTGCTGCTGCTACCACAATGCAAGCACTTAATCATGTACTAGTTTTATTTCAGTTTATGCTGATTCTTTATTATTAAATCTGACTAGCTCCATCTATTTATTCTAGCCATTTCTCAATGTAAAAGACTTTTGGCCATTTTATAAATGATTTTACAAAGGAGAATATATTTGTTATTTTTGAGAAAATAAGAGTAAGGAAATTGCTTAACTTTTAGTCATTAATTTGTTCTTTTATATTATATCTTTAATTTTCATCTTTCTTAGTGTAATGTGATTAAATTTATGCTCTACTTGCCCTGTATAATTAAGTCTTTAAGACATTCCACAATATGCATGTGTTTTGTCAAAAGGTTCATGTGCAGCTATCGAATAATTGTTCCATCTGTCTTCTCCCTTTTATACTAGTTTATCTTTAATGCTTTCTCAGTTTTGGAGAACTTCATACCTACTTACCTTTTTCCCAATTCAAAAAGAGGATTTGTAGCTTACAGATCTCATTCACTTTTTCCATTTAATAATAAACAAATTTAACACAAAATTAACTAATATGTCTTCAACTCTTCTTTTCAATTTTCTGAAGATATTGTCTTCGGCATACCTATTGCACACGAAGGTGTGATTGCTAGTCTACACTATGCCCATTATTTTACCTACAATTAATATGTAACCACCTTTAGATTCAAAATGGGTCCAAGCCAACTCCCATTGTACTAGGAAACAATTACATCAATTTTGTTGGTATTGCCAAATTTTTCCTTTTCAAGTGTGACATTGTATTATTGTGAGGGAAAACCTTACACTTCTCCCTTTTATTTTGTACTCATTTTGACTCATTTATTTTGAATGTATTATTAGTGTATAATGATATTTTTATATCAAAATTGGTAAAAAATCACATCCTAGTTTAAATTTGAATTCCTACATTTTAAGGATTCATATCTAATTTGTAGTTTGTTCATTCCTTTACCTAGGACATATATACACCCACATTTAAATTTAAAATGCATTCAATACAACTCCCTTCCTACTAGTTTTTACCAACTTGAGTATGAAAATGCATGATTTAAAAGCTAGGATGTTGTATAAAAGAGCACATCCTAATTCACCGTGGAACATCCAGTTGTCTAATCAATATAAGATCAATCTACATCATCACATTAAAAATATATCTTACATTAGTTATAGACTAGGCATATTACATGCTTGCTTTGCATGTTGTTGCTCATTATTCAAATTGTTAATTCAAATCTATAGGATTGAATAAGGAAAATATTTTTCTAGAGAAAGTTCCCAAAGGTGTTTATCAACATAAGGAATTTTTAAAACACAAGCTATAAAGACTAAGTCATGTTTATTATAATCAATCAAATCCCACAAGTTTTTTGAACCATAAACATAAATCAAATCTACATGATATGTTCAATTCTATAGCCACAAAGATTATTTTCAAAACACAAACTTGACGGAAAGAAAAAACATAACATAGAGTAATCTATCAAAGCTTTTTGGTTTTATATATGGTCACAAATTTGGATCATCAAGTATAGCCTTTAGCAAAGTATTCCATTATCATTATCAGATCTAAGTTTGATTTCTCTCCTTGTCAGTATAGAGTAATCTATCAAAGATTTTTGGTTTTATATATGGTCACAAATATGGATCATCAAGTATAGTCTTTAGCAAAGTATTCCATTATCATAATCAAAGCTAAGTTTGATCCCTCCTTGTCAGCATAGAGTAATCTATCAAAGATTTTTGGTTTTATATATGATCACAAATTTGGATCAAGTATAGTCTTTAGCAAAGTATTCCATTATCATAATCAGAGCTAAGTTTGATTTCCCTCCTTGTCATTTCAAAAATACTCAATCAATATTACACCCCTAGATATTTTTCCTTAAGGTTTTTGTTGTGACCTATTATCATAATACACCCAAGTTATATGAACTTGTGGCCTTCATTAAACTTTTGATCCCTTCCAAACTAATTTATTTTTATTATTTTCCTTCAAAAAAAATTATGGGGTTTTCCATGGTTGATTAGGTATAAGATCCCAATGTCATTCTCTATAATATGTGCATTCATTCAAATCCTAGTCATCATTTTCCTAGTTTTATTTTTCCTTATGTAGCTCTCTTAATCTAGTTTTACTATTGAAATTTGGGTTATATGAATTGTTTCAATATAGAATAAAGGCTTTTCCTTAGTTATTTCCTCCCTTGTATTCTCTATACCCAATTTTTTAAAATTGATTTTATATTTTAATTTTTCATTCTTTTTGAGTTATTTAACCAGAAAATCAAATCAAATCTTGTTCCTCCAATCTTACCCTAGAATTTAAACCTATTTATGCTTATATATATTTTTTGTCTCACTAGTTCTAGATGCTCAAAACTTTCTTCCTAGATTTTCACTTTGATTTCCCTTGTAAAATCTAAACCCACTAAAATATTAAGCCTAGTTTTAGACCTTTTATATATATGGATTCCCATAATGAATTGAATTTAATTTTAGATCTCTCAAATCTCACTAGATTTCAACATATTTATTTCCCTAGATTTATCAAATCCCACCATTTTTCAAGGATAGAGAAAGCTAGAGCCTTGAGCCTAACATATTTCTCTTTAGAGAAATTTTGAGCTCCAAAGTCCAATACCTCTTGCAATATTTAATTCAAGATTTTTGTTTATTTCCTATTGATATTTTTAATTATGAATATATTGATCCTAGCTTCTTCCAAAGCTTCTCATATTTCACCATTCAACATTCCCAAGATTCCCAATTATGTACACATGGTCTTACTAGAGAGCTTGAGATGCAATTTCTCATTTTACTAGTATCATTTTTAGATACCAATATACCTTGTCATCTATCCCCTTTGGACCTAACCTAATATTATTAGGTGTCATCCCTCAAGGAAGCCTAAGTCTCATTTAGAGCTTGGTTTTATAAGAGAAAGACTTAAAATTTAAAAGTATTAGACAACATGTTTAAATAAATTTTGTATATGATTTCCTCTAAGAGGATTATTTTCTTAGAGTCTTTTTCCCTTTTGAGATCTAAATTCTAGAACCATAGAATCTATCTAATTTAATTTATTTGATATTAGTTATGAGAAAATGAGGAATTGGTCATATGGTAAGCTTTTTCTTGTGTATGTGTAGCCTAACCTAGGAAAAGTAAATCTTCCAATCCTCTCACCTCTTTTTATCTTGTTGAGTTAACATGTAAGGTCACCCTCAACATCAATTGAACATATATTTTTTGTAAGAGAATAGGGAAAGAGCCAAATATAGAATAACATGTACCTTTTAAAAAATATTTAAATTATTGAAGACATATTTATAACCCTTAGAGAATGAATAGGTGTAAATTATTACTCAAGGATGGCCTTCTATCCGAGTAAATGATTCACATGCATCCATTGCCAAGAAAGATATGGTTTTATAAGTTTATGATTTCAATCTCCCTAATTATTTAAAATATGCATATTTTTGTCATAAGTATTGTAATCTTGATCCAATTCTTATGTAATATTCTCTTATGGTACTAATTAAAATCTTGTGTGTAGGGGTATGGCGTTGATTACAATTTAATAGACTTCTATGATTTAACTAATTATGAATTATTAAAGCATCTAGATATTTATGTTACACATTACAAAAAGATGTCCTTATTTCTTATGTAGTTATGGCTAATCTAATTATTTTGTTATTGTGGAACTGACCAAGGATATGGAGATGTTAATGTTGGTCATACTCGGATCATAGGGATTCATCTTGATCATGTCCTATGCGTTTGATTAGATAGTTATGAAAGTAAGTGGAATCATTAATTCTAGGGCATTGGTTATATTATTAGAAATGGGATGCGAGCCAAAACCAACCATTTCTTCTATAATTTTATGGTAATTCATAATGTAGTTAGTTTTACATTAGAATATTATTAGAAATGGGATGCGAGCCAAAACCAACCATTTCTTCTATAATTTTATGGTAATTCTAATGTAGTTAGTTTTACTAGAAGTTAAGACCTATTTTATGGTTGATTGCAAGAAAATAAAATCTTGAATCTCAAGAATTCTATTTAGGCATGATGGTTTTTCATTGTAAAGGGTTTGAAATTATTTAGATAAACTAAGAGAACTTTACTTTTTAATATTTTATTGTGTGCATTTTTCAAGTTTTTTAATTTGAGTGTTGTGAATATATGTACTCATTATTACACTTAATATTGAGTTATCCCTATAAGTAATTTTTGAGTTTAGAAGTTAAATTATTTGCATTTCTATGAGTAGTATACAATCTTGGTGATCTACAAATCCATGGTGGCCATCTTGATCTTTGTATAGTACATGTCTTCTTTGATTATTGCATCATCCTAGTGTTCAAGCTATAGAAATTTGGTTATCACTTAGATGGTTTCTATTTGTTGAAAATATGGTAAATGAATCAATATAAACATTAATTGGATCATGTTTAAATATAATTAGTACATGTGATTAAACCATGAGATAGAACTAAAACATGGAGAATCATATAAAATCATAAACACATAATATGGCATAATATGTACATTAAGAAACCCTTTTGAGAATAAAATACATCCTAAAAGAGACCCCAATCTTGTATTGATCTCAAAAATGAAAGAACGTCAATACAATCCATTTATCCCTTAATTTTAATGTTAATATAATATCATAATAATACCTACAAAATAAACCATGAAACCTCTATCCCATTCCTCCATTATATAAAACAACAAAAAAACTAGAAACCATACATGGTTTCCCAAAATAAGATTCAAAACCATGGGCTTAAAACTAGACACCCAATTCCTTGTGATAAAACTAATATTGAGTAATCAATGATTAAACATTCTAAAATAATAACTCTTCTTATACTTCTTACATGACTTACACATCATAGATTTTATTAAGATTGTTGGTAAGGAATAAGTGTAGACCAAAGATTTGAGATTTAGTCTCTTAAGAGTTGTAATTACACCCTTAGTAAGAGTAGTAGCAAAAGGTTCTAAAATTATGCAATAATATATAGAAGGATACAATAAGATAGAAATATAAAATTAAATAAAGTAATACATGCACAAAATCATATTCATTCACAATTCATACCATACTCAGAATATCATTGTGCAATATATAATGTTGGACTTGATGGTGAACCCCACAGTTCCCAATAATCACCTACAATCAAAACACATCACAAATGAGAGATCAAAGCATATAATTTGCTTTGAAACCAAGAGATATTTAAAATTGATCCATAAAATCATTTGATATGTCTCATGTATTGAATAATGATTATGAATAATAATTACAATGAATGATCAATCCTTATAAAAGGAAAAAGAAAACCCTAGATGAGGATTTTATTAGATTTTGACAAGTGTCTTAATCTCATGCAATGAGACAACTTGACCTATATTTAGCCCAATCTAATTAAAAAGAACTCCTAAGTCTAGCTTAAGTGAATAAAGTAATAAGGGACTTAATAATAAATTAATGAATAATTAATTATCAATTGATGTCCTATTACTTCAACACCCCCCTCAAGATCAACTTAGGAAGAATATGAAACCTTGATGAAGAAAGAAATTATGGATGCATGTATGGGTCTTGACTACAAGGTCTAATGAGGTACCCATGTACAAATAAATGAATCTATCATAACCAAAAAAAGGGAGAAAATCACATGGGAAAAACTCCTCTCCAAAAGAGAGAAAAAGAAATGACTAAACTAGTGAAAGAAGGATAGGACCACCATGCTGACTTTGCAAGGAATGATTTTTTTATGTAAGTACAATAGATTTCCCCCTAGTAGGGGAGATAAAATGAGGATATGAATCCACCCCATAAAGAAAGAGCTAGTTTAGTGTAGGATCATGGAGGTCCAAACTAGCCCCCTAAGTCCAGTAATGAAAATTTAAAAAAAAAAAGTTAGGAAACTTGACATAAAAATCTAAATAGGTTATTAACATAATTTTACATTTATGTACGAACAAAATTTCTAGAAAATTGAATTTAGTTTCTAGGCTACTAGTCCCTTTTTGAAAAAAAAAAAATCTATTTTGCGAAAATTTGAAATTTCAATGCATTAGTACTAGAATTTTCAGGAAAAAGATAAAAAAGAAAGTGTATGTCTGACCAACCTAAGTACAAGGAAAAAATAATTATTTTTTTCTGAAACTTTCAATTTATGTAGAGGACACATGCTCGGATGTGTTGCACTTTTTTTGTAATTTTTTTGCATGCAAATAATTAGTGATGATTTTTTTATTAGAACATTTCAAAATTATTAAAACGTGTTTGTTTGACCACCATAACTTGGTCAAAATTTTATGAAATTCATATTTTTTATCCTATAGTATGTGAAGTATAGAATGTGACACATCTTTTAGATTCAAAAAATCTGAAATAGTTTAAAATTTATAGAATTTTTTCAATCAGCTTATCAATTAGGACTAGAGTCGTAATATATGTAGAAAATCAATAATTATTGTTTATTAAATTAGAAATAAGGCATATCTTATATTGGTGGATAGCTGAAAATATTTCAATAAACCTTTTTAATTTCATCAAATTCAGATAAAAAAAGTCGTTAGCCACAAGGGCGAACTTTAGAAAACTAAGGAAATTTTGTAAACACATTTTTTCAATTGACTTCCTTGGTTTGGCAATCCTGAACCAAATCCCGAGCCAAATCCGAGGGAAATCCCAAGGCTGCAATTTATTTTAGACAAAATGAATATCCATTTTAAATGGATATCTGTTTCAAAACAGATATCCGTTTTTAAAAATGGGTACTCGTTCTTAGGTCTTCAAAACGGATATTGAAAAATAAAATGGATATCCATTTTGAAGACCTAAAACCCTTGTTTAGTAAAATGGGCATAAATTTTGTGTTTCTTATCAAAATTTTGATTTTTTTTATGTGTTGGAAAGGTGATTGAGATCTCTACATAATGGACTAGGTAGTGTTTCTATATTGTACAAAAAAAATAATTATAATCATTTAAACTTCATATTTCATTTTTGAAACATCAAATGCTCACTATTCGTATACGAAGTCCCATTTTCATGATTTTTTTGTAACACTCATCTAAAAATACTTGAAACATTAGAAAAATTAATCAATACTAAAATATTTATATTTTTTGTATTAAGGAGATGAGCAAATCTTCATAAATCATTATATCTCTTCATCCATTTTTCTATCTCTCTATATTTCACTATGTCTTCACTTAAGCTTTGGACCCATCCCTCCCTCCCTCTCTTTTTACCTCTTTGGACCTCTCCCTATAAATCTATTGAACTCTAGACTTAACTATCTACTTCTCCATCCCTCCTTCCTTCCTTCTCTCTTTTTCCCTCTTTAGACCTATCTTTCTCACTCTCTCTCTCTCCTTGAGCTCTAGAACTATCTCTCTACCTCTCTCTCCATCCTTCCTTTCATCTCTCTTTGTCCCTCTTTATATGTCTCTCTTTCTCTCTAGACCTATCTCTCTACTTATTTTTCCCTCCATCCTTCCCTCTCTACTTAACTCAATCTCAAATCTCTCCCTATCCCTCTAGCTATCTCTTTATATCTCTCCCTCTCACCTCTCACCTCTCACTCTCTATACCTACCTCTCTCCCCTCTCTCCCTCCCTCTCTCTCTCTCTCTCCCAAGCTCTAGACCTATCTCCACCTCTCCCTCCATTTCATATCTCTTTTTCCCTCTTTATACCTATTTGCATTTTAGTAAACCCAATAAATCCTATACAACCTAGTCTTCTTCTATGGTTTCTTATTCATTTTTGGGTTTCTTAGATCTATACTTTTATGATATTTATATCTCAAATTTCTACTTGAAACTTTTGCATGCCCAATTATTTATTAATTTTATATTGTTACATCTTTCTCTATTATGTTTATTGTGAAATCAATTTTACTTACCCTACCCATCCTTGGCAACCAAATAAGGGCTTCATTTTTATATTTTATACATCATTGATATTTCAACTTTTAAATGTATAAGTGTACCTTTTGAATTTATTTTTCCTCTCTCCCTCTCCACCTCTCCCTCTTTATATATTTATCTATTCTACCTCCACACAAACACACTCTCCCTCTCCCTCTCCCTCTCCCTCTCCCTCTCTCCCTCTCCCTCTTCCTATCTCCCTTTCTCTTCCTCTCTATATTTATCAAGTCATATCTATCTCTAGATATCTCTTCCTCTTTCTATATCTCTCCCATTCTCTCTCCCTCTCTCCCTATCACTCCTACAAAGAGTAGAGAGATAATTTGGAGGAAGATAGAGGGAAGTAGAGATTGAAGGTAAGAGAGATAGAGAGGAGAGGGAGATAAGAAATATATATATATATATATCTAAAGGGATAGAGAGGGGTAATGAGCGAGGGATGTAGGTAGGGGTGGGTAAAGAGAGAGACATAGAGAAGTAGAGGGAGAAAGGAAGGTATATGTAGAGATAAAGAGGTATGGTAGGATGGATATAGGGAGAGGTAGGTATATATAGAGGAAGATGGAGATGGGAGATAAAGAGAAGTAGAGAAAAAGAGAGGTAAGGTAGGAGGGATAGATGGAGAGGAAAGTAGAGAGAGGGAGGGTGAGGGGATATATAGAGAAGTATAGAGGGAAGGAGAGCGAGGTAAAATGGGAGGGATATAGTGAGAGGTAGGTGGAGAAGGAGATGGTGAGGGGCGATAGAGAGAATTAGAGAGGGAAGGGGAGAGAGTGAGTTATTGAGAGAGAGAGAGGCGTGGGGTAGGTAATGAGAGATTTGGGTCGGAGGTATAGAGGGATAAGTAGGTAGAGAGAAAGGGTGTGTGGAGATAGATAGAAGTAGATAGGGAATGTGAGAGACAGGTAGAGAGGAGAAAGAGGGTGAAGAGAGATATCTAAAGGGAGAGAGGGGGAATTAGGGAGGGATAGAGTGAGAGGTAGGTAGAGAGAAGAAAAGAGAGGAGATAGAGAGGTGTAAAGAGGGAGAGAGGAAGGAAGAGGTAGGGTGGGAGGGATATAAGGAGAGGTAGGTAATAAAAATAGGAAGATGTAGATAGGAGATAAAGAGAAGTAGAGATAGAGATATGTTAGGGTTTCTTAGATCTATACTTTTATGATATTTATATCTCAATTTTATATTTGAAACTCTTTGCATTCCCAATCCTTCATCAATTTTATAGTGTTACATCTTTCTCTATTATCTTGATTGTGAAATCAATTTTACTTACCATACCCATCCTTGACAATCACATTAGGGTTTAATTTTCACATTTGATACATCATTGATATTTCCACTTTTTCAATATATATGTACCTTTTGGATTTATTTTTCCTCTCTCCCTATCCACATATCCCTCTTTATATATTTATCTATTCTCCCTCCCCACACTCCCTCTCCCTCTCCCTCTCCCTCTCCCTCTCCCTCTCTCTCTATCTATCTCTCTCCCTTTTTCTTCCCCTTTATCTTTCCCAAGTCATATATATCTATAGATATCTCTTCCTCTTTCTATCACTCTCTCATTCTCTCTCCATCTCTCCCTATCACTCCTATAGAGAGTAGAGAGGTAATTTGAGAGAAAGATAGAGTGAATTAGAGAGGGAATGTAAGAGAGGTAGAGAGGAGAGATATATAAGAGATATAGAGATATATAAAGAGATAGAGAGGGGGAATGAGGGAGGGATGGAATGAGGGGTAAGTAAAGAGAGATTTAGAGAGAAGTAGAGAGGATGGGAGGAAGGGAGGAAGGGAAATATAGAGACAAAGAGGTATGGTGGGATGGATATAGGGAGAGGTAGGTAGATAGAGAGGAAGATGGATATGGGAGATAAAGAGAAGTAGATACAAAGAGAGGTAAGATGGGAGGGATAGAACGATACTTAGGTAGAGAGAGGGAGGGTTCAAGGGGATATATAGAGAAGTACAGATGGAAGGGGAGAGATAGGTAAGGTGGGAGGGATAGAGTGAGAGGTAAGTATATAGGGAGATATATATAAGTAGAGAGGGAAGGGGAGAGTGAGAGTTATTGAGAGAGGGAGAAGGAGAGATACAAGGAGAGAGAGAGGGAAGGATGGAGGGAGAGAGGAAGCGAGAGAGGAATGGAGAGAGTAAGGGAGAGAGGAAGGGAGAGTTAGGTAATGATAGATTAAGGTGGGAGGGATAGACGAATAAGTAGGTAGAGAGAGGGTGAGTGGAGACAGAAAGAACTAGAGAGGGAAAGTGAGAGAGGTAGAGAGAAGAGAGAAGGTGAAAAGATATAGAGAGAGATATATAAAGGGAGAGGGGGGAATGAGGGAGGGATAGAGTGAGAGGTAGGTAGAGAGAAGCGAAGAGGGGTAATCGAGATAATTAGAGAGGGAGGGAGGAAGGGAGAGGTAGAGATAGAGAGGGAGGGTGGAAGGGATATAGGGAGATGTAGGTATACATAGAGGAAAATATAAATGAGAGATAAAGAGAAGTACAAACAAAGAGAGAGAGGTAATGTTGGAGGGATAGAGGGGAGAGATAGGTAGAGAGATGGAGGGTGACCAAATTACCTCTCTCTATCTATGTCTCTACTTCTCTTTATCTCCCATCTGTATCTTCATATTTTTCTACCTACATCTCCCTATATCTCTCCCACCCTACCTCTCTATTTTTACCTCTCCCTTCCTCCTTCCCTCTCTACTTCTCTTTATCTCCCCTCTCTATTTCGTTTTACCTACTTCTCACTCCATCCCGTCCTCATTCTCCATCTCTCCATCTCTCTTCACCCTCTCTCACCTTCCCCCTCACCCTCTCTCTCTACCTACTTCTCCCAATACCTCTCTAAACCACCAAAAATAAAGAGGGGAAGGAGGATTCCCCAATGGGATTCTAGGGTTTTTCACCTAGAAGCTAAGTTAGGAAATGTGGCTCTCTTTCAAACCTTTTCATTTTAGGGTTCATTCAAAGGATTGGGGGGTTTGTGATTAGGGATGTGAATGTGTGTGTAATGTGATTATTTAAATGAAGAAAATTGAAAAGGAAATGATTTATTGAATGCTAAACTATTGAAATGCAAAGTGCTAGAAAACACATAATGATATGCAAATATGTACAAAATGACCTAGAAATGTACACTAAACTAAACAAAAAGATGTGAGATAGAACGTGCGCACCTAGAATTTAAAGAAGGATCAGATGGAGGTCTGGAATGATGAAAATGTTACAGAAGCTGATTGGGACACTTGTGCAAATCTGGGCGACCTAGTCCTAGATTTGGGAAAACTAGTTTGGAGCCTGTTTCTGCCAAATGGGTGTCTTAATATGCAAAAATAATTGGAAGGCATGTCCCGTGGGACTAGTTCTCCATTGTTGGTGACTTAGTCTTATTCTATATTTCTAGATATTCAAAAGGGGGAACTGAAGCCCTCGGTCTGCACTTTGGTTCTTCATAGGTATCCACTTCTGAAACTCTAATTTTCGGGCGTAAATGTGACTTTTGGGGGATGTTTGGACTTTTCAAGCAAGGAGAGGTCTTCAACAAGTCTTCAAAGCCTTCAATGATCTTCAATGTACCTAAGTTTGCAAACACACAAGGAGAGAAAGAGAAATGTTGATTGTTAGGGCCCTTTTAGAAAACTAAACCAAAATCAATAGAAAATGTAATAAAGTATATACATGAAACAATAGAGTTAGTACCTTTCCACTATGAGAGATATTGAGTTTCTGCAACAATATTCCATTGAATGCTTCAAAAAAGATGTCTTGTTGACTTGAAATGCTCAAACCCTAGCTTTGAGAAGAGTAGTGGATGGGTGATTGAGAAGAAGAATTATGGATTAGGTAGAATTAAGGTGAAAAATATGAGAAAAAACTTTATTTATACATGTTGTGCCCTAAATTTCCCAAAAATAACACCATACAGGTCGACCTTAGGGTTTAGGATACAAAATCTCGAAAGAAAATTGATTTAATTTTGATTTTTATGCCAAAAGGGACTAGGTCACCCAAGGTGGCGACCTAGTCCACCTGGGCATTTTTTATTGAATGTCAGGAATTATCATGTGGCTAATGATGTTTGTCGATATTGTCATCCAAAACACACCTAATATAACACCTATAAGTGCATTAAGGGGCCATTATAGCTTAAAAAAGGGTTGATTTAGTGATGAAAAGCCTAGGAAAGTTTGAAAATGTATTACAACACCTTTCAACACTTTGGCACAAGGCTTGGAAAGGGGTAAAAAGAGGTTGAAAAAGGTCCAAAATCCATAGGCAAAGGTCCAAATGAGTGATTCAAAGTATCAAAGGCTACACTTTTTGGTGACACATTTAGCCCCCACTTTAGTGAGAGGATTAACTTGCTTCAAAATCACACTAAAGTAGCCCAATGGAGATGGCGAAAAATGATAAAGAAGAAGGAGGTGGTCAAGCCCCCAGGATTGAAGATTCTAAGTCAAATCGACATCAATGCAAGAAGATACATTCAAGCGTGAATGATTTGCAATAAAATGAGATGCATGATCATGCGATGACAAGGACTAAAATGAAGAGAAGAAGAAAGTTGAAAAGGGTGGATCAAGCTTTGATCGTTTGTCTAGCTAGTTCTGGATTAGATCTAGGTTGTTTGTCCAAAAATAAGTGTACTCACTTTGGGGCGACGAGACTTTTGGTTGTCTACTAGGTGAGAAAGCCCAAAAGGTGAGAAACATACACATGATTGGTATGTACTCACACACACAAGGGTGGATATGGGGAAATTCGTGCCATTGGATGGGATTCCCATTCAAACCATACCAAATTTATACCTCTCGATAACTTTAATAAGGTGCCACAAAAAGAAATTAATTTGAAATGATGTAGGGAATGTTCAAAGGGATTTTGCTTAGTTCGTGCAATTTCTCATCTTAAGGAACATCATTTGTAATGTCTCCAAGAGAGGAAAAGTGAAAATCATCTCATCTTGTTGGTAAGAGAGGACAAGTGCAATGTATCATCATGGGCAACATTGTACTTAATGTTTCCAAGAGAGGGAATCGCAAGAAAAAGAAAATCGCACAATGAAATGTGAGTGTCGATTTATGCCCCCACTTTAAAGCAGTTGCTAACACCATGGCTATGAGAAGTTGCTTTAAAGTAGAAGAGGAAGACATGAGAGCTTGTTCGGAAAGCCCTATGCCAAGTCATATGTTTCCGATAAGCTATGTCATGAAAAGGGGACTAGTATGTAACATGCGAGTCAACTGAAGACATGTCGTCCAAATCCCAAGCTTGTTATTATATGTTCATGAAAGGTTAAAAATTAGTTGAAAGAGATAACAACAAGTGACATACACAGACATGGCTAACTAACCCATTTCCCCCACTTAGTGCAAGAAAAGAGTGACCCGAAAGGATTTTTATGTGATGCTAGGTTGAGTGACAATCAGTATCGAATAGAGGAACAACATTCCCCCACATAAGGGAGAGCACCAAGCTCCTTAAGATGTTGAATTGTTTTACTCAATGCCTTACACTCATTAGTGTGATGACCATGAAATTGGTATTAGGCACAAAAGTAATTTTTGTGGTAACATTTATTTTGAGTTCTAGGAGGAAGGGAGATCAAGTGATCTTGGAGGAGTCTCAACAAGATACCCTCTTGATCGAAGGTAGAAGGTGTTCCTTTAGTTTGTAACAAAGAAGTGTCTTGCTTAGAATAGGATGTCATACTTATGCAAGGCACTATAGATTGTGAGATTTTGTATACTCTTTAGAGGAGTGTGTAAAATCCAAATCAGTAGTGTGTTGTGAGATGACATTGGCCTTAAGCAAAGAGTCCTTTGTTAGTTTCAAAGGATCACTTTATAAGGGTAGGTTAGAAAGGTGATATGGGATGGTGTTGACATTGGGTGAAGGCTTGGTGATTTCAATTAAAGGACAATAACCAAGACCATGATTAGTTGTTTTCATGTGAGGCTTGATAGGGTTGTAGATACCTTGTTCGTTAGCACCACTTCCTTTTCCACTATATCGAAGTTTTTTCATAAGTTCATAACCTTTTTCATAGAGCTTTTTAGCACTTTTGGATTAGGTGTTTGTTCATTGTTGGATTTTTTGTCTAAAGTAGTTGAGGTGGATGCTTGCAAAGGATCGGCTGAGTCTTGCATTGACAAGACTACATTTCCCTTTTGAGAATTGTTGTTTATGATATTGGATTCTCCTAGTAAAGGAGGTGTGAAGTCTAAGGAACCCCAATCATCATCTAAGGATGCTTTTTGTACGGGTTCCACTTGGGTGGTTGGGGTTAATGTGTTGAAATGATTCTCTTTGTATTTTTCAATGTTTAAGCAATTGTTGGGTTCAGGGTCGGCTTCAAGTGTGTACACTTTGTTGTTGTAGATGTACTTTATCTTACGATGAAGAGTGAAAGGTAATCCATTCATAGCATGAATCCATGGCCTGCCTAAGAGAAGATTATATAAAATTTCATGAGGCATAACATGGATTTTAGTGTCCAATGTGTCCATTCCAACTGTAAGAGGTATAGTGATCACACCAAATGGTTGCTTAGTGACATTATCAAATCCTCGGATAGAAAGAGAATTAGGTTTGATGTGGGATCTATCAATGTGAAGCCTATCCAAAAGGTACATACTACACACATTAAGAGAAGAGTCAATATCTACAAGAGTTCTCTTGATCCCTTTTGTTTCATATTGAGATATTATTATGAAAGATTCATTTTGTTTTTGTATGTACAAAGGAGGAATCTCACTTTGGTGAAAAACAATACCAACATTTATTCTATGAATAATAGCTACTATGTCATTTGGTTGCACATTAGAAGGGATAGGAACTTGTTTTAGGGAATTTTGCATCATGTTATGATAGTGAGGGGAGGCTTGAATAAGATTCCATAAATATATTTTAGTGAGAGTATTCCTTAGTTGGTCAACGAGGTCATACTCCCTAAGAATTGAATTTAATCGAGGTGTAGTAGGAAATATGGGATTAGGCAAAGGTAAGGATGTTGAGGTTGGTTGTTGTGGGCACAAATTGTTTCTTGTGTAATATGTGTGAGCAATGGTATTATGACTCAATTGTTGCAACACATTATTTGTAGGTAGGAAGAGGGTAAATTCAGGTTCGGTTGGAGGTGAAGGTGTTTGTGAGGGAGGGTAAATGACAAGTTGTGGCTGAATAATATTGAGATCCTTGAGCAAGGGAGAGACTAAGGATGTCCTTGAATTTTTGTCTAAGGATACAATATTATTGTTGTTATGGTTATCCTTATTAGGAATCATGATATCCTCCCTAGGAGGAAAGGTTTTAGGAGAACTACAAACAACTGCTCCTGACAATCAAAGGTTGGTTCTTCTAAAATAGCTTCATCACTAATAGGGGAATGATCAATGGCTAACTTGACTTGCATAATAAGGATGTTTTTAGGTGGACGGGGACAACTAGGATGTTCATAACCTTCACTAATTGTGTTTTCTAATGGTAAAGTATTTTATTCAAAACTAGGAGAAAAACAAATGTTATTCTCATGATTATCTATGTTTGTGTTGTATGGTTCATTAAGGTCTTGTCCACTAAGAGAAGTATGAGGAGAGAAACAACTCAGATTCTTGTAACTCTCATTGATTGGTTCTTCTATCACAATATCTTCATCACGAAGATGAGATATATAACAAATATGATTGTTAGGAATGTCCAAGGTTGTCTCTTTTTTCACTAAAACATTCTCATAGGGAGGAGATATGGAAGTTTTCTTAGAATGTTTAGATGTGTAGGCTACTAGCATTGTTTGAATAAAAATGAAAAGTACACGTCACCATTTCATGTAATGTTTCAACAATATAAACAATGTATATGCAAAGATACAAAGTTTTTTTATCCAATATATGCTAAGTTTTAAGAATGTAAATAATGTACATGCAAGAATGAAAAGCACTTTTAACAAACTTATGCAAAGTTTTATGAATATAAACATTTTATATGAAAAAGTGACAAATACTTTTATTAATGAGATGCAAAATTATAGAAATGTGAACATTTTTGGATCTAATGATGAAATGAGTTTAAGAATAACTATCCTAAAATGATGATTTTGAGCTAGAAGCATAAAACCTATGTTCCCGAAACTTTCTAGACTTATTGTATATGATACTAGGAGCCTAAGAAAGCAAAAAAATGAGGTTTCTGGTGTTGTAACAGATAGTGAAAATTTTAGAAAGGGACTAGGTCGCCAAAAATGGTGAATTAGTCTCAGTTAGGTTTTAAAAAAACAAATCTAAAAATTCACAATTGTTTTGGATGATCAGAAGAATAAAGGTAGGTGTATATTTTTGATGAATGAAAATTATTTGAGATGTAATAATGCAAAGTATATAATCTTTCATGTATGCAAAAATGTGAAATTCTAGAATGTAACTTAAACAATGAAAAATGCAATGAAATGCAAACCTAGGATGATAATGGAATCCAAAGTGGAAAAGAATGGTGCAGGAATTCCAGGTTCACCAAAATGAACCACCAAAAAATAAAGAGGGGAAGGAGAATTCCCCAATGGGCTTCTAGGGTTTTTCACCTAGAAGCTAAATTAGGAAGTGTGGCTCTCTTTCACACCTTTTCATTTTAGGGTTCATTCAAAGGATTAGGGGGTTTTTGATTAGGGATGTGAATGTGTGTGTAATGTGATGATCTAAATGCAGAAAAATGAAAATGAAATGATTTATTGAATGCTAAACTATTGAAATGCAAAGTGCTGGAAAACACATAATGATATGCAAGCATTTACAAAATGACCTAGAAATGTACACTAAACTATTCACATAAAGATATGAGACAGAATGTGTGCACTTGGAATCTGAAGAAGGATCAGATGGAGGTTTGGAATGCTAATTAATGAAAATGTTGCAAAGGCCAATTGGGACACTTGTGCCAATCTGGGCAACCTAGTCCCAGATTTGGGAAAACTGGTATGGAGCTTGTTTCTACCAAATGGGTGTCTGGATATGGAAAAATCACTACAAGGCATGTCCAGTGGGACTAGGTCGCCATTTTTGGTGACTTGGTCCTTTTCTAGATTTCTAGAAATTCAAAAGGGGGAACATAAGCCCTCGGTTTGCACTTTTGTTCTTCACAGGTATTCGCTTCTGAAACTCTGATTTTTGGGCCTAAAAGTGACTTTTGGGGGATGTTTGGACTTTTCAAGCAAGGAGAGGTCTTCAAAAAGTCTTCAAGGCCTTCAATGATCTTCAATGTACCTAAGTCTGCAAACACACAAGGAGAGAAAGAGAAATGTTGATTGTTAGGGCATGGGGGTTTGCCTTGGTCAAACCCCTTTTAGGCAACTAAACCAAAATGAATAGAAAATGTAATGAAGTATGTACATGAAACAATGGAGTTAATACCTTGCCACTATGAGAGATTTTGGGTTTTTGCAACAATCTACCCTTGAATGCTTCAAAAAAGATGTCTTGTTGACTTGGAATGCTCAAACCCCCTCCTCCTCCTCTTTCTCTCTCTCTCTCTCTTTCTCTCTCCTTGTCTCCCTCTCCCTCTCTATATACCTCTCTCTCTCTCCTTCCCTCTCTTATTCCCCTATCTCCCCTCACCCTCTCTCCATACATCTCACTCTACCCCTCTCACCTTACCTCTCTCCCCCATTCCCTCTATACTTCCATATCTATCCCCTCACCCTCCTTATCTCTACCTACCTCTCCCTCTCTCTGTCTTTACTTTTCTTTATCCCCCATCTCCATTCTCCTCTCTTTCTACCTACGTTTTCCTATATCGCTTCCACCCTAGCTCTTTATCTCTACCTCTACCTTCCTCCCTCCATCTCTAATTCTCTCTATCTCCCCTCTATATCTCTCTCTATGTATTTATTACTCCATCCCTCCCTCTTTCCCCATGTCTCTCCCTTTAGATATCTCTCTATATCTCTCTTATCTCTCTCCTCTCTACTTCTCTCTATCTCCACTCACTCTACCTATTTAGGGAGAGGTAGGTAATGAGATATTAGGGTGGGAGGGATAGAGGGATAAGTATGTAGAGATAGTTGGTGAGTGGAAATGGAAAGAAGTAGAGAGTGAAGGTGAGAGAGAGGTAGAAAGAAGAGAGAGGGTGAAGAGAGATATATAAAGGGAGAGAGGGGGAATGAGGGAGGGATGGAGTGAGAGGTAGGTAGAGAGAAGTGAAGAGGGGAGATAGAGAGAAGTTGAGATGGAGGGAGGAAGGGAGAGGTAGAGATATAGAGGTAGGGTGGGAGGGATATAGGGAGATGTAGTTAGATAGGGACGAAGATGTATATGGGAGATAAAGAGAAGTAGAAACAAAGAGAGAGAGGTAAGGTTGGATGGGTAGAGGGAGAGATAGGTAGAGAGATGGAGGCTAACCACATTACCTCTCTATATCTTTGTCTCTACTTCTCTTTATCTCTATGAAGATTTTTTCATCTCCTTACTACAAAATATAAATATTTTATTATTTATTACTTTTTCTAATGTTTCAAGTATTTTGAGATGAGTGTGACAAAAAATCATGAAAAAGGGACTTCGTATGCGAATAGCGAGCATTTGATGTTTCAAAAATGAAATATTAAGTTCAAATGATTATAATTAATTTTTGTGTACAATACAGAAACACTACCTAGTCCTCTGGGTAGAGCTCTCAATCACCTATCCAATGCTTATAAAAGGATATCTTTTTTGAATACATAAATTGATGAAAATTAATTTCAGGAAATGGATATCCATTATAAACAGATATTTGTTATAAAAAGATATCCATTATAAACAAATATTTGTTATAAAAAGATATCCATTATAAAAAGATATCCATTATAAACAGATATCTGTTATAAACAGATATAAATAGATATCAATTATAAATAGATATCCGTTATAAATGGATGTCTATTTTGGTTTGGTATTACCAAACCAAACTTAAATTTTACCTAACCCATACAAAAATTCAACATTTTTTTCGTGATTTTGTTAAAGTCAAAACACGTTTATCTTCCCATTGCCACTTTTTTGACCCCTATGATCTTGCACATGCCCACATCCTAGACCAATGTGAACACCTGAAGATAAAACATGATCCACTGCTTACAAACAACATTTCTCCCCTTAGGAAGAAACAAATCCACTAGTGATTGGAGAATCTAATCCAAAAATATGGGTGAACTAGGAATCCAAATCCAAATGGTGTGTGCCTTTGAAAATTTCTCAAGTGTCCACATGTTTGAATGAGATGATGTCAATCCAGAAGTTGGTGAAGACTGATGTAGAATAAGATACAAAGGAGATGAATATGGTGGGATTGTTGTAAAAATTCAAGCATGATGATGTATGGTGTTGTCATTGATGTCAACCCATTATATAAGTGATGGTTTATCAGTATGTATATCCCAAAGCAAACCAAGTGTTTTTAGGAAGTTGGCTAAGTGTTTGACTGAGATAGTGATATAATAGAGGAACAATTTTATGGTTTTCATTTCTCCACATTACAATATATTTTCATGCAATTTTTAGGTGATAATGGTATATTTTGGAGGAGTCTACATTCAAATTTTCAAGGTTTTATGTCTTCTACAGTCAAAGATATTAGTGATAGAGTATCAAGCTATGTTGAGATAGCGTTACTATTGTAGAGTTCATGTTGGAATTCTTTGCATTCCATTGTAGATGATCTTTGTGTTCTATGGATTTGTGGAAGTTCTTGAATATTTCATGTGTTTGTGCACTCCAAGTGTGAAGTGGTTTGGTGGTCTATGTGTCAATTTTTGGATGAATAGTTGGTTAATTCAATTATTGCTTCACTAGTTTTGTTGTATGGTGTCGACCTAAGGGTTTTGGGGTCATGTAATATTTAATTATGTATGGATCAAATTCATAAAATTGATTATAATTCAAGCTGACCTATTTTGGCGAAGAAAACATTTTGGTTTCTTCTTCAAGGTATGTATGATATAATTTTGAGCCAATAGGTTATAGTGTCACACATTTCATCTAATTAGGCTAGCATAATTGATGGTATGATTATTTTCAGAATATATATACATAGAAGGGAAATTCATTGATAGTATGATGAGGTATATGTGGATGAGCAAGAGTGTGAAGTGTGAGAGGTGTTAATGGTGAAAAATGAAGTGTGTAAAGTCAATTTACTAAGCCTAACAATAATTTTTTCTTTAGCATATTGTAGATGCATTGTTAGCAGCTAAAAATTTGGCAGTGAGCCACTCTATTATGTATCTTTTTTAAATCTAGAAGAAATGATCTTCCTTGGGTAGAGAGCCCTTCTTTTTTTGGACAGCGATTCCTTCGGGCCTTGAGCCTCCCATAATTTTGTAACTAGTTATGATATATCGTGAGCTAATCATCACTGTGGTTTTTCACTTTCAAGGGTTTCCACATAAATGTGGTGTTCTTGTGTTGAGTTTTGTGATGCATGCTTTAATTTTTCCTTTCCTTTTTTGTAAGTTTAATGAGATGGTTGAATGAAATTTTAAGTTAATGAATTTTAGGGAATACTAATTCACCCCCCTCTCAGTATTACGGGTGTTCAACAATTGGTATCAAAGCAAGGTTCCTTCAATTTTATTAATAATTGAGGTAGATCTTAGAGGTTGAAAACATGGAAACTAGGAGGTATCCTATCCCTTTGAATTTTTTTATAATGGAAGGGTTTATTGAAGAAGATTGTGAAGTTGATATGGAAGGAGAACTCAAATTTTCTCTTGATGACTTGGATAAAGCAGAATGTGAGAATATGGATCTAAAAGAAACTATTAAAGAAGCATATGAGTGCATCGAGAAGTTGAGGAATCAAGTCAATAAAGTTAAAGAGAAAATCAAGGGAAAAATGAGAAACTTAAGCAATCAAATGATAAAATCACTAATCTGGAAGTGCAAGTTAAAGAAGGAAAATAAGTTGAAGACTACCTAAATGCCAAGTTGAAAGAAAATTCTATAGAATGTTCAAAGCTTGAAGAAGAGGTTATCTCTCTGAGGAAAGATATAGAGAAAGTAAATAGTCAAGAGGGTAAATTTAGGAAGAGCTCCACCTTGCTTGATGATATGTTTTCTACTCAAAAATATTCAAAGGACAAAGAAGGATTAGGGTTTGAAGAAGGAGAAATCTCAAGGGAAAATTAGACTCCAAAGAATTTTGAAAAGGAGAATAATGAACAAAGGAAGACTAGAGATAAGAATGTCTAGAACCAAAAGAAATATTTCAAGAGACCTCCTATTAGATAACCAACTACACAAAGGTACCTATATTTTAATGGCCACTATTATTATTGCACTAAAGTTGGACATAGAGTTGTAGAATGTATAAGTAGGATGAATCCAAATTTTCAATCATTTTTTGGTCAATGCTATGTATGCAATAGATTTGGTCATCAGGCCAATGAATGTAGAAGACAAATGATGAATGGTTGCAATAATAGTATGATGTATCAATCATTCCTTGGTTACTATTATACATGCAATGGGTTTGGGAATAAGGACTCTAAATGTAGATCTAAAATGGAAAGAAGTGATTTTTCTCCATAACAAGGTGTCATATGCTATAAATGTAATAAACTAGAAAACAACTAAGTTTTGTAGGGGAAAGAATGTGAAACCATCTATTCCAAAAAAGAAGATTGATCTGGTTGAGGTAAAGAAGGAGATGAACAAGATCTAGAAGAAAAAGGAAGAGAATGATGTGAAGAATGAGTCTATGCCACATTCTAGTCTAGAAGGTTCCTATGGAAACTAGATAGAGAGCATTGGCTTGTTGGATTTTGTGGTTGTGTTGCTGATATGTGGTTTTCATTGATGTCAACACTATTAGCATTAATGCCTTGAAGGTTGTATATGTCGAGGATATTGAGCAAATTACAATAGATATGTTGCAAGCAGTTTTTGAAGCTGTGAATCTCAGAGTGTTGGAAATTTCAGTACGTTGATATTCAGAAGTCACACAATAAAGGGTTTGTTGCTGAGCCTATCTATTATATCCTCCAGAAGTTTCATAGGTGCACATCAAGATTGGAGCAAGTTATGAGTTTCTATGTTCCTACAGTTATTTTGTCACTATAGCTAGTGTTTCTAGAAGAAGAGAATGTAATTCTGGTAAATTGATTGTTGTGTATGGTCCTGTGATGTCCATTGACGTTTCTAGACTATGCTCTATCATTGTTGTACATTCACATTGATCACTGTGTTTGTGATTGAATATTTTTCCTTTGCATGTTCTTGGCCAACATGGTGGTTGTAGCATGTTGTGGATCCTTGTAGATTAATTTTTTAATGTTTCAAATGTTCAAGGAAGATTTTTTGGGTCCTCATTATGTTGTGACTGACTTCGGTTGGTTCACATTAAGATTTTTTCATGAATTGGGCCGACAGTTTGTAATTTATTCTTTTATTTTTGGTCGACAAAGTTGTTGATGTAATTCCATGAAGCAGATATATAAGAGTGATTGTTTTCTTCATTTGGGATATGCGAGCATGAAGTTTGCATGCGAAATGTGCAAATAAAGATCGTATTATTTGATTGTAAAGCAGGGTGTGAAGGAGTTTGAACGAAGTGTGAAGAAGTATTTATGTGCCTAACTAAAATTGTCATCAGGATTTTGAAGAAGCTAATTTCTCAATTCAACCTCATCAGATGGATTTAATCTAAAAGTTTTATGTGAGGCAGTGATAGCATCGACTTCCTAACATCACTTGGCATGTAGGGGTATATTACTTGGTAAATTAAAAATGGAAAGGGGCTCATCCATAAGTAATAACTCAAGACCAGTAGGTGCAGAATTCTTTTCAATAGGTGGGGGCAAAGGATTGACCAAAGATGCAGAAATAGGAAGAAGAGTGGGAGCAAGACTTGTACCTGAACCATGACCATCTGAAAATTTTGGAGAGCGGACTCTGCTTCCTCTTTATTTCTAATAGTTGCATCAGGAATGTCCAGGTTTTGGACTTGTTGTAACCTTGTTTGACCTAAACTAGAGCGTCCCGATCCCTTAGCGGATGATCTCGCTGAAGCTTGACCTTCTTGTTCTGTAGTTGATTCTCTTGGGGATCGTTAGGTTCTCTTCCCTTTGCTTCAGACACTAGTAGAAAATATAGCCTATGAGTCCTTGTTCTTAGAGCTTTTCCCTCTGTCAAACTCTTGTGGCTAGGAAGTATGATGTGGAAGTCACTCCTCTATCACCTCATGGCTAGACGCTAGGTTTCTATTATTGGAATCAACTTATTGGTCATAAATTTCCTAGAACTATTCATCATACGACTAAAATTCTCTAAGGAACTTATGATTACCTCCCATTTCTTCTCAGAACCTCCAAAAGTTTTCCATCTTGCATTTCAACCATCCTTTCCATTTGATCTGATTTTTTAAGGTTTCGTTCATCGAAACCTCCCTCTAATATCTTGCCTATGGTGTATATAAACTCAACCACTTTGGACTTTTCATTGGTATGAGGGTCAACTCAACATACAATTATGACTTCTCCTGAGTTGAGTTCCTCTTAGATTCAACATATTCCTGCACTTCATGCTTCAGGGGAAGCTATTTTGACGGATTGTAGTCCCATTTGTCGCATATCAAGTCTAAGCCTAGAGCCCCCAATAGATTGGTCAGTTCCTTTTGTGCCTTATGCTTCTCCATCACTACCCTGTTGTTTGCAATGCAAAGAGGAAGCAAATACAACTTTGTTTTGTTCCTTCCTCTTCCATACGCATTGTCGAAAAGAGTTTCCTATCGACATACCTCCAACGCGAAGACCCGATCTGTGACAAATCTAGGGAGTTAGAAAAGTTCTTTGATAAAACCATGATATCTAGTGAATGTAAAATCTTCCCTGAAGAAATAATCTATCGGGGTCGATGAATTTTTAATCCATTTTTCAACCTCAGGGGACAAAGGGTTTGTTGATTGTGGCAATAACTCTTGCAACACTGGTCTCAGAAAGTGGTGTACAAACCAATAATAACTACTTGTCCTTGATAGGATATACATCCATACATGTTTTTTTTGAATTAAGCCCTCTTCATCTATCCTCGAGACTAGAAAAATTCTCTCCAGACACCTAAAGTTCTGATGCAGGATTAAATGGACCAAGAAAGAAGAATACTTGAATTTAGATTTAGCTTGGTAATTCTTTAGATGTAAGAACATGTTCACAGCTATCAAATAAAAAAATTCAAAATATCTTTTCTCCCACTCTGGCTTGAGTATCAGAGCCAAAATAATCTAGAAAGGATGGACCTCCTCATCATTATCTAGGCCAAAAACCCAGGATAACATAGAGAAAATATCTCATTTGTTTTCCTGGGACTTTTTGAACGCCAAAGGAAAAACAAAATGACCTGTAGTTAGCCTCTCCTCTATCTCATGATAATATAAACCCTCTCTTTCAATTGATTCATCTGAGTAGGTCTCCATATATTATTCAATAAATGGCTCAACACGTTGGTTGGGAGGGATGCACAACATTTCTTGTATAGCTAGAGAAGAAATTATAACCCTAAT
Organism: Sequoiadendron giganteum; assembly: GCA_007115665.2. Classification (NCBI taxonomy): domain Eukaryota; kingdom Viridiplantae; phylum Streptophyta; class Pinopsida; order Cupressales; family Cupressaceae; genus Sequoiadendron; species Sequoiadendron giganteum. Next base: position 778,993,863 of record CM021102.1, read on the forward strand.
CTTGTTGCATGTTATGGTTATTGTTTCTTCATTGAATATTTTGGCACATGCATCCACTAACTCTGGGCATGGATGTATGTAAGGTAACATGAACTATGGAAAATCACAATACCAAATCCAGGAAGAAAAACCCTCAAAGGTGCCAAGATCTTTCATTCTCTGAAATGCTCCTTCCTTGAAATTTTTAGGGTTATTCACCAACCTTGAGTCAAAAAGATTATCAGCAACATCTCACACCACTTCTCTTTTAAAAATTTTATCCACTTACACCTTCTTACACAATTCAAATGATTGATTCTCAGGCACTAGGGCATTGGAAAATGAACTTTGCCCAAAGACATTGGCCAAAATAGGCCTCTTTGGTGAAAATTTTTCTCTTCTTCCAGTTCTTGATGGTTATTCCATGGCTACTTTCAAAGTTGTAGAGATTTCTTACTGGAACAACCACTTACTTTTTTCTTTCTTTGAAAATCTACCTTTTGGTGTAATTAATTTCCCCAAGAAGTACGTGGAGGTAAGGCTATGCCGCTGCTGCTGGTCTACTAAATACTACCAATGAGGAGATACGTGTGAGTAGGAGATTTGTATCCTTTAGGAATTCCAAAACTCTACAAGAATGGATTTAGTACATTCCTTTCAACACCTCTTTTCATAAATAAGTTTGTTGTCTTGGGGAGAGTGTCCTTAATTATGTCAATCTTTGCTTAGTGATATGAAATACCTTTCAAAAGATGCACTCATTAATTTGTCAGATATTAGCACATTAATCCATGTCTTTTCTCTTACATGAGCTAACTAATGTGGATGATGGTCAAGGACACATGTCATCGATCGGCTTATGTGAGCATTTACTCCCAATGTGCAAAAATTAATTTTGAGACCTCATGTCAAATTTTCCATATGATTTTTTCTTTGTTCACTGGCCGCTTTGATATTTTCCTGTTATCATCCAACCAAAAATATAATTTTCGCTATTCGAGTTCATCGACACCTCTTTTCTATAAATAGATATGCCACCTCAAGGCTATATTCATTCAAAAACTAAGACTTGGATTTTAGCCAACTTCTTATCTATCTACATATTGTCTTTTGCTCTATTGTTCTAACCATGTTTTTTGGCCTTGGTACTCCTATCCATCTTCTCCCATGAATTCCATAGTATTCCTTCACTAGGGAGGTCACGGCTAGCCGAATTAAACACCTAGTAAAGAGGTACGACCGGTTGGGGGTAATTTCATTTCGATGGGTTGTTGGTATAGACTTTATTGAAGATGAAAACTAGATGAGAAGCAACTGTAATGTCCTATCCCACTTCTTGGACTCCCTGCTAAATTTGAATGTCACCAAAACAAAGATAATGGAGTTGTGTCACCACATGTTTGATGTATCTCTACTAGAAGGGCTCAGCGAAATTGTGCAAGTCACCATCCCAGGTGTCGGCATTCCCAATGCGATGGACCTTCAATGGTTTATTGATCATGGCATGGATGTGCCTTGGCTTCCTCTTCTAAGTGACTTCCACAACATGGACCTGGAAAGACACCGCACTCTATCTCTCCCCACTACCACCTACCTCCTTCAAGAGTATGGCATTGATGAAGCTCTTGAGTATGACTTTAAAAATCACTTCGAGCTTGTCATCTTCAGTTGTGGAGACTGAGGTCGAGGTAGGTGCATAGGGTGCCATGTATTGTGTTCCTCACTTTCCTATTTATAAAGAAGAAGAAAAAGAAATATGATTATGGGGAACAAGCCTAAGTGTAATGATGGTTGAAGGCTTATCCTTTTTATTTTCTTATAAAAATGCCTCTATTTTGCTTTTTTGTACTTTTTCTCAAAGACCCTTTTTGGGTTTTGCTCGAAAGATCTTTTCTATTAAAATTTGAGCCTCAGGCTATCTCGTACTATAAATTTGATGAAAATACAATATAATGCAATTTTTGTACTTCTTTTGTTTCTTCACTTTATTCTCTATCCTAAAAGTTAAAAGGTTATCTATAAAAAATTTACATATGGTACATATCTGTGAAAACTTTTAAAGAATGTCATACTTTAATGGAATAGTTTCAGATAAATACCATTTACCAGTATCTCAAAAGAATTACCTTCCATATATTCCAGCTCATATGCATTCTTCTCCTTACACACACTAATTTGGAAGGGGCCCTTGCATAGTGCTTCGAATTCGGTGTGCTACCCTAGTTTTGCATTGCGTTCATCATATTTCAGCACTAAGCTTCCCTCCTAGAAATCAAGGTCAAAAGTATTTTTGTTGAACCATCACTTGACCATCTTCTTGTGGCCAACCATGGCTCCAAAGGCGTTTTCTCTATCTTCCTCTAGTTTGAGGAATTTGGCTATCCATACCTCCATTCCACCGCTTTCCTCTACTTCTAAGGCTTTCAACAATTGTAAGGTGGGGAGATCCATAGAAATAGGTAAGACTACTTCTTTCCCATATACTAATTCATAGGGAGATCTCTTTAGGATCTGCTTTGGCATGATTTGGTCTACCCACAAAACAACCCATAGATGTTCGTGCCATTCCCTTTTCTGTTTAGACCCAATGTACCCATTCCCTTGTGGGTAGTAGTTTGAAGAGGTCTTGAGATAGATCTCCTTCTTAATAGAAAAATCCGACACCTTTTAACCTTCAAAGGATTGAGTATTGTCAGATATGATAGTCTTTGGCAAACCAAACCTAGTCACCAGCCCTTCTAGAAAGCTAACAATCTCACCTTTTGTAGCACCTTTTAGAGTGATAGCCTCCATCCATATTGTGAAGTAATCAGTCACTATGAGGATCCACTTATCACCAATGCTAGAGATAGGGTTTATCATTATGAAAAAGTCTAATCCCCATTGAGCAAAATGCTCTTCAATTATAATGGGACTTAAAGGAAAAGAAGATTTTTTTCTTTTGCCAACAAAGAATTGGCATTGAGTGCACTTGTGCACCAAATGGTGCACTTCAGAAAAAATTGAGGTCCAATAGTACCCCGCTCGCATGATTTTCAAAGTGGTGGTTTAGATGAAAAATGTCCACCCTCAAGACAGTTGTGGAATTTTGATAGAACCCATTCTTCATAGCACTTGTCTAAACATCAGAGCAATACTTTGTCATATTTTATTTTAAATAAAATACCTTCAACCAATACATACCTAGTGCCTTACAGTTGGTAGTATCTTCATTTGTGGAATGGGAGAGTCATCGGGTAGTGCCCTTTCTACATTTATAGTGTTTGATCCATCACCCAAGATTTGTCAAATTTGAGCTGATTTGAAAATACTTGATCAATCTCCCTATTCGGTTTGGTACCCGACTCTTGTGCAAGATATTCACACAGGCCTCTTCCCCTTGCCAGCTTAGTCGGCTTGATAACCATGCCATACTCCAAGATCTTGGTGATCCAATTAGCTCTCTTTTCAATTAACTCTCCTTCAGTAATGTATTCCCTTACACTCAGGTGGGTGACAAAAATGGTGATCTTATTGGCCGATACTAGGTGTCGAAACTTCTTAAGGATTTTGATAATGGAAAAATATTTCTTTTATACAAAGTTATATTTTGTTTTGTAACCTTTGAGGGTTTTCGAATGAAAAGCAATCAAATGCTCCCCGTTATCCTTCCTATCCCTTTGAGTGAGCACAAAAGCTATGCTATGTTGACTATTGTATACATATAACAAGAAATATTTAGAAAAATATGGATTGGCTAGTACCGAAGCAGTGGAGATATGCTTCTTTATCTTCTTGAAAGATTCCTTTCCTTCAAGATTCCACTTTAACATCAAATTATTCCTAAGAATCAACGTGATTGGCCTTGCGATGCTTGCAAACTCTGAAATAAACCAGCTGAGAAAGTTGATCTTTCCTAAGAAAGACTGTAGTCCCTTTTGATTTACTAGCAAGGGTAAATCCATTATAGATTTGACTCTTTTGGAATCTATTGCAATTCCCTCCTTGGATACTAAAAAACCAAGTAGCTTACTTTGAGGTACTTCGAAAACACATTTTTCGAGATTTAAAGACATCCATAAATTTTGGCATCTTTGGAAAACTTGCTCAAGGTTATCAAAATGATCAACCTTCAACTTTTAAAAGACTATTAGGTCATCCAGATAAATCAAAATGATTGAATTGATCGATCCCATGAAAGCAATGTCCATAGCTCATTGAAAAGTTGTGCCTACATTTGAGAATCTAAAGGTCATCTTTGCATATGTGAACATTCCCAACTTAGTGGTAAACATTGTTTTATGTTGGTCACTTTCCTTGACGTATACCTGATCAAGTATCCTAAGAAGCCATCAAGCAATGAGAACATCTCTAACCCAACCACTATTTGCAAAATCTGCTCCATGGATGGCAAAGGATAATGATCTTTTATCGAGGCCTCATTTAGGTCTCAGAAGTCGACAAACAGCTAGATATCCCCATTTTTCTTTCGAATCAATACCAGATTAGACACCCAAGTTGAGTGTTTAATTAAGTAAATGATTCAGGACTCAATCAACTTAGTGAGCTCTTGTGCCATAAGTGCCTTGACCTTTGGATTAACAAGCCTCTTCTTTTTTCGGACTAGTTTTGACCCTTCTAGAAAGTCAATGGTATGTTGGATTATACCAGGATCATATCCTCTGAGATCATCATAGGTCTATGCTATAACTCCATCATACTTAGAACACAGATCCCTTAGCCTTTCTTTATCTTCTTATTGGACATCTCTTTTGACTTTCAACTTTCTACCCTTTTCGACATCCAATTCTTCATAATCCTTTTCTTCAATTGTCAACCTATGCTTACCATTTATGGAATCCTCACAATCAAAAAGATTCTCAAGGTCAATCAAACTTCGAGGGAGCTTATTGTATTTTAGCTGAATGACCTACCCTTTGAAAGGTCAAACTTTTGGTTCCAAACAATTGGAAGGTCCTTCCAAATTTGAATAAAAGTGGCTATCTCATTTTCATACTCAAACACTTGCTAACTCTAATCATTGGAAAGAATTGATGATTGGACAATTATGTGAATGAAACTCTACTTTGAATCAGAATATGTCTCGAACTATGACCCCATAGAAGCCGTCTGATCTACTATACTGTTCTAGGATTGGGGAATAACTTGCACATTGAAAGCTTCAAAACCTTCAATTAAATCCCATATCCAATGTCTATAGGCCTTCATCCTTGTATTTTTTATTGTTTCTTTCCCTTGGACTTGACTTACTATTAAATTGAAATATTTGAACTCTTTTAGCCTTTTTGTAGCCATACGCTCAAGAAGAAAAAAATCATGGATTAATGCCTCATATTCTGCATCATTGTTTGAGCTCAGAAAATAGAATTGACAGGCCTTGAGGGTCTCTAATCTTGTTGAAGAAAGAAAACGGACTCCTTCTCCTGAACTAGATTTTCATTTATCATCATCAAATTACAAGGTCCAGAACTAATTATCCATTGGATCATCATAGCTTTCTCGATCTTTCATCAATTTTAGATGAACCATTTCATCATCAAATATCACATATGTACCCAATCCCATTACATGGAAATTGTCGAATAGGTCAAATTCAATGAACTAATTAAGGAGAACCTATTCTTCAAGGGTCCACTCACTTGTGTCTTCTTCATATTCCAAAATTTCTATGAAATATCCCTCTTCGCTTGAAAAAGAAGTATGCGCTGCTTCAAAACAGAGGACAACATTGTTAGCTATGTGTTTGGGATGCAAATATTCTGAAAGAATCTTCATCTTTGCCCCATGCTTGGTTCTCAATATAAGATGGGATGAGTCTAGTGCCAAATATCCATCTAGCTTCGTGGTGAAATCCCTAGAAAGACACATCTCAAAGACCGAGGGAATGTCTATTACAACTAACTCTTATGAAGCTGTCTGGCTTTGTCACAAAAAAAGGGTTAAGGATAGATCTTTTATCTGAGCAACTATCGAAACCTTCTTTCCATCCAACTGCATCATTCTCTTTTCCAAAGTTTCATACTTGAGAATTAATGCATCAACCACTTGCTCTAGCATGATTGTTGTACTAGCTCTCGAGTCAATCATATTATTGTGCAAACATTTATCTCCCACAATTAATGTTAAAAAGAAAGGAGTGGGCTTTGGCTTGCTTACCTCTTTCTCGTTTGCTTCATCCATGTCATTTCTATAAGATGCAACCTTCAGAATTATTGGATCTGATGCAGGCTCTTTATCTCTACTCAGATCACATGGTGGACCTTCATCCATTTGCGGTCTTAGTTCTTCAGTTTTCAATGCTTCTCAAAGCAATGTCTTTTTCTCAAGGATAGATATTACATCCCATAGAGACACATTAGCAGGTGTGTTCTTCAATTGTTCCACCACATTGAGCATTCTGATAGGCTAAATATTTAGTCTGAATGGCAGAATCTCTCTCAACTTCAGAGGAAGATGGTCCATCATGAATTGGTTTGATGTCTTATCACGCAACTTTTCAGGCAGTGGTGGAATCCGTTGTTGTTGAGTTGGCTGAATAGTTCACGAAATATTTAACTATGGAGGTTGTCCTTCTCACGATGGTCGTTGGAAAAGCTGAGAACGATGTAGAGCTTGTGGCACATATTCCTCATTGAGTCTTCTCTTAGATTTGGTGTTCTAGTCTGATTGTACTTGCAGAGTGCGGGTCATCGAAGCTTCATTCACGAATATTGCATCTTCTTCTTCCATACAAGAAAAATGTGCTTGATTGAGTGCAATGTCTTACTCTTTCTCTACTAACATCCCTTGCATTTGCACTCTAAATCGAGCATTCTCCATCTCGGGAGACTCTTATCCTTCTGCATTTAGTTGTGCGCCTTTGTTCCTCTACTCTGTTATTCTTTGTTACAAGTTTCCTTTGGGAAAAATTTGAGGCATATGACTATCATTGCAGGGAAAACACCATACATTTTCATCATCTACCAGGTTATTTTGACCTAGTATCAACTCCTTTCTTTGGCTATCCTTGACCATCTATAACAGTATGGTAACCAAAACTATTTGGCTGGCGAAAGCCACTTGTTGACCTCCCCAACCCGAAAGTCCCTGGTATGTGCTTTATTGATTATATTTCTAGAAAGGCCTTCCTACCTGGTAGGTCTGTGTGGCTTGCTTTGGGGGAGTTGCTTGTTTCCACTTGATGAGGAATATCTCATTAAAGTGTGCTGCTACAAAAGAAGAACCCTACATGCTCGGTTGTGCATTAGGGTATACATACATAGACTAGGGTGGAGCTAAGATTGTCATATATATCATGGAAGTGTTATGAGAAGACTCTTCTTAGAGTGGCATGCCTGAGATTTCCACAAAACAAGCATCAGAGGTCATGGCGGAAGCTTTCTCAAATCTATCAAATTGTTCTCTATGTGTACCACCACCTCATAGGCATCAAGTAGAGTATCTCCTCCCATGGAAGTTATCAGGACCACAATAAATGAATCGATGACCTTTAAGTAGAACATGAATTCCATGGAATCTTGTGGTTGTGCAGTCATTGGGATCCTCTATCGGGTTTTGTTAAACTTGGTGTTGAAGTCACTCATAGCTTCCTATGAGGCTCTCTTGATGGTAATCAGGTAGTGCAGTAGTGAGGAAAGATCTCCTTTCTCTGAAAAGAGTTAAAAAATCTTTTCTCTAAGACTGTCCCACAAGTTGATGGAACTAGAAGTCAGATATTTGTACCAATCTTAAGCCTTCCCTTTGAAAGAAGTGGTCTATAGTCTCAGAGAAATATTTTCCTTCATCATATTGTGGACCCTAAATACCTTCATTATGTCTTGGAGGTGCTCAGAAGGGGTTTTAAAATCCTCCCTAGAGAATTTCAGAATAGCTTTGAGGGTGTTAGCAGGTATGGTGGGCTAGATGTCAGGTGAAGTTGGTGGCAGTATTGGACTACCACTATCCCAAGTTATAAAGTTTCTGGGAGCAAGAGGGGGTACGTGAGCCATGTAGAAAAAATTCCTACATATCATGTAAATTTGTATTTTTATTTGGAAACTCTGGCCTCTAGGTGGAGTAGATAAGTCTCTAAACTCCAAAATATTACTCCTTACTCTACTACTTCTCATAGGCGATACAAAACCTACAACTCTTCTTCTCCTAGGTACCAAGGCTGATAGCTAGGAGTTCTGAAAGTTACCCTTTGAAGATTCTCTTGTTTGAACCCTGGGCATGAAACCTCCAGTTTCCTTCCTCTAGTCTACTTTAGAAATATTTCTAACTTCTAATTAGGCCTTTGAAGTTAGTCCCACCAAGCATGCCAGAAATGGAACTATTGATCATCAAAGCTTACGCCTCTCCAAAAATATTATAGGAAATTCATTGAGTGGGGGACAATATGCGCCTCATTGAATACCTCCAGGATATTTATAGAATGCCAACTCTTCTCTGAGTTTAGGAAAAGAGTAAAAATAAATGCAAACAGAAAAACATTAAAACTAGCAATGAGCGAGCACTTTTACAACATTTCAAAACCACAATTTTCCTTCTATGAGTGATATGATAGAAATAAAACACCACATCCCTTCATTGTTGGGAAGAGAATGAATATTAGAGCATTGATACAAGCATAGATGCAGTCATTCAATCGACCTGTAGGAAGTGTGTATTAAGATCCCACTCAAACATAGAAGTTCAAGAATTAATAGAAATCATTTTAAAAGCAACATAAACCCTTCCTCTTAACATAGCCTATCATGAAGAAATAATAACCCTATAAATAAAATAGAAAATTCCAATGAAATAGTCTAGTTTCCACATATTATAACTTAATCATACACATAGACAACATGGAAATCCGATAATCAAACTATTTCAGATAAAGCAAGATATAGTGTTCTATTCTGGATGAAGATATTAAGAAAGAAATATTGACAAAGACCATATCATGGATAGTTTCAATTATTTCTTCAAAATAGCTTGTACTTCTTAAATATAAATGAAATTTAAAAAAGAGATCGGATTCCAATCTAATAATAGTTTAATTATATAAAAGATATAACATGCCAGAATGAAGAAGTGTTCTGCAGAAGTTAAAAGAAAATATTTCTATTAACTATGAAAGCTAAGAAATTATTTTCCAACATGAAAAATTTAGAACCCTTTCATGATGTTTTTCGTTTTCAATTTATTACCGCCAAGGAGAGAGAAACGTTGAACTCGTCTAGAATTAATGACTGTCAGATGTCCACACCTAATAGCCTTGAAATCCGATCCTAGATCTTTTATTTGGTCGTTCAAATCCTGCTCATCAACTTTCAACTACCACATTTATATCACTGAGATATTTCAATAGGATTATCCCTCGTAATCACTCCGATCCTTAAAACATAGTCTAGCAAAGGTCTTCTCGATCAATCAAGTGGCTTTGGCAGCACTGACTTATGTCACTTCATTTGAATAAGAAAAAATGAATTTCGATGGTCTCCAAATAAAGACTCCCAAGATACAGCTCCTCTAGCGCAAAGAGATGACATGTCACATGGAGAGATAATTTCAAATTCATGAAAGATGAATTCAAGAAATTATCTTCCAAGATGAAATGTGGCCTGACATCCAGCTGAGAAGAAAGTGATTAACAAAGCACAAAAATGGAGTAAGGAAAAAAAATCCTTCATAGTTTATTTACTAACACGTGTATCTCATCAAATTGAATCAAATGAAGCGAAAATTGATCCTTGAAGGTGATGAGTGTTACTTGAGTCCATCAAGGAGATTATATCTGAGTGGTGAGTTGGAACAAGTTGTCAATTCATTACTTATTTGTCAATTATCCTCTATCCATCCAAGGATACACTCTCTTTTATCTTAAATTTCCATTATGGAGGTAGAAATACCAACATAGGGTTTGATTAAGGTAATCCACTTTATGGAAAAACTCTTCCTCTAATGTCGTGTGTAGAGGTTGTAGGTCTAAAGTGATTTGGATGAATATTTAAGGCTACTTGTTCATTCTTGCACTCCAATCCTACAAGTTGATAAGTCACATAAGTTTTTACAATAACACCTAGAGGATAGAAGCTGTAGATTGGTGTCTTGAAGCCTACGTTTTTAGATATGAGAAAAAGGACATAATAGGGTATACTATGCCTTCGATCAACAAGATTCATCTCAAATTTATATATTAGGTGCATCTATGTTTGCCCTTCTCATTTCTGGAACTAAAATTTGTCTGTCTGCATTTAGTTTGTCAAAAATCATAACAGATCACTACATTTGTATAGTTTTCATAATTAAATAATTGTATTTAGAAATCAGTCATTCAAAATCACATCATCAATCAACACATACCCCCTTAAATATTTGGATTAAATCTCTAATCCATCATTCTGGATCTCCCTAGTAGGTTTGTATCCAAGTGGTTCTTGAGGTCACCTTTAATCCAATTTGAGAAGAGGGTCTTCATCCTTTTCCCAATCAAACAAGGAACTTTTTCAAAACAAAATTTCATGGAATCTTCAAGAGTCTCTAGAATAAAAAACAAGTTTCATCTTCTACTTGACCAAATAATGTGAATTATTTAATGTAATGTATTATTTCTGGTACTCTAGACACTATATTCCATCATCATGAATTTCCTCCTCCAAAAATATAAACTCAATATGATGCACTTATGATAATTGTCTTCTTTAATACTCTAGGTATCACACACACTCGCATTGATCCTTGGACATGTGTCAGTTATATGTTGTTGACTAATTACCTTATATTCATGTTTATCCTTCTACCCTTGATACTACATCTCCTTTCATTAATGGGTTTGATAATATTGGTTAACAAACTCTAGGAATAGTAATATCGCTTATGTAGATAGGACCTGTGAAGGAAAAAATTTCTTGTCTTTTTCTTTTGTTGTCCCTTGGCTTTATTTTTTTCTTTAGGGTGACCCACATACAAGGAGTTTGTATTTTTGACAGACACGCAATGCACCACATGTAATCATAATTGCTTTCTCTCTAGTCGAAATTTAGACCACATGTCAGTTTGGAAAACCTTTTCTTGCTTCCTCTCTTCACAGATATGAGATTATCCACCCTTTTGACATGTCATCCTTTCGCGCTATGTTTCTATATAAAGGGAATGTTCACTCAAAGCCCATCGGAATGTGTTGTACCTTTTTTCCTATGAAGTGATGTGAGTCGGTGTCACCAAAGCCACTTGGGTGAATAACTGGGTTTTTGCCAGACTATCTTCTAGGATCAGAGCAATTATAAGGGTTGATCATGTTAAAATATCAAAATGACATAAATGTGGTAATTGAATGTTGATGAGCAGGATTTCAGCAAGTTGATAAAAGATCTAGAATCAGATTTCCAAGCCTTCAGGTTTGGACATCTGGAAGTCATTAACTCTGGACAAGGTCATTGTTTTCTCTTCTAGGTAGCTATATGTTGATATCAGCAACATAGAGCAAGGGTTCCTCAAGTTTTCCCATTGGAAAATTTTTCTTTAGTTTTCTTAGTTAATAGAAATATTTTCTTTAAAAGTTCATAGAACATTGCTTCACTCTGGCATGTTATGTCCATTTTATGATCAAACTATTATCGGATTAGACTCTGATCTTCATTTTATAGTTCATTTGAACATGAAATGAGAGTTATTCTGAAAAAATACTTGAAATTATGCATTCTATGGTCTTTCTCAATATTTCTTTCTTTATATCTTCATCCAGAATAGAACACTGTTTCTTTCTTGATCTGAATAGTTTTGGTTATTGGATTTCCACGATGTCTGTATTATGACTAAATTATAATCTTTAGAGATTGGACTATGTCATTGGACTTCTCCATTTTCTTTGTAAGGTCATCATTTCTTCATAATATGCTATATTAAGAGGAAGGGTTTATATTTCTTTTGAATGTTTTCTATTAGTTTTGAAACTTCTACGTTTGATTCAGATCTTAATACACACTTTATGTAAATCTTTTGGATGACTACATGTGTGCTTGTATCGAGCCTCTTTTTTTCGTTCTCTTCCGAAAAATGAAGGGAACTAGTTTTCTATGTCTATCATATCACTCATAGAGTAAGAATTTTTTATTGAAATGTTGTAAAAGTGTTCACACATTGCCATTTTTCATGTTTTACTATTTACATTTCCCTTTCCTTTTCCCTAAACTCAGAGAAGAGTCGGCTTTCTATAAAAAACTTGGAGGTATTTAATGAGGAATATATTGTCCCCCACTCACTGAATCTCCCATAAGACTTTCGGAGAGGTGCAAACTTTTATGATCAATAGTTCTTTTTCTAGCACACCTGGTGGGACATTTCCAAAAGCCTAATTAGAAGTAAAAAATATTTCTAGATCAGACTAGAGGAAAGAAACTAGAAGTTTCATGCCTAGGTTTCAAACAAGAGCATCATCAAAGGGTAACTTTCAGTACTCTCAATTACCAACCTCGATACCTAGGAAAAGAAGAGTCACAAGTTTTGTATCACCTATGAGAAGTAGAAGAGTAAGAAGTAGGAGTCCATAGTTTAGAGCCTTATCTACTCCGCTTGGAGGCTGATGTTTCCAAATAATAATACTAGTTTATCTGATTCATAGGAATCATTTCTCTATGGCTCACATACCCCCTCTTGCTCCTAAAATTTTTTTAGCTTGGGATAGTGGTAGTCCATTACAGCCACCTGCCCCACCTAATGTCTATCCAACCATACCCGCTAATGCCCTCAAGGCTATTCCAAAAAAAATTGGAGAAGATTCTAAAACCCCTTCTGAACACCTCCAAGATGTAGAAAAAGTATGTAGAGTGCATAATATCATGAAGGAAAATATTTCCATGAGATTGTTGGCCGCTTCTTTCAAGGGGAAGGCTCAAGACTGGTACAAATCTTTGACTTCCAGTTCTATCACCTCATGGGATGAGCTCAGAGAAAAAAAATGAACACCATTCAGAGAAAGGAGATCATTCCTCGCTATTACATCAACTGATTACCATCAAGAGAGCCTCACAAGAAGCTATGAGTGACTTCAACACTAGGTTTAATAAATCCTAGCAGAGGATTTTGACTACTGCATGACCTCCATCTGCCATGGCCTTCATTTTATTTTTGAAGGCTATCAACTCAGATATTGTGGTCCAGATAGAATCCATGCAAGAAGATACTCTACCCGATGCCTACAAGTTAGCAGTTTGTGCAGAGAATAGTTTGATTGATGCAGAAAAGCTCCCACTGTAGCCTTCGATGACTATTTTTGTAGAAATCGCAGGCATTTCACACCGAGAAGAGTCTTCTTTGAACAGTTTACCAACCCAGACAATGAGTTCAACTCCACCCCATTCTATGTATCTATATCCTACCATACATCCAAGCATGTTGGGTTCCTCTTTTGTAGTAGCAGACCTTAATGATATCAATAGCTTGATGCGATATTTCACTAATGTACGAAGTCAGCAGAGCACATATCAAGGACCTTCAGGTTGGGGAGGCCAGCAAGCAGCTTCTGCCAACCAAATAGCCCAGGTTACCATGTCGTTACAAACACTGAAGGACAACCATAACAAAGAGTTGGTATCAGGTCAAAATAACCTAGTGGATGATGAAAATGCATGGTGTTTCCCTTGCTATGATAGTCATACGCCTCAGAATTTCCACAAAGGAAACATGCAGCAAAAAATATAGTAGAATAAAGGAAAAAAGCTGTGTAGCCAAATGCGGAAGGATATGAGTCTCTTGAGATGGAGAATGCTTGACTCGGAGTGTAGATGGAAGGGATGTATGTAGAACAAGAGCTAGACATAGCACCTGATCAAGCACTTTTCTCTTGGATGGAAGAAGAGGACGTGGGTTTTGCAAATGAAGTTCCAACAACAAGCGCTCCATAGGTACAGTTAGATTACAATACCAAATCCAAGATAAGACTCATCGGGGAATATGTTCCACAGGCTCCCTCGTTACTAGCCTCATCAGTCACCATCATATGAGAGAGAACGGCCCCAACCGACTTCTCAACTGAATGTTCAGCCAACTGCTCAATAGACTCTAGAACAATAGATTCTGCCACTTACCAATGGATTTCCTCATAAGACGTTGAATCCGCTTACAACAAATCATTTTTCGTAGAAGCCCAGGGAGATTCCGCCACTCAGACCAAAGATTCAGCTAGTCAGAACACTCGATGTAGTGGATCGGATGAAGAAGGCACCTATAATGTGTCCCTATGGGACGTAATATCTATTCCATAGAAGAAGTCATTGCTTGAAGGAGAACTGAGGAATGAAGAATCAAGGTCGCACACAGATGAAGTTCCATTATGTGATCCGAATAATGACAAATTTCGTGCATCAGATCCTCAAATTCCAAAGGCCATAGCTTATATGAATGACATGGATAATGGGAAAGAGGAAGAGGTAAGCAAGCCAAATCGCACTCCTTTATTTTTAATATTAATTGTGGGAGATAAACTTTTGCACAATAATATGATTGACTCAGAAGCTAGTACAACAGTCATCCCAAAGCAAGTGGCTGATGCCTTAATGCTCAAGTATGAACCTTTGGAAATGGGAATCATGCAGTTGGATGGAAAGAAGGTTCTGACGGTCAATCAGATAAAATATTTACCCTTAACCCTTTTTTTGTGTCCAAGCCAAATAGTCTCACAAGAGGTAGTAATAATCGGCATTCCCCCGATCTTCGAGATGTGTCTCTCTATAGATTTCACTACAAATCTAGGTGGATATTTGGCACTAGATTGGTCCCATTTGATATTAAGAACCAAGCATGGAGCAAAGATGAATATTCTCTAAAAATCTCTGCATTTTGAACACATGGTGGACAATTTTGTTCTCTATTTTGAAGTTGCACAACTTATTTTTCAAAGAAAGAAGGGTATTGTGTTAAAATGTTGGAAGATGAAAAAGAAACAAGTGAGAGGACCCCTGAAGAGGAGGTTCTCCTTAACCAGATCATTGAATCTGACCCATTTTGCAATTTCTATGCCACGGGACTAGGTACTTATGTCATACTTGATATGAAACGGTCCATCCAAAATTAATAAAAGATTGGGTAAACTATGATCTGATGGATAATTGCTTGTGGACCTTGTACTTTGATGGTGCTAAATGTAAAGCTGGTTTTGGGGTAGGATTCTAATTACTATCTCCCACAGGATCTAAGAACCTTAAGGCTTATCATTTCCAGTTTCAGTGCTCAAATAATGATGCAGAATATGAAGCATTAATCCATGGTATTTCTCTTGTCGAGTGGATGTGTGTGAAAAGATTGCAAGTATTTGGAGATTCCGAGTTGATAGTAAGCAAAGTCTAGGGCCAAGAAACAGAAAATAATACCAAGATGTAGGCCTATAGACATTGGATTTCAGACTTAATTGAGGGTTTTGAAGCTTTTAACGTGCAAGTTATTCCCTGATACTTGAACAGTGTAGTAGATTAGATGGATTCTATCAGGTCAGAGTTTGAGCCTGTATCTAACTCAAAATAAAGCATAGTCTACATTATTGTCTAACCGTCAATTCCTAACAATGACCAAAATTGGCAAGTATTTAAAGATGATGGTCAAATAGCCACTTTCATTCAAAAGTCCGAAGGATTTTCTGACTATTCGAAATCAAATTTCTAGCCATCCGAAGAAGAGGTCATTCAACAAAAGGGTAAAAAAATTCCTCGGGGTTTGATTTACCTCGAGAATATTTTTTATTGTGAAGATGAAAGGAATGGAAGTGAAGGTTCACGACTGAAGAAAAGGATTTTGAAGAGTTAGATGTCGGGAATGACAGAAGATTGAAAGTTAGAACGAATGTATAGTGGGAAGACAGAGAAAGGCTAAATAATCTATGCTTTAAGTATGAAGGAGTTATACAATGGACCTACGATGATCTCAGAGGGTATGACCCTAGTATAATTCAGCATAGCATCAACTTGGCAGAGGGGTTGAAGCCTGTTAGATAGAAGCAAAGGCCTATCAATCCAAAGGTCGAAGCACTAATGGCATAAGAGCTCACTAAACTGATCGAGTCCCAAATAATTTATCTAATTAAACACTTGAATTGGGTGTCTAATCTAGTATCGGTTCAGAAGAAAAATGGTGATATCAAGCTTTGTGTCAACTTTTGAGACCTGAATACGGCCTCACTAAAAGATCATTATCCTTTGCCACCCATGGAGTAGATCTTGTAGACAGTGGTTTGATCAGAGATGTTCTCATTACTCAATGGCTTTTCAAGGTATAACCAAGTACTGGTTAATGAGAGTGACCAACATAATACAATTATTACCACCAAGTGGGGTACATTCCAATTAGCAAAGATGCCTTTCAGACTCTCAAATGTTGGTGTGAATTTTTAGCGGGCCATGGAAATTACTTTTGTAGGATTGATCAATTCAATCATTCTAATTTACATAGATGATCTGGCCGTCTTTTCAGCAGTCGAGGTTGATCACTTTGATCACCTAGAAAAGATCTTTTAGAGGTGCCAAAAATTTTGGGATTTTGTTGAATCCAAAAAAATATATTTTCAGAGTACCTCAAGGTAAACTCCTTGGTTTTATAGTGTCCAATGAATTGATTGCAATCAAATCTGAAAGAGTCAAATCTATAATGGATTTTCCCTTACCAGTAAATCAAAAGGGGTTTCAATCTTTCTTAGGAAAAAAAATAAAAATCAGTCGTTTCATTTCTGACTTTACAGGAATTGCAAGGCGCATCACCTTGATTCTTAAGAAGAATTTGATTTTCAAATGGACCCCCGAGGGCAAAGAAGATTTTGAGTAGATAAAGAAGGCCATGTTTTTTGGTCTAGTATTGGCCAATCCAAATTTTTCTAAATATTTTTCGTTATATGTATACAGCAGTCAGCATAGCATAGCTTCTATGCTCACTTTTGGACAACAAGGATAATGGAGAGCATTCAATTTCATTTCATTTGAGAACCCTCAAAGTTTACAAGATCAAATATAACTATGTGGAGAAGCAAGCTTTTACCATTTTCAAGAGTCTCAAAAAAAATTGACACTTAGTGTCCGCCAATAAGATTACTATTTTGGTCGCTCACCCAAGTGTAAGGGAATATATCACCGAGGGAGAAATAACCGGAAAGAGACCCAATTGGATCACTAAGATCCTAGAATATGATGTGGACATCGAGCCAACTAAGTTGGTGTGGGGAAGAGGCCTGTGCAAATATCTTGCACAAGATTCAGGTTCTAAACCCGACAAGGAGGTCGATCGAGTCTTTTCAAACCAGTTCGAATCTGACGAATCTTGGTTCATGGACCGAACAATATACATGCAAAAAGGATACTACCTGGAAGCTCTCCCTTTTCACAAATGAAGATACTACTGGCTGCAAGGTGCTAGGTACGTATTAATTGAAGGAATTTTATTCAAAAGAAACTATGATGGAGTATTTCTCAAATGTTTAGACAAGTGCCAGTCAGCTAGGATTCTGACAAAATTTCATAGGAATTCTGTGAGCAGGAGTTTTTCTGCTAAAACCACCTCTTTCAAAATTATGCGAGTGCGATATTATTAGCCCTCAATTTTTTCAGAAGCACACCAATTGTTGTAGAAGTGTACCCATTTCCAATTCTTTGTTGACAAAAGAAAAAACAAATCTTTTCCTTCGAGTCCTATTGTAACTGAGGAACCTTTTTCTCAATGGGGTTTGGATTTCGTCAGAATGATAAATCCTATCTCTAGCACTGGTCATAGGTGGATCCTCATGGCGACTAATTATTTCACAAGATGGATAGAGGCTATTTCCTTGAAAGGTTCTACAAAAGGTGAGATTGTTAACATTTTAGAAGGGCTAGTGACTAGGTTCGGATCTCCAAAGACTATAATCTATGACACCGCTAGAGCCTTTGTAGATTCAAAGGTGTCAGATTTTTTTATTAGGAATGGGATCTACCTCAAGACCTCTTCAAATTATTACCCACAAGGGAATGGGTTAGCAGAGTCAAAAAATAAAAACCTAATTAGGTTAATCAAGCGTATTTGGTTTGAATGGCAAAGGGAATGGCACGAACATCTACGGGTTGCTCTATGGGCAGACTGA
Source organism: Sequoiadendron giganteum (assembly GCA_007115665.2). Lineage (NCBI taxonomy): Eukaryota > Viridiplantae > Streptophyta > Pinopsida > Cupressales > Cupressaceae > Sequoiadendron > Sequoiadendron giganteum. Next base: position 779,011,900 of record CM021102.1, read on the forward strand.
ATCACACCAAAAAAAATCCTGAAGATGTCTCCTTATGAGTTACTCTACTGAAAAGAGGTAGTTTTTCCTATTTCTATGGAGCTCCTTGCATTGAAATTACTAAAAGCCATAGAAATAGAGGAAAATAATGGAATGGAGGTATGAATAGCCAAACTCCTCAAAATGGAGGAAAACAGAGAAAAAACTTTTGAAGCTATGATTGGCTGCTAGCAAACAGTCAAGCGATGGTTCAAAAAAAAGAATTCTGACCCAAATTTCTAGGAAGGGAGCTTGGTCCTAAAATATGATGAGCGCACTGCAAAACCTAGACAACATACCAGATTCGATGCATTGTGGAAGGGCCACTTCCAAATCAGTGCGTGCAAGGAAAGGAATGGATACAAATTAGAAGGTATGGAAGTTAATGCTTTGGGTATACCGGTGAATGATATTCATCTGAAACCATTCCTTTAAAGTATGACACTCTATAAAATTTTCATAGATATGTACCATATGTAAGAAAATTATAAAAAATCTTTTACGTTTTAGATTTGAGAATAAGAAAGGAAGCAAAAGAAGTACAAAAAACTATATTATATATATTGTATTTTATTTATTGAATTTATAGTATAGGGTAGCGTGAGTAGAAAGGCTCATTTGAGTAAAATCGAGAAAAGGGTATTCGAGCAAAATACAAAAAGAGAAAAAAATGGAGGAATTTTACAAAAAAAATTTAAAAGGAAGGCCTCCAGCCATTGTTATGAGGGCTTGTTTCCCATAGTCACTTTTCTTTTTCTTTTTCTTCTTGTTCTTCACTCACAGGCAATAGGAGCACAATTCACGGACACCGACGTCATTTTTCACAGTCGAAGACAACGAGCTCAAATTGCTTCTTGAAGTCATACTGCGTAGGAGCTTCATCAATGTCATACTCCCAAAGGAGATAGGTAGCCATGGGTAGAGACAAGGAATGGTGGGTATTCAAGTCCATGGTGTGAAAGTCACTGAGAAAGGGAAGCCAAGGCACATCCACACCACGGTCGACGAACCTGTGAAGGTTCATTGCGTTGGGAATACTGACACCAAGGATAACAACTTGCACTATTTCATTGAGCCCTTCCAGCAATGAGATGTTGAACATACGGTGACACAACTCAACTGTCTTAGCTTTGGCAACATTCAGGTCCAGCAAAGAGGCCATGAAGTGGTACATGATGTTACAATTGGTTTGCATCTGGTTCTCATCTTCAATGAAGTCCATTCCAACGACCCACCGAAAAGAAATTACCCCTAGGTGGTCACACCCTTTTAGCAGGCACTTAATTCTCTCACCCATAATCTCCCCAATGAAGGCATATTGTATCCTACGTGGGAGAAGATGAATAGGAGTACCTAGACCAGTAGTCATGGTTAGAGTAGTAGAGAAAAAGGCAATATTGTAGATAGAAAGAAGATAGCTAAACTCTAAAGTGTTTCTCTTTCGAATGAATATAACATTAAGGTGGCATAGCTATTTATAGAAAAGAGGTGTTGGAATGACTAAATAATGGAGGTTCTATTTTTGGTCGGACAGCACTAGGAAAATGCCAAGGCAACTGGTGAATGAAGAGTAGATCATATGAAAAATATGTCATAAGGTATGGAAATTAATGTTTGGGCATCAAGAGTAAATGCTCGTATGAGCCAATTTTTGACATGTGTCCTTGGCCATCATTAGGTGTCAGTCAACTTGCATAAGTGAAAGGACATGGATTACGATGCTAATGCCTAAAAAATTAATAAGCTCATATTTTCAAGAATACTTCAAATCACTAAGTAAAGATTGACATAAGTAAGGACACTATCTCTAAGCCAACAAGTTTATTTGAGAAAAGAGGGAGCGAAAGGAATGTACTAAATCCATTTTTGTAGAGTTTTTGGCATTCCCGAGGGATATGAATCCTCTACCCACGTGTATCTCCTTGTTTGCAGCATTTAATGGACCAGCAATAATGGCATAGCCTTAACTGCATGTACTTCTTGGGAAGATTTATTGCATGAAAAGTAGATTTTTCAAAGGAAGCAAGAAGCAAGTGGCCATTTTAGTAAAACTCTCTGTAAATTTTGAAGCAACCATGGTGGAACCAACAATGACTAGAAGAATAGCAAAATCTACACCAAGAAGGCTCTTTTCCACTAATATTTTTGGGAAAATATCATTCACCAATGCCCTAGTGCCCGAGGATCTACCTTTTGAATTCTATAAAAAGGTACTAATAGATATGAGTGTTAAAAGGGAGGTGGTGCAAGATGTTTCTGACAATGTTTTCGACCCCAAGTTGGCAAGAACCCTAAAAATCTCAGGGAAGGGGTGTTTCAAAGAATGAATGATCACAGTAACCTTGAGGGTTTTGCCTCTTGGCTATGGAATTGCAGGTTGCCACAGTTCATGATACTCATCATACACTCGTGCTGAGAATTGGTGCATGCATACACCAGAAGATTTGATGAAGAAACTAGGGCCATAACATACAATAGAATAAAAATCGTAATCTCTTCCCCAGCTATACTCATCAATCGACGTATCAAAATGTTCATCCTCAAGGATATGGAGACCTATTGGGAAGAATTGAATGAGACAGATAGTTTGTAGCATCATGAAACAAGGAAAAGGCTAGCCAACGGCCATTTTTTTTTTCCTTTGACATCAAAGAAGTTCTCAGAGAACACACAAGACCTTTTCTTGATGGTAGTTTGGGTTTTTGGCCTAGACGATGACGAGGAGGTTCACCCTTTTTAGATGGAACTGGCTCTAATACTCAAGCATGAACAAGAGCAGAGGTATTTCAATTTTTCCGATGTTATAGCTATAAATATGTTGCTGCAACTGAAAAATTACCAAGTTGAATCTAAATTCAGGTATTCATCTTTCTTTTTCCATTTGATCTTGCATCAGAACTTCAGGTTTTTAGAAATAATTTTTCCTATATCTAGGCTAGATGAGGAGGGTGTAATTCAACCAATTTTTGTATGGACCTATGTCCTATCAAGGACAAGTATCTATTATTGGTTTGTACACCTCTTTCTGAGACCAGTATTACAAGAGTTATTACCATAGTCTAGTGACTGCTTGTCTCCCAATGTTTTTCTATGGATTAAGAACTCATCAACCTCAGTGGATTACTTCTTCAGGAAAGATTTTACATTTATCAGATATCATGGTTTTTTCGAAGAGCCTTTCTGACTCCCTAGATTTGTAACAAATCGATTCTTCTCACTGGAGACATGTCGACAGGAAACTCTTGCTACCAACACATAAGGGAGAGGAAGAAACAAGAAAAAGTTGTATCTACTTCCCCTCTACATTGCAAAAAATGAGGTAGTGTTAGAGAAGCATACGGCAGAAAAGGAATTGACCAATTTTTTAGCAAATCTGGGCTTAGTCCTCATATGCAACAAATGGGACTATAATCTATCAAGGTAGCTTCCCTGAAAGCATGACGCACGAGATTATTTGGAGTCTAAGAAAAACCCGATGCAGGAGAGGCCGGATGTTTACGTCAACTTGGCCCTCATACCAATGAAGAGGTTGAAGTGGTTGAGTTTCTATATGCCATAGGCGAGGTATCAGAAGGAGATTCTGATAGGGAAAAAATTAAAGAATCAGATGGAATGACAAGGATGGTCAGAACAAAAAATGACAGACTTTTGGAGGTTCCGATAAGAAATAGGAGATACTCATAAACTTCTTAAGGAATTTCAGCCATATGATGAATAGTTTGAAGATATTTATGACCAAGAGGCTGATTTTGAGAATAGCATCCCAGAGTCTAGGCATGAAGTAACAAAGGAGGGACTTCCATGCCTTCTTGACCGACCATAGGATTCCAACAAAGGAAAGAACTCTAAGAAAAAGGACTCATAGGTTGTATCCTCCACTAGTGTCTAAAGCAAGGGGAAAAGAACCCGACAACCCCCAATAGGATCAGCTACAAAATTTGAAGGCTAGGCTTTGGTGGGATCATCCGCAAAAGGGTCTGAGTGTTCGAGTTCAGCATGGACAAAGCTACGTTGAGTTCGAGATCTAGATGCATTGGATACAACCTTCAGAAATGAAGAAGAAGTTGAATCTTCTCTTTAGAATGTTCGAATGGTCACAATATAGGTAAGTCTTGCTCCCCCTCTTCTTCCCATTTCTGCATCCTTGGCTAATCCTTTGCCTCCTCCTATTGAAAATAATCCTCTACCTTTGGACCCTGAGTTGTTAGTGTTAAATAAAACCCTTGCTATTTTTAATCTATCAAGTGATGCACCACCACATGTCGAACAAGTAGTATCTACTTTGGTTGTCATTGACTCTTTAATCGCCCTATCTAGGGCCCCCTTAGAAAAAGATGAGTCACCCATGCTACCTATTACTCTTTTTACTCCGACTGATACTCTGGGTCCCCAATCTCAATTTCACATTCTGCCATTCTCAATGATTACCCTTCCATTCACCTCCCCACATGCCCATACATTTGAAGTGTCCCCTTGTGTCACTCTTCTTATATTTCCTCCCAATGCTTCTATGGCGACACAGAGTATTGATACCCCACAAACTCTTCAAAAGAATTTTGATGCGACTAGGCAGGCCCAACAAAATAGAAAGCAAAAAGAAGAAAAATGAATGTCGAGCTACCAGCCTCTAAGAAAATCCAAACATGTTTTAATGAAGAGAAAAATTCTCTACGGATCACCACCATGAATCCACTCACTGCATGACCTAAAGGATAGATGCATATGGAGGATTATGATATTCAAGCAGTAGGTCTAGATTTGAATAAGATTCATCTATGTGACAAGGTGGACTTGGCCAAGACTACTCAGAAAGTGGTTTACACAGATTATGAATGGCTAGATCAGAAGCTAAGAAAGCACGAGGGTGAGTTGGAAAATGTAAAAGATGCAATGAATCATTTTCAATCTGCGCTCAGGGCTCAAAATGATGAAATGACTCACATACTATACGTGCAAGACCATAAAAATGAGGTAGCAAGATCTCTTGCAACACTCCAAGATGAGCGAACCCAACTTTATGATGAAATAGATAGATTAAAAGGTCAACTTGCAGTTGACCATCAATCTATTGCATAACACCATCATGTTCGGGAACATATAAAGAAAGAGCTAGACAATGTCTGAGTTCAGGCTTCCAATCAGATGCAAAAATCTCGATAGGAGATTGATAATATGAAAGGTGATAAACGAGAGGTTGAGGCTGCTTTACATGCTCAGATTCAGGAAACCCAAAATTTGGTTTCAGAGTTGGGAGAAGCCCTCGATAAGAAGGATCAACTAGAGTAAAGATTGAAACCGAACGAGGCTCAAGCATAGGAGGAGTTAGTTATTGCATAGAGGTCTACAACCCTTTGTATAAAGAAAAAGGTTGATATACACTTACTAGGAGTGAATCATTGCCACGCTTGTCATTCTAAAACTAGCCTTACAATTCCTAAGGGATGTCCAAGAAATAAATGTCAAGGTTGGCCTATTGGCCAATCAAATTCTTCAGGAATACGCTCCCCGATTGGTCGAGTCACTAAATTTGATATCTAAGCTTTGTGTAGCGACACATGAGGCCTTGAGAGGTACAGGTATTATGGACTGAAGGGTTGCCTCTAGTAAAACAAATGAATTTTCCTACTTCCATAAGATGACATCCAGGACTAAGAACAACCAAGTAGTTTTGAATAAGAGGGTCGATGAAATCAAGAAAGACTTTAGGATCTTATACAGTTATGGGTCGCCTCCCTTCTTGTTAGCAGATGGAGATGTATTTTCAGTCGAGCAGATTACTGAAGAGTTCAGGAACAAGGTTCGGATTCCTGTAGATCTTCTAGGCCCAAGTTCAACACCAACAACGGATGACATGGAGAATGAGATTTTTCAGCTTTTTCATCTTCAGTATTATCTAGGAGTCATTTCAACAAGATGGAGATTTGTTTCTTTCAAAGAGGTCTTCCAACTGGATCAAGTATATAAAGCATTCAGTAGCCTTGACTGACCAACTGACATAGACTAGGAGATGTTGCATTCTGCTTTTCTTAAACTCCAAGAATAACCAAACATCTGGGTTCATGCCTTCGCAAGCAAAGGCCCCCTGTGAGTTGCCAGAACCATGAAGAAAAAAAATTCTTATGTCTTTTTATTTTGTAGTCCCTCGACTTTATTTCTGTCTTCAAGGTGACCCGCACACAAGGAGTATGAATTTTTGACAGACGCACAATGCACTAGATCATGGATGCACATGTAATCATAATCACTTTCTCTCTAGTCGAAAGTCGGGCCACGTGTCGGTTTGGCGAACCTTTTCTTGCTTTCGCTCTTCACAGATATGAGATTATCCACCCTTCTGACACATCATCCTTTCACGCAATGTTGCTATCTAAAGGGAATGTTCACTCAAAGTCCATCAAAATGCACTGTACTTTTTTCCAATGAAGTGACGAGAGTCGGTACCACCAAAGCCACTTGGATGAGCGACTGGGTTTTTACTAGACTGTCTTCTAGGATCAGAGTGATTACAAGGATTGATCCTATTAAAATATCTAAATGGCATACATGTGGTAGTTGAAAGTTGATGAGCTAGATTCCAGCAAGCTGATAAAAGATCTAGAATCATATTTCCAAGCCATCAGTTTTGGATGTCTGGCAGTCATTTACTCTAGATGAGGTCAATGTTTTCTCTTCTAGGTGGCTATATATTGAAATCAATAGCATAGAGCAAGGGTTCCTAAATTTTTCCCGTTGGAGAATTTTTCTTAGTTAATAGAAATATTTGCTTTAAAATTTATAGAACACTGCTTCACTCTGGTGTGTTATGTCCATTTTATGATCAAACTATTGTCGGATTGGAATCCGATCTTTTTTTTATAGTTCATTTGAATCTGAAATGTGAGTTATTATGAATAAATACTTGAAACTCTGCATGATATGGTCTTTATCAATATTTCTTTCTTTATGTCTTCATCTAGAATAGAACATTGTGTTTTACTTGATCTGAATAGTTTTGGTTATCAAATTTCCATGCTCTATATATGACTGAATTATAATCTTTAGAGGTTGGACTATCATTGGAATTCTCCATTTTCTTTGTAAGGTTATCATTTATTCATAATATTCTATATTAAGAGAAAGGGTTTATATTTCTTTTGAATGTTTTCTATTAGTTCTGAAACTTATACATTTGATTTGGATCTTAATACACACTTAATGTGGGTTGATTGAATGACTGCATTTGTGCTTGTATTGAGCCTCTGTTGTTCGTTCTCTTCCCAACAATGAAGGGAAGTGGTATTTTGTGTCTATCATATCACTCATAAAGGAAGACTTGTGTTTTTGAAATGTTGTAAAAGCATTGGTGCATTGCCATTTTTCATGTTGTACTATTTACATTTCATTTTCATTTTCCCTAAACTCAGAGAAGAGTCGACTTTCTATAAAAATCTTGGAGGTATTCAGTGAGGCGCATATTGTCCCCCACTCACTAAATTTCCCATAAGACTTCCAGAGAGGAGTAAGCTTTTATGATCAATAGGACCCATTACCTTACCTACCTTGGTGTATGTGATTATAGGTAATTTATCATATAATATACTTCTAGGTCAACTATGGATACATACTATGGGTGCAATCCCATCTACCTCACATCAATCTATTATATTTATTGATAAAAATAAAGTACTCACAATATGAACTATTTCCAAATGGTTCATCTTGGTCATTTGTCAAATTATTCTCTTAGTCTTTAAAATCCAATTCCTTCATTATTTTTAAATCATGTTACACCATCATTAACTCCTATTCTTGATGATTGTGCTCACTTTCTTCACCTATATCTAATGCATGTCTTAGAGATGATTGGAGTTCACTAGACTTTACACAATCCTTTGATGGAGAATATAAAGATAAGTTGTCTCACTTTGACATTCCATAAATACCATTAACATCTCCTAAAATGATTTAATTCCATCTACTTTTGGATATGTGAAATATGATGCATGTGATTATACTTCACATATTTAATATGGTACTAACAATGGTCCTCATTTTGAAGAGATGCCACTTTATGGATAAGGATTCGATATTATTTTTGAAATAGGTTATAATGGTGATGGTTGAATTTGTAAGAAGTAGTATATCAAGATCCCTTTAGAGCCAAATACACAAAAATATAATACAACTCTTGGATACTTCCCTTCTTGATCTAAACTAAACCCTTTGTTAAATGTAAATATGATTTCTATAAATTCTCCTTTACTTTCTTTTATTCATCTTAAACTCATTATGGATAGTGTAGAATTATATCTATACAAATATTCTATGGGTGTATTTTAATTTATGTTCCTATCATCATTATTGTACAATCTTTTATTTTTTAAGTTCCATCAAGCATATTTTGATGATTCTACCATGAATTCATAGAAATCAACTTCCCTTTCTTATTATATTGATAAATGGTTAAAAATATTTGATCCTTTGGATCATAGTACACTTATAAGATGAGATACTATAGATGTCCCTATGGATCATTCTCTTCCAAATAAAATAATTTAAGTTGAAAATGTCGTTCTCCTTAGGAACATGAATCACATTGATATTTAGTACACTTTTTTTATGTCTTCACCTAGTCATATAAAGATATGTACCTTGTAGAAAATATTTTATTTTTGTCCATAACATAGTGCTATATCCCAGTGCTTGGTTTATTAAATAGAAAATCCAAAACATGCTTCATAAATTTGTATTGATGTATTCATGTATGCATGGATTTTTTTGATTTAATTAAATCTTCTCTTAAGGATGATTTTTTAATTCCTAATATTGATATGATATTTATAGAATCGATAGCATGTCATGCATTTCTCTCTTATATCAATGGATTCTTAAGGTACAATCCTATCATTACTAGAAAAATCAACTTAAGTTATCTTAAACTACTCGTTGAGGTACATTCTTTTACCTAGTAATTCTATTTGGATAAAAGAATGCATGTGCAACTAACCAACAACCCATGTCTTATTTTTCATGAATTTATTTATCAAATTACTAAATATTATGTTGATGATATCTTGGCTATGTTTTTGATAAAAAAAAATCAAAAAAAGGGCCCTTGAACCTTAACAGAGAACAATGAACAAGACAACCAATTAGAAAAACTACCACCACAAAATAATAGGGTCAAAAAGATGGACCAACACCCCACAAAAAGAATAACCCTAACTAGAATGAAACAATAGCAGCCAAAAGTCGACCAAAGCTAAAGACTAAAAAGTAGAGCATAAAATAACATAAACGAGAGAGCACATAGGCCTAGAAAGTACCATGGCACAGTGACTAGAAACTAGAGACACCAAAGATACACATTACTTTATGGGATTGCAGATTAAGTCCAATTCCTTAATCAACTGGTCCATCTCCTCACTGCATTGTTCCATCACAATAGTAGTTATGTCTTCCACTTGCATTTCCTCGGTCTAAGAGGAGTTCATCATTCTATGACCTTTCTTGACTTTGTTCAAACCTTTCATAGTGCCAAAATAGCCCTTTGCATGATACCCAGAGTAATAGATAACTCATTAAACGCCCTATCCATTCGGTTTGCTTTATCTTGTAGCTCCTAGAATTGAGAGATAAAATTCTGAGGGCCTATCTTTAGCTTACATATCCTCTTCCATGTTCGTCATGGCTTGCTCATCCACATCTTTCATAACATTCATGACCACATCCTCAATTTATTTTGTCATTTCCTTATCCCCTTCATATTCATTTTCCTCTTAATCCTGGACCACCTCTTGGTCAGCACCCTCCATCTCTTCATCTTCATCACTACTAACAAAATCCTCCAAGAGGTCTTCACCCAGTAGCAAAGATAGTTCCTTTTTTCTAATATTTATGGGGATTAGAGCCATGCCTTCAATTTATTCTCTAGATTCTTCTCTAGGTTCTTCATAATTTAGTTTTTTGCCTTTGGCCAACTAGTCCACCAACCTAGCTAACCTTCTTCCACCCTTCCCGCTACTAGAGTCATCTTTTTTAATAATGTCCATATTTTTTTAGAATAACTTTGACTCTACAAAATTGGACTAAATCCCTTAAGTGTAACTTTGGTGTTAACAATGACAAACTTTTTGGATTTATAGTCTTTGAACATGGAATTGAAGTTGATACTATTAAGAGAGATTCCATTAAAAATATGCCTCCACCTAAAAAAAGTTCACAACATCACAATAATCAGGGGGAAATCCAATTCATAAGAAAAATTGTTTCTCAACTAGCTAACATACCTGAGCCCATTTAAACAACTTCTTAGGAAGCATGTATGGTTTCAATGACATGACAATTGTAAAAAGAAATTGACTCCATCAAAATTTATTTGGTTGATCCTCTTATTCTAATTCCTATAGTGCAAGGATGACCATTCGTTCTCTATTAATCCTTTTCATATCAATCCTCAATAGCCTTATTGGCTCACCATGATGATGATAAGGAAAAGGCCATATATTATATTATATGAGTCTATTTTATTTTATCAATTCGGCATTTACTTGAAAAACAGAAGGAAAAAAAATAGTAGTAAAGAGGTGAGAAGAGTCATTTGTCCCACACGATATCCATGAAAGCCGCATTGTAATTTACCTTTATATTTAGATTGGAATAGTTAGAAAAGGATAGGAAATATTTTAGAAGTTTGAAATGGAAGGAAAGGGAAGAGAACACTAGGCGAGGATAAATGCTAGCGTGCCTGGTTAACCTAAAATATGCGTGAGCATAGAGTAAAGTATGAAAGTTGATGATTTGGGGTGCATCAAACCAAACCAGAGGATCTTCCAATCTAGAAAGACTATATTAAAATGGTGAAGTTACCATCTTAATTGGAACCCACGCAGGGGAACTGAAAGTGGCGGACAATGAAAGTGAAAGTGAAGTTTAGAGAATATATGGTTTCATTTGTTTTTATTTGGCACTAGAAGTGAACATTCTCTTGCGTATGCTGAAGAGCTGATAATGACGCCTGAGAAACAAATCTTACCAAGGCAACAACATCAGTGGTAGTAGCGGCTATAAATATAAGTGAAAATACAATCAACATATATCATTCAACCAGCACAGCTATATCTATCCAAGAGAAGAAAAGAAAAAAATTCCAGATTATACATTTTGCAAATTTAGAAGTGAGGTGAGGTGAAGTTAGAGTTACGTGATCGTGCTGAGTTGTTCTATAAAGGTCAGCTGATATGTTTCTCCTGGGTTTTGCAGGGAAGATGAGGATGATGATAATAGCGTTTGGATTGCTACTGAGCATGATGTCCATAGCGGAATGCGGTAGGCCTGATGCTGCAGGAATCCTGGCATCGTGTAATCCCACCGGATATTTGAATGGCAACTCCCACAAGTGCAATCAGGAACACGAATCAGACTGCTGCAAGTCAGGGGAGCGATACCCACAGTACAAATGCTCGCCCCCCGTGACAGGCAGTACGCCAGCCACACTCACTGTGAATGGGTTTCAGAAGGGCGAAGACGGAGGAGGGCCTGCCGAGTGCGACAAGCACTACCACAATGACAGTGATCCAGTGGTTGCTCTTTCCACAGGCTGGTACGCCCGTGGTAGCCGCTGCCACAACTACATACTAATCACCAATCCAGACAATGGACGAAGCGTGCAGGCCATGGTGGTGGACGAGTGCGATTCATCCTCTGGGTGTGATGAGGATCACGACTACCAACCCCCTTGCAATAACAATATCGTGGATGCCTCTCCAGGCGTATGGAAAGCCTTGGGAGTCGACAATTATGATGATGTTGGTGATATGAGTATCACCTGGTCTGAAACTTAGCCCCCCGTTTTCTTCTTTTTCTTCGTCAAATACACTCTGTCAACCATTCCTCGTGCAGTCTTATTTCTTACTCCATCATAACATACTCATATGACATATCAATGGTATATAATGCACTTCATTGTAATTGCAATTCAACTAGATTTTGGTTCCGATTTCCTAATGTTCGCAAATGGCATGATTATGTTGGCTGGGGCATTACGACTTCTTAAAGCATTACGAGAGAATTTCCTTGATAAACAAGATATATAACTTATTCATAGTTCAAATAGTTCGATAAATTATTACACAGAAAAACAATACAATAAATAAGTGAATATTTCGAAATAATCTTCCTACATTGCATGTGAATGTTTAGATCAAGTTTCAAATTCTTGAAACTTTCTTAGAAGACTCACTAATTTATTTTCTTTCAAATATCTTTAATAAAGATTACAGAATTTTCTTTCATCATCTATAAATAATTTACAGAATTATATTATAACTAAGAGTATGTGCATCAAAATAGAGAGCAAAAAAGTTTTCAAATAAGTGATTTTGGTCATAATGCTCACATTATTAAAAAGGTTGAAATATTGATTGTATTATAGTTTGGAATCAAGCTATAGTATTATATCATTTTATGGCCTAAAAAACATGACCGTATTTTGAGAAACATGATATGTGACGGGGTTTCATACTTCCCAAAAATACAATTGAATATTTTAGATAATTTTTTTTAATTATTAAAACATGATCATATTTTGAAAATATACGTGTGTCAAGTATTACACTCACAACACATAATTTTCTTACATTTTTTATTTAAAAAAGAATTCCATCCTCTTTGTTTTGGAATAGATTCGGATAACAAGCCTAGAGGTTTGAGGTTCTAATTTACCCCAATTTGATGTGTTTTTTTATCTTCAAGGTCATAAGATTCTTTTTCTTTTTCAAACAAGTTAGCATATTAATTGGATGTAACATCTACTTAATAATCACTAACAAAATAGGGAGATTAATGAATAAAATAAACATAATGGTTACTTAGAATCACAAAGTCATGTTCACTTAGACTATATTCATTTTGAAATATATAGGTTGGGTCTAGCTTGGTGGCAAGGTTTTGTTGATGTTGTTGTCCCCTTTATTTTGTATTGGGTAACTTGATATAATGGGTTCAGGGCCCTTCCTTACTTAATCAATCAAAAACTAAAAGAAGAAGAAGAAATAATTCACTGCCTCAATAAATTTACTTGTGATGTAAGATGAAATAACCTATTACTAAACTAATCTCTATTTAACCTATCACTGCACAACCAAAACTCTAGATGGTACAATCTCCAAGGATATTTAAATCATAAAGTTCCAAGAAAAATTCCACCATGTGCACAAAAAGGATCTTTAAAACCAATAATAAATAAATATTTTAAAGATTCACCATTACATTTCCTTTTAAATAATATTATTGTATCTAATGTGTATTAGAAATACTTCTAGGACAACAAGGATTTTTACTAAAAATTCAAATTCTAATATACATGAATAGAAATAGAGAGAAATTTTATTATAGTAGGTAAAAAAATAGAAGTATCTCCCCTCTCGAGCTCCTCACATTTATAAATATATATCTTTATCTAAAACTATCTTTGGTTCCTCCTTTATTTTACTGCATGTTCATATATTTATTTATCTTTGAATATATATCTATTTTTATGTTAAACCTTACCTACATACCTATTGACATAGGTTCCTATCCTTAGATATAAATCTATCACTTTATTTTATATGACCATCTACTTATACATATTGTACAAGCTTACAAGATAAATTTTCACATAGCCACCTACATCTATATACATACATATCCATAAATATAAAATAAAAAAATCTATATTTTACATTTCATTGAACTTATTTTAAGCAATGCACCTAGCTATATTCATGCATATAATATTTTTAAATCAGTTCATTTTTAAGTCTCTTGTACCTATGTCAACATATTCCCATGTCTATAATTTATAAGAAAATTATATCATTTCCTATGCCTTTATCTCAATCAAATACACAATTTAATCTCCATGAGCCTTCCCATCCATAAATTAAATTCTTCTTTATACTAAAATTTGTGCCTACCTTCAAAATATAAGGCCAAAATTAATTCCTTATATAGGCCATCCATTCATTTAGATTTTATTTAAATATTTCTTTGATCCATGTGTCATTCAAAGTGATTGGTGTGATGGGTCTATACAATAAAATCAAATATTATTCATTTATTTATATGTATGGAGCATACAAAATTCCTTGATCTTGAAATAATTAATTTTATTGCTTAATTATGATGTAATTTTATGCCTCATCATCCGACAAACTCCAAAAAATAATTTATGTATTAAGATAGCATCCATTTTAAAATAAATCCACATAAAGAGGAAGCAATATTGTTTGATAAACAAATAGAAACACCCCATAATCATATTTATTTTAGTAAAATAAGCTTGTATAGATAATTTTATAACTTTTAACCATTATAAATGTATTAAAAGGATACATGAGACTACAAAGTTATTACATTCATTCTTTCAAATCACCCAAATCTAAAGGAAATATTAAGAATTGAAAAAAATATTCAACATCATAAATAAAATAAAGAAAAAATCTAATGCATAGGTACTAAGGAAACATTAAATATAGTAGAAGAAAGTATCATTTTAAAAATAATAATGAGAATCTATAATATTTTTTGTTTTTCATAAACACATAATACAAAATAAAATCATACTCTCAGGCTATAGATAAATTAAAATTATGGATCATATAAAAATATAATATATTAATAGAGATTTTAATTTAATGACATCATCTCTTCTTCTTTATCCTTGACCCATTCCCTTAATACATCCTCCTTGATATTAGTGTAGCATTTTTTGTTTCCACCATGAGAATAATCATCTTGATAAATAGTGCAACATCATTTATCTTTGGTGAATATCATTTATCTTTATTTATTTGATAGTTGTAGTTTTTGGATAAATTTTTATAACTGTCACATTTGTAGTGAACAAACTAGTTTTAGGGAAAACTAGTCCACCTAAAATTAGTTGTCACTTATATGGGAAAAATAATTTTGTTTGAAACCATTTTTCTTAAAACTATTAAATTAATGTAATTATTGAAGATCATAAAGTTTGATGCTCATTATTCAAATATTGGAAGTGCATTTATAAAAATGAAGGATGAGGTGATTGAATAGAGGAAGTGGTTGAATAACTAAATACTCATTTGCATGCTTTCATTGTATCATAAGTTATACAATATAATATTCTAACATTTCCATCTTATTACATTGTTCCTATAAATTTATCCCTAAAACCTTAGAATATACCTTGCCAAGGGACCCCCCTTAATGTTTACATAAAAAAAATTGCTTATTAGAAAAGAAATCTACATTATCAAGATGATCTACCTCCGAAAAAAATCCATCATAACATACTTATATGACATATCAATGGTATATAATGCACTTCATTGTAATTGCAATTCAACTAGATTTTGGTTCTGATTTCCTAATGTTTGCAAATGGTATAATTATGTTGGCTTGGGCATTACGACTTCTTAAATAATTAAGAGAGAATTTCCTTAATAAACAAGATATATAACTTATTCATAGTTTAAATAGTACGAAAAATTATTACACAAAAAGACAATACAATATATAAGTGAATATTTAGAAATAATCTTCCTACATTGCATGTGAATGTTTAGATCAAGTTTCAAATTCTTGAAACTTTCTTCGAAGACTCTCTAATTCATTTTCTTTCAAATATATTTAATAAAGATTACATAATTCTCTTCCATAATCTATAAATAATTTAAAGACTTATATTATAACTAAGAGTATGTGCATCAAAATAGGGAGCAAAAAAGTTCTCAAATAAGTGATTTTGGTCATAATGCTCACATTATTAAAAGGTTGAAATATTGATTGTGTTATGGTTTAGAATCGAGCTGTAGTACTATATCATTTTATGGCCTAAAAAACATGATCGTATTTTGGGAAACATGAAATGTGATGGGGTTTCATACTTCCCAAAATGCAATTGAATTTTTTAGATAATATTTTATTATTATTAAAACATGAGCATATTTTGAAAATATATGTGTGTCAAGAATTACACTCACAACAAATACTTTTCTTACATTTTTTATTTAAAAAAGAATTCCATCCTCTTTGTTTTGGAATAGATTCGGATAACAAGCCCAAAGGTTTGAGGTTCTAATTTGCCCCAATTTGATGTGTTTTTTATCTTCAATGTCATAAGATTCTTTTTTATTTTTCAAGCAAGTTAGCATATTAATTGTATGTTACATATACTTAATAATCACTAACAAAATAGGGAGATTAATGAATAAAATAAACATAATGGTTACTTACAATTAAAAAGTCAACACTTAGACTATATTCTTTTTTAAATATATAGGTTGGGTCTAGCTTGTGGTAAGGTTTTGTTGATGTTGTTGTCCCCTTTATTTTGTATTGGGTAGCTTGATATCCTTCCTTACTTAATCAATCAAAAACCAAAAGAAGAAGAAGAAATAAGTCGCTGCCTCAATAATTTTACTTGTGATGTAAGATGAAATAACCTATTAGTAAAGTAATCTCTATTTAACCTACCAGTGCACAAATAAAACTCTAGATGGTATAATCTCTAAGGATATTTAAATCAGAAAGTTCCAAGAAAAAGTCCACTATGTGCACATACACAGAAAGGATCTTTAAAACCAATAATAAATAAATATTTTAAAGATTCACTATTACATTTCCTTAAATAATATTATTGTATCTAATGTGTATTAGAAATACTTCTAAGACAACAAGGATTTTGACTTCAAATTCTAATTCTAATATACATGAATAGAAATTGAGAGATATTTTATTATAGTAGGTAGAAAAATAGAAGTATCTCCCCTACCAAGCTCTGTTCATTTATAAATATATATCTTTATATAAAACTATCTTTGGTTCCTCCTTTCTTTTACTCCATGTTCATATATTTATTTATCTTTGAATATATATCTATTTTTATGTTAAACCTTACCTACATACCTATTGACATAGGTTCCTATCCTTAGATATAAATTTATTGCTTTCTTTTATATGACCATCTACTTATACATATTGTACAAGCTTACAAGATAAATTTTCACATATCCACCTACATCTATATGCATACATATTCATATATATAAAATAAAAAATTCTATATTTTACATTTCATTGAACTTATTTTAAGCAATGCACCTAGCTATATCCATGCATATAATATTTTTAAATTAATTAATTTTTAAGTGTCTTGTACCTATGTCAACATATTCCCATGTCTATAATTTATAAAAAAAAAATATCATTTCCTATGCCTTTATCTCAATCAAATACACAATTTAATCTCCATAAGCCTTCCCATCCATAAATTAAATTCTTCTTTATACCAAAATTTGTGCCTACCTTGAAAATATAAGGCAAAAATTAATTCATTATATAGAACATCCTTTCATTTAGATTTTACATAAATATTTCTTTCATCCATATGTCATTCAAAGTGATTGGTGTGATGGTTCTATATAGTAAAATCAAATATTATTCATCAAGGATAACTTTAAGAAACCGCCCCCTCGATGAAGGTGTAAAATCCTGGTGAATCCTTCCTTTTTTTTGAAAAAAATATTAATTTTCCTAGCGAATCTATACACATTATAAAAAACAATTGTAAAATCCTCACAAATCTTAATGAATAATTGGTAAAAATATTAATAACACTAGAGAATCCTAGTGAATAATAACTAAAAATATTAATTACAATGGCTAATCTCTCATTTAAAAAATTTGCATAGTTGATCGGTGCAGTTCCCCAATATTTTTTATTTTTTTTAGTAATATTGAAGTAGGGGTCTGGGGGCGGCAACCACTGGTGGGGTCAAGGGGCAGCACCCCTTCCGAGGCTCAATGGTGTAGATCCCCCTTGTGGGGATCAAGGGGTAGAGCCCCTCACCACCAAGCATAAATTCACTATTGAAAATGCATTGGAGCACACATAGATTAAGCATTTTTTTAAAATATCACTTTAAAAGTTAAGACTGAATGACAACTAAAAAAGTTTCCATCGATTAGCTTTTTAATCGAATGGTTGTGAGTTGATTATGTGGCCTAATACACATGTGCCTTTTAAAATGCTTGTTGAGGCCCAAAATTTATTTTGGGCCACACAATTAGATTTAATCATGTGGCCCAAAACAAATTTTGGGCCTCAACAAGCCTTTTAAAAGGCACATGTGTATTAGGCTGTGAAATCAACTCACAACCATTCGATTAAAAAGCTAATCAATGGCAATAGATAAAATCCATATTCAAGGCTAAAGTATCCCTAAAATTAAATAGTATTTTATTATTAGTGGCGATATTACCCCAAAATTGATCGCAGGAATATAATATTAATGGCGAATATAATTAATATTTTTAATTATGGTATAAATTACTGGGGAATAATTTCCAATGAGGCATCGTTTACATGGCAAATTAATCGAGATGAAATTTTTTTTTTTTTTAAACCTAGCGATTCAGCCTCCTTTTTAGCTTGCACTATTCGCCATTTTTGGAGGTCCCGATTTCTATTATTCGCCAATTGGCGAAGATTTGCCACTAAATTTTTTCCTGTTATTCATGTATTTCTATGTATGGAGCATACAAAATTCCTTGATCTTGAAATAATTAATTTTATTGCTTAATTATGATGTCATTTTATTCCTCATCATCTGAAAAACTCCAAAAAAATAATTATTTATTAAGATAACATCCATTTAAAAATAAACCCACATAAAGAGGAAGCAATACTGTTTGATAAACAAATAGAAACACCCAATAATCATATTTATTTTAATAAAATAAGATTGTATAGATAATTTTATAACTTTTAACCATTATAAATGTATTAAAAAGATACATGCAACTAATAAGTTATTACATCCATTCTTTCAAATCACCCAAATCTAATGAAAGATTGAGAATTGAAAAAATCATTCCAAATAAATAAAATAAAGACAAAATCTAAAGCAAAAGTACTAAGGAACAATAAAAATAGTAGAAGAAAGTATCATTTTAAAAATAATAATGAGAATCTATAATATTTTTTTTCTTCATAAAAACATAATACAAAATAAAATCATCATCTCCTATAAATAAATTAAAATTATGGATATAAAAATATAATATATTAATAGAGATTTTAATTTAAATAGGTGACATCATCTCTTCTTCTTTATCCTTGACCTATTCCCTTAATACATCCTCCTTGATATTAGTGTAGCATTTTTTGTCTCCACCATGAGAATAATAATCTTGATAAATAGTGCAATGCCATTTATCTTTGGTGAATATCATTAATCTTTATTTATTTGATAGTTGTAGTTTTTGGATTAAATTTTATAACTATCACATTTGTAGTGAACAAATTAGTTTTAGGGAAAACTAATCAACCTAAAAGTAGTTGTCACTTATATGGGAAAAAATAATTTTGTTTGAAACCATTTTTCTTAAAACTATTAAATTAATTTAATTATTGAAGATCAAAAATTTTGATGATCATTATTCAAAGATTGCAACTACATTTATAAAAAGGAAGGATGAGGTGATTAAATAGAGGAAGTGGTTGAATAACGAAATACTCATTTGCATACTTTCATTGTATCACAAGTTATATAATATAATATACTAACATTTCCACCTTATTACATTGTTCCTATAAATCTATCCCTAAAACCTTAGAATATACCTTACCAATGGAGCCCCCTTAATGCTTACGTAAAAAAAATTGCTGATTAGAAAATAAATCTATATTATTGAGAAGATCTTCCTTTGAAGAGACAAATCTTGAATCAAATGGAGCTCCATCAATCTTTCTTGTAACCCTCATTAAGGTTTAGCTTCAATCTAAATTCTTGAGTTTTTGGACTACCATTTTCTTGAACTCCCAAATCTATAATTCTCAAATTATTCAACAATAATCCATATTGAGCTCTACAAGCATAGGTCTCCATCAAGTTATCTCTTGACCCTTGTAAAAGTATAATTCTCAATCTAAGTATCAAAAAATCTCTAAAAAACAATCCATATTGAGTTCAAAACCATATCTCTTACTTGTATCCAAAGAAAAATTCACAATATATATTCTTGAAATCCATCAACATCAACAAAGAAAATAAGAAATAAATAGAAAATGTTTCTCATGAAAAGCGTCATCTCAAAGTGAGAAGATGAATTCAGATGATGGAAATTTCTCCATGCTTCGGTGCCACCAACCTCCAATTTGATGGCTTAAAGTAATAATCCATTCTTAGTAATATCAATAAAATTATCATTTATTGGATCCTCATCCTCATCATTTAACATATCCTCATCTTCATCCTTAATAAAAACTAAGTTACCTTAATTTGATTGACCTTTGAGCTTTCTTTTAACAAGGTCATTGGCTCAATTCTACAAGACCATACTATGTGACCCTTTTTCTTATAGTAGAAACATGTAATTTCCCCTTTGTTTCTACCTAAACTTTTATTATTCCTTCATAATCATAGTGCTTTCTCTTCTTGAAAATCATCTTTTATATCTTCTATATTTGTCCTCTTTTCTTTTGCTAAAAGAACTAAAATCATATCTTCTAAGTTTTGAGAAGTTATTTGAGTAAGTATAAAAATAACCTTATTATATTATTAAGGAGAAATATTTAACAATATAGCTCTAGCATCATTATCATCTACTAGAGGGCGGACATCTACTAATTGCCTAACGAGAGACCTCACTTATGTGATTTGACATTGTGATTCCATCTTCCATTTTGAACCTGAATTATTTAAGTCTTAGGGAAAACTTTGCACTTATTTTTTTTTCTCTAAAAACTTATTCAAATCATCCCAAACTTCCATTGATAATTTTTCCAAATCTATGTGATGTAATTTTGAGCCAGAAAGACGAATACCGATAATAGCCTTGGCTTTATCTTATCTACTATTCTAGCTCAATAACTTATTTGCATCTATAAGTGGGATTTACTTTCTGCTTATTAGTCCCCACAAATTTTTATTCATTAGTTGCATTTGAATTTTCATTTTTTAAGTATGAAAATTAAATCCATAATACTTTTCTAACAAAAATTATATTTTATAAATTGAAAACTAAAACCACCTTATCACTAAAAACAAAAATATTATGTCTCAAAATACAATATTTAAAGTATATTAAACTATTCAGTTCACAATTGATGTTTGTAACCTTCTGTAGTGTAGAAAAATGTACTCCTTTACATTTTCACACTTTGTTTGGGCCCTCTTAATTAAATTGGATTTAATTATTCCTTAATAAGCTCTATTTTACATCTACAAACCTAATAAATTACATTTTTTGAAGGGGAAACCTAACAATAATTAATGCCAACACATATCACTTTACCTTGAGGAATGTGTGTTCCAAGAATAGGGACCTGGAACCCATTCACCCTAGGACTTTGAACCTAAATTTAAATTATGTTTTTGGTGGTATTTTAACATCTCTAAATTCAAGTTTTCATTTCATCTTGTATTGTTTAATTTTTAGGAAAGTAAAGATACATACCTATAAATATAAGATTATTTCATCAATTCAAATCCTAGAAGAAGCTAGATATTTTCAAGTGCAAGTTTACAAGTTCTAATATTATGATCAAGGGTATTCAAGAGCAGATTTATGAAGCATTTGATGCAGAAATCAAGATCTCAAGAATCATATCAAAGTCTTAAGCATCATGCATATTAAAAATTTTCCCAGATCTACAAAGATAGAAGACAAGCACATAAAATACATTAGCATAACTTGATTAATTTAGATAGAAAAGATGTACATGATATATAGGAGAGATTTGAGAATCTAATCTCCATGATTTGAGGATAGAACTCCTCAATCAATTTTTTCACTCTCCATGATTTGAGGATAGGACTCCTCAATCAAGAAATCAAGCTCCATGAAAGTTTCCAAAGTGTATGATTAACTTATACACTAACACCCCCCCTTAAGCATAACTTAGGTAGGCACATAAAACAATGGAAATTTGAGTCTCAGAAACTAGGCCTAATAAGGTACTCATTTACAAAGCAAACTCTCAAATAAACTGGAGAAAGATAGAAAACCCAAGGGGAAAAAACCATCCTCCAAAAAGAGAGTACTAATAGACATTTTATAAAACAAGAGAAGTAATACTGTAGATCATGCAATCACTCAGAGAGCATGTCCTTTTGACTTCTCTTTTTCCTTTTTAGTGTCTGTAGATGATGAAGATCTAGAATTTACAATCTTACCTTCCTCAATGATTTGAGTAAGATTGTTTATTTGTTTCCCCATACAGTCAAGTTCAGTATGCCCCAATTTCTTACAAAAGGAACACTTGACATATTTCTTAGTATTTCGTCCTTCTCTGATTTTCCCCTTTGTATTTCCTTATCTTTTTTGTCTTTATTTTTGTTTTTCAATCCTTTGAGTCAGCCTAGAGTATGATGTCATCCTAATGATGTCTAGGAATCATACTAATAACTTATATAGGGAGGTATGGTCATTCGAAAGAAAAGGAACACCATAGGGCTGCACCATCACGTCGTACAATAGAGGTACCAATGTGTTGCATTGAGATTTCATAGCAAGACACCCCCAACATACTCCTCAAACTCTTCCTTCTAGGAAGTAAGCAGAATAGTTTTGGCACCATGCCACACTACAGTGCAGGTGTTGTCCCACCAAAAAAGTATTATGAGTCCACATTCAGACACCATAACAAGGGTGTTCCAACACTCATCCTTCCAGGAGTGAAATAGAAGTAGCTCCCACCATGAGTCCCCAGTGACTCAGGAGTTCATCATAGTCATTAGGAGCAAGGAAGTCTCATTCCACCTCGGCTATGAAGTGAGGGGTTTTGTGGTGAACCCAACGTTCGAACCCTGTGAATGTAGTAACAAGGCCAGCATGAGATAGTTCCAAGGCATGTCGCTGAGGGAGCTAGATGTTGGAACTCATCCTACAACGACGGGGTAAAGAGAGGAACGTAAGGTTGGGTGACCTATGGATCTGAGTCGGCAGAGTAAGCTTGGGATAGAATAATGCATTCTAGCAGTGTCGAGCAAAGCCTGGAACTAGTAGGGGATTTTCAACAAGCGATCTCATATAAACCTATGGATCGAGCCAAGTCTGCTTCTTAGCATTGGGGTGCAAGTCGAGGATCCACACCAGGTGCGCTCCCCACAAGAGAGCTAGACCATGTCGTACAGGGCACACATGGGCATCACAGTAGTAAGCGGTGTCAGCACTCTCTTAAGGTTAACTCAATCATCCTTAGCAGGATCACAGGGGTTAGTCAAGGGTTGGACTCATCAGTTTGGTGTACAGCTAGAGCAAGGATGGATGCCAGTGAAGTTGTTGTTCAATCCAGTAATGGGGCAGCAAGGAAGGAGTCCCAGACACTCAAATTGGTATCATTGGTGCAAGGTCTCAACAAAGGTTACCCCAGCATAACAACTCCTCCAAAACTCCCTCAGTCGAGCTGGTGTCTATGGAGATCATGTTGCACCATCCTTGAAGTCATTAGACTAGGTGATCCGTGATCCTAGGCTCAATGCAGAGTGGGATTTACTCAGTTGGAGTCAACCTCCCCAAAGAGAAAAAGGAACTCATTGTGAGTTTGGTGTCTGATATGAAAGTGCTCTAAGAGCCTATCCACATGAAGAGAAAACTTGAAGTTCAAGGTGAATGAGACTAGTAATCAGTTGTCTTATGTGGGACACAAAGACAAACAACTTAGTGGAATCACCCAGCTTGCACTTGTGTGCAACAGCCATTCAAGATAGTGAACAAAGTCAGTCATGTTCCTAACATGCATGCCAAAGAGCTCCTAGCAGCTCACAGGTGCATAATTTTGTGATGCACTTGTAAAGCCAAGTTCCTCAGTGAAAGAGGACTCGCTAGCCCAAAGGCGTAATATGTGAACAAGAAAGGGCTTGTCTGCAAGGTAGTCACAAGTAATGTTGAGCAGTGTCGCATGAGATAGACCTCGCAGAGCAGAAAAGGTGCATTTGATCCATGCACTAGTCTGGATGAGTTTATCTTGTTCTTTGACTAAGTCAGCAATAAAGTCATCTATATTTGGCATAGACCAATTAGGACCCAAAGCCCTTTTTTTAGAGTATAATTTTGACACAAAATCTGAATAAGAAGATCCCAATTTGGAAAGAGTTGATAAGATGAGTTGATTATCTTTCTTCTCAATTCCACATTCCTTAATTTGTTGGCAAAGTGATTTAAATTTGGTGAAATATTCTTGTAATGGGGTACTGCCACAATAATGGGTTACACTTTTTGGGACATCCTGATTTTTGTTGAAATCACTTATTTTTAGAAATTTTAATGATTTAAGCCTTAAAAAGGTTCCATTTAAAGGATTTTCATTGAAGAGGGTTTGATCAAACACACTTATATCAAACCCCCTTAGATAGAAACCCGCTAGTTTTAAACCATACCTTTAATGGAGTCTCCTCTATACCTATGAAAATGCTGATAAAAGCCACTTTTGATTTACCTTTTATGGGATCAAATTAATTCATTTAAAATTTATCTTTTGTAAACATATAATCCTTATTATAAGCTTCCCAAAAAGTATAATTTTAAATATATTTAATATTTTTATTATATTTATTTTTTATTTCTTGTGAATGTAGGTTTTTTAATGAACATTGAGGTCTTTGTTTCACACATATGGAAAAATAGGAAAAGAGAGAAAAAAAATTCTAAAAAATACATGTACACTAGCTATTGATGTCCTTATTCCAACAAAAAAAGAATAAGTTAATTCCAATGCATATAAAAAAAGTTATGCAACTAAAAGTATAGTATATCCAAATTATAATTACTCTGACTTAGAAAATTAATTCAAAAATGGGTATGTGCAGGATCATCATGGAAAAAACAAGCCCTTAAGTGGCAATAAATTCAAAAAAATTAGAGTTAGGCAACTTGACGTAAAAATTTGAATAAGTTATCTATATTATTTCAAAAATATGTAAGAATATAATCTATAGAAAATTGAATATAGTTTCTAAATTGCTAGGTTTATTTAAAAAATAAAAAAATCTATTTGGTGAAATTTTGAAATTTCAATGCAATGGTACTTAAATTTCAGGGAAAAAATAAGAATTAGGTGTATGTCTAACCACCCTAACCACAATAAAATGATAATATTTTAGATATAAATAGAAGACACATGTCGTGATGTGATGCATATTTTTTTGTAACTTTTTTCCAAGTGAATAATTAATTATGATTTTTTTATTATAACTTTTAAAAAATATAAAAAATCGTATGTTTGACAACCATAACTTGGTCAAAACTTCATGAAATTCAATTCTTTTTTTTTCAATCCTATATTATGTGAAGCATAGAATGTGACATATGTTTTAGATTCAAAAAATGTGATATCGTTTGAAAGCTATAGATTCTTTTCAATCAGCCTATCAATCAGGACTTTATTCATAATTCAAATAGAAAATGAATAATATTTATTTATTAAATTCAATGTAAAGCATAATTTATATTGGTGGAAAGCTGAGAATCTCCTTTAAAAACCCTTTTCGTTTCATCAATTTTGGGTAAAAAAAAAGTTGTCAGCCACATGGGTCATCATATCACTTACATATCGCCACTTTTTGGCCCATCATGATCCTACACATACCCAAATATATATGCAACAAAAAAATATTAAAAAATATTCATCCACTAGATATTGGTGTTAAAAAAGTGTATTTAAAAAATAGAATTTTATCCTTTCTATAAAAGAATTTATGCAGCTGAAAAAAAAACATCACTTTTTGAAAATGATGTTTAGTAGAAAAAATAAGTTAATAAAGATTACATAAAAGGATTCAAAATTTATTTTTGAATTTATTTTTTAAATATAATTAGAATCTACAAACAAAATATCACAAATCACTAGTTTCCTTCATCTTCAAATTCTTAATGGTTTAGCTTCCATAGGTGTAAGAAAGTGAAGATCTTTTGAAAAATGTTGATTTGAATGTCAAGTTTGGCTAAAAAGTGTAACCCATTATTATGGGATCACCCAATGTTGGGTAATCACTTGGACTTAAGATGATTAAATTATTTTCTAGCTCATGGCCTTTAATTTCATCAACTTTCCCAAATAACTTTTCAAGAGTTGACCATACTTCATGTGGGGTTTTTAATGCCTCCACATGAAATAGAAGTTTTGTTGAAAGACATAAATGCAAGAATCCAAAGGCTTGGTCACACTTATTGAACCACTTTTCCTTGTCCTTGGGAACATTTGGTTCCTTTTCAGTACCCATTGTAACTCTATACAAACCTTTGTTTTTGAGTGTAAGTTGTACATGTTGCTTCCAGTCATCGTAGTTAAAAGGTGTAAGAGGTTTAATTACATGATTGGACTCCATGCTTTTTCAGGTTTACAACTTTTGCATTTTGAGAAAAAAAAAATTGGAGTATTCTAATCACAACTCTCTCTAATATACCCCCCCTTTTTTAATATTCGTTATTTTCCCCCCTATTTGGCACTTTATTTTAGTGCATGTATTGCATACAATAATGAAGGTAAAAAAAAAGGAACTTATATTTAGTGCAATATCACCAACATTTGAATTTTTTTGAAAAAATAAGTACTTAGAAATACCACTTCTAAATTTTCACTTTTTGCAATTTAACACTAATAAATTTTGCATTTACAATAGCAAGGAAAATAAAATATTTTTAAAAGAAATAGGAGAGAGAACTATAGAATAAAATTAAGCCCTCATATGCTCTAAAAAATAGGTGCAAATAACCCCATATGACCATTGCATCCTTGTTTCTGGTTGAAATTGTGCCTCTACATGCAATACAAATTCTAGGAAGGGCATATTTGAGAACAACCCTAAATCATTGGTGGAGAAACGTAGATCTCCAAGTGCAAACAAGGATTTTTCAGAGAAAATCGTGGGTTGGAAGAGAAATAATGACCAATGACTCCATAGTTATTTACAAAATAAAATAAAATTCTATAAGTAGCTAAATTGTACCCAATGGTTGGGAACCGCTTGCCAAGCACAAGCGACTGGTATGATCTTCATGTAAGAAAGGTTATAGCGTATGCCCCTCCTTCCACGTCCATAGATTTCTTCAACCTCTACAAGATTCTTTGATGCTGAGAAGAGGTCTTCATAAACCAATTCACATGCTTGAGCCAAAGATCTCTTAAGCACCTCCACTTGATGCATCAACTGCATCGACTGAATCTATAGGTTTGTGGCCTAAACTAGCCCCCTAAAAATTGTGAAAACGTCTATTTAAAATAGAGAAAATCGGCCCAAAAAGGAGAGAATTAGAATGCAAAAAATAGAGGAATTGACATCAACAATAAAGAAAGACAAAAAAATATGCTAAATGTCCACAAAATGATGGACAAGATAGCTTTATTTCCTTGTTGTAAATCACACTTACTTTAGTCAAAATCGTGCCTCTCAACAGGTGAATATGAGGAGTCGGCAAATAAAATGGCCTTGCACTCAGAAACCGTGCCTATCACTATTCAATCGGGGCATGCAGTGGAAAGATTGGCTCTTCAGAAACAAGGAAATAAATTTGGCAGGGTTAAAATTTTGCCTTCTTTTTTCAGAAAAATGCCTTTTTGTTTTGAATAGGGTCGTGCCTCTTCAATAGAAAAAATAGGAATGAACATGCATGCATTCGTCAATGGCCTGAAAACATCTTTGATCTGGCTTTGATATCATGAAATTTTTTCCAAATCTACAAAGATAGAAGACAAGCACACATAATGCATTAGCATAACTTGATTAATTTAGATAGAAAATATGTACATGATATAAGAGAGATATGAGAATCTAATCTCCATGATTTGAGGATAGAACTCCTCAATCAAATTTTCCACTCTCCATGATTTGAGGATAAGACTCCTCAATCAAGAAATCAAGCTCCATGACAGCTACCTAAGTGTATGATTAACTTATATGCTAACACATATTTTTGGAGCTAACATTGTGATGTAGGTTTCAAAGATTCAAGCAAGCACTCAAAGTCATATTTTAAGCATCAAGATCCACATCCATTAAATCCATTTCATGCAATATAAAGACCAACAATTTAGATTTTGAAATACTTATTCAAGGGTTGGTGAGTTGCAACAAATCATTAATCATTCATCATTCATTTCCACATTTCATTATCTCAATTCAAGGTTTAATTACTGAAATATAAGGTTTGACTAAGGCAAACCCCCATTCACCAAAAATAAAAAAAATTTCCCTCTTGTGTTTGTGTTGCATATCTTAGGTTGGAGAAGGATTGGAGATCTCTTAAAAAAGAAAGATTGGAAAAGTTGTCAAAGTTGCAAAAGTTGTCAAGGCTGTCACCAAATCATAGAAACTCACCAATAGATCTGATTTTTGAATTTTTGATACTGAAACCTAGGTCAAACAAAAGCTACAGATTAATATTAGAGGCTCCCAATTTTTTTAAAAAAACCTTGAGCAGAGACGCATTCACCCATGGGTGAATGAGTCCTAGCTTTCCTTTTGAAACTTCCTTTTGGTGATTGATACATCATGATCTACTCTTCTCAGATGTGGAAGAAGTTTGTTGTTTCTATTAATATTGAAATTTAAATTATTATTTCTAGTTTAAATGAGCATAATTGAGTAGATTTTCTATTTTTAGTTGTAGACATCCAAAAATAACATTATGCATTCCACTGTAACTAACATCATGCATTCGTTTCTTCTACTAATCAATTAAAGCAATTTATTGATTTAATCCTAAGGTTCATCAAGCTTAGTTAAATAAATCAAATTATTTAATTAAGTTCCTAAGGTTCTTCTTATTTGATTTAATAAATCAAACTGATTTAAAATCAAATATCAAATCCCTAAAATCCCCTAAGTTAATTAATCTAAATTAATTGACTTCTAAATCATGATTAGCATTCTCTAGCTTTTGACTCAACTAGAGTCAAATCTAAACTCCTAACCAACCCACCCACTTGCATTAATAAATCAATTTATTGATTTATTAAAAAGAGTTATTTTCCCTCAATAACTCTTATCTTTGACTTTTTTGGACAAAGATTATTCCCCCCAAAACTCTCAACAACATGCATTTATTAACATTTTTCAAATTTGAATGGGCACATTGGCCAAAACTTGCACAAGCTTTGACCAATCCCATTATAACAAGTGTCTCTATCCTATTGGATGGGATTTAGTCCCACATTGCCTAATTTTGGCCTCTCTTCTATCAACTTTTCCTATAAATGCAAGCCATCTTCTCTCATTTCAACAACACACTTTGAAGGCATATAAACTATAGGCAACTTGAGCTCATAGCAACTCTTTGTCTATCTCATTTAGCTTGGAAAAGGGTTGGGAAAGGGATCTCTCACATCTTCATGGAGGGCACCAATCCATCATAGAATAGGTTGTATTTCCTTTTCTCCATGCATGTTTGGTTTAGCTTTAGCATTTTGTTTGGAGTAAATGATCTATTTTATTCTATGAGGATGGCTAAATCTATACAATTCATGTGTAAGATTTCACCATCCTACAAATGGTGCTAGAAGGAGGGTTGAGGGTTGATACTGAGAGTCTTTGTTTCTATCTAACTTTATTTATTTCAGACATTAAACAAAAAAATAAAGTCTTCTTTTTATTTATTTGATGTTTTAGTTCTATCTCTCTGATTTTTGTTTGCTGAAAGTCCATTGTGTGGGTAGAAAGAAAAAAAAAAATGCATTCTTGAGGCATTCTTCTAATAGTTCACATGCCTTGTTTGTTCTTTCATATTTTGTGTACATATCTACCAGCGTACTTGCTACGGTAACATCTAACAAATATTCCTCTCCGTTTCTACTTTGATGGATGTCCATAAATTCTCCTAGGATTTGTGTTTGACATGGGCAACAAGGATATTGACAAAGGTTTGAGGATTTTGTTTTATGCCTGTTAATAGTATTAATTTGTAGAAAATTTTCAGCAGATCTGTTTTAGACTTATCTGGTGATCATTTCTTTTTTATAAGGTTGCGCTGCTTTAAGGCATACTGCGAAACAGATCTCATGCCTCACATTTTGTGCATACCCTGCATTCCATTAGATCACATGTTGGGGAATCATTATGTTAAACAGTTCACATGTCCTTCTTATGTTTACACATGACACACAATGAAATCTCAAATCTCTATCAGTTAAACAGTTCATGCATTATCTCCTATTCAAAGCTTTAATTGATGCATTTGTATATTCTGATTTATTTGTTAGGAATCTGGTATTTGTATGTCTGATTATGTGATTTCCAATTTGAGTAGTATTTACCAGAGGTGTCAATATTTTCTTGGGGAACATCTACATTTTTGGTGTTCTAGTTCATCTCAGTTGATTGAATGTGCACCGATAGGGATTCAATCATTCCATATTCTCACCCGTTCATCCACCCACATGGATGGAAGAAATTAAAAATGAATGCAGGTAGGAGGGATGTTGGAATGATTGGAGAGTTCGGCTTTACACCTGACAGTCGCATTTGCTTAATAGATTTTAAAGCCTTTTTAACCAACCCATTTTGTGCACATGCAGGGATGATGTTGGAACGAACAGGGAGTCTGTCTTTACACCTGCCAACAGTATTTGCTTGTTTTTTATGACTTTTCAATCAAAGTTTTAGCCGCGTGATCCATGAGCTAACGTCTCTTTGAGGTATTCTGTCAAATAGTCCACGTATTCTCTCTCGCAACTCCCCTATCCAACGTAGACTCCCTTCATTGATTATTTAATCTACTCTATCATTTGTCTACTGTTGAGTATTATTACACGCAAGGCTTTCAATAAGAACTCATCGCTTGTATTTCGAGACTTTAAATGTTGGATACCACACCCTGTCTTGGCCGCATGTTGACACAGGTCATGAACTTTAGTTCACACTGTCAAATGCAGTTAAAAGATTTCCAATCCTCTTCAGTAAATCTTCTTGCGCGGATTTCTGCAAATGCTAGATTCTGATAGAGAACATGGTATGGGAATGTATGCTTAATGACCTTGTTCATTGTTCTTTACACCTGACAATAGCATTTGCGTGTGAAAGGATAGAAAGGAGGAGCGCATAAAGCTAAATAATCACAGCCTATATTAAATGTGTTAGGAGGATGTCTTTTCTATCAGCTGTTCTTCCTTTGTCTTCATTTTAATATTAATATGATCTATTTATTGCGCTATAAGGCCTTTGATGAACGTGACTGCAGGTGGCGTTATTTTGTTTATGACTCTTTTTTTACTATGTACCGACATGACATTGAAAAGATCTTTATTTGCTAAGGCTGTTGCAACATTGAAATAATAGTGAAAATAACTATTCCTTGCATCTAAGTTCTTTTTGAAAATGGAATATTTTGACAGAATTAAGATAAAATCTTTTGCAGCCTAAAGATATTTGCAGTCTGATTGTATATTCTTATGCAAATAATGTTTAGCTCAAGCTTAGAGTGAATTTCGAGAATTCCTTGGAAAGGTTGATTCAAATAGTAGTCTCTTTTGTTTTCTTATTGGAAGAAGGCGGGGTTAATGTTAAAATCATATCTTGGTCTCTATATTGAAGTTGCTTGTTTTTTTTGTCCAATATTCAATCACCATATCATTCACATATACTTTATGAATGTTCTTTCTTAAAGCCCAAATTGTTTGTTTTTTTTATTTCTCAAAGAACAACATTCAAAGGGGAGGCATGGTGGGTTTCTTCTTTACTTTCTTGATAATTGGGTTTCTACTAACTTCCATCTTATGGTTAAGGTATTAAGGATAGAAAAATGGTGGATTTCTTACAAACTTTGTGTTGTTCATAGGTTGAAACTAAAGGTACATGGATAAAGGTTGAAATCAAGGTGGATATTTGAAGCCAAGTACCTGATTTGAACGAAGGAGCAAGGTTGACATCAAGATTGAAGTTGAAGGTTGAAGCTAAAGTGAAGGCGAAAAGAGTGGAATTGAAGATTTTTGAGAACAAAACTTGGAAAATAGCATTTTTTAATGCTTGATTTGACAATCTTAGAGCTTCCATTTACTACCCTTTTTTTCTTGTTTTTAGCTAACTCACCTTTCAATTTGGGCTTAAAATCAATCAATGGCTTGATCTTTTCAAAGTTGGTTAAAATTGAACCTTAGACACTTACTAGATTTCAATTCGGGATTAAAATTGAACAAGGCAACTTCACATTTCAATTGGTGCTTTTAAAACGAACTCATAATTGCTCTGAGGAATTTAAAATTGAACATGTGTACTTTGTGTTTTGTAAACCTTTTTGTAAAGTAGTGTCATTAAAAAAGGCGTATGCGCTTCTCTCGCGCTTCATGGCGATCTTGAGAATCAAAAGTCTTTTTGGTGACCCTAAGTTGCATAAAAGATTGCCTCCACACTTCAATTTGGGCATTTTAAAATTGAACAAAACATGCGAGTGTGAGCACGATATATTGCGGAGGTTCTCCCCTTTGTTTTTCAACGAAGGTTGTGTGAATGACGGGATATGTTAGCTCGCTATTGTTTAACTTAGAGGGCCTTCCTTGTGGGAAAAAGTAATCACCCAAGGGAACGACCCAACCGGGAACACGCTAAAGCCAAGCGACTTCCAACCGGTATATAAGTGTGTATTCTTGAGGAAAGTTCAGGAATCACGAGGATTATTTCGACGAGATGGATAGCAATGGACTCTCGCCGATGTTGGATAATCCCCCACGAACGGAATGCCCGAATTAGAACCCCTTGTTTAGAAATTGGCCAAAACCTTGTCTATCTTGTTGGTGCAAAAGGTTATGTCCTTTGAAGCCGCCCCACATAACATGTGGTCTTGTTGTGGAAATGGAAAGTATGCCATGGGAGATTCATGGGTACTAATGCTTGGCTGACCCGAATAAGTGAGTGTCGTGGAGGGGAGCCAGTGTGGTTAAGCATTTAGCCATTCGCACAAGATATGCGCAGCTGGATTTATCCAAGTGGGAACCCAACAAGGTATTGTCTCATCAACCTAGGAGTGTGAAAGTGCTTGGAAAAAACACATTGCTTGATCTTGAAAACATTTGGAAAACAAACATACACAAAAACCTTGAAATTTCAAACACCTTGTGGGGAACAAATACCTATTGACGAACTTGCCCACTCTTGCTTTCCCTAGGAATCACATTCCTAGAGGTTTCTAAGTGTGCAAATTCTATCATCATTTGTTTCCAATAAGGATAAACATAAGGAACTTTTTCCCTATTTTCCTCAATTTCCACACAAAGGACATTGTGGGATGAGAAAGAGAATGGGACACTAGACATATAGTTTGAAAACCTAAGCAAGCAAGTGTCTTGGATAAAAAGAACCTCATTTAACCAAGATTAAGAGACAAATTGGATTACACATGTGTTGTCTAACATGATTTCCCGCAAGATCAAAATCCCAAAACCAAAGTTCAAGAAGCTTAGTCTAAAAGCTCATGAGGAGCGTCTTGAGAGACTTTTCAAATTCAGGGAAAGATTGGTTTATAACTTTTACAGAAAAGCCTCAAGGAACAATCCAGCATTATATGCATTTTATTGTCAACAAAATCCCGAATTGTTTCAAAGATTTGCATTTCTCCCATAGGAAGTCAAGCATGTTCTTCAACACCGAGGTTTTGTAGAAAGAGAGTCACATCTAGGTTAAGGGTCAAGATCAAAGTTGTCATTCCCATTCATTCATCCATCAAATCAAAGTATCATTTCATCAACAAACCTTTTTGAGAACCCTAGAATCAAACATCACGCTAAACTTAGAGGGCTAAATCAACATCATCATATCTTGGCTTAACACACTTAGCCAACATAGTCTCAGATCATTGAACAAATTTTCTTTGAGATAACACAACTTCTTAAAGTCTATTAGTTCTCCAAAACATTGGCATAACACACTTTGTCAATTCATCCATTTTTATGCAAGTTCCCTTAGGATAACACAACTTCCTAGGGAAAACAACTTCACAACCAATCTTGTTTGACTTAATGCATCTAGTCAAATTATCACATTCAAATCAAATCAAAATCCCTTTCAAAGTTTAGCACACACATTCAAAAAGTTTTCCAAAGGTTTCATTCACTCATTCCATCCATTTTAACCCATCACCATCATCACCATCTTTGATGTTTTAGCTACCCTAGTTTTTCTCTTTTTGGACTTAAAGGATTAGGATCGAACAAATCCCTATTTTTATGGTCCAAACAAGATCTCAACACAAGAAGGACATGGAGAATATTAGAGACATATCAACTTCTATGGACATGAGTCATCTAAATATCGAAGTGAACCTAGTACGATCAAGCAATCCCCCAAGCAACTCTCCCTTATCATCACAAAATCTTCAAGAGGAAAGACATAGGGATGACACCAGAGGAAATCATGGAAATGATTCAAAATCCTAAGAACCATAAAATTGTTAGTGCTATGTTCAAATGCATAAATTCAATGGAAAGAGGAGGGGACATACCCCCTCCCAACCTTAACACAAGCACTAGTGCAGTTGCATCCCCGTTGTCAAACATCAATCAAGAAGTACCTTGCATCACCTCAATCATCACACCAGCCTCCCTGATTGTGAACAAGGGGAGTTCCATGTTCCAAGAATTGCAAGAACACCACCTTGTGACTAATGAAGAAGCAATCATCACCCCTACATTTATTCCGGAAAACTCATTTCACCCTTACATCCCACTCACATTTCATAATCCCGCTGGTTCATCCTCATTTCACCCCACACCAGCTTATCAATTGAACATACCAACTCCCCCACCGCATGAGGAAGTTGGTTTGCTTGGGACGACAGAAGCTATCAATCCTTTCTCTTTCCAAAGTGGTGCGTCATCCCTTCCCCCGCTTCCTTTCACATCTGCATCGCCTCCTGGAATAGGTCTTCCACCTTTAACCATCGAAAATTTTGCTAATCCAAGCAATCCGACCACCACTTTGAACCCGCTTCTTTTTCCCATATCCTCACAACAAATCACAACCATTCCTATCACCATGGTTAATACATCTATTGGTCCTCAAGTCTCCCAAAGCATGCCCCATCAAGGACCAATTATCTCAACCATCCTGCCCACAACCCAAATCACAGTCACAACCACAATCCCTCCACCCGCCACGACAGTTGGCATGATTCCTGCTCCACCACCAATCCCACCGCCAAAGCACAACACGACCAATTCAATCTCCATCATGTTGCAAAAGGAAATCCAAAAACAACAAGCTGCACAAGTGCAAGCACAAGCTCAAGCTCAAGCACAAGCCGCACAAGCACAAGCACAAACTCAAGCTCAAGCACAAGCCGTACAAGCACGAGCACAAGCACAAGCTCAAGATCAAGCACAAGCCACACAAGCACAAGCACAAGCGCAAGCGCAAGCTCAAGCCCAAGCTCAGGCTCAAGCCCAAAAAAAGACACAAGCTCAATACCAAGCGCAATTGCAAGCAATCCACCTGCAAGCCTACCACCAAGCCCTGCAAGACTTTCAGGCACAACACCAAGCTAAACAACAAGCTTTATTGGCACAATAGCAGCTCGACCAACAACAAGCATTGTTGGCAAAACAGCAGCTAGACCAACAACAAGCGTTACTAGCTCAGCAACAACTTGACCAACAACAGGCTTCATGGGAACAACAGCAGATGGACCAACAGCAAGCGCTATTGGAACAGCAACAGCAAGATCAACAACAAGCGTTGTTGGCACAAATGCAAGCTTACCAACAAGCCCTAAACGCACAACCAAGCTCGCAGCAAACACCGACCAGTACGCTCCCCACCCATCAAAAACCTCCAACACCTCACCACTCATTCATCCCACCCCCCGACCCAAGCAAGGATGTTGCAACACAGATCAAATTGCTTTCGCAGCAGGTGTTGGATTTGCAAGCAGGAAAAACCACAAGGACACCAGGCAACTTGTGCCCTTATCCATTCGATAGAAGTCTCACCATGGTATCGTTTCCAAAGGGATTCAAGATCCCCAAATTTGATAAGTACAATGGAACGGGCAACCCTGAAAACCACATCAGGGAATTTCAGGTGCACTGCATGGAAGTCGCATATGATGACACATATCTTATGCGGCTCTTCCCCTGAAGCCTAACTGGTCCAGCTATGGAATGGTTTTCTCGCCTACCCACGGGCATTAAAACATTCAAGGAAATTGTGGAGGCTTTCCTTAAAAATTACGCTTTTAATATGGGTGCGGATGTCAGTTTAGAAGAACTATCTGCACTCAAACAAAGAAGAGGAGAGTTATTTGCATCCTTCTTGCAAAGATGGCGATCCAAGGCCAATCAGAGCAAGTGGGCCATGCCAGAGGAACAACAAGTTTTCACCATCATAGCCAACTTAGATGAAAACCTGGCGTTCTACCTAAAAATGCAGTGCATCACATCTTATGATCAACTAATTCCAAAAGCGCTTAACATCGAAAGAGCCCTTACTGCGCGAGGAGGTGCACCTACATTCACTCCGACGCAGGATAACCGCCCGTCCAACAACTACAATGATAAACCTCGAACATGGTCGAGGAACAAAAATATCACGAATGACGGCGTGGTTGATGCTAAGGTAGTCATCAGTGCTCCTAAGCAAAATACCCAAAATCATCATCATCCGCAAACTCATAACCACAACAATGTGTAGGCTAATGCGGTAGTAGCACAGTCACAACCACCTTCCACCAGCCAAGTCAACAATGTGGGTAATCAAGGAGGACCACCTCCCCGCAACAAGTTTCCCCCCAAGAGGAAGTTCACAGCCCTTGGCGAATCGATTGAGTCTATCATGAAGAAATTGGTCAAAGAAAACCTAATCAAAATTTCTAACTCTGAACAATACACAGAGCCCATGACCAAACTGCCGTGGTACAACGAGAATCTCCTGTGTGACTTCCACAAAGTTAAAGGACGCACCACCGCCAACTGCATGAGACTCAAGAATATCATCCAAGACCTCATCGAGGATAAGGTCATCAACATCGAGCAGGCGGCCGGAAACCAAGACCTAAAAATTTACATGAATCCGATGCCGAATCATAATTAGGGAAATAACCAAGGGAATAATAAGGGTAAACAAAAGTATGCTAGTGCCAATCTAGTATACGAGGAGATAGTCGGATGTGTCGACGAGTTGGTCACTGTCATAAATATCAAGGGAACCAACAATGACTGTGGAGTCACCACACGAGGCAGAAAAGTTACCATTGCCAGGGCACCTGCTAAGACCCCCATTACCAACACAAAGGCCGTTCCCTATGATTACAATGTAATTGACCAACTAAAGAGAACACCCGCACAAATATCCATCATGGAATTACTAAAAATCTCCGCCGCTCATCGACAGATCCTGGAGGAAGCACTAGTTGCCTCTACCATCGTTGCTACCCTTGACACAGAGCAATTTCAGGCTATGGTAGGTAACATCGTTACCCCGAATCTCATCACATTTTCGGACCAAGATTTCCCCCCGCAGCCATCTCATAACCGGGCACTTCACCTCCAAATCCGAGTTCATAAAAAGAAAGTCAAGCGAGTCCTGGTAGATGGTGGTGCAGGTCTTAATATTTGTTCTCTAAAACTTATAAAGAAATTCGGATTCGCCGAGGATTCCATCAATAAAAACAAAAGTATCACCATAAGAGCATATGATGACCAAGAAAGAGTGTCTCAGGGCACTATCAAGATCCCCATCCAAGTGGGGCCAGCAACCATGGAAACAACTTGTCAAGTTCTTGACCTTGATTTCCCATACAACATCCTCCTAGGACGCCCATGGATACACGAAATGAAGGCAGTGGCCTCAACCTATCATCAGCGCATTAAGTTCTCATAG
Source organism: Sequoiadendron giganteum (assembly GCA_007115665.2). NCBI lineage: Eukaryota > Viridiplantae > Streptophyta > Pinopsida > Cupressales > Cupressaceae > Sequoiadendron > Sequoiadendron giganteum. The sequence continues at coordinate 779,049,726 of CM021102.1, forward strand.
CAAAACGAGGAGGTTACCATATATGGGGATCCCGAACCCTTCGCCTATTGCAAAAACTTGGAAGCCAAGTTTTACAAGATCCCTCAAGTACCTAAAAATGATGAAGGACCATCCACTTCATACATAGACCCAGCTAATCTCGCCTCCACTTCTGCGACAGAGACACCCGCCATCCCCGACATATCCGAGATCAACAACATGATACAGGACAATGGATGTGGTGATTATAGAATGAAGAGAAATGCTTTTGTTGTAGGAGAGTTACCACAATCTCCTAGATCACATGGGCAACCACAATTGACTCAAACACCTGTCCGCACTAGAATAGAACCCTCTGGATTCCACAGTTGGGGGGATCTCAGTCAGGAAAATATGGATGAGGAGGACATCACAAACACTCTATACCAAGATGAAAGACCCACTCCCACCCTACCCATGGAGGAAATAAATAGAGGGTTACAAATGATGTTCGGCATGGGCTATAACAGGAATGAAAGCCTAGGAAGAAATAGTGATGGATGGTTGGAGCCCATCATTGTAGAAAGAAGAACGTAGAACCTTGGCCTCGACTGTACCCCTCTGAGTATAACTGTGCATGGCAGAAGTGTTCCTAATAGGGTAGTCAGGTCCTCTCCTCAGGTCTCGACACCTAATCTTAGATTACCCGTGTCCACAGGCCTACCTCTCGATAACTTCACATTTGACATAACTGACGTTTGTAGTAGCAGTGATGACGATGACACCATAGGTGGCCTACCTAGGCTCTTTGAAGATTCCACCTTACTGATGATTAATGTCTCACTCATTGAGCCAATCCAACAAACCCACCAAATCCATTTGGTGTACCCCCAACTCATCGATCATGACCAACGAGGATCGCCGATTCTAGACTCGTTCGAAAACGATGAGGCTCTCTCGGAATTCATGGGACTAAGGGATACTATTCCATGTGGAGATCACAAGGCAGGATTTGATATCACTCTAGACACACAAGCATACTATGGGGAGATGATTGAGTCCTTCAGTCACAAAAGAAAAAGATCGAGAATAAGCTTAGAGTTATTGAGTGAAAACCACACTGTGGCACTCTCTAACCATAAAATAGTAAAAATAAAGGATGCATCCAATGGCGAAAACCTCTCTGAGGCGCTAGAGGATGAAGGATTCAATCTTCCCCCTACTGCTCTACACCAGGAGAAGTCAATAGTATTGGTAGAACAGTGCAACTCGGTCAACTTAGGAATAGAATCAGAACCACAAATTACCTTCTATGCAGAATCCCTCCTAGAAGAAGAACAAAAACTACTGGCAGCTTTCCTAAAGGAGAGAAAGGTAAATTTTGCATGGACCTATGCAAACATGCCAGGCCTAGATCCTGAAGTAGTAGTGCATCATTTGGCCGTTCACCCTGGAGCAAAACCAGTTAGATAGAAGCTAAGGAAGATGCACCCACAAATAGCCTTGCTTGTAAAGATTGAACTACAGAAACTTCTGGATGTTGTCTTCATACGCCCGATCGACTATCCAGAATGGCTATCTAACCTCGTACCAGTCTCAAAACCAAAAGGGGGCATCCGCATCTGCACTGATTTCAGAGACCTAAACAAAGCATGTCCTAAGGATGACTTTCCACTACCCAACATTGACATGATAGTGGATATGACGGCCGGACATGAGATGCTTTCCCTAATGGATGGTTTCTCGGGGTACAATTAGATATTGATCACAAAAGAAGACCAACACAAGATAGCATTCACATGTCCGTGGGGCACCTACTGCTGGAATGTAATGCCATTTGGGTTGAAGAATGCAGGAGCTACCTACCAAAGAGCCATGACATTAATCTTCCACGACATGATCCACAAAACAGTCGAAGATTATGTAGATGACATACTTGCTAAATCAAAGAAGAGACAAGACCATATAGCAACTCTAAGTGCTATCTTTGATAGGCTCGAACAATATAAGGTTAGACTCAACCCGAAGAAGTGTGTCTTTGGGGTACAATCAGGGAAGCTGCTAGGATACATAGTTTCAATGAGAGGGATAGAGGTAGACCCTGCAAAGGTAAAAGCAATCCTCGAAATGAAACCACCAAGAACGTTGAAACAACTAAGAGGATTGCAAGGAAGACTCCAGTCCATCCGAAGATTCATAGCACAATTGGCAGATAAACAAATTGCCTATTCACACCTACTTCACAAGGGCGTAGCTTTCAGATGGGATGACAAATGCGAGCAAGGATTCAACAAAATAAAAGAATATCTACTTACACCACCTGTATTGATGCCACCAATTGTGGGGAAATCACTAATCCTATATATCTCTGCAACAACAGCCGCCCTGGGGGCCCTTTTAGCCCAACATGATGAAAAGGGAACCGAGCGGGCTATCTACTACATCAGCAGAACAATGGTGGGACATGAGCTCAATTACACGTTAATAGAGAAAGCTTGCCTAGCATTGGTATTTGTGGCTCAGAAATTCAGACACTACATGCTAGTGCACCAAATCAAGTTGATTGCCAAAATAGACCCTCTAAAGTACCTATTGACAAAAGCAGCACTTACAGGTAGAATGGCTAAGTGGGTAATGATATTATCTAAACATGATATCAAGTATGTAGAATGAAAAGCCATAAAAGGGCAAGTCATTGCGGATCAGCTGGCAGAAGCTCCCCTCTACATGGATAATCCACTCATATCAGAATTCCCAGATGAGTCCCTTTTTAACCTTGGTGCAGCAAACCACTGGAAGTTATACTTTGATGGCTCTCACACACAACATGGGTCAGGAGCTGGTGTGTTTTTCATCACGCCGCAAGGAGACTGCATACCTAGATCATACAAGCTGGCATTCCCTTATACGAACAATATAGCAGAATATGAAGCTTTGACCATAGGACTCAAGATTGCAGCACAATGGCGAATCATGGCACTAAAAGTCTATGGCGACTCGCAACTTATCATCAACCAAGTCAATGGCGAACACCAAACCAAGGATGATAAGCTCACACCATACAAGAAGGTGGTAGAAAGCCTCAAGGAATCTTTCATCGACATTACGTTTGAGCAGATACCAAGGACAAACAACAGAGCGGCTGATGCAATGGTGACAATTGGATCCTTACTCGACATCCCTCGTAATGTCTTGAAACATGAATTCCTCGTAGAGCAGCTTCTCGTACCCACATTCGAGGTACCAGAGTCAGAATACGCATGTGAACTCGTTGGTCCTGGTGATCTTTGGTATCATGATATATACACCTACCTAAAGTTAGGATTCCTCCCCACTGACATCACCCCGAACCTAAAACGCACTTTCATCAAAAGGACTTCACGATTCGTTATCCTAGGAGAGACCCTCTTCCGTAGGAGTACCGATGGAACCCTGTTACATTGTTTAAAACCCGAGGAAGCCCTGACTGCTCTAACCGAGGTACATAATGGCACGTGTGGGTCACACTCAAGTGGTATGACCTTGGCTAAAAAGTTGCTAAGAACAGGGTACTACTGGCCGACGATGGAAAAAGAGGCACACAATTTTGTCAGAAAATGCTTGCAATGCCAATAGCATGGAGATCTTATTCATGCACTAGCTCAAGAACTGCATCCTATTGTTACACCTTGGCCCTTTTCACAATGGGGGCTTGATCTCATTGGTAAAATATCACCCACCTCATCCAATGGCCATAAATTCATTATCACTGCCACCGAATACTTCACTAAGTGGGTTGAAGCAATTCCCATGACCTACATCACCGGAAAGTAGATATCCAAGTTTATCCTAAATTAGCTCATTTGTCGGTACGGTGTCCCCCAATCCATTATCTCTGATAATGGGACGCCCTTCAAGAATCAGGATGTCCATGACTTGTGTGAAAAATTCAAAATCAAGCATCGCTTTTCCACTCCATATTATCCACAAGGCAATGGCCAAGCAGAAGCTACAAATAAAACCATTTTGAAAATCCTCAAGAAAACAGTCAATGACTCTGGTCGTGACTAGCATCTACAGTTAAATCCTGCCTTATAGGCCTACCACACCAGCATCCGCACGCCAACAGGTGCCACCCCATTCTCTCTGGTCTACGGATCAGAGGCCATACTCCCCATTGAGATCGAGCTCCCATCACTAAGGATATCACTGCAAAACCTTATCAGAGATGAGGAATACAGGGTCACAAGGCTCAATGAGCTGGAGTTACTAGATGAAAGGCACATGGATGCCCTTAATCATCTACAAGTGTACCAGAATCACCTAAAAAGGAGCTACAACAAGAAGATCAAACAAAGCACTTTTCAAGTTGGTGACCTCGTGTTGAAAGAAAACCAAAAGAACGTGCCAAATCCAGATACAAAGGGAAAGTTTGAGCCCAACTGGCTGGGACCTTTTGTCATCACTGTAAGTTACACATCAGGGGCATATCAACTAGCAACACCAGAAGGCGAGCCTCTGCAGGAGCCTCTGAATAGCTCTCATCTCAAAAAGTTTTATGCCTAAACCTTGCAAGGTATAGAACCAGAAAATACAAAAACAATCAGAAAAAGTCCTGAAAAAATGGTTACCTCGATGAAAACCTGGCAAACAGGCATCTTGGTGACAACAAAAAAATCAAAAGATCAAAAAATCCAAAAAAATCAGAAAAGGATTGAAAAATACTAAAGAGAAAAAATCGTCCTCTAGTGAAAACCACTTCGGTGGTGCTTTGGGTAAGTACCTTGGTGAAAACCTGGCAAACAGGCGTCAAGTGTAAATAAAGTACCTTCCCCATCTATCAGGATCTGCACAACTCATCCACTCCATCAAATTCCACTTATCCGCTCGCATCCATACCATAGCCTGCGTTGGTATCTGTACTATATTCCACCATTGGAACTACTTGGCATTTCAAAGGTCAGCATGTCCCGCCTTTATCAAAGTAGTCTATCGCACCACACTGGGGGCACGTTCTCGCAACATCGGATTGGATTCATGTATATTCTCGTGATCTTTTTCAAAATTCATCAAAAATTCCAAAAACATTTAGAAAATTCATCAAAAATTCCAAAAACATTCAGAAAACTCATTCAAAAAACCAAAAACATTTAGAAAATTCATCAAAAATTCAAAAAACATACAGAAAACTCATTCAAAAAACCAAAAACATTCAAAAAATCCATCAAAATTTTTGAAAACATCTGGAAAAATCATCAAAAATCCAAAAACATGTCGAAATATCAGAAAATCTTCAAAAATTTCATCATTAAGTCTTGTCAGTTTTTTCTACCTTGTCGAACTATGTCATCTCTGAGCTTGAACGTAGGTAAGGCTGATTTTTGATGATCCCCCGAGACGGTTGGGTCAGTCCTTTAGGTGTCCGTCACATTGGCAATCCGTTTGCCCATCTAGTCTACATCTTAAGTCAGTCCTTTAAGCAATAAAATGGCAATCCATTTGTCCACATTATCATCAAGTCAGTCCACCACCAGTCGAACTACGTGGTCTCTGCGTATATAACGTAGGCAAGGCTAATCTATGGATGAGCTCCCGAGACCCCTAGGATAGGTCTTTAAGATAGTCTGTTTGTTGTAAAATCTTGAAAATACCAAAAACATTGGAAAATCTTGAAAATACCAAAAACATTTGTAAAACATCTCAAAATTCCAAAAATAGCCTCAAAACATTTGAAAAAACCAAAATGGTGCATCCATTTCATCTTGCTTTCACCCGTGATTGTCATCACTCATAATAAAATCATCGTCGCTTTCACCCTTTGGTGAGTTAGTCAGAAGCAAGTTTAGCAGGTTCCAAAGTGAACCCCTTAATCATCAAAGTCTCAAGTCTAAGTCAGTAAGTCAGCAAGTTGGTCAACTCAGAGTATCAATAGCTTATCACGCAATCAATCTCACCAAAACCCTAATCACTACATGTCCTAGGATGAAGCTTTCCTACGATGGACATAAGCATCAGGTACCCCACAGTAGTTTAGCCTTGGCAAACGATACGAAGAACATCAACTTGTTTGTTTACTTTATTTTGGTCTTTTTGACTTATCTTATTTTGCGCTCATTACAAGGACCTCTCGATGATGCCTAAACAAAACAGGTTTAGAGAGAAAGGAATGGGGCAACGATCATTATCTTTTTATCTATTGTGCTTGTTGTATATTCTTGTAAAATAACTTCGTCATGCATACTTTGTTTTGTTTGTAGGAAGGATGTTTTAGGTATCTTGTTGACCACATAAGAAGGCTTGCCTTTTTATGTTTTGGTCCGAGATGTTTATGATATCTGAACTGCATTCTGAATAAGGTTATGTTTGTCAAGTGTGAACAAGAGTACTCCTATCTGATTGTCGAGTCAAAGTCCATCACACTAGGTGCAACGCCATCCTGGTTCTTAATACCTTGATGCATCGCATCTACATGTGTTATCAAACATAAAGAAAGGTATGCTCTTTTCCCATCCCTAGATAAGCAACACATCATCATCATTCATCGTCATATCCAATAAAGTCTTGATGACTAGGAGACTTATTGGACTTCTACATTCTTCTTCTTCCCTCTCGTTCTTCTATCTTCTGTCACGCTAACAATGCATCCATCTTACATCCGTATTCTCATTTTGCATAATCATGTCATACCATCATATCAGGACAACATCATCCATCTCATCCATCTCACATACATTGCATAATCATTTAAAGTTGTTTACGATAATATAAATTTGTTATTCTAAGCATCTTCCAAACATCTCATCTACATCATCATTACCATCCATACATCCATTTTGAACCTCTTTGTCGCGAGATCCACCTCAAATTGTATCTTTTCGGTTGATCTCTCGAGGGGGCAATGTACTAACGTACTTATTTTCCACTGGGGCATCTGAAAAAACCAAAGAATTTTTAATTTCGATGTCGGCAACATCATTCTTTGAACCAATGCAACAAGTACATTGCTTCAAAGAGGGGCAAAATGTAGACATCCAAAAATAACATTATGCATTCCATTGTAACTAACATCATGCATTTGTTTCTTCTACTAATCAATTAAAGCAATTTATTGATTTAATCCTAAGGTTCATCAAGCTTAATTAAATAAATCAAATTATTTAATTAAGTTCCTAAGGTTCTTCTTATTTGATTTAATAAATCAAACTGATTTAAAATCAAATATCAAATCCCTAAAATCCCCTAAGTTAATTAATCTAAATTAATTGACTTCTAAATCATGATTAGCATTCTCTAGCTTTTGACTCAACTAGAGTCAAATCTAAACTCCTAACTAACCCACCCACTTGCATCAATAAATCAATTTATTGATTTATTAAAAAGAGTTATTTTCCCTCAATAACTCTCATCTTTGACTTTTTTGGACAAAGATTATTCCCCCCAAAACTCTCAACAACATGCATTTATTAACATTTTTCAAATTTGAATGGGCACATTGGCCAAAACTTGCACAAGCTTTGACCAATCCCATTATGACAAGTGTCTCTATCCTATTGGATGGGATTTAGTCCCACATTGCCTAATTTTGGCCTCTCTTCTATCAACTTTTCCTATAAATGCAAGCCATCTTCTCTCATTTCAACAACACACTTTGAAGGCATCTAAACTATAGGCAACTTGAGCTCATAGCAACTCTTTGTCTATCTCATTTAGCTTGGAAAAGGGTTGGGAAAGGGCTCTCTCACATCTTCATGGAGGGCACCAATCCATCATAGAGTAGGTTGTATTTCCTTTTCTCCATGCATGTTTGGTTTAGCTTTAGCATTTTGTTTGGAGTAAATGATCTATTATATTCTATGAGGATGGCTAAATCTATACAATTCATGTGTAAGATTTCACCATCCTACATTAGTTTTTCTCCCAAATTTTTTGTTCATATTGAAACCCATGTCCTCAATCATAAGGAAATCAATAGATTCCTTGATTGAGTTGACTTACCTAAGGGTTGTAAGTCAATTCTTTGTGTGCATCTCATTTCCTAATGAAATAAAGGAAAATAGGTCAATATATATCATTTTGGTGAACCCCCTCTCATAACGTAACCTATTTTTCATTGTTTCACCTCCTAACACATACCTCAAAAATTCTTGAACAAATTATAGTGCATAAATTTTTTAAATCACCAACAATGTTGAAATAACCATTAACTAACAACAACCTTCAAGATCACTGGAATTGTGTGTTGCTATGTACTAACCTTAGCTTTCCTATTTAGAAAAGAATCTATATCCCTACCTAGCTTCAATTTTTTCACTATAGCCTTTGATGGATGGATGCCAACATTCAATTAAACAAGATCTGATGGCATAGAGTTCAATGTTCTAGGCCAGTTTTGCTAAAGTGAAACTTGAAAAATCACCTCTTCTCACATCAAAATTCTTCAATCGCTTCCCTGAAAAATAGGCACATGCTTTTTTTATTATGGATTATTACCAAATCCAATTTCTTTCATTATTCTCACACCAAGCATTTGAATAGCAAGAATCATCTCAAAAATGTATTCTTGAATGTATGAGTAAAGATTCCCAGATTTACCATTTGTGCTCTCATTCACTAAAAATGTAATCAATGTGTAACTTATGTAGCATATCATGATTTACTACAATGTATTCCTTTAGAGAACTTTATTACATTGTATCCTTCCTGTTGGTTCCCAAATCAGCAAAATGCTAGGATCTAAAAGATAGCCAAACTTTATACTCAACCCCAACACTAGACTTGGCCAACTTAATAGAAAATAAGCAATTTCCCCTTCACTTCAGGCTTTGCAAGACCTAGGCAGGTAGACCTTGGTAATACTCATGGATTCCTAGACTTTTCAAGAGATTATTACATTTAAGCAGATTTCTCTCAATATATTTAATCAAAATGGAAATGATTCAAACCTAGAATTAGCTTAATTTTGATTCCATATCACCTACTCATCCATGAGAGAAAAAGTAATGTAAAAACTACACCTAATAGCAGGAGAGTATAGAAGAATTTTTATAATTTGATTTGTTTCTAGAAAAAAAAAATCAAGCCTCCAATAGACTAGTGCATGATCCTGAGTCATAGAATCAAACATGAAACTATAGTAGAAATAATATGAACAAATGGAGCTAAATCAATGCATTTCAAGATGTTAATGCCTTACATTAACAAATCCACATATATTGCCATCAAACTCTTCTTATAAGTCTAATCTATGCACCCAAAACCACAAGTATTTACTCAAAATATTTTAATTCTTCCCTTGGAAGAAACCAATGAATAAACATTACTATCACATAAAACACTGTGAAGAAAAATTTCAAATACCTTTGATATTTTGAAAATTGTATGGACTTGAATACAAAACTTGAGATTATAACTATTTGAACAAAGAGATTTAACTCTTTCCTTGAAAGAGACCAGTGAGAAAACAATACATTTATAGAAGACCTGTAAAGTTGAATCAAAACCTCTTCAAAGTATTTAGTTCATATAACTAGAAGTGTACAAAAGTGGAGACAACTTCATGACAATAACATTGCAATTCTAGACACTAATTCTCTTATTCATAAAACCAAACCAATGTAATAATATTTCTAATCTGCAACTTAAACCTCGACACTACCCTATTTACATGCTTGGAAAATAAAAATTCCAAAACCCTATACAAAAGAGAAAGAAGCAAAATAAAAGGAAGAGGAAAGAGCTCTAGATTTAATTTGATTTTTTGAAATGTCTTCTTCAAATCTTATTTGCATCTGCCATTTGTCCTTCTTCTCAACTCTCTCTCTACAACTAAAAAATATTCCTTTTGATATGCACTTTTCCCCATTTGCTCTAACTCAAAATATGCCCCTGTCATTCTTGTGCAAGCACTCTTTACTTGATGAAAATAATTTTCCTTGCACCTTTTGTCTTTACCTCTTAATCTCATGCATCTTTTTACCCTGCCTATAAAAATAGTTTTACTACTGCAATTTCACTTAAGAGTGAAAAATATTCACCTCTGGATAAAACTCATTTCACTCGTAATTAAAAATTGCAAAAGAACCATGTGCCAGTCATTAGAAATCATTGTTAGGCGTTTTTGTCTTGAATGGAATTTTGAAAACTATTGAAAAAACATTACAAACACTTCCAAGATGTGAGAAATGGTTGGAAATGGATTTCCAATCATGTAAGTCATTTGTTTGTTGCAGTTGGACGTGTAAAACAATTTATGAGCATTTTAGATCATCATATCAGCTAATTTCTACAATTTGAATGCTCCAAAACCTCCCCTAACTATTAAAATATGGATAGAACACTTATTCAATCCATAAGAAATCCTTGTAAAGGCTGAAAAAATCGAAAAAGTGGCTTCCCCGCCAACCTGCGCCCTTCTGAAAACCCATCCCTTTGCACTTATAGGCTGGCGGGCAAAGGCTTTGTGAACAATTTCTTCAAAAAATATTTCATTATTAAACCTTTAAAATTATTTTTAAGTCCTCCCCCAAACATTTAAAACATACAGAATGCTTTAAATCTTGCAAAATTTGAAAGTTGCAAAGAGGAAAAACTAATTTTCTTGCTAGCAAAATGATGAATTTTTTTTGCTCACAAACGAGACCACTTGGAGCCTTGATTTTTTGCGAGCGATCCTAATCAATTATTTAGGGAAAACCCATTCCCTTAAAACTTGCATTGCCGAAATATTTCTAGGGCCTCCTTTGTAAACTAGTATGTCAGATGCCTTTGCCGCAACTATAATGCATTAAAATAATGCATCATGTGACCTCCATTTTTGATGAAAATGGAGGTGAAGATGTTTTGGACCAAAATTAGAAAAATGGAGGTGAAGATGTTTTGGACCAAAATTTGAAACTTTCTGGAACACCCATTTTGACCTGGTTGTAGCCAGAAGATAATTAAATGATCCATTAAAACTCATCCTGGGAGCTTGGAACTGAGCAAGCATGTTACCATATGTCAAATTAATATGTTCACCAAGAGGTTTTGCATGAAATTCAACTAGCTTCAAATTGTGACTCTCCAAAGTAGGTCACTTAGGCATATTTTGCAGATGTACTTTTGAGTGTGCAGAAGGGAAATTTTTCAATATGGGCCTTCAAAATCTAAATTTTTTGAAGGTTCCATCACTACACATGCCCATATGTGGGATGCTCTAACTCCAAAATTTTGTGTACATAGATCAAGGACTATCATATTTCAACATACATGTATCAATTAGCTCTAATAACATATTAAGACCATAAAGTTTAATGATCATTATTTGAAGATTACAACTACATTTATAGAAATGGAGGAAGTGGTTGAACAGAGAAAGCAATTGAACAAATACATACTCATTTTCATATCTCCATTGTATCGCTAGTAATATAATGTAATATGCTAACAATTAAGTATTTTGAAATTCAAACCAAGTTTAGTTTATACGAAATAATTCCGCAAAAGCATTTATGGCTAAAATACTTCCTACAAACACTTTCATCTTAAATAGTCTATTTGGTAACATATGTGGCAAAATAACCCCTCTTTTAGAGAATATTCAATAAAAATTAACTTAACTCTAGTTTTCTCCACCAAGATTACTTTCGTAAAAATCTAAAAATGCCCTTTTGTAGATATCTAGGTCTAGATTAACTTTTTAATATATTTTGATTATTTTGATTGTTATTTTTATTTTATTATAAATTAATTAATGTAATCAAACTTGGAGTTAATTCGATATTAAAATATGTTTTATTTTTTTATTTTTTTCCTAAATAAATTGTCTTATCTTAGAGTGTATCTTATTATGTTTCAAAATATTTAAATTTTCCTTGTAATGTATCTAACATTCATACAATTAATTCTATCCCTTCCCTACAATATTTTGATTAGATTCTAAGATAAATATCATCACTTACATCCTTGATGTCTTTACCAAACATGGGGAGTTTAGTCCCATTTGTAGTCATCCTTTTAGGGTTTGAAGGTGTATTTAATTTAATATTTTATTTAGGGACTATACTTAGACCTTATTGAGATTACTTTATTGGTTATCTCTATCTTTTCCTTAGGTCTTTTGTGTCAAGTTTTACTTTTTTGGTTTCATTAACCTTTCTTTTGTACCTTTATCTCTAGGTAATTAAATTTCAAAGTATTTAGTACCTAATACTACCTCAAAATATTACACACACTCTCTTCTTACTCTCACTCTTTCTATCCTAAGCAAGTATCCAAGACTTATTTATTTTTATAAACTCTTTTTTTTAATTTATCATGGGGGGTTACTCTTGGTCTAGGAGGCTAACGTCTTTAAGGTTTCTTTTCATCTTTAAAGAAGAATATTTTGGTAATTTTTTATTTATTAGTGATATTATTAATTGATATTGGACTAGATCTGATCATTCTTTTAATGGTTCAATTTTATTATCTTATATTATATTCTCGCATATTCTTTAGGTTTTTTGTAATTCCAAACTTCTAAACATTTATATTAGTGAAAGTACAATCTATTTAAACATAATAGCCAACTATCAATTAGTATTGGATCTAGTCTTTTCTCATATAGCATATCAACCACAATCTATAAATTTAACTCACAAATTATCCTTTCCATCCCAAGGAGCAACCTCTTTTAATAGCATGAAGAATTGTAAGAGCCTCCATGAGATTATTAGAATGATGACCCTTATAAATAGAGAAGAAAAACACCACACCTCTACTACTACCTCTTCCAATACCACCAATATTTGCATGCCCATGATTACCCCTAGAAGAGCCAAAAGTTCCTTAAGGAGGAGGGCACCACTGACCCTCCCAATGAATCTTCTTCTTGGCCTAGTGAGGACCATTACTAGTAGAGAAACATTGATTATCTTCCCCCATAAATGAGCCACTACTAGCTTCACATCTTGGAAAAGACTTTTATTTATTTCTAACCAAAAGGTGCGAAATAATAAAAGTACGACCAATAACCCAAGCAATCTAAAGAAAAGTTTTCTTAGAAAGAATTATCCCAAAACTTTCCCAAAAATCTAAGGAGAGGCATGAACACAAGCATGTTCCCAAAAACCCCACCAGAGATGCTATGTCTCCCTAGAGTAAGGACAATGAAAGAAGAGGTGTAAAGTGCACTTCTCACTATGAGTTCATAGAACACAAATGGAAGGATCCTAGAAGCCTCTCTTTCGAATATTTTCGCATGTAATAAATCTATTTTGAAAAATTAACCAAAAGAAAAAGTTACACTTAGGCCAAGAAAATTTATTCCATACCTACTTCCACCAACGAATCCCAACCTTCACATAAAATGATCTATTTAGCTCTATATACCCAAAGGCAACATTTTTTTCCCTTCGAATCTAGACACCAGGCCAAAATATCCTTCCCCTTAAGAGAACTGCACATCCTACTAGCTAAAATACTAGAAAGCTCTTGTCTTGCCTCCTATGTACCTTCCAGAGGCCACTCCCGAGGATCCTTCCAACGAAACACCTATTGGAAGAATGGAGAAGATCAATTTGTATATTGTCATTGATGTCACCATGTTTTTTATGGTATCAAGTTGGCCTGGTACCCTGAACTGATGTGAACACCTTTACATTCTCTGGTGTTTGATCCAGTATTTTGGTCCGCATGTTACCTCCAGTGATCATCATGGTTTACTATTTTTAGAAAAGGTTTATGGTTATTAGAAGCATGTATGTATGCACTCACGTATGTTCATATGATTGGATGGTGTGTTGGCATCGGTTTAATGATTGTACTTCATTATTAGGTTTATTCATGGTCGACCTAATAATCAGTTAATAGTTTAACATGTATTGAAGATATATGTGTGACCTATCTTTGGTCCCAGTCAACATAATATTGAATGCCACATGGTTGAATTACTTTCGAAGAAGTTTTATATGAAGCCGACAGTTACCTTTTTTTGAAATATGTATTACATCCAATTAGGCTAACCTAATTGATGTGTGTGGATATATCAGATATATATACAAGATGGTTTGTAGATGAAGATCAATAGTGAGTGTGTTGGATATGTGAAGTGTGCGAGTAGAACCTGTTGAAGATTAGTTTGCTAGCATGTGAATTCTCGGAGCATCAAAGGAACTGAATCAACACTTGTGGTGTAGCTCTATCAGTTCACATCTTGGTTGTAAGCCATTTTGTTTCTATCATCTTTTGTAGGAAGTGAGCCTCCCTGTTTGGATAGTGAGTCCCTATAAGCAATGAACTTTTGTAATTGGTAGTGACCCTCCTTCATATACAGTATTTAACCAACTATATATATAGTGAGCTAATCCTCACCGCGGTTTTTCCCTCATTGGGTTGTCCACGTAAAATTATGGTGTTCTTGTGTTGTGTAATTTTATGCTTTTTTCTTGCTCTTCTTTGTTTCATACATTAGATTAAATGATGGTTTGTGTTCAATGAGTTTAAGAAGATACTGATTCACCCCCTCCTCTCAGTATCTTGAATATTCAACAACACCTCCACCTAACCCAAGACCTAAATAGTTTTAAAATCTTCCACCTTACTCAAACCATCTTTAGTCAAACTATCACAAAGAGGTTGAAAATGAGGAAAAATAGATATAATAGGGGGATAACCATCCCAAGAATCATACCAAAAAAACATCTTTAAAACCCTTATTGAAAATCCAAAATAGACCCTCCCCTCTTTTGAGTGTGTCCCAAATCATAGACCCCTTGCTAAAGAGAAAATATTGAGGTACATCACAGGAAGTCACCCTTAAAGATACTTATGAGTGAGAATTCTAGCCCAATCCTAATCCTGGAAAGTGCACCATCGCCAATATAATTTAGTAGCTAAAGCTTCACCATTTAAACCAGCATACTTGAGCGTGAGACCTCCCTCCTAATTGACTCTTTAAATTCATCATATTTATTTATTTCATTTACTAATAGAGTAAAAACAATTCTACTCTTTTTTATGTATAGTTTGTTTCATAGATATTCCACTATTATTTGGTGGTATATAAAAATTCATAGTGCACCTTATAGAGGCTTCTCTAGCCTTCTACATCCTTCTAGAGTATCTTTCCTATATTTCCTAATATTTTTCAACTTCTATTCTTCTTTCACATGCATTTTATAAGCCATATTAATTCCTTCAAAAATTATGTCAATGTTTCCTCTCTCCTTTTTACTAGCTTTATTTTTGGGATATTTTTAACCATTTAATCCATCCTTAATGTATTAGTTCAAACTAAATTTAGTAGCCACATCTTTTTAGGATCATTCTTATGATCACCCCTAAGTGTCTAACCCCTCTCATAAGATAGGACCAAGAGTGGTTCCCACATGTATTAATTACTACTATAATTGTCATTAATACATATTTCCATGATGGTATTCCTTCTTTTCAATTTATTCCTTGCCCCTATAGTTACTTTCTACAAACCATAAATTGGGGTTCCAAAAATAGAACAAAATATTGATGATAAAGTGTAGGCCTAAGGTTTATAATATTTATGTTAAAGAATTTAACATGGTAGTAAAATAGCAATAAATTAGAAATAGTCTAGTAGATAATATATATGTTGTTGCAAGGTGTGACCCTTGGTCTCCTATTCTTATGGGAGGCATAGTCCAGGGGAGTGCTTGGGCTTCGTGACATGGTTTAACCACCTCCTGTAGATCTTGATCTTGTATAAATCTAGCGGTTGTATTAGGCATTAATAGGTCAAAATTTTGGTGCAATGACAGTTGCATGTGCAACAATTGATATCAGAGCCGAGGTCACAAGTTTGAACCCTACACTTGCATTGGGGGGATTGTTGCAACCTATGACCCTTGGTCTCATCTTCTTGTGGTAGGCATAGTCTAGCATGATGCTTGGGCTTGATGAAATTGTTTAACCACCTCCTGTGGATCTTGATCTTGTATAAATCTAGTGGCTATATCGGACATTAACATGTCAAACTTTTGGTGCAACGGAAGCCAACTTTGCAACCTACATATCATGAGAATTAGAAAAATATTACATAATCATAGACATCATAATATAAATTTACATATATATCTATATCATATACTCCTTGGAAATTATATGTTTATTAATGCAAGAATACATATTTACATTGCATATGATTTGGTAGCTTCTCTTATTTATACTTCTATTTTCCAATTTTTTCATTCCCTTATTTTCTTTCCCTAGTTTTATATTCTCTATCAACTATCATTATGTGGCTCATATATGCAAGTGAGTTCATAGTCCCTCTTCCTTGAAGTATCTATTAGATGTGTTTTAGAAAGTACTGCATGATGTTTTTATTACCACAATTATCTTTTAATGAATATGAATTCATTGTGTTTGTTGTTTCTAATATTCCAACTCCATCCCTCTTTGTATGGGATCATTATCCTCATAAGTATAGTTTCACCATCTCTTGTTCCACAAATTGAATATATAAACACTTTTTAATCTTCTATGAGATTATAAACTACCTAACCTTACTACCACATCCCTATTATTCACTTATAAAACTATTCATTAATTTGATAAGTGCCATTTACTTAATTAGTAAGTTCGCTAATTTTCTTTCTAGAGAGAGGTGAAGTATCCCTAGTATTATCTTCTTTCTCTAAAATATCTTGTTTTATCTTTAATTTTCTCACTCAATTTTCAAATTCTCTATTTATTTTCTGATTTTTCTAATTCTTCCCTCTCCTAGCCTAATCTTAGATTTGGAAGCTAACTCTACCAACTCTATGTATATATTAATTTCATCCCATCAATAAATGATTTGATTCCTAGTAGCAATCTAGAAATAAAATATTCTATCTTTGTTTCTCAATAAGTGGCTCTTCTAATTTCCTCTACACTCCTTTAAATATTTGATAAAATTCACTTTTGGTTTCTCCTTTCCCTTGTACCATTTCTCTCATTTTACTATCGCTATCTAATAGGACTTCGAGAGTTTGGAATTTGTTTAATAATTCTTCTTTTAACCCTACCTATTCTTTATTGTGTAAGGGACACTCTTTCATCCCTCACTTGAGTGCTCCTTCCCTTAAGTTTTTGAAAAATTCATAAAGCTTAGTATGGTTATCACTTATTCCATTCTATCTCTAGTTAGAGTTCAGGATACATTTGTTCAATTGTATCCTTGTCAAAGATGGGTGGTTTAATATGATTTTATTCCATTGGCGGAAGAATATGTTCCTATAATTTATCACTATGTGTTAAGGGTTCTCCTTTAGTTTTCCTCCTACCTTCCTTTTTACCCCTTGATTCCTTAGGCCATTTTTCTTACAATTATTGCTAATCTTGACACGCTTCACAACCTCTTGTTGTTTCACTAATTTCCTTAGATTTTTTGTTATATCTAGAGGTAATTCAATGTCAAATAAATTGTGTCAAAAAATTTCACATAAAATCACAAATTCTCGTTTCCTCACTTCTTCTTGTAGCTACAATGGCAGCAAAGAGTGGAATGTAATAGTGTGAACATGGTAAAAAAAATTTTAAAGAGTCAAAATACAAAAATAATAACTAAAAGCAACTAAGATATATATGGAAAAAAAACTAAAACTAAAAAATATTTTTTAAGAGAATACAATGTGTAGACATGCAAAAATAACAATCATGCATCATACAAATTAACATTCATTTCTTCTATTAATCAATTAAAATATTTATTGATTAATATCCTAAGGTTCATCAAGCTTAATTAAATAAATCAAATTATTTAATTAAGTTCCTAAGGTTCTTCTTATTTGATTTAATAAATCAAACTGATTTAAAATCAAATATCAAATCCCTAAAATCCCCTAAGTTAATTAATCTAAATTAATTAACTTCTAATCATGATTATCATTCTCCAGCTTTTGACTCAACTAGAGTCAAAATCCAAACTCCTAACTAACCCACCCACTTGCACCAATAAATCATTTATTTGATTTATAATTCCTCTAATTACATTCAAAATGGCATCAAAATGGAATATTCTTCCAATTTGAATCTTCCCCCCAAAAGGGACTTGTCCCTTCCAACAAGGTTTTAAATGCTATTTGCACAAGTCAAACATAGCATTTATTGCACCTTTCATCCCCCCAAAACATGTCAAGTCATGCAAAATTCAAATTCAAATTGGCACATTGGCCAAGACTTGCACATTCCTCACCCTCTCACAACTTGACAAGTGGCACCTTGTCATTGGCTTGTGAATTATCCCACATTCATCTAAAATCACTCAATCTCCTACTCTTGAATCTATAAAATGCAAAGCATTTCAACACAAATTATCCACAACACACAACTCATCTTCATTGCAAGGTTATTCTCTTCACTTGAGACTCAATCTTGCTCATCACCACACCATTTGCTTAGCACTATTTTCTGATTGCAAGGTTACTCTCTTCATTTGAGAGGATATCTTGCTCTTCATCCATCATTTGGAAATTTTTTGCTTATCAAGGGGGTGGGAAAGGGCTTTTCTTTCCACATTTCAAAAGGCACCACTCCCACTATGGGATAGATATGGATACTATTTTAATATGCTTTCAAGTTTTCTTATTTGGTCTTTTAAAATTTTGTTTAGCATGCTAGATATGATTCATTATCTCATAGGGATTACTATAATTTGCTAACAATGTTATTCTATGTCAATGAATCACCATTTTGCAGATTTTAGTGTCCACAAAATGGCGCTAGAAGGAGGGCAATATGTCTTGGTCTCATGTTTGAAGATGTTTTTCTTTAGATTACTTTGCTGAAGATGTTTCCTCGGTTTACATTCTTTGTTTTTTTTTTATTGGCAAAGAAAAATATACTTACAGCAGACTAGTCTTTACATCTTCTTTCATGTAGTTATAACACAATTTTTGGTTAACATTTATATGATGTTGGAAGTCTAGCTTTCTCAGTAACATATTTTGTTTGATCACTTACTACATCTGCAGCACCTGACATAAATCCTTTAGCCATTACTGCTCGATGCATGCTCATGCTTTGTTTACTCTATTTTCTGTGGATTTTGAGCATATACAGCAATAATTTCAGTCCATAATACCACATTCCCATTTCGCCTGTGAGACACTAGCCTTAGTTGGGAAAAACAAAAAAAAAATCTCCATGAATGGCCCATGCTCAAATTATTCACTCTGTTTCCTTGTCACTAAGATTTCCTTTAGCATTAACATCAGGCCTTATTCACTTGTCAGTAGGCACATGGGTGTGACACATCATAAAATCAAGTGATACTTAGAGTATTATTTTACTGCTCTTAATCATTGCATTTTCTTTAGATTACAGAAAGCATCAAATTTTATTACACATACGGAACCTGATTAATAAGTTTCATTACACAGATATGAAATACAGATTAATGGGTTTTGGAAGATTCGAACTGAACGGCTTCTTTGGGAAGGTTGTCGCCATTGACAACAAGCTGAATGGAAGCAGTGCCTAGGCCATCGACAATGGCGGGTATAATCTCCTTCGTCTCAGAGCAGAACTCAGATAGATCGACATGGTTGTCATGGTCTTGGTTGAAGCGATCAAAGATAGAATTGTAAAGGGTGGTGAGTTGTTCGAGGGTCTTCTTGACTTTGACTCCAAGGTGTGGCTCGAACAGGCGGAAGCTCTTGAAGGCCTTGCATAGCTTGGAACGGGAGAGAACGCCATCATCATTCAAATCTGCTGTTTTGAAATTTTCATCGACGCTGTTCTTGAAGACTACCTTGTCTGTGACAAAATCCCTCACCATCGAACCATCCAGAATTACCACACTCATCATGGCTAAAATTGATTCTCCTTATCCAGTCTTGACTGGAATGAAGTATACACTGATAAATGTGCTTTGAATGTGCTTAGCAAAGGGATTTCTTGGCGTTTAGCACCAGGCAGAGAGTTTGTTTGGGGAAGGAGATGGCGTAAGTACTGTAGAATAGGTTGTTGTTCAATGCGGCAGTGATATAGTAATGGCGCTCATTTAAAACAATTCAAAATCGATATTAATATGACATGATCGTTGGCTGCAAACAGAGAATCCGTCGATTATTTTATTGTTCTTACACATTGCTCATAGCCATCCATTTTGTTTGCAGTAGTTTTTTATTATCGACTATAACCAGACAATTAAAAAGTTTGTTGTACACACGCTTAAAGGATGTGATGCATGGGGATCTTACAACATAACGGAAGAAACGTAGTTAAGTTGTCTCACTATTTGAATATGTACGTAAGACCTTTCATTATCAGGCAATATCTATCTACCATCTCCCGCACAATGTGCTTATCTTGTCGCTGGCATTTGATCGAAGTAACTTGTGGCAGGTGACTACATTCATGCATTTAGTCAAGTGACAAGTTATGATAGATATCTAGCTGTTGCATTTCACCGAAGTAGTTCCAAGTGTATCTAATCACTTTGTTGCAGGTTGCACTTAGTATTTGAAGGCGCGGGTTTAGTCCAATAGAAATAACATTTGAAATCTAGGCATTAAATGAGAAGTCTTGTGTATCTAACCAAATCATAAATGAATGATATACCATCAAATCTTTGACAGTGTGCAGGTTGAAGGTAATAAAGGCGCACCCTTCACTCAACTTGAATATTTCAAACATCCTTTGTTGACCATTCCACAAAAAAAAAAAAAGCAAAGTCCGGCAGTCAATTTGTTTCCTGCATGAAATCTCTTTGGGGCTCGAGGTTACAAAAAAAAAAAGATTTATTTCTTTTTGACCTTACACCTGCTAGTAACATTGACTTGAAAGTCTCTAAAATCTTGCCATGCTGGTTTTACACCCCCCCCCAATTTGCATTTACTTTCAAAGGCATCTCTAATGTCCTTTCAGCAGGTCTTTCATTCTTTGTGCATCGTGCAAATTCTTGAATAAATTTCTCTTGGCCCAATTTAATTACTTTTAAATGCTTTCTTAGAAGTATGGAACATGGTGCTCAAGATAGTGTTTCTTTTGGTAACTGTCCAATCAAGATGAAAGGATGAATTTAAATTTGTAAACCGCTGTCAAGTAAGTAAGGACTTGTGTTTAGGATTGGTATAAAGATATTTTCACTTGTCTTTATAGAGTAAGTTTTCCCTTTGCAAAGCTATGTCTATTGGTCAAAAACATTTTTTACTACTCTCATGATTGTGTTTGGAGGGATCTTTAAAATACGTATAATCATTTTGAGAATTGATTATATCCTTGACACTTTAATGAAAGGTTTTTACTAACACTTGATGGATATTTTGATTTAGGCATTGAAACTAAGTGATTCACATTAATGAAATATAATGTTGTATATTCCATTAATTTTGGAAATAAATCTCATTTTTTTCAACTTTGTGTTGTTTTAATAGGTTGAAATCAAGGTGGACATTTGAAGACAAGTACTTGAATTCAACAAAGGAACAAGGTGGACATCAAACAAAAACGAAGGCGAAAAGAGTGGAATGGGAGTTTTTCTTGAAAACAAAACTTGAAAAGCATTTTTTAATGCTTGATTTAACAATCTTGGAGCTTCCACTTACTACCCTGTTTTTTCTGTTCTTAGCTAACTCACCTTTCAATTTGGGGCTTAAAATCAATCAATGACTTGATCTTTTCAAAGTTGGTTAAAATTGAACCTTAGACATTCACTAGATTTCGATTTGGGATTAAAATTGAACAAGGCAACCTTCACATTTCAATTGGTGCATTTAAAATGAACTCATCATTGCTTTGAGGAATTTAAAATTGAACATGTGTACTTTGTGTTTTGTAAACTTTTTTGCAAAGTAGTGTCATTTAAAAGGGCGTATGCGCTTCTCTCGCGCTTCACGGCGATCTTGAGAATCAAAAGTATTTTTGATGACCCTAAGTTGCATAAAAGATTGCCTCCACACTTCAATTTGGGATCTAAAAATTGAACAAATCATGCGAGTGTGAGCACGATATATTGCGGAGGTTCTCCCCTTTGTTTTTCAACGAAGGTTGTGTGAACGACGGAATATGTTAGCTCGCTTTTGTTTATCTTAGAGGGCCTGCCTTGTGGGAAAAAGTAATCACCCAAGGGAACGACCCAACCGGGAACACGCTAAAGCCAAGCGACTTCCAACCGGTATATAAGTGTGGATTCTTGAGGAAAGTTCAAGAATCACGAGGATTATTCCGACGAGATGGACAGCAATGGACTCTCGCCGATGTTGGATAATCCCCCACGAACGGAATGCCCGAATTAGAACCCCTTGTTTAGAAATTGGCCAAAACCTTGTCTATCTTGTTGGTGCAAAAGGTTATGTCCTTTGAAGCCGCCCCACGTAACATGCGGTCTTGTTGTGGAAATGGAAAGTATGCCATGGGAGATTCATGGGTACTAATGCTTGGCTGACCCGAATAAGTGAGTGTCGTGGAGGGGAGCTAGTGTGGTCAAGCATTTAGCCATTCGCACAAGATATGCGTAGCTGGATTTATCCAAGTGGGAACCCAACAAGCTATTGTCTCATCAACCTAAGAGTGTGAAAGTGCTTGAAAAAAAAACACATTGCTTGATCTTGAAAACATTTGGAAAATAAACATACACAAAAACCTTGAAATTTCAAACACCTTGTGGGGAACAAATACCTATTGACGAACTTTCCCACTCTTGCTTTCCCTAGGAATCACATTCCTAGAGGTTTCTAAGTGTGCAAATTCTATCATCATTTGTTTCCAATAAGGATAAACATAAGGAACTTTTGCCCTATTTTCCTCGATTTCCACACAAAGGACATTGTGGGATGAGAAAGAGAATGGGACATTAGACATATAGTTTGAAAACCTAAGCAAGCAAGTGTCTTGGATAAAAAGAACCTCATTTAACCAAGATAAAAAGACAAATTGGATTACACATGTGTTTTCTAACATGATTTCCCGCAAGATCAAAATCCCAAAACCAAAGTTCAAGAAGCTTAGTCTAAACGCTCGTGAGTAGTGTCTTGAGAGACTTTTCGAATTCAGGGAAAGATTGTTTTATAACTTTTACAGAAAAGCCTCAAGGAACAATCCAGCATTATATGCATTTTATTGTCAACAAAATCCCGAATTGTTTCAAAGATTTGCATTTCTCCCATAGGAAGTCAAGCGTGTTCTTCAACACCGAGGTTTTGTAGAAAGAGAGTCACATCTAGGATAAGGTTCAAGATCAAAGTTGTCATTCCCATTCATTCATCCATCAAATCAAAGTCTCATTTCATCATCAAACCTTTTTGAGAACTCTAGAATCAAACATCACACCAAACTTAGAGGGCTAAATCAACATCATCATATCTTGGCTTAACACACTTAGCCAACCTAGTCTCAAATCATTGAACAAATTTTCGTTGAGATAACACAACTTCTTAAAGTCTATTAGTTCTCCAAAAAATTGGCATAACACACTTTGTCAATTCATCCATTTTTGTGCAAGTTCCCTTAGGATAACACAACTTCCTAGGAAAAAACAACTTCACAACCAATCTTGTTTGACTTAACGTAGCTAGTCAAATTATCACATTCAAATCAAATCAAAATCCCTTTCAAAGTTTAGCACATACATTCAAAAAGTTTTCCAAAGGTTTCATTCACTCATCTCATCCATTTTAACCCATCATCATCATCACCATCTTTGATCTTTTATCTACCCTAGTTCTTCTCTTTTTGGACTTAAAGGATTAGGATCGAAAAAATCCCTATTTTTATGGTCCAAACTTGATCTCAACACAAGAGGAACATGGAATATAAACTTGATCCATCCATCATTAGCAAATCAAGTAAACCAAATTATCCAAGCCTTGCAATACCATTTGATTTTCAAAGCTTGTACAATGCATACATGGGAGCATTATCTCATACAAACATCAATGGTACAACAAATGTGAGCATACCCAATCCAAAGTTTGGAACACCTTTCCCAATGATAGATTTAAATCCAAGTCCAAATATGCAAATCTATCAACCAAACGCTCAATGCATGAGTTTTCCAAACAACATCATCCCACCAAATCCACACATACCAAGTGCAACTTTACCAAACATGACCATTTCAAATCCACACTTGGTAAACTTTGGGGTCGACATGTTCTCAAATCCCCCTAATATTGTTCAAAATCCTAGCAATATATTGGCAACTCTATATGTTGATTCAATTCAAGGTAACACCATGCAAAATCAAAGTTACCTAAATCAAGGCAATATGATTCCCAACCACAACAATGTTCAATTTCAATCTATCATGCCAAATCAAAACATCATACCAAATCATCCCATTTTGCCATCGATATCGAAAAAATAGATGGAAACCATCCAAGCAACCCCAACAATCAACACCATTCCACCACCACCGCCACCACTGCCAAAATACAACACGACCAATTCATTCTCCATCATGTTGCAAGCTGCACAAAAAGCTTCCTGCAAAAAGGCACTCCAAGCCCAACAAGCTACACAGCTAGTTGCTCAGCAAGCACAAGCGACTCAAGTAGCCCAAGAAGCACAAGCGCAATTAGAATTCTACGCACTATTGCAATCAATCTAAGAAGAAGTAGCACAACAAAGAGCCCAACAAAAAGCATTGCTGGCACAAAAACAACATGATGAACAACAAGCGTTGTTGGCTCAGCAGAAAACACAAGCCTTACCCGCTCAACAAAGCTTGCAACAGATTCCCTCCACAATTGTTGAAAACAATGATCAAGATCAATCCATCAACAAACACATTGAAGACGTTCCCATCTCATTCAATGATCAAGTCAACACACACCAAGGGTCACTTTTCCATCACGATCAAAATTCACCAACAATGCCCAATAATGATCAAATTCAAGAAATATCAACATCACTTGATCCTAGGATTGAAAACAATGTTCAAGATCTTAAAGATGCTTCTATCCAATCTAGTGATCAAACCAACATTCATCAAGAGCCACTTTTTAGTGATCTATTCCAGGATGTGTTAACGTTATTTGATCTTATTGACATAGTCCACGATCCATCGACCAATGATAATATTGAAAATGTCTCTACATCACCTTACGAGTTAGAGGACATATCTCAAGAATGTATTCCAAAGCATGATCAAAATCTTCTGTCAAGGTCTAGCAATGTTCCTTCCCACGACATATTGACATCCTTTGACCTCATGGTTATGGATATTGAAGGAATCCCTAGCTCAACATTTGATCCAAATCCACTCAAAGCTCAAGAGAATATGGAGCCACTTCCCATTCCTAATAACAATGTCCAAGAACACCTTGTAGACAATCCATCCTTTGAAATTGACCCGTGTCAAGAACTCAAGCCAAAGCATGACGAAAGCAATTCCGAAATCACTCAAGATCGAGAATTCGTATCTCCAAGATACTACAATGATCTAATGGGCACTCTTCTATCTATACAAGATGTCGCAAATTATGATCACATCCATATAGGACATACTCCTCCATCTACCAATGAGATGCTTTCTTTGGATGGACACGCAGATGATCTTCATTCAAAACAAGAGTCTTATACTCTGGAAATTATTACTGGGAAACAAGAGTCTCCTACTCTTAAAATTTGTACACATGATCAAGATGTAGACAAATGCAAACACATATCAGAAATGGATCATGAAGAAGGCTTGTACATAAGTCATGAATCAAAAACATCCTATGAAGTGAGGCATGAAGAAGACTTTTGTGTAGACAGCGAAGCATCAACATTTCTTGAAGAAGCACTACAATCTGATATGTCACAAGATCAAGTTGAAGAGATCAATCAGGAATTTATCCCACATGTGGAGGATCCTATCACTTATAAACTTGGATCACTCACCTTTGTAAGGGAAAATCATCTTATCAATGAAAGAGCTATGACATTTGAAGATCCACCACAAAGCAGAGAAGGAGAAACACCTTGTTTCCAAAGTAAATCATATCCTATGGAAAATAAAAATTTTCAGCAGATGAATTATCAAGGCAGAGGATTAGGCCTACAGGAACAGGGTATCCTAGAACCAGTGCAGATTTTTGGCAATCCTAAGCATCAAGGCCTTGGTTACTCGACAATCAAGGGATCTCAACATATCAGTAATACTATCACCAAATTGGGGGCAACTTCGTCTCGAGCAAACATCAACATAGGGAGCACAAAGAATCCTTATGATGAAACCAATGCCAATACTACAACCCGCCATGTCATGAATCTTCATCCACCTATCACCCCATCCACAAATTGGGACCAACGTCAAAAGAAAGATTTGAATCAAAGGACGAAGCATGAACGACAAATCAAATACAAGTGGATACCCAAGATTACAAAGAAATATTATCCCTATCAAACTCCATCAGTCAAAGAAAGTATGGGGCAAAATAAAAATGGGCCAAGTATCCATCAAAGATTTCCACAAAGGAAAAAGCAGGCTTCTCAAGCAACGTACAAAGTATATCAAGCAGTTGGTCCAAATTCCATGCACACTTCCATATCCACCCATTATTGCTCATCTTCCCAAGTTTGGAGAGTCAAAGGTTCTAAACCATCGACCAATCCATCTTTTACTCCTAAACACAGTCCATCCACGCTTCCACGCATGATATCCAATTCTCACATTGACCATATATTGGCATTGACCCTTCATCATAAGGATTCAGAAAGCACTCTATTGCGATGTGCGCACAAAGACAGAGTTAACTCTGGTATCAGCAAAGCAGAACAAATTTCTCAAAAGTTGCATTCAAGTGCACATATCTTGGCAAGACAACTTCTACAAGCAGGATACCGATGGCATGTTATGACAGAAGCATCAACATCAGCACTACCAGGTGGTTCAGCATCAGCTTAAAATCTCTCAGAAAATACAAAAACAATAAGAAAATGTCCTGAAAAAAATGGTCACCTTGATGAAAACCTGGCAAACAGGCATCTTGGCGACAACAAAAAATCAAAAAATACAAAAATCCAAAAAAATAAGAAAAAGGATTGAAAACAGTAAAGAAAAAAATCATCCTCCACTGAAAACCGCTTCGGTGGCGCTTTTGACAAGTACCATGATGAAAACCTGGCAAACAGGCGTCATGTGTAGAATCAAGCATCTATGTGCGCCAGTTCACAAGAAAGCATCTTATCACATCCATAATGAAGCCAACATTCCATCCATATCATCTGTTCATCCATGAACCATTTATCCAATCCAGTTTCCATCTACATCCATACTCCAAGTTATCTTGATCTTGGAAAATTTTGGTGCATGCTGTACACTTGTTTATGGTAAACATCTTGACACGGGTCATTTTCATTGATCCCATCCTATCCAACGCTATCTGAGCCTTGAAGCATTATCCGAATGAGCGTTCCTCTATTCTGAGCACCCTTATCTTATCGCAAGATAATCCATATCCATTTGTACCCAAGAATTCACCCATGGTATTCCAAACATTGCTAGACACTGGGGGCAGATATTTACATCTTGCTTCGAGAATAAATCTTGATGTATATCATCCAACTTATGTGGTGATCCGAGCATTGGCAAACATGAAATCAGATTGATCAAAGAATTTGTGAACCAAAATCCAAATCACTAGCCCATGGCATATTTTGATAAGAAGACATTCCTTATCATGCTTTATCTTTCATCGAATATCAATCCAAACAATCCATATCAGTCACATCTAATGCGCACATCTGTGTCACATCAAATCATCAAAGCTATTTTGTTCCAAATTAAGCTTCATCAATCTTGATCAATCAAATCCAATCAATCATCACTTTGTTTGACTTAACACACTTAGTCAAACTATCATCTTGTGCACAAGTTTACTCTAGGATAACACAACTTCCTTGGGTTTACAAGTCCATTATCATCTTGTTTGGCTTAACACACTTAGCCAAATTAGCAAATCCATAATCGCTTTGTTTGACTTAACACACTTAGTCAAACCATCCCCTCTTGTACTAGTTTACTCTAGGATAACACAACTTCCTAGATTTTACAAGTGCATTATCACTTTCGTTTGACTTAACACACTTAGTCAAACTATCAATCCATCAGTCTGATTGATCAAAATTAAGCTTGATTTTCAACAAAATCCCAAAATAGAGCACTAATATCATCACATATCCATATCCAAATTGTCAAAATCAGGTGAAAATTCCAAAAACATTTAGAAAACTCATCAAAAATTCAAAAAAATTCAAAAAATTCATCAAAAAAACTCAAAACAGTCAAAAAATCAAAAATCTCAAAACATCCAAATCTTTCAAAAAATCCAAAAACATCCAAATCATTCAAAAAATCCAAAAACTTGTCGAAATATTGGAAAATCTTCAAAATTCATCATTTAGTCTTGTCAGTCTTTCACCTTGTCGAACTACGTCGTCTCTGAGCTTGAACGTAGGCAAGGTTGATCTTTGATCATCCCCTGAGACGGTTTTCCCATTCCTTTATACGTCCGTCGCATTGACAATCCATTTGCCCATTCATTTATGCGTCCGTCACATTGGCAATCTGTTTGCCCATTCATTTATGCGTCTGTTGCATTGGCAATCCGTTTGCTGATTCATTTATGCGTCCATCGCATTGGCATCCGTTTGCCCATCTAGTTAGGCGTCCGTCGCATTGGCATTCGTTTGCTTATCTTTTTTACATTTAGGTCATTCTTTATGCGTCCATCGCATTGGCATCCATTTTCCCATCTATCTCATCCGCAGTCAAGTCAATTGACACAAAATACCAAAAACATTCATAAAATCTTGAAAATACCAAAAACATTTGTAAAACATCTAAAAAATTCCAAAACCAGCCTCAAAACATTTGAAAAAACCAAAATGGTGCATCTGTTTCATCTCGCTTTCACCCGTGATTGTCATCACTCATAATAAAGTCAATCGTCGCCTTCATCCTTTGGTGAAGCAATCAGAAGCAAGTTTAGTAGGTTCCAAAGTGAACACCTAATCGTCAGAGTCTCAAGTCTAGATCCGTAAGTCAACAAGTTGGTCAACTCGGAGTATCAATAGCTTATCACCCAATCAGTCCTACCAAAACCCTGATCACTACATGTCCTAGGATGAAGCTTTCCCACGATGGACATAAGCATCAGGTACCCCACATTAGTTTAGCCTGGCTAGCGATGCGAAGAACATTAGCTTGTTTACTTACTTTATCTTGGTCTTTTTGACTTATCTTATTTTGCGCTCATTCCAAGGACCTCTCGATGATGCCTAAACAAAACAGGTTTAGAGAGAAAGGAATGGGGCAACGATCATTATCTTTTTATCTGCTATGCTTGTTGGATGTTCTTGTAAAATAACTTGGCGAATACTTTCTTTGTTGGGTCCGTCCTAGCAAGGTTTCCGTATGTCAAGTGTGAACAAGAGCACTCCTATCTGATTGTCGAGTCAGAGTCCATCACACTAGGCGCAACGCCATCCTGGTTCTTAATACCTTGATGCATCGCCCCTATGTGTGTTATCAAACATAAAGAAAGTTACGCTCTTTATCTCCCATTCCTGGATAAGCAATACAT
Organism: Sequoiadendron giganteum; assembly: GCA_007115665.2. Lineage (NCBI taxonomy): Eukaryota > Viridiplantae > Streptophyta > Pinopsida > Cupressales > Cupressaceae > Sequoiadendron > Sequoiadendron giganteum. Next base: position 779,079,155 of record CM021102.1, read on the forward strand.
CATCATCTTTCATCATCATCTCTAATAAAGTTGGCTTGTTGAACTTCTGCATCTTCTTGGATTCAAGGGTCGATCCCTCTCATTCTTCTATCATATCTCATTCTTCTATCCACTTTCATGCTAACAATGCATCCATCTTGCATCCATCTTGCATCCATCCTGCATCCATCTCGCATCCTGCATAATCACGTCATCTCATTTTCATAATCATATAAGTTGTTTAGGATAATATAGATTTGTTATTCTAAGCATCTTCCAAACATCTCATTTTCATCATCATTATCATATAGTCTCATCATCCATACATCCATTTTGAACCTCTTTGTCGTGAGATCGACCTCAAATTGTATCTTTTCGCTTGATCTCTCGAGGGGGCAATGTACTAACGTACTTATTTTCCACTGGGGCATTTGAAAAAACCAAAGAATTTTTTAATTTCGATGCCGGCAACATCATTCTTTGAACCAATGCAATGAGTACATTGCTTCAAAGAGGGGCAAAATGTAGACATGCAAAAATAACAATCATGCATCATACAAATTAACATTCATTTCTTCTATTAATCAATTAAAATATTTATTGATTAATATCCTAAGGTTCATCAAGCTTAATTAAATAAATCAAATTATTTAATTAAGTTCCTAAGGTTCTTCTTATTTGATTTAATAAATCAAACTGATTTAAAATCAAATATCAAATCCCTAAAATCCCCTAAGTTAATTAATCTAAATTAATTAACTTCTAATCATGATTATCATTCTCCAACTTTTGACTCAACTAGAGTCAAAATCCAAACTCCTAACTAACCCACCCACTTGCACCAATAAATCATTTATTTGATTTATAATTCCTCTAATTACATTCAAAATGGCATCAAAATGGAATATTCTTCCAATTTGAATCTTCCCCCCAAAAGGGACTTGTCCCTTCCAACAAAGTTTTAAATGCTATTTGCACAAATCAAACATAGCATTTATTGTACCTTTCATCCCCCCAAAACATGTCAAGTCATGCAAAATTCAAATTCAAATTGGCACATTGGCCAAGACTTGCACATTCCTCACCCTCTCACAACTTGACAAGTGGCACCTTGTCATTGGCTTGTGAATTATCCCACATTCATCTAAAATCACTCAATCTCCTACTCTTGAATCTATAAAATGCAAAGCATTTCAACACAAATTATCCACAACACACAACTCATCTTCATTGCAAGGTTATTCTCTTCACTTGAGACTCAATCTTGCTCATCACCACACCATTTGCTTAGCACTATTTTCTGATTGCAAGGTTACTCTCTTCATTTGAGAGGATATCTTGCTCTTCATCCATCATTTGGCAATTTTTTGCTTATCAAGGGAGTGGGAAAGGGCTTTTCTTTCCACATTTCAAAAGGCACCACTCCCACTATGGGATAGATATGGATACTATTTTAATATGCTTTCAAGTTTTCTTATTTGGTCTTTTAGAATTTTGTTTAGCATGCTAGATATGATTCATTATCTCATAGGGATTACTATAATTTGCTAACAATGTTATTCTATGTCAATGAATCACCATTTTGCAGATTTTAGTGTCCACACAATGAAATACTTAAGTAAATAAACAAATCATAGAAAATAAAATGAAATATTTCTTAAATTGAATATAAATATAAAAATTATTTAGATGTAATTTTTGTTTTTATATGTCGTTTTAAGAAAAATAAATAAATTATGATTTAATGTATTATAATTATTAAAAACAAATAATTATTTCAAAAATATTACTTATTAATTTATTTATAAAATATATTGCTTAACATTTTTTTATTTATCAATGATCTCAATACTTATAATTTTTTATTTAATGAAATAAAAATTATTTATTATTTTATTTATCAAATGAAAAGTAATCTCAATATTTTTTATTAGTATTTTATTTATCCTTGGATACATATCTTATTGATTTCTAATTTAAATATGCTAGTTTAATTCTTCTTTATTTTATTATCAAATAAACGATTACAACTACTTTAACATAAATTAAGTCTTTTTTATTTTCTTAATTTGGCATTTACATTGAAAACAAAAGTTAAAGAACATAGTAGCAAATAGGTGACTAGTGCCCGTGGTCGCGCACGAGATGCGGCTGATGCTGTGTGCCGTCCACCGTGAGATCCTCAGCTTATAAATGCCGACATTTTTATTTAGACTGGAATGGTTAGAAAACGATAGGAAATATCTTTTAAGTTGGAAATGAAAGGAATGGGATGGTAGAGTAAAGTATGAATGTTGATGATCTTCCAATCTAGAAAGACTATATTAAGATGGTGAAGTTACCATCTTAATTGGAACCCTCGCAGGGGAACTGAAAGTAGCGGACGATGAAAGTGAAAGTGAAGTTTAAAGAATATATGGTTTCATTTGTTTTTATTTGGCACTAGAAGTGAACGGTCTCGTGTGTATGCTGAAGAGCTGATAATGATAATCTTACCAAGGCAACAGCACCACTGGTAGTGGCAGCTATAAATATAAGCCAAAATACAACGAAGATGTATCATTCAAACAGTACAGCTACATCTATCCAAAAGAAGGAAAGAAAAACCTGCAGATTATAAATTTTGCAAATTTAGAAGTAAGGTGGGCTGAAGTTATAGATAAGTGATCGTGTTGAGCTGTTCTATAAAGGTTAGCTGATATGTTTCTCCTGGGTTTTGCAGGGAAGATGAGGATGATGATAATAGCGTTTGGATTGCTACTGAGCATGATGTCCATAGCGGAATGCGGTAGGCCTGACGCTGCAGGAATCTTGGCATCGTGTAATCCCAGCGGATATTTGAATGGCAACTCCCACAAGTGCAATCAGGAACACGAATCAGACTGTTGCAAATCAGGGGAGCGATACCCACAGTATAAATGCTCGCCCCCAGTGACAGACAGTACTCCGGCCAAACTCACTGTGAATGGGTTTCAGAAGGGTGAAGACGGAGGAGGGCCTTCCGAATGCGACAATGACTACCACAACGACAACGATCCGGTGGTTGCTCTTTCCACAGGCTGGTACGCCGGTGGCAGCCGCTGCCTCAACTACATACTAATCACCAATCCAGACAACGGACGAAGCGTGCGGGCCATGGTGGTGGACGGAGGAGTACGACTCATTCTCTGGGTGTGATGAGGACCACGACTACCAACCCCCTTGCGATAGCAATATCGTGGATGCCTCTCCAGGCGTATGGAAAGCCTTGGGAGTCGACAATTATGATGATGTTGGTGAGATGAGCATCACATGGTCTGAAACTTAGCCCCTTCTGCGCCCCCGTTTCCTCCTTTCTCTTCGTCAAATACACTCTGTCAACCATTACTCATGTTGTTTCATTTCTCACTCTGTAATAATATAGTCATATCCATTGTATATTGTACACTTCATTGTAAGTGCACTTCATATTCCCATGAATGTAAAGTTATCTTAAAGTTGATTTACGATTTCCAAACGTTGGCAAATGGCATGATTATGTTGGCTGGGCTGCGAGGACTTCTTAAAGCATTATCAGAGGACATTAGAATTCTATAGTCTGGTTTAATTGGTTTCATTTAGAACTCACATAATTCTAGACAATCACACGGTCCTTCTCATGAGTATACGTGTCATTCAAAGAGTGTGTCTAATGGATTGATGGTCAAAGAGTACTCAGCATATCTATGATAAGGTAGTGATTGTATAGATCAATAAGGAATTCTAGAATGTAATTTAGGGCTTTTGTTGAATTGAGGACAAATTTGAATTCAAAGTAGTATTTAAAAACATATCAATTTTTTTAGTAAAGGTCTTAAAAAAAATAATTTAGGAAAAAAACATAAATAATATTCATTGTTTGGTTAATTAGATAAATTATTATATATAAAAACAATTCAAATGGGTGAATATCAAGAAAAAAATTCCTATATTATATATATTAGATATAATGTTAAAGCAACTTTTTGAATTTTACAAACTTTTTCATTTACTCACTAAATCATTTTTTTTCTAATATTTTTAAATAGAGATTGTATATTACTCTTCTATCATACATAAACAATTCAAAGGACTACATCATGAAAAGTATTCCTTAGACTTTCTAGTATACATACACAATATATGTTCAATATTTCTTTTCTATCATGAAAACATTCTTTAAGACTTTGCATGCCATGCAAAGATTTGGATTATTTCACTTGCCTTTTCTTCCAATTGTATTTTTAAAATTTCTACGTCTTCCTCAATATCTCATTGTTTGCTACTCTCACTTTCCCTTTTCTCCACCATTCACTAACATTTGTTAATCTATTTACTATAATCTTCTCAAAAACCTATGTTTGTAAGAGAATTCTCTTGACAATGATTTCTTATTAACTCTAGGCCTATTAACCTCATAATCCTCAAATTTTTACCTATGTTGATTATATTAGGCAATCCAAGTATCTTGTAATCACAGTTGGCACATTGTCTCTCACTTTATTGTGTTGATGGTTTGTGCTTTGCACCATAATTAAAAGTCAATGGAATCCACATGGAATAAAATACTCTTAATTAAAAAATGAAAAATTACTATAAGCCTCCTAAAAATAACATCATAAAAATAATGAGCTAATATAAATCACAACAAATATGAAAGCATTCATTATAATGACATCATACAAAATAAAAAGATAATCATTTATTTTATTTCATTAAACATACTAAAATTTTGTAAACTAACTCACTTAAATTATTGAATCTACATATTTTACACTATCTCTATCCTCTTTCTAAAAAAGCCATTTAAAAAAATTATTTATCTTCAAATTCTATTATAAAATTAATGAGAAAAAAATATTAAAATTTCCTAGGGTTAAAAACAAGATAGACCCAAATACATAAACAAGAGGATCTACCACTTACTTTTCTAAGGCCCTAAACACCTCAAATTATTTAAAATAAGATGCCAATAACAACCATAAATGCAACCTAACTATTATAGCAATTATGGAGGACTTTTTAAGAGAATAAAAAGTTGTGTACCTAGCTAGAAAGTTGCTATTTTTGAGCTATGGAGGACTCATTCGCGTTCAACGGTGAATGGGTCCTTTTAGAGTTTCAAAAAATTGATTTCAGGATCATGTTCCTTGATGTCTACACTCTTGAATTCCCTATTATCAGCTTCTAAAAGTTTGTATGCAATTTTGTAGAGCGCTTACAATGATCTTGCACTTTGAATGACAATTGTTGCAACTTTACAACTTTGACAATTTTGCTCCAAATCTTATTCAACTTGATCTTCAACCTATAAATTTGCAATCACACACTCAAGGGCAAAACAAAATGTTGATTTATCGGTGAATGGAGGTTTTCCTCAATCAAACCCCTTGTAGGTAATTAATCCAAATGATGAAACTAATGAAATGAAGAATGAAACATGAAAAATGTAAATGATATCACCTTGGATGATGTCTTGTGAATCGAATTTGCATACTAACATGTAGTGGACATGAAGAATGTAGATCTTGGATGTGAAATGATGCTTGTAAATGGATCCTCAATGCAACATTAAATTCTTAGCTTAACACACATGAATGCATTAAACCCTTGACATGATGAATTGACCTTGAATTGCTGCAATGAAACTTTAAAATCTGCCTTGAAATGCCTTATGAATGCTCATGAAGTTCTCTATAATGCTCTTATAAAGTATTAGGATGCTCTCATGAAAATATTAGATGAAACTATGTGAATTAACCCCTTTATTTATACTAAATTAGGAGATTAACCTTGAAATTCAAAGAATTAAGGCCGACACCAGATCTAGAAATAAACATTATTAAATTCCCACCAGAATGAAATTAAAAAAGGGGGTCTCATTAAGGGAGGACCCATTCACCATCTTGGGTGAATGGGTCATGGTTAAGTTTCCAGGACCAAGCTTTGAGGGATTGAAAGAGGGACAAAAAATCATTCCAAATCAACTGAAAAAGGAGGGTCATATTAAGAGAGGACCCATTCGCCATCAAGGGTGAATGGGTCCTAGCTCAACTTATTTGGACCAAATTTTTCCCAGTGAAATAATTTGTTAATTAAGTTATGATTGTCGGGATAGATCTTTGGGAGGTGTCAAAATTAAGGCCTAAATTTGCATGAAAAGGAGGTTATTTACTCCAATTACCCATAATTAATTAAGACCATCTAGATAAGTTTGGAAGTGATTTTTAATAGTTTACAACACTTAAACAAGGTACACATTATGTTCATTTTATTAGAGAAGGAGCCCATTAGGCTTAATTAAGAAAATAAATTCTAGAAACCTGTGAAAGTGTGTTACAACACTTTACAACACCTTTGCAAAGGATCAATTAAGGTATGTTTTAGTTAAATAAAGGTCATAGAATAGTGTGAATGCCAACACATTACAACACCACTCCAAGGCATCATTAATTCAACTTTAATTCCAATTATCAAACCAAGTGTGAAAAAGGATTACTTTTTTCAACACTACAAAAATAATTTATTCTATTTACACAATTTTTTAAAATCCTGACATCATTTATTAAGTATTGAAAATAATAAAAAAATATTACCTAGAAATTTGGTGAAAATATATTTTGGTAGACAAAGAAATTTCACTATAATTTCCCATTTCATCTTTATCATATATACATATTTGGATATTTCTCTTATGCATCTTGAGTTTTGGAAAAAGAAAATTATCATAGTGTAATGTAGAAAAATGTACAATTGGACATTTTCACGTTCATTTGGGACTTTCGTATGGATTTTGGCATGATTTTGCTTAGATTTAATGTTGTAATGTGGCCAACACATTCACATTAGCTCTTGAATTCTTGTAAATAAATAAAAACCTAATGATGTCTTACAAAGGTGTTGTGAAGTGTTGTAACACACTTTCACAGTTTTATAGGAACTTTCTATTATAATTCATCTAAATAACCCATTTTTATCACTTACCAAGCCTTATTTCAAAGTTTTGTAAGGAGTTGTAACAAACTATCACACTTTCCTAGGCTTATCATCAATAATTTGACCCTTGCTTATGTTTAAATGGCCCCATTATGCACTTGCAGGCCTTACTTAAGTGTGTCACAAAGAACAATCCCATTAAACATCATTAAATTCACTTCAATTCATGACACCTAGCAAAATTTCCTTGGTGGTCCTAATTCACCACCTTGGGTGACTTAGTTCCATCTATCTTAAAAATCAAAACTATTTTAATATTTTGGCAAGATATTGTTCCCCAAACCTTGAGGTCAACTGGTATTTTCAAGAATTAGGGAAAATCATATATAAATAAAGGGTTTTCCCCTCATTTTCATCCTCCTCATTATTTCATGATCAAGCAATCAAGCACTCTAGCCACATCAAGAATTCATCCATTGGAGATGTTACATGCATATATTTAGATTTATACTTCAAGGGTTTGGTGACTTGTAGCATTGCATGTTGTTGAATCATCATTCTCTTTCTCTTTCAATTCATTTTCAAGGGTTTGATTACAAAAATGGAGTTTGACTAAGGAAAACCCCTATTCTCTAACCCTTAACCCTTTTCCTCTCTTTGCATTTGTCTTTTGTAGGTATGCGTATCTGTCAAAGAGAAAGGTGTTAAAAGGTGTCAAAATTATTCAAAGTCAACAAAACCCTAAAAGAAGCTTGGAAATCACCTACAGGTCAATGCCTATAGATTCAAATCCAGATTCTTGCCAAGACCTGAAGTACATATTGAAAGCTACAAATTGCATCTTTGAGATTCTTGAAAGATAAAGGTGGACTAAGTCAGCATAATAGGTGAATTAGTCTAACTTTTGGGCCTAAAAAGTGTATTCTGTAGTTTCGGATACCTAGTTTCCCGAAACCTGTTTCGAAAAAATCTCCCTGAAATAGGACTAGATGTCACCCAACTTGGTGCAAGTGTCCCAGTTGGCTCCAATAGAAAAATCTACAAGATTCTAGAGCTCCTTTCCATCACATTCCAGATTCCATGTGCACCTCTATAGTCCTTTTCATTTTATGTTATTGTTTTTTTTGCATTCTTAGGTCATTTAGCATACAACATTGTTTTTCAAAACACTTTGCATTTCATTAGTTTTGCATTAGCATTCATGTCTATTTTTAGTTTATTGCATTTAGATCATTTCATTTCAATCACATTTACACCACATTAACATTAATCTTGAATGAACCCATATATTCCCTTTGGGTAGAAAGATCTCTCTCCTTTTAGGTGAAAAACCATAGAATTGCAAGAGAGCATCCTCTTTCCCCCAAAATCTATAGTTCACAAAGTACTGAAGTGTACAACATCATTAAAATTGATAAATTTTTCCCTTTTAGATGGTAACAAAAATGATACAATCATCCTTATTGGGAAAAGCATTTTCTATCAATATTAATATTTATAAATCCTTCATCACTGATGTATGAAAGGTAATGGAGTCTGGCTTATGTTCTCTTTGATGTTTCTATAGTGTCAAAAATTGCATACTTGTAAAATTTCACATACATTTTGAAATTATGGAAATCTACGCTTTAATGATAAATACTTATATTTCTATATGAAATATTTTATCTTGCACTTAAAGAACAAGAGATGTTGATATCTTGATAACATAATTTTAGTAGAATCATCCTAGAGAGGAGCATGATGTGTAGATGTCTATACAATGCCTTGGCATCCAACGAGTTTTCAAATTTTGAAAATATAATTTCAATGTGGTACATGTGCAATATGTTTCATAGTAGATGAATTGGAAAGCAATACCTATTCTTGTTTGGAAAATGTATCTCAACCTTGCAATTACTTAAGGTTTACTAATGATAGGTAAGTGTGGGGGAGTTGCATGGGGTACCCCCTATTAGGGGTTGAAGGGTTGTGTCCTGGTGGGTGCTCGAGGGAAGCAACCCTCAAAACCAAATTTTATGTATATTTTATTATTATAAATCTATATTGTTCATCATTAGGTCTTAGGTCTATCAGTAGATATTTTGTTGGCTTTACTTTCCCTAGAATAAAATCCTATTTTATGAGAGTATTGTATTATTGATAGGTATTGTTATCTATTGTAAGAGTCTGATAACGATCGTGTTTCCTCTAGAGCTCTAGTTGGTGATACTCCTATAAAAATATTTCTCTACAAGTTTATTATAATCTTCATGATTTTTGAATAATATATTGGTTGAATTTTGGATTGTGGGATTTTTCTCCCAAAAGGGTTTTCCCCATGTAAATAACTGTGTTGTGGTATGCATGATATTTATGTTTATTTTTGTTCAAGTTTATGTAACTATCTAAAAGATCTATAAAGTTTTACATTATTCTCCTCTCAAGATTAGTGTAGGAAGTTTTTTTTCTACCTTAGCTTCTTTATAATTCCCTCTCTTCCAAGTAAGGAAAACTCTCTTCTTTAGCATTTTCAATGACTTTTGACAATTTTTCTCTACACTCAACTCTCTACTCTCTTGCCTTCAATAAACTCAGTTAAAATATTTGTAGCCATTATAGCTCTTGATTAGAGAAGTGTTGTTATTCTTTATTTTTCTTCTACACCAATGACGATTTCTTAGGAAATGGATTTTATTTACATATCCATTACATCCATTTAGAATAACCTTGGTTATTGGAAATCAATTATTGCATGCTTTGTTAGTTTTATTTATTAAAAATAATTCCTTTGATGTAATAATAAATCTATTCATCATTTTATTTGGTTTTCTTTACATGCAATAGTGATTCTCCTCATAGAGTGATATAGGAGCAACCTAGGTGCAAGGGAAATATTAAATCAACCAAAAAGTTATAATTTTTAGTGAAGATTATTTTGTTTCTATCGATTTATTATTTTCGCTTCAATGATTGCCAATTTTTTTTGGAAATATTAAAGTTATCATCTAGTAGAAGAGGTTAAGGGTAAAAGAAAGAAGTTGGGTCCACGAAGAGGGGAAGTTTCGGCCAAAACAAAATCTCATAGAAAACACTTAAGCATTATCAAAAAACTGCGTATGCGTTATGTATCGGGTACCCGAGCCTAGAAAAATGCATATGCACTAAAAAATGTGTATGCATTATAATGCATACGCGTTATATAACACATATAGGTTTTATAACACGTATAATTAATTTATTTTAAAAAATTAAATACCTTCTAGAAACACGTACATGTTTCTAAAAAACATTTAATTTTTAAATAATCAAGCAAATAAAGAATGCGTATATATTTTGTAACGTGTACACATTTTTAAAAACACATATGTGTTTTTAAAATTTTGAATCCCCAACCCACATGCTACCTCATTTTTAGGCTCAGGAAAGGCTTCACAACCCAACCCTTAGCCTTTGACCTACAACTAAAAAACTAAGAAAAATTCAAGAAGAATGTTCAACTTTGGTAATATGGCTTATAGAATTTTTTCTTGAATCAATCTATAAGATTAAAACCCATTAGAGAACACTATGTCTAGTTTCCAAATATATATTTTTATTAAGATTCGATAATATTTTTTATTTTTTAATTAATTTCTAAGAAAAGTAGTCCATAAATTAGAAATATCAAGCTTTTTTGTTTTTTAATAACCTTTTTTTGGTTAAGTTTCTTGTAAAAAAATTATGTGACATAAATATTTAGACAGTTATATACACAATAAAAAAAATATTGAAAAAATGTTTAGTTTAGGTACAATTATGTTGTTTGTACACATTTAGCTACGATGTTTATGGGTTTTAGTCTACTATCAGCTTATGAGATTTGTTTTGTTGAACGAGATAAGTTTCTCTTCTTGCAACTAGTTTAAATGAACTTATATGTATTTGTGAGAGACTTGTGATCATTTTAAATTGTAAGAATACCACATCTTGTGAGATTTATATAAACCTTATTACCAATTAATTTGTAACAAATTCTTGCATATCTAACCTTTTCAAGGACTTCACATCCAAATATTTAAGCTTGCAAGTATCTTGTGGCCAAGTGCATTTATGGGAAAATGATATTGAACTAGACAAGTGTACCAACAAAAAGGTTTAGTTTGATAAGAAACAAAAAAAATATGTGAGAGACAAAATGAAGCATTTTGGCAATCAAAAAATACAAAGTGAAAGGATTTTCATGTGAACCACCTTTTGTAGGATCTTAATAGTGAATTGAAATTGCAAAATTTTCACTTTCTATAGAATTTCCATTTCCTACAAATTTGTGGAATATTCAAATGCTTTTACACTCATTATTTATGTAACAATTGAATTGTTCTAACAATTAAAATTGGGTTCGATTCAACTTCCAAGACACTAAAGAATTAAAATGAAACCTCGTCTTCATTTTGAAAGCACTCTTGAGGAAGGAGTACAAGGAATAAGGCCAATATATAATTAGTTAATTTGATTTATTTCTTTTAAGCTTTGGAATAATCTATTGTAATGAGCTTATATTATAAAAATAAAGTATGATTATTTAGTTTTTCTTTAGTACTATGTTTAGGTTGTGTGATTAGGCTATATGATCAGCCCCCTAGTCATAGCTTCATCGTAGACCAAGGTTAACACCCTTATGAAGAACTTTATCTTATTATTTATTTTCATCCTTATTGTAACTAGGATTTTAGAGCTTTTATCAATCATTTATTTAGCTATCTATGGAGCTCAAAATTAAAAAAAAACAATGGTTTGACTAAGAGAAATCCCTAAACAACCCCAAAAATTTTCCCTATGTTTATGTATGTGTAGTTTAAAAAATTCTAATATTTGATCTCGACATTCTAGAAATTTTTGGACTAATTGGTTAAGGATGACAACACTATGTGAGGATTCCCATGCTACTTGTTGGTTTCTTGGATAGAGAGATTATAATGCTTCTTGTAGTAGATTTTTGTGTATTTTTACTTTCAATTTTAGTTAAGAATACATTTAAGTAGCTCCAATATTCTTTGTATCTTCATATTTTCTCCATTATTCTGCTAGAAATCTCTTATTTTTTGCATAAATATATAATTTTTATCATATATAGATTTTACAATAATTTGGTCTGCATAATATGATTATCGTTTTTTATAAAAGTTTCCATATACATTTTGCTGAGCCTAAGTTGTCATAAACACATCTCCATCTCTTTCAATACGTTCTCTCATTCTTTCTAATTTGGTGAATGCATGTGAAACATAGAAAAAGAGAGGCTATGATATACAACCCCCTTTTTCTAAGTTATAGTTTCATTCAAAAGATGAGATCCAAGAATCTTGAAATAACTATCAACCCAAGAGGTGAATTAAGAAAAGATTTAGGGATATTGCAATCTCTCCTTTATGCAAGGATGGGGTGGTGAGCTAAATAAACATTTGGGGAGAAGGAACTATACTAACAAATAAACCCTGATTCTAGGTCTAACACATTTAATGCATAAATCTAACAAAAAACAAAATAGAAACTGTAACTTTTCTAGCAAAACATGAAGTAGATAATGATGTGAACCTGATCAAATCTTGATTCTTTTGCACAATACAGATAGGGGCTCATTCACCACCAAAGGTGAATGGGTACTAGTAGGATTATTTAGAGAGTTCTAAATCTAAAGTTGAAGTTTATACAATGTAGGATCTACTACCCCTCAAACCCTAAAAGGGAATCATTCACCACTAAAGGCAAATGGGTCCAGTATGGTCCTTCCGAAAAACTTAGAACTTGATCTTAAACTTCTAGTTTTGCACTCCTTTGAAATTTTAAACTCCTTCTTTCATATTGGAATCTACTAATAATGTATAAAAAAAAAAAATTGTAGCTTTTGGTGGATAGGGGTTTTCCCCGATCAAACCCATTGTTGGTAATTAAACCTTTGTTGATTAATGAAAATTAGAAACATGTAATGTATGTAAAATTCTAATCTTAAGTGTGTCTAATATTAAGACCCCTAAGAATATAAAGGAAATTCTACTCAATTGTGTTATAGTATAACCCTAAAATGAAACAAGAACAATGCAAGTGACATACTATAGAAGATCCAAAATCCTCTTAATCAGCTACAAATATGAATATACCTCTCTTTAGGCTGCAATTAGGGTGATAATAGAAGATGGAATCACTTAGGAAACAAGTCCTTAGGCTTGGTTGTGTGTCTTGTGCATCTCCCAAGACCTAGAATCCCTCATGATTCTCCATAGGAATCTATCATCAACGTGCACTAATGCTTGATCTTTGACACAAAATGAGCTTGAAGACTTGTAATGTTGCTCCAAAATTCACCCTTGCTTGCTTCTTAACTATCAATGCTTGATCTCATGAAACTTATTTGTCTCTTAGCTTGCTTGAAATCTTCTTCTAGTTATAATTATGTAAAATAACCTTATATTTATACATAATTTGAGAATTAACACCAAAATTCAAATAATTCAAGCTAACACAAGATCTAGGATTTAAAATCATTGTCATCCCACAAAAATTAAATTCAAAAAGGGGTTTCCTATGTGAGGAGCACACATTCACCACTAAAGTCGAATGGTTCTTAGCACAAATTTCTAGGACCATGCTTCGGGGGGATGAAATAACATCAAAAAAAAATCTCAAAAATGAAAAGAAAGGGATGTCCTATGTGGAGAGAACCCATTTTTCACTAAAGGCGAATGGGTCTTAGCACCATTTTCTAGGACCTTGAATTTTCCAAATTAAATGTCATGCAATATCATTATTGGGTGTTAGGATGGATATTTCAAAAAGTGTAATTAAGAGGGCTTCAATTTGAATTAAAGGGGCCAATTAAGCTCAGTTAACCAAAAAAATTAATGAAACCCTAGATAAGTGTGAAAGAGTAATACAATATTTTACAACACCCTAAATAAGGTATCAATTAAGTACATTTTAGTTAAAAAGACCCTAGATTCAATGTGAATGTGTATGACACATTACAACATTAAATCAAGGCATTATTAGATTAATTCAATATTACTTATTCCTAAATTATGTGTGCAAAAAGGACTACTTTTTTCTACACTACACTTAGCCCCCATTTTAGATACCATACGATACTACATGCATATGCAAGCTAAAGGAAATAACCACTATGAAAAGGATACTCATATGGATTCATTAGGGAGAATGAAGCCCCCACTATAGTTACCTACAAAACCACAATGTTAGGAACCACATATTGTAACACAGATTTGTTAGTTGCTAAAAAATCCTCTTATCAAACTTCTACGGAGAATTGAATTCGAGGGTAGATGTATGCCCCTTGATTCTGCTTGCTTTATGGAGGTGGAATCAGGGTGAACTCAAAACCACATCAAATCATTTAAAGGTCATACAATAGGGTATTTCCAAGTACCATACAACATGGTGATTGACACTTGATGAGACTAGGAGTGGAATTATGAATCCAATGCAACAAACAACATTGAAAAATAGAATCCTCTAGCCCCCAATATGCTAATTTGAATGAAATTTATTTACTAGGGTTTAACTATATACTAATGAAAATGACACTTTTTCCTATTCATTTGACTTTTACCTTGATACAAATTACCTAGGTGTAGAGTGAGTGAAAATGTTGAACCAAAGGGTCTACAAGCCTTCGAGATTGGACGTGATTCACAACAATGCAACACAGGGCATACTTTGACACAGAATAAGTAGATTTTGCTTTCATTTTTCATCATTTTCATGCATTTACTATACTTTTTATGTAATTAGAGTAATTTTTGAACCTTATAAAATATTGGTGCAAAGTGTCCCACTTTTGCAAAAAGTGTCAAAGACCCCCATCCATAGATGGCCTAGGTGTCCATACTGGTCGAAAAAAATCGTAGAACAACTTTAGTGTTATTGAATTGCTTAGTCTAGGACTTACTTCATATATTGTTCTTTTTAGTTTCCTCCTCGAGCCTAATAGCACTAAAGAGGGAGATAGTTCCATTTGCTTCATGAGTCAGTTACACGACTATTAGGGGAGGACATCAAGCTACTCTAGGAGGTTGGGTTATTTTGGGTATACCTCATGCCACTAATGAGGTATCATGATGCTATGTTTTTTACCCTAGCAGAGAGATGGGATATAGATTCGTGTACCTTCCATCTTCCTATCAAGGAGATAAAAATGACTCTAGAGGACATACATCGCATCTTAGATATTCCTATTTGATGATAGATGATATTTTTTATTGTCTATAGTGACCCATCTGTCATTTGAGTGTTAGGCCATGCATTGAGCTTAAATGAATTTTGAACATGCATGATCACCACTTTTGCGACAGATCATGATCATGATTGTCATGCTCAAATTAGTACTAGATGGTTGAGGGTTGCATCTATATGTTGGTCTTGTACATAATATCAGGAGAATGGAGGAGAAGAGGATTGTCTATGCATAGGGCTGCAATATGCTTTCCCATCTCTATTATGATATGAATTGATTTGTATACTGGGAGTTCGATAACATCATACATTGTACACTTTTGTAAATATGGTGCTTTGAGCATATCACATGCACAAGGTTGAGAGGATATCCCATCACAGTAGCCATGGGTGAGCTGAGAGTCTTCAGGTATCCTTTAAGATGACCATGGCAAGAGGGAGATTCGATATACTATGGATTATATTTGATCGACTGGATGAGGATGATATCTATTGGAGACATATCAGTCAATTCCTTAGTGGGAAGATGATAGGCATCAGTTGTGCATATTACAAATGGACTAGTTTCTTCTATGTAGAAATAATTACATATTCAGACCCTTCTACTATGATCGTGTTATAAGACAATTTAGGAACATCCAAGTACCACCTCAATCAATGTACTAATGATCAACACAAAGTTACACTAGGCCCGGGGATAATAGTCATCTTACTAGTGATGATGTATACTTCAGAAATTTAGAGGATGGGGATCACGACATGCTCCAAGTCTCCAAGGTTGGTGATGTAGGTACCACTCAAGCCTATGAGGAGTGGTGGATTGTAGCTAGGCCAACTCCAGTCTTCCTTTTGTACCATCTTGTGGGTTTTTCGGACCCCTTCCAAGTCATAAAGAGGACATAGATGATGATCAGATAGATACGAATACAAATGAGGATGAAATTGTGCCTGAAATATTTATGGGTTTAGATGAGGAGATTCAATCTATGAGCGAGGATACTGATGAGGCCAAGGAGGGTCCAGTTACCCTCAATAGGGGGGAGAGACTACCTACTAGGTTCACTGGATTTCATGTGATAGCTATACTAGAGATCCACACACATGGGTGTGGAGAGGCCAATAGAAATATCCCACCCACACCTCCAACAAATATGGGGATGACCATTGTACAATCAGACCCCGACTGCCAGACTAGGGATCCAGGTGATGATTTGAAGTTTATGTTATTTCTTTACACATTTATCTTTTACGCTTATGCTTTATGTATCATTATGATGTTAATTGATATTATTATGATTTATATCTTACAACATCCATGTGAAAGTGGTGTGAGATCTATCAGTGAGCGATCATTGAGATATTTCCCTCATTGCAGATCGAGGATGATATACTCCAAGAGTACATGCCCCCACCTTTTTTGAGACCACATGCAAATCTCTTCGATTCTGTAGAGAGATTAGGAATAGCGTACAAGAGAGCAACTAATTGTGTCAACCAACTTTGGGTAGAGCTTACAATAATCTTATCCTCTTGAGGTTCTATCGATAGTAAGATAGAGAGTGACCTATGAGAAGAGATCTTGAGGCTACGAGAGGATATTTCTAGGGTAAAGGTAGATAGAGATTACATAGATCAAGAGCATGTCGAGGCACTCATATGGGAGGCTAGAGAATTTAGATTATTGGAGGGCCTACAAATAAACTTGATCAGGTCACAATCACATACTACTATATCACAACGACCACAGATGTCACTAGCCCCTAAGGGGTCTGGTAGTCATAGATCCTATTAGCATTGTTTTCAGTGATGCATATGTACCAAAACTTTTGCTAATATATATAAGAATTTATGTTTGTTCTTCTATGATCTTATGTTGAATTAAATGTCAATGTGATTTAAAAAATATTCTTTATAGTCATATTTAATAAATATCTCCATGATTTAATGTTTTATGTGATCTAATTAATTTTTTTTTAGATTATGGTAGATGCTACATTGTGATTATGTATACTATGTTAACTTAAATGCACATATGATCTAATAACATTAAATGCATATATAAGGATTTAAATTAACATAACACGCAATATTTTGAATAGTATGGTAACTAAAGTAATTAATCTAATTATTTGAATAATTACCCTAGAATCTAAAATACACACTATTATCATGTATCAAAGAAGGAAGCAATCTGAGATAAAATAGAAACTATCCACTTAATCTTAGATAAACATTTCTCTAACACACTATTTGAAAGATATAATGTTATATCTAATACTGACACAAATGTGTGATATTTATAGGTTATTTTAGAGGTGTATCATCCATTTATGTTAATGTGTAGGCTTCAGATCCATAGTTTTCATTGATAATGTAAGGTCCTTTTTTGTTAGGGCTAAAGTTGCCTTTTTCGTTCAAGGGAGCATTGACATTAAGTTGGTTTTCATATAACACTTGGTCACCTTTATTAAATTCATGAAGAATGACACTATCATTATAATCATGTTGTCTTTTCTTGTAATAAGCTTGTAGATGTTTGAGAGAATTTATATGCTATTCAACCAACATCTCAAGTTGATGCATTTGTTGTTCTTTATAGGTTTTGTCATTAATGAGCCCTTTAAGAGTAGTTTGCAGGGAAGGAATTTCTAACTCTAAGGGCATTATTGCTTCAACACCATAAACCAGGTTACATAGATTATTTCTAGCAGATGTTCTAACCCTCATACGGTAAGCCCATAATGCATAGGTTAATTGGGTTCCAATCTTTATTATGTTTACTTACTATGTTTTGTAGTTTTTTTTCAATAGTCTTGTCAGTTGCTTGTGCCTGTCCAATTGATTGTGGATAATATGTTGTTGAACAATTACGTTGAATATTGAATGTTTCCAAAAATTTCTTCACTTCATTGTTCTTAAACGAAGTTCCATTATCTGAAACTAATGCAGAAGGGAGACAAAAGTGAGAAATAATATATTCCAATATGAAACAACATATTGCATCATCTATCATGGAACAAAGGGGGATAGCTTCTACCCATTTCATGAAGTAGTTGGTTGTGGTAATGATAAACATATGTCCAATAGAAGAAGGTGGTGATATCTTCCCAATAAGGTCCCAACCCTAGACCAAAAATGGCTAGATAGAAACTTGAGCACAAAGTTTAGAGGTAGGACATGAATCAAATTTTTATCTTCTTGACATTTATGGATTTTCCTTACGTACTCCAAAAAATATTGTTCCATGTGTCTCTAATAATATCCTATATGAACTAGTTTTTGAACTAATGACCTTCCTCCAAAATGCCCACCACAAGCATCTGTATGAACTTCTTCAAGTGTTATAGGGATTTCAACTTGTTTAAGACATCTAAGTAAAAGGCCATTGAATGATCTTCTATATAGAATTTTTGCAAGGATGATGTACTTAGATGCAATTTTCTAATGATGAGCTCGATTGTTCTTACTTGTAGGCTCAAGAAAGGTACCATCTTTTAAACAGTTGAATATCGTTGTATACCATTCACTAGAGTTGTCACTATTGATTGATAAAATATATTCTATTTTATCATCTATCAATGGTTTAGATATGATTTGAACTTTAAATGTGAAGTTAGAGAGGATTTTTGGGAGATACAAGGGAAGCGACGCTTTTCATTGCATCTGCATGCTTATTGTCCTTCTGTGGTATGTTGTTGATTATATATGATTTAAATTTTTAAAATAATGTCATCAAGAGGTATCTATATCAAACAAGCTTATCATGCTTTCCTTGATATGAACCATTTATCTATTTAATAATTAAGAGTGAATCACCAAATATAGAAATGTGTTTGAATTTTAGCACTAACACGACACATATACCATCTATTAAAGCCTCATACTCTGTAGTATTATTTGTTCATAGGAAGTCTAAATGGAAAGATAATGGAATAAGGCTACCTAAAGGAGGAATTAATATAACTCCTTCCTCGAACCTAGTTCGACACTTAGAACCATCGAAGTACAATTCCCATGTTTCTTTGTCTTTTTGAATATTCAACACATTTTCATCAAGGAATGAGTCTATATTAGGTGATTCTAGGGGAGAAGGAGCACTAGTTAGTTGGTCAATTAGGGCTTGTCCTTTAATTTCCTTTTGGGAGACAAATTTAAGGTCAAACTTAGTTAACAATATAACCCACTTAGCTAAGTGTCCAAATAAATCAGTTTTAGTGAAGAGGTGCTCTAAAGGATCTAATTTTGTCATGACATGGATTTCAAAATTCAGTAAATTATGTCTCATTTTACTAGTAGCAAAAATGAGACACAACCATTGTTTCTCTATCATCATGTATCATGTCTCATAATCAATCAGAGTTTAGCTAATTTAATAAACAATATGTTTTTTACTATTGTCATCTTGTTAAGCCAAAAATGTTGCAAGAGCATGGGTCGATGCTATTGTATAAAGGATAAATCGCTTATCTTGCATAGAAGGTTGTAAAATAGGTGGAGTAGCTAGATAATCCTCCAAAATCTTAAAGGCCTAGTTACAATCGTCATACCAATTAAACTACACCTCTTTCTTAAGGAGTTGTGTGAAGGGTAATGTTCAGTCTCTAAGGACGCTACCAAATGATGGATGGATTGAATTCTTCCTTGTAAAGTGTGTAGTTGAGAGATGTTTTTAGGAGGTGGAATGTTAATAATAGCATCAATTTTATTTGTTTCTACCTCAATGCATTTGTGAGATACTATAAAACCTTGAAGTTTTCCCCTATCTACACCGAATACACACTTCTTTTGGTTCAACCTCATGTTATATTTTCACATTCACTCAAAGATATTCCGAAGAATGCTCACATTGTATTTTTGAGTTAAATATTTTTCTAGGATATCATCAACATAATATTCCAAAATCTTATGCATGTAACCATGAATTTTTTGTCACTATGGATTGCACCAAGATGCCAAGCTTGGAGGCTCAACAATCCCATGAAACATGGACACATCTTCGAGCTTGTGGTTTGCACATGATGAAGATGAATCTCTAGATTATGGGCTCGTTCCCCTTTAGATCTCCTAGAAACTAATATTCTTTTGTGAGAAAAGGGAAAAAGGATAGTTTATGAAAGGAAAAGCTAATTCTAGGAGGTGATGCACCAAAATGTAATTAAACTACAGTAGCTTGATTCATAACTACTTTTCTAAGGATCTATTTACACAACTCAGTTTGGGTGATCCAATCACACAAAAAATTAATAGAAAAGGCTTTGATAAACCTATATTTTTTGAAGGAAAACAAGATTTTCACAAATTGGGAGATAAGACAAATCACTAGCACAACTTATGACATGTGATTATTATCTTCTTTTGTATACATGCAACCATGAATAAAACATAAATTTAAAGGTTTACTACTGAAACACATAAAATCTTCATCAAAATCATCCACAAGAGACACAACACCTGAAAAATAAGAAGTTAAACACTTGATTTTATTGAATAATGAAGGGAATCTCTACAAACACTAATAAAAAAGAGCTAAAATAACTGTTGTTGTATATAAAATGTGAAAATATTTAGTTTACAAATTTTTAAGTCTCTCTACAACATGCAAGAGAAGACAAAAGTAAGAACTAAGGAAAAAGAATAAGCCTTCCCTCCTATAATACAAAATGAGTCCCAAAGGCCAAGAAGAGTAAATTGCAGTCAATTGTACTCAAAATATCTCTATCAAGAGAAAAACAAAAAAACCATACAAAGGGGGCCCATAACTGCTCCAATTTGAGCTAATTTAGCTCCAAACTCCCCCTGTCAAGCTATTTGATTGAAAAGAACTCCAAAATAATCTCAATTTGACTTAAGGTTAAAAATAGAACTCCAAATCCACTGATAGCACTTCACTTTGACTGATCAGACTCATCTCCTTTGCATATTTAGAGGGCACCTATTAGTTTATTTTAACAAGTATTGTTTAGGTAATACAAACAATTACTTACCTTAATATGTGTTAAAACAAATAAATATTATAATCAAGTTAACAAGTTTTAAGGTAATTGATTGATTATTACCCTCAATAAGTGATAGGATAGCCTAATATATGTCTTGTAGGTATACAAAGAAGGAGGGTACACTGCTGCAATTTTCAAAAATTTGTAGAAGGGTCCAACAGAATAATAGGAAAATGTGTTGACCATAGCCCTAATATTAATCATCAACCACTTTATGAAATAAAAGTGAGAATAAAACCCTTGGGTTGAAAAGAAATAGGGCTTCAATGGGAAAATAAAAAGAGGCTTCAAACCCTAACCCATGGCTCACTTTGCATTAATTTTCACTTTCATCTGTTATTTTTTTACTCAACCTCTTTCCACCAAGGGTTTGAAGCTTCACTCCAAATTCTTGGCATTCTTTGTTGCTTGGATTTGAATATGTCCTCCTCAAATTATCGGTTTAGCTTAACTCAAGTAAGAAAATCCCTTATGCTAACATGATGATTTTTATTTTGAAATTTATCTCTAGGAAATTATTGCTCTTTACTGTCATCTTTCATCATTCAATGATTCTAGAATTAATTTTTTTACTGAAAAATTGCAACTCTCCTTTCCTCTTGGAATTATGTCCTGCAATCTCTAAAATAATATTGGAAAACAGTCCCAATACTTGACACAATCAAACCCCTCATGAAATCCTAAGGTATTTGATCACAAATTCATGGAATAAAAATGAGTTTGGCCACATGTCTCTTAAAGTTGCAAACATCAAAACTTGTTGGTGGGTAGCCATCTATGTTCTCAGGCCTATTGCATGCTCTTCCTAGAGAATGTATTTCCTTTTTGGGACAATCTATATAGTCATAAATAGCTTGCATTTTCTTTAAAAATTATGTACATGAAACCCTACAATCACTTGATGACCATCAAGACATAGAAACTGTCCCTAGATTTGAGATGCCCTCTCCATATTTGTGACCATCTAGACATGCTGAGAATGTATAACATCATGACATAACAATATTTGAGTATCAAATACAAACCCTTCTATTTTTATTTTTTTGTAGTTCATCTTCTACATTCACTATGAGTATACAAGTCCAAGGAACAAAGATCACAACCAAAAGTGTGTCTCTATATCAACACTTGAAGATCATAATAGTTGGAGTCATGCCATTGTATTTTCTCTATATTGTGAATTGTTCTTTAGAAGGTTTCATTGGCATCTATCTTCAAATCTTGAACATATTGTGAGACTATCACACAGATTTGGAGCATCAAAACTTACTTTGGCACTTGACATTTGATTATCTCATTCATGTGTCATGCACTTCCTACGAGGACACAGTCAAAAATTGAAATGACTATTGAAATTTTACTGTCAAGCATTTAGTGGCCTTTAAAGTCTTCTAAAACATGTACATTCACCTTTATATTGACTATCCCTTCACTGAAATGGACCAGATTGCTGCTATTTATGACACTCACTATTCTATAAGACTGTTGGTCTCCTTCATTGAAATCTTTGTTCCTTTAGATATTTGCATAGACCTCTTTCCCTGTCATTATAGTCTTTCTCTATCCTTCCTTGTGTTAAAGTGGCTGCCCTAGTAATTTGTCAATGCTTAGTCTAAAATGGTTGTCCATTATCATTACTAATCTACTCTTTCACAATCACTATTATAAGGTGCATGATGCTATGGATGAATGTCCATTATTTAAGTTATCGTCCACTAATTATTGTCATTTCTATGGCTTGAATATTTGTGTTTGAATATTTTGTATAGTGGTCTACCTCTCTATGATGCACCTTGTATTACTATCCATGAAGCCTCTTAAGGTATTCCCCTACATTCCAACTCAAACATTGTCTTTTATAACTATTGATAGCACTTGAAAATCGTAGATTGTTATGCCATGGACTATTCATATAAGTTGTCTCTACACTAAGTATGCACTAGTTGATTATTTTTTTTTAGTAGGTCTTCCACTATCGATTTCTCAAGGAGACCTTCAAGGTGAAATACTTTACCATTGACTATCTTTAAGACCTAAATTATACATTATTACTAGTTGTCTTTTGCTCTTGGACTATCAATCTATATTCACCAATGTTCATTCATGGTACACTTCCCTTTAAAGTATGAATCCAATGCTCCTTTTTCAATGCATTGGCTATCCCATAGCAGGGCATGTGTAGGATCATCATGGAAAAAACAGGCCCTTAAGTGGAAAGAAAATTTAGAAAAATCAGAGTTAGGCAACTTGACATAAAAATTTAACTAAGTTAACTATATTATTTCAAAACTATGTAAGAATAGAATCTATTGCTTATTGAATGTAGTTTATAAAATACTATGTTTATTTTTATTTTTAAAAAATCTATTTGGCAAAAATTTGAAATTTCAAGGTAGTAGTACTTAAATTTCAGGGAAAAAATAAGAAGTAGGTTTATGTTTGACCAACCTAACCACAATAAAATGATAATATTTTTTTATAAGATTTTAGATATAGGTAGAAGACTCATGTCCCGATGTGATGCATATTTTTTTGTATTTTTTTCCAAGTAAATAATTAATTATGATTTTTAATTACAAATTTTAAAAAATATAAAAACTCGTATGTCTGACCACCTTAACTTGGTAAAAAATTCATGAAATTCAATTCTTTTTTTTTAATCCTATAGTATGTGAAGCATAGAATGTGATGCATGTTTCAGATTCTTAAAACATGGCACCTTTTGAAAGCTATAGATGTTTTTCAATCAGCCTATCAATTAGGACTTTAGTCGTAATTCAAATAGAAAATGAATAATAATTATTTATTAAATTCAAAGTAAAGCATAATTTATATTGGTGGAAAGCTAAGAATCTCCTTTAGAAACCCTTTTTGTTTCATCAATTTTGGGTTAAAAAAAATTTGTCAGCCACATGGGACATCATATCACTTACATATCGCCACTTTTTGGCCCATCATGATCCTGCACATAACCAACAAATGGTCTTCAAAACTCCACTTTTAATTAATTTTATCAACATGATAGAATGGCGACTACTCCTCAATTTTGGACAGATAAACTTGTGTCAAAACTTTGTGCCTTGGAAAATGGTGGTGATTTGTATGATAAGATTAAACCTATACATGCATAGTGAACAAATATGTTAAGAAAACAAAAAAGCCTAAAGATTCTTATGATTATTATATTATCTTTACTTGTCTTGGATCTTCATGATAATTGTGCATCTGATCTCAAGACACCTTCAACTCTTTGAATTGATTCTTAATAAGGGATAGGCTATATATATGTTGGTTTGACATATAAGAGACATGGAATATTGAGCTCTAACATCACTTTCTGTGTCCCTTGCAGACACCTCTAGAGCTATCAACAAAGGATTTGAAGATGTAGCTAATCAAAACTAGGTTTCGTGATTCACGCAATGGTGGATCCCTTTTCTCTTACATGTTCTCTTTACTTTTAGATGTACAATCTGTCTTTTGTTGTATCTCATTCAGTTACTCCCATGGCGTGTGTAAGAAACTTATGTAGATTAAGGTGGAAGACTTTTCAACATAATCACAATAAAACAAACCTTTCAATTCAAGATCCCTAACTCATCAAACAAGGTTACTTTCTTCACAAATTTCAAGTAGGCCTAATGGGAAAGTAAATGAGTTTTTTTTGATATAATTCTCAAACAAAACCCCATACCCAAAAAATAATTTTTATTTTCGACACCCATTTTTAATTTCTAAAATATATGCAAATTTAGGGGTCATTGTTTTGGAACAACAAATCCAAAAATATGCTACTACACTTTGAACTAGGCCAAATTAGGCTTGTTTGAATGACTCACAATAAGGTTTTCAAAACCTAGACCAAAAATCTGCATACCAATGGCTCAAAAATTCCAAATAATTTATTCCCAATAATTTCCTATCCTTACAAACAACTCCTCAAGAGATTTTTATCAAACCCCAACTCTTAGGCAACTTTTATGTCAAAAATATGAAGTTAAATGAACTAGGGCATGAAAAATCTTGAAATTATTATCCCCCCTACTCTTGAAACATTAAAAACAAAAAACACTACCCATATACACCCATTCCACCAAGTATTAGACATTTTTACGAGTGGAATTGGTCAAAAACTCATTTTCTTAGACCAAACCCTCACTAACTAGGGTTTCTAACAGTTTTTAATAAAACTACTCTAAATACCTTTAACCTTAATTGAATTGAATCAAATAAAGTTAAATGAGAGAATAATAAGTCCTCTAACAACTACAATAAAATTTAGAACATTTTCAGGCCATACGGGACCGTACCAACCTCTGTAGCAGGAAATTAAGCCTTGAAATGTAGAAACCAGACTGTTTTGATATTCAAATTCAAAATTACAATTTTAGAACTTTGAACCAATGTTCACCAAGGCTTATAAATAATTAAAAATAATAACGAAATTGGTTCCCACCGAAAACTACAACTTGACTGTTCAACTTCCCGTACACACAAAAATGAAATTTTTTCTTGTGCAACTTTACAAATTTTTGCCAACACCGACCCCAAATGACTCAAGTCAAATCACAACATCAAACATGGTCTAAATATACCTTATTACAAACAAAAAGGTGACTTAATCACAAAAACCCACATTTAACCCCCCTTTACATCATGAAGACTAGGTGCCCCAACACCATACTTCAGGGCCAAAATTGAACTCAATTCCCCTTGAGGATAGTGTTGCACAATAGATTTAGGTTTGATCAAAGTATTCTATAACTTCCAAGTAACATCTCCACTTGTAATACTTTTTCAATGAGCCAAAAACTTGAAATACGCATCATCCATTGTCTTCTTGAAGTTTTTATCATCTAGGTTATGCTTCAACTACAGAAAATTGTTTGATAGTTGATCTTTAACTCGTTCACATGGGAATTTTGTTGAACCTACTTTAGTACCTTAAAATATACCTCCTCCATGCTTTTCATGAACCTCCTTATGCTTTACTTTTGGTGTATGCTTGATCTTTCTCTTTTTCCCTTGTAGTTTATCCTTGATCTCTTCCCCTCTCCTTTCCATCTCTTCCATATATGGTTGTGACCTTGTGTTTGCTACTTGAGTACGAATACTAACCTTTGTCATAGAATGACCAACATCCTCTTGTGCAAACAATGAATGGAACACTTCTCCTACCATCATAGGGTGTAGCCACAATAATGGGTTACACTTTTTGGGACATCCTGATTTTTGCTGAAATCACATATTTTTAGAAAATATAATGATTTAAGCCTTAAAAAGGTTCCATTTTAAGGGTTTTAATTGAAGATGGTTTGATCAAACCCACTTATATCAAACTCCCTTGGATAGAAAAGCGCTAGTTTTGAACCATACCTATAATGGAGTCTCCTCTACACCTATCAAAATGCTGATAAAAAACCACTTTTCATTTACCTTGTAGGGGATCAAATTAACTTATTTAAAATAACTTTTTTTGTAAACATGCAGCCCTTATTATAAGCTTCCCAAAAAGTATAATTTTAAATATATTTAATTTTATTATTATATTTATTTTTTATTTCTTGTGAATGTAGGTTTTTCAATGAACATCAAGGTCTTTATTTCACACATACGGAAAAATAGGAAAAGAGAGAAAAAAAATTCTTAAAAATCCATGTACACTAGCTATTGATGTCCTAATTCCAACAAAAAAAGTTATGTAGCTGAAAGTATAATATATCCAAATTATAATTACTCTGAATTAGAAAATTAATTAAAAAATATATATGCAACAAAAAATTATGAAAAAATATCCATCCCCTAGATAATGTTGTGAAAACACTGTATTTAAAAAATTAGAATTGTATGCTTTCTATAAAAAAAGTTATGCAGTAGAAAGTAAGCATCAGTTTTTGAAAATGATGTTTAGTAAAAAAATAAGTTAATAAAAACTACATAAAATAATTCACAATTTATTTTTTAATTTAAAAAATATATATAATTAGATTCTCAACACAAAATATCACAAATCACCAGTTTTCTTCATCTGCAAATTCTTAATGGTTTAGCTTCTATAGGCGTACGGAAGTGAAGATCTGGTGAAAAATGTTGATTTCAATGTCAAGTTTGGCCAAAAAGTGTAACCCATTATTGTCGGATCACCCCATAGCAAGATGCATTTTAATCCAATCTTGAATCTCCAAAATCAATTCATCCTTGACCTTCATAATCCAATCACTCTTCAAGTATGTTTTCATAGTGTTTCCATGTTTAGAAGTGGCTATAAACTCCAAGTGCTTTTCTTCCTCTACCTAGGTATGTGCAAGATCATGATGGGCCAAAAAGTGGCGATATGTAAGTGATATGAAGGCCCATGTGGCTGACGACTTTTTTCTTACCCAAAATTGATGAAACGAAAAGGGTTTTTAAAGGAGATTCTCAACTTTCCACCAATATAAATTATGCTTTATTTTGAATTTAATAAATAATTATTATTCATTTTCTATTTGAATTATGAGTAAAGTCTAGATTGTTAGGCTGATTGAAAAAAATCTATAGCTTTCAAACGGTATCACATTTTTTGAGTTTGAAACATGCATCACATTCTATGCTTCACATACTATAGGATTTGAAAAAAAAAAATGAATTTCACAAAGTTTTGACCAAGTTAAGGTGGTTAGACACACGAGTTTTTATATTTTTTAAAAGTTGTAATAAAAAAATCATAATTAATTATTTATTGGGAAAAAAATTACAAAAAAATATGCATCAGATTGGGACATGAGTCATTTACTTATATCTAAAATATTATAATTTTTTTTTATCATTTTATTGTGGTTAGGGTGGTCAGAAATACACCTACTTCTTATTTTTTCCCTGAAATTTAAGTACTACTGCATTGAAATTTTAAATTTTCACCAAATATATTTTATTTTTTTCTAAATAAACCTAGTCATTTAGAAACTACATTCAATTTGATACAAATTCTATTCTTACATATTTTTGAAATAATATAGATAACTTATTCAAATTTTTACGTCAAGTTGCCTAACTCTAATTTTTTTGAATTTTATTGCCACTTAAGGGCCTGTTATTTCCATGATGATCTTGCAAATACCCACCTTTACGAACCGTTTCCTACCTACCATCATCACATTAACTCTCTTGGTTTGTCCTTTATCTTCCTCCATGAATGGTGTCAAGGTATAAGAGATTCCATGATCCTTTTCTATCTCATAGGTATTTCTCCTTCCATCATACAAAGATGCCTATCAAATTGCCAAGGTCTCCCTAGCAGCAAATGGCACAAATCCATAAGAAATATGTCACATAAATTATGTCCTTATACCCTCCTATATTGAACTCCACCCAAATTTTTTCAACTACCAAAACATACTAACCCTCATTCAACCAAGAAAAAATATAAGGAGTATCATGTGGTATTCTAGGAAACTTGAGTTTTTCAACCATCTCAATTGAAACCATATTATCTATGATTCCTAAATCAATTACAACTTTACATATCTTACCCAAGCACTTAAAATTTGTCTTGAAGAGAGTTCTTCTTTATCATGACTCCTTTTATTTAGATGATTTGATGAGATTTCTCCTTACCATAAGTGATTCTCCAACTTCTAGAGTAACATGATGTGATGGAGAATTTACACTCTCATTGTCATATTCTTGCACCAATTGTGCTCTTCTTTATACTCCATGTGAAGTAGAGGCTTGAACTTCATTGCACTTCCATGCTTGATGTCTAAACTTGTTACATTGATAGAACCTCCTCGTGAATCCACTAGATCCTTGTCCTTGACCTCCAAATCCGCCTCTAAAGCCTTATCTTACTCCTCTAAATCCATCTCTTTGATCAACAACTTGGTACTGGACTTTTCTTGCATCTTCTTGGCTCTCATATGACTACCTTGCATTAGAAAATGAATCGCTTCCTCTAGAATTTCTTCCTTTTCCCGTGTTTGAATTATCTTACCTTCTCTTTAGCTTTTCTTCAATCCTAATTTTGCATTTGATAGAACTCCTCTACTGTTCTTGGATTTTCCAAACTAAACTCATCTCGAATGTTGAATCTTAAACCACTAATATATCTAGCCACCTTCTCAACATCATCCTCCATGCAACTTTTTCTTATGATCAGCTTATAACATTCATCAGTATAGGCTTTGACATCCATCTCTCTTTGTTTGAAACCATGAAATTTCTTATACATTTGAATTGCATAATCATTCGGTAAGAACTTACCCTTAAAATTTTCCACCATTCCATCCCAAGAAACAATTTTTACTTACCTTTCTTCCTCCTTTCAGTTTTATCATAATCCGACCATAATAAGGCATGACCCTTCAATTTTATTTTTTCTATCTTTACCTTTTTCTCCTCAGGTACATATTCACATTCAAAGTAATTGTCAAGTGCTGCAATTCAATCTAAAATTTCTTCATCACTAAAATTACCTCCATGCATAGGTAAATAAATCTTTATCTTGTTTTTATCTTCCTTGACTACTCTCAATAGCTTGTCCATCCTCTGCTCGTCAAGATCCAACTCTTGTTCTTCTTGAGTCTCTTCTTAGGAGTTTTCCTTTTCCCCTTCTTCACTATCACTCTCTTCACTAGTGACTATATCTCTCCTCTAACTTGTTTCAATAGCCTCAAACCTTGATATCATCCTATCTTGGAGTTCCTTCAATTTCCTGTTCTCTCTTGCATTATTCTCTTCTATTTCAATCATCTTTATTGCCATAGTGTTACCTTTTGGAGGCATCTTGTTCTTATTTCAACACAACTTATCTCCTCCAGATCAAACCTATGAATTTATACAAATTTAATTTAGAGAAAGGTGTAATAATTATCAACACAATCATAATCAAACAAACCTTTCAATTCAAGAGCCCTAACTCATCAAACAAGGTTACTTTCTTCACAAATTGCAACTAGGCCTAATGGGGTAGCAAATGAGGTTTCTTTGACATAATTTTCAAACTAAACCTCACACCCAGAAACTAATTATTATTCTGGATACCAATTTTGAAGTTATAAAACATACTCAGAATTTATGGGTGGTTGTTTTGGAACAACAAAGCCAAAAGTCAATTGCTATGCTTTGAACTAGGCCAAATTAAGCTTGTTTGAATGACTCACAACAAGGTTTTTAAAACCCAGACCAAAAATATGCATACCAATGGCTCAAAAATTCCAAATAAGGTCTTCCCGATAATTTACCATCCTTACAAACAAGTCCTCGAGATATTTTTATCAAACCCCATCTCTCAAACAACTTTTGTGTCAAAAATATGAAGTTAAATGAACTAGGGCATCACCAAACTTGAAATTATTACCCTCCCCTACTCTCACAACATTCAAAACAAAAAAAAATACCCATCTACACCCATTACACCAAGTATTAGACCTTTTTACCAATGGAATGGGTCAAAAACTCATTTTCTTATACCAAACCCTCAATAAGTAGGGTTTCTGATTGTTTTCAAGAAAACTACTCTAAATCCATTGAACCTTAATGAAATTGAATCAAATCAGAAAAAAATGAGAGAGGATTCAGTCCTATCACAATTACAATACAATTTAGAACATTTTCAGGCCGTGCGAGATTGTACCAACCTCTGTAGCATAAAATTAAGCCTTGAAAAACAAAAAATAGAGTGTTTTGATATTCAAATTCAAAATTACAACTTTAGAAATTTGAACCAACATTCACCAGGTCTTATAAATAATTAAAAAGAATAAATAAATTGGTTCCCACCAAAAACTACAACTTGACCATTCAACTTCCCCTACACACAAAAATGAAAAAGTTGCTTGTGCAACTTTGCAACTTTTTCCAACACTGACCCGACATGACTCAAATGAACTCACATCAAACATGGTCTAAATAGACCTTATTACAAAAAAATAGTGACTTAATCAAAAAATCCCACATTTAACCCCTCTTTACATCATAAAGACTAGTTGCCCCTACACAAGAAACTTATAAATATATCTCTTCTAATGAATTTAAATAGCTACTTTATGCAAAATTTTGTGTACCATTCCTCCTTTTTGTAAAGAAATTACATAATGAAAACTAAAAATTAATTTCATTGCACTATTTTTATGATTATGATTAATTTTAGCATAATCTTTTTTGTACCTTTCTCCTACAAAGTAGAAAACATTATTGTTGTCCCAACCTAACATGATTGGGCTTAGAAGAATAATTAGGTAAAATTTTTAGTGACCTCTACTATATGCTTTCTGCTAAGGATCTTAAACTAGTAGCATAAACCTATCCATTTGTCATAGGAGTCAATTCCTATCCTTTACAACTCAGAAAATCCTTTGTAACTCGGTTGTTAGAATTTGAACAACAAAAAAATAAAACTTGAAAGAAAAATACAATGGCTCTAAATAGGGCCAACAAACTATGCAACAAAACTTTTTGGAAAAAAAAGATTGAACTGAAATAGATGTGCAACCCACACTTATTTCCTAGAAGGAAAACCTACCCTAACCTACACTAATAAGCAAAGGATGATGCTCAAACAAATCCATTAATTGGATTTGTAAAATAAACCCCCCTTCTAACCAAAAAAGGATTCTTTGCATGCTCATAAACTACTAGTAAGAGGTAAGGAAGAAAAAAACACCTCACAAATTGCTGCAATACACTTTTGAAGAACATAACCAAACTCACTCACCCTTTGATTCTGGCTAAAATTACTATTGATTTGACATGAATGGGTTTGTTGTTCCAGAGTTGCAATCTACTTATTGGGTGCACTAAAAGCATGTTGTATCTTGCTGGTATCCATTTTGGCAACATGTCTAATGGGACATCATTTTGAAAGGACGAATCTTGAACTTTAATTGACAACCTTTTTCTCACGCACTGTTGTATCATCATTTTTATGATTGGGTTTCTCCATTTCTAGTGAATCATATAGAAGTGAAAAATATGGAAAATGGGGGATATGAGATGTGCTTTATGGCCTAGGCCATAAAACACCACTCTTTTCCAATTGTCATTCAATAATGTCCTAGGATCCCAAATTGGATTGACTATCAACCCAAAGGTGAGTCAATTCTCAACAAGGAAGACCTAGGAGGAGTTCTTTTAGGATTTGAAAGGCTCACCACCAAGAAAAATCTTGGAAAAGACAATTTAACATTCAACTCACAA
This sequence comes from Sequoiadendron giganteum, assembly GCA_007115665.2. Classification (NCBI taxonomy): domain Eukaryota; kingdom Viridiplantae; phylum Streptophyta; class Pinopsida; order Cupressales; family Cupressaceae; genus Sequoiadendron; species Sequoiadendron giganteum. Next base: position 779,111,446 of record CM021102.1, read on the forward strand.
AACCTAGTAATGCAAGCCAAATGATGAATGGAAATGACAAAATTCAGTAACAAGTTAGGATGTGTGTACTTAGGAAGTCTGAAAATGTGATGAGGATTATGGAAATGAAAAGATATTATCAAACTATGTTAGGGAGGACTAAAAAACCCTTACTATTGTCTTAGTCCAACTGATGTTTTCAGGAGAAATATGAAACCTTCGAATGCCAGATCAGGATCCGAAATAATCTCTGCAAAATACCCTTAGGAGGACTAAGTTGCCCTTACTATTGTTTTAGTCCCAATCTAAATTTTGGAAAATTTTGAAGGTGATCCTAAGATTCAATGTCTGCACTTCCTTCTTCACTAAATCTTCAGATCTGAACCTATAAATATCTTGCAAAACATAAGAAATTTGATTTATTGTTTATGGGGGTTTGCCTTGGTCAAACCCCTTGTTTGGTAATTAAACCTTGATGAAAATATATAGATATGAAAATGGAAATGTGTGTGAGCCCTAATCTTAAGTGTGTCTAAGATTATGCAGGCTAGAACATAGATAAACCCTATTCAAATTTGTTAGAATAAGATTCCTAATATGCAAATGAAAATGACCTACAAAGGAGATCTCAAATCACCCTAATAAGACGTAAAGATGAAATATACCTTCCTTAGGTAGAAAGTAGAACAACAATGGAAGATGGAATAACTCAAGAAACAACTCCTTAGTGGTGCAATTATGAATGTGTTTGGTGGTGTTGTCATTAATGTTGTCATTGATGTCAACACAGTTCAAAGTGTTTGCAGGTGTTACGTGTATAAATGAGATAGTGTGGAAGTTTTGAGAGTACATGGAGCTATATTTATGGTGTTGCAGATGTGTTGATGTCAAGTATTTTTGATAAAATTAATAAAAAATGAAGAGAGTGTTGTGTTCATGTTATGAGTGTGCTTCTATAATGTTCTCTACATTTCTTTTGTATTGATCTTATTCCTATGTGGATTTGTCATATTGTTTATGGGCTTCATTAGATAATATATTCTGATTTTTAGCTTCTGGGTTGATGGAGAGTGAAAGATGTGTTCACCACTATGTGAACCAGTTTGGCAGTGAACCACCAAAAATTAGAAGGGGAAAGATGATTCCCCCAATAAGCCTGTAGGGATTTTTTCCCTAGAAGCTAAATTTTGGGAGAATGTCTCTCTTTCACACCTCTTTCATCTTAGGGTTCATTCAAAGGAAGGGGTTGAGAATGTATCAAAGTGTTGGAAACTAATGAAATAGAAACTAACTAAGAATGTAAAACTTAGAAAATGAACTAAGCTAGAAAACACATAATGATATGCAAATGACCTAAGAAATGTACATTAAACTAAAATAGAAACAAGAGATGAAAGGGGTGCACCTTGAAATGTATTGCAGACCCGAGGAAACTTTGAAATTTTGGAAATACTAATTTTTATGCCAGATGGGACACTTGTGCCAAGTTGGGTGACCTAGTCCTTTTTAGGGTGATTTCAGGAAATTGACTCAAGGCTTGTTTCAACCAAATGGGTATCTGAATCTGTAGAAATCTCTAGAAAATATGCACATTGGGACTAGGTCACCACAACTAGCAGGAATGTCCCTTTTGTCCTTTCTTGAAATCTGAAGGTGGAAATGAGGGATCTTGATCTACACTTTCTGCTCCTCTAGGTATATGGTCCTGAAAGTGAAGATTTTGGTCTATCTAGGTCTTCCAATATTCAATTAGGGTTTCTTCAACCCTAGAGAGCTTGTAAAACTTGTTGAAGACTCTCCCACCTTAGTTCTTTGTCTAATCTTCATAAAAGACCTTGTCTTGATGATTGACCTTGATTTGTTGCAACAATGAGCCCTTGAATGCTTCAACAGAGATGTCTTGTTGAGCCAGGATGTAGAGACCCTAGCTTTCTTGAGAAGAAGAAGAGATGATGAGAGAGAGAATTGGAGAAGAAAAATAGATGGTGCATAATGATCAATTAGGGTTTTGAGGCTTATTTATACAATTTTTTCCCTAATTTTCTCGAAATAACACCATGTAGGTTAACCTTGGGGTTTTAGAGATAAGAATCATAAAAGAAATTAAGTTTAGTTCAAATTTTATGCCACATGGGACTAGGTTTCCCAAGGTGGTGACCTATTCCACTTGGGTATTTTTCATTTTTTTTCGGTAATTAAAGTGTATTATTTGTGTTTTTTGGGATTGTCTTCATAAAACATACTAAGATAGGACTTGTATGAGGATTAAGTGGTCATTTTGGCATAACAAGGGGTTGATTTGGTGATGACAAGCCTAGGAGAGTGTGAAAATGTTTTACAACACTTCATCAAAAGACTTGGAAAGATGTAAAAGGGGATTGAAAATGGTCCAAAGTCCATAGGTAAAGGTCCAAATGAGTAGAAAGTGTCAATGCATACAATTTTTTGCGACACATTTATCACCCACTTTAGTGAGAGGATGAACTTGCTTCAAACACACACTAAAGTAGCCTGATGGAGGTGGCAAAGAATGAAAAATAAGAAGAACGAGAAAGACGGAGGTGGTCAAGCCCCCAAGGATTTGAGATTCTAAGTCAAATTGAAATCAATGCAAAAGACACATTCAAGGGTGAATGCATTACAACAAAATGAGATTCATGATCATGCAATGACAAGGATCAGTGTGAAGAGAATAAAGAGATGTGTGCTCACTCCAGGGCCATAGAACATCAGGTTGTCAATGGGGTGAGAAGTCCCAAAAGGTGAGAAACATACACATGGTTGGTATGTACTCACAAAGGTGGCTATGGGGAAATTCATGTCGCTTGTTGGGTTTCCCGCTTAAACCATACCAAAGTTTTGCCTCATGATAACTTTGATAAGGTGCCATAAAATAAGGTGATGTTGTTCAAAGGGATTTTTCTTTGTTCATGCAATGTCTCATCTTAAGGAACATTATGTGTAATGTTTCCAAGAGAGGAAGAGTGCAAGTGTACTCATGTTGTATGGAAGAGAGGCAAGGGCTCATCTTGTATGCAAAAGAGGAAAAATGCAGATGTCTCATCTTGAACAAAATTGTACCTAATGTTTTCAAGAGAAGGAATCACTAGAAAAAAAAGGAAGATCACACAATGAAATGTGAGTGGTGATGTATGCCCCCACTTTAAAGGAATTATGAATCATTGTACTATATAAAATTGCTTTAAAGTAGAAGAGGAAAGGGACATGAGAGCTTGTTTGAAAAGCCCTATGTTGAGTCATATGTTTCTGATAAGCTACATCATGAAGAGGAGTGTATGTCACATGTGATTCAACTTAAGACATGTTGGCCACATCCCAAGATTTCGTTTAAATTTTCATTAAAGGTTAATGACAAGTTGTAAGAGACAATGGCAAGTGACATACAAGGGAAAAAGATGACTAACCTCTTGCTCCCACTTAGTGTAGGACATGAGTGAGATGAAAGGGATTGAGGAGAGGCAACGTTGAGGGAAAATCAGTATCGATTAGAGGAATTAGGTGCCCCCATAGATGGAAGACCACCAGATTCCTTAAGATGTTGGATTTTTCTACTCGAGGCCTTACACGCATTAGTGTGATGACCATGAACTTGGTGGTAAGCACAAAAGGAATGTTTATTGGAACATTTATTTTGAGTTCGGGGTGGGAGAGAGATAAAATGATCTTGGAGGAGTCTGAAAAAGATACCCTCATGATCAAGGGGAGAAGGGGATACTTTGGTTGGCAACAAGGAAGGAACCTGCTTAGTATGGGATGACATACCTATGCAAGAATCTATAGATTGTGAGATATTATACACTCTCTTAGAGGAGTGTGTAATATCTGAATCAACAGGAGGTTGCAGGATAACATTGGCTTTAAGCAAAGAGTCCTTCATTGATTTAAAAAGATCACTTTGGAAGGTGAGGTTAGAAGGGGAGGTTGGGATAGAGTTGGTGTGAGGGAAAGGTTTGATGATTTCAATGAAAGGACAAGATCCAAGAAGATGATGTGTTGATTGTATGTTAGGTTTTATAGGGTTGTGGATTCCTTGTTCATTAGCACCACAACCTTGTCCACTATAGACAAGTTGCTTCATGATATCATAACCTTTTCCATAGATATTTTTCAGCTTCTTTGGATCAGGTGATGGTTCATTGTTTTCTTTGGTGGTTAAAGGAGTCGAGGTGGATGCTTTCGAAGGATCGGTCGATTCTTGTGTTAAAAATATTGCGTTTCCTTTTGGAGAGTCTTTGTTGTTGGTCTTGGTTTATCCCTTGAGGGGAGGGGTGAATTATAAGGAACCCAAAACATCATCTAAGGACTTGGGTTGTACGGGTTCCACTGGTTTGGTTGGTGTAGAAGTAGTGAAGGGTATAGATTTATTTTTCTCAAGGTCTAAGACACTATAAGGCTCAGGATCAGCATCAAGTGTGTACACTTTTTTTTTGTAGATGTACTTCATCTTGCGATGAAGAGTGGAAGGCACACCATTCATTGCATGAATCCATGGCCTACCCAAAATGAGGTTAGATGAAAGATCATTCGGCATAACATGGATCGATGTGTTTAATGTGGCCACTCCAATGGTAAGAGGTAAAGTGATCACACCAAGTGGCTTTTGTTTGATACTATCAAATCCAGTGAGGGATAAGGAGGAAGGTTGGATGGTCGATCTATTGATATGAATCCTATCCAAGAGATTGACACTACACACATTGACAGTGGAGCCATTATCAACAGGGGTTCACTTGATCCCTATTCTTTTGTATTGAGATATGATAATCAAGGATTTGGCTTTGTTTTTCACCTCTAAAGGACGGAGCTCATGTGGGTGGGCAAAAATGTCAGCGTTTAGGCCTTGGATCATATCTGCAATGTCATTTTCTTGCGCATGAGAAGGGAAAAGAATTTGTTGTAAGGCATCCTGCATCAAGTGGTGGTAGTGAGGGGAGGCTTGGATAAGGTCCCATAAAGATATCTCACTAAGAGTATTCCTTAGTTGATCAACAAAGTCATACTCCCTAAGGAAGGAATTGAAGTGAAGGGTAGTAGGAAGAATAGGAGGGGATGAAGGTAAGGGTGTTGAGGTTGATGGTTAGGAATGCGAGGTTTTGTGGGTGTAATGTGTATTGGCAATGGTATTATGATTCAATTTTTGCAACACATTAGACTTAGGTGGGGATAGAGTGAATTAAATTTTAAAAGGTGAAGAAAGGATGAGTTGAGGCTGAATAATATTAACATCCCCTTGGGGAGGAGAGTTAATGTTATCCTTGGTGGGAATCATGATATCCTCCTTAGAAGGAGAGAGTTTAGAAGAACGACATGCCTCGTGTGCTTTACATTGAAGGAGTGGTTCTTCTAAAATATTTGCATCACTAGTAGGGGAATGTTCAATCATGGGATAGGGAAGAGAAGGATGGGTAGGAGGGGAGTCAATTTGATTTTCAAAGGTCTCATTCGCTTGTTCCATACCATCTACCCTAGTAGGAGAGAATGGAAGAGTTTCATCACATGCTTCATCACAAGGGAGGGAGACATCAAGAGAAGATCCACCATGATTGTCAAATAGACTACCCCAAAGAAGTGGAGCATTAGGGAAAGGAGGGTGAATAGTTTCATGACTCATACCAGAGGTATATTCTAACATCAAAATATCCTCTTTGCATCGAGGGGGGAGGTTAGGAGATGGGAAAAGGTGATGGTCATGGTTAGGGAGACTAGGTAAGGTGATGACAGGGAATTTTTGATGTTTAAGGTTTGGCAAAGGGGAATGAGGAGAGGGACAATCAAGACCCTCAACACTTGTAGCTTCTTGCACCAAGATACCTTCATCACTAATAGGACAGGTATAGGGAGAAGTAGAAGTATGATGGTTATGATTATCAACACATATGTCCTCATCAAGGGGTAATGCAATGTTATATCAAGAATAGTGTCTAATGTCTGGTTATTAACATGTTCTCTAATGAATTCATTATTATAATCATCAGTGAAGTCATAAGAAGGAATATTACATTTATAAAATCTATTTCAAACCAAATAAAAGCCAAATATTTTAAAAGAAAACATTATATTGAAGAGAGAGCCTGAAGAGAATGCAATGCAATTATTTAAACTAAAATTTTGAAATGCAATTTTTCAAATGGAAAACAAGGTAATTTTTTTATTACACTATGTAACAATCTAAAAAAGAAATGTACTATATGCAAGATTAAAACTAAGTTGTCCATGAAATGAGCTAATTTAAGCTAGTTTTAATGAAATGCATGCTACAAAAACTCAACCAACTGGTATAGATTGGTAATGGTACAAAACATAAGCCTAAAAACTGGGTTTTTAGCTCTGTAAAGGGAAGTTTCAGAAGCCTGTAGGAGTTGTGGACTGATACATGTGGTTTCTTTAAAGGGTAATGTAGAATTAACAAAAAAATGCAAAAGTGTAGAAATATTTAGTGTTCTAAGATGTAAAATGCCACCTAAATGCACTTTTCACTAATGAATTTTTTTGAAACCCTAGGATTCACTTTCACTAATGCAAGATGCAATGCAAGATAATCCTAGGATGAGGAAGAAGTTCAAATCAGAAAAGAAGGTGTAAGAAGGTTGGGCTCACCAAAATTAACCACCAAAAATGAAGAAGGGGAAAGATGATTCCCCCAGTGAGCCTCTAGGGTTTTTCACCCTAGAAGCTAACTTTTGGGAGAATGTCTCTCTTTCACACCTCTTTCATCTTAGGGTTCATTCAAAGGAAGGGGTTGAGATTTGGGTTGGAGGTTTGTGAATGTGTCTAAGTGCTAGAAACTAATGAAATAGAAGCTAACTAAGAATGTAAAACTTAGAATATGAACTAAGCTAGAAAACACATGGGTATGTGTAGGATCATCATGGAAAAAATAGGTCCTTAAGTAGCAAATTTTTTTGAAAAATCAGAGTTACATAACTTGACATAAAAATTTGAATAAGTTATCTATATTTTTTCAAAAATGTGTAGGAATAGAATTTGTAGAAAATTGAATGTAGTTTCTAAATTACTAGGTTTATTTACAAAAAAAAAAACTATTTGGTGAAAATTTGAAATTTCAATATAGTAGTACTTAAATTTCAGGGAAAAAATAAGAAGTAGGTGTCTGTCTGACCACCCTAACCACATTAAAATGATAATATTTTTTTATAAGATTTTAGATATAAGTAGAGGACTCATGTCTCGATGTGATACATATTTTTTTTGTAATTTTTTTCCAAGTAAATAATTAATTATAAGTTTTTAATGACAACTTTTAAAAAATATAAAGGCGCATATGTCTGACCACCTTAATTTGGTCAAAACTTCATAAAATTCATTTTTTTCTTTTTTAATTTGATTGTATAGGAAGCATAGAATGTGATGCATGTTTTGGATTCAAAAAATTTGATACCATTTGAAAGCTATAGATGTTTTCCAATTAGCCTAAAATTCAGGACTTTAGTCGTAATTCAATAGAAAATGAATAATAATTATTTATTAAATTCAAAGTAAAACATAATTTATATTGGTTGAAAGCTAAGAATATCCTTTAAAAACCCTTTTCATTTCATCAATTTTGGGTAAAAAAAAAGTTGCCAGCCACATACCCATCATATTGCCACTTTTTGGCCCATCATGATCCTACACATACCCACATAATGATATGAAAATGACCTAAGAAATGTACATTAAACTAAAATAGAAAGAAAAATATGAAAGAGGTGCACTTGGAAATGTATTGAAAACCAGAGGGAACTCTAAAATTCTGGAAATACTATTTTTATACCTAACGAGACACTTGTGCCAAGTTGGGTGACCTAGTCCTTTTTCGGGGTGATTTTAGGAAACTGACTTGAGGCCTATTTCAACCAAATCGGTATCTGAATCCGCATAAATCTCTAGAAAATATGTTCAGTGGGACTAGGCTACCACAACTAGCGGGAATGTCCTTGTTATCTTTTTTGGAAATCTGAAGGTGGAAATGGGGGCTCTTGATCTACACTATCTGCTCCTTCAGGTATCCGGTACTGAAAGTGGAGATTCTGGTTTGTGGAGGTCTTTCAAGCTTCAACTAGGGTTTCTTCAACCCTAGAGAGATTGGAAAACTTGTTGAAGACTCTCCCACCTTAGTTCTTTGTCCAACCTACTTAAAAGACCTTGTATTGATGATTGATCTTGAGTTTTTGCAACAATCATCACTTGAATGCTTCAACAAAGATGTCTTGTTGACCTAAGATATAGAAACCCTATCTTGCTTGAGAAGAAGAAGAGATGATGGGAGATAGAAGTGGAGAAGAAAAATGGATGGTGCATAATGAGGAATTAGGGTTTTTAGGCTTATTTATACAAGTTATGCCATAATTTGCTCGAAGTAACACCATACAAGCTGACCTTAGGGTTTTAGAGACAACAATCACGAAGAAAATTAAGTTCAATTCAAATTTTATGCCACATGTGACTAGGTTTCCCAAGGTGGCAACCTAGTCCACCTGGGCATTTTTCATTGTTTTCGGTAATTAAAGTATTATTATTTGTGTTTTTGGGGATTGTCTTCATAAAACATACTAAGATAGGACTTGTATGAGTATTAAGGCATCATTTTTCCATAACAGGGGGTTGACTTGGTGACGACAAGCCTAGGAGAGTGTGAAATTTTTTTACATCACCTTACAACACTTTGTCACAAGGCTTAGAAAAATGTAAAAAGGGACTGAAAATGGTCGAAATTAGTGGAAAGTGTTAAGGTATACACTTTTTGGTGACACAGGTAGAACTGTTTGTCTATGGACTAGGAGAGATGTCTCTACTCCATAGTCTTCTAGTGGTTTGTCTTAGATATTACGAATCTAGAAGGAGGTTAATATTTATGTTATTTGTGTTTTGGAAAACATTCTTATAGTTTGGTGCTCCAGAAGGCTTGCTCCAGAGCTTTTGTGTGTGTCTACATGGTCTGGTTGGACTATTGGAAAGAGTTCAGTGTATGTAAGTTATTGCAATTTCTACAAATGTATCTAAAGGTTTCTACGAAGTGCTCCAATGTCTGGTGAAGCGTGTTGTGTGATCCATGTGTGAACATCTTCTTGTGGATGCATGTACTTAAAATATCATTGGTGTTTTCATTAGGTTTAGCCGACCTAGTGTTTACACGTTACATGAGGATTACACGTCGATTAAGGAAGCATGTGATTGATCCAAGATATTGTTTGGGTCCTAATTAATTTTGCGTTTGGTCCACTTTCATTCTTATCCACCATGGGAATGTTGATTTACTGACCTGATTTGAGTTTGTAAAAGGAAGGATGTGTAGTCAACCTTGGACAAAGTTTTCAAGATCAAAGATGATATAAAGGACACTCAAGATGTTGCGAATTATGAGAATGAAATTAAATGAAGTGAAGTGTGTGAAACACGTGTGAAAAGTAGAGTGTATGAAAGTAAATTAAGGCAAGATTAATTTGATGTGTTAGATTCCTTAAAGCAATGAGCTAATGGTATTTGCAATCCTTTGATCAAGCTATGAATGTGTGAAACCTGTTGTGGTGGATTTTCTATTGTATTTCTTTGTTTGTAGGCAGTGAGCTTCCTTCTAGATAGTGAGTCCTATCTATTGGTAGTGAACCTTTGTATTTGGATAGTGGGTCTATTTTGGGAAATGATACCTCTGGCCATGAGCCTTTGTATCTGGTATTGCATTATTATTATATTATGAGTTATTCCTGACTGTGGTTTTTCCCCCATAGGTTTTTCCACATAAATCTGGTGGCATTGGTGTTTTCTTTCTGTTATCTGGATTTAATGTTTATACTTAATAACATATTAAAGTTAAAGTGGAATTTATTAAGTTCAAAAGTAAAATTAATTTGGTACAACTGATTCACCCCCCCTCTCAGTTGTCTTTTTCATTTCAACAATTGGTATCAAACATTTGGTTCCTAAAAGAAGAGCTTAACCGCTTGAGGTAGATCAGATGGTGCACAAGTTGCAAATCCCTATTTTTGATGGAGCTGGCTACAATGATTGGAAGGAGAAGATGAGAAGCTACCTAATCTCTCTTGGTTTGAAGACAATTGGAAATTTGTTGAGACAAAGTATGTTGAATCGGCTAGTGGTCCTTCTTTTGCAGATGAGATCTCTACCTACGAGGAGAAAGAAAAAGAGAGGTATGCTATCTTTAGTGCTTTATCTAGAACTGAACGGAAAATGGTTATCTCTTTAGGCACTACTTATGAAGTATGGGAAAATTTGAAAGATATCTATGAAGGAAATGATAGATTCAAATTATCAAGGAAGCTAACATGTTCAAAGAAAAAATTTGAGAACTTGAAAATGGAAGAAGGTGAAGACATTGCAAGCTACAATCAAAGAGTTGAACTTATAGAAAATTAAATAAAAAATCAAGGTGGTACCATGTTAGATGAAGATGTACTAGATAAAATATTGATGACCCTATCAAATTGTTATAGTGATAAGGTCTATGCTATTGAATAACCATATAATCCAAATAAATTTACTAAAGAATAGCTATTCAGTAGCTTGACTTCATTTGAGATGAGGAAGTTTGGAAGAGAAAAGATGATCTGGATAGTGATGGTTCAGTAGAGTTGGAAGCAAAATTTACAAGGAAATTGAAGAAAGGTACTAGTAAGTACAAAGGTATGTTACCTTTTAAATGTTTTAGTTGTTTAAATATTGGCCACTATGCATCAATATGGCCAAATAGAGCTATACATAAGAAGAATAGAGATAATTATAAAGATAAAAAGGATAGAAAGTTTGAGAAATTTATTATGTTAGAGAAGACGTTGGAATTTATGATAATGAGTCTAATGTTGAGGATGATAAATATGAATGTTTTTTTCTAGCCTTGGAGAGTAAATTTATGTCTACTAACCATGGAAGATGTGCAAGGGAATCTGGTCTAGAGAACAAGAAGGATGAGATGGAAGGTACTCTGGTTACTACCTTTCATGCTAGACAAGATGAAGACTATTGGGTAATTGATAGTGGATGTTCAAATCATGTGACTAGAGACAAAAGTAAGCTCACTAAACTTGAAAAATATGATGGAGGATTAGTTATGTTTGGAGATGATTCTGGTGATAAGATTGTTGGGAAAGGAACAATTAGTCTTCATGGAAAAGGGACATGTAAACTTTGACAATTTGATTAGGATCAGTTCAAGAGAAGTTGTTAGGGATCTACCTAGAATCACAAAGCCTACCAATTCTATTTGTAGAAGTTGTCAATTGGGAAAACAAACAAGACGCAGTTTTAAAGGAAAAGAACAATCATCTACCATAGTGATGGAATTGATTCATATAGACCTCTATGGTCCTAGAAGAACAAGAATCCTTAATGGTGACAAGTATTTTATGCTTTTGATTGATGATTACTCTAGAATGACATGGGTTAATTTTCTTAGGTATAAAGATTAAGATCTAGATAGATTGAAAGTGTTTAAAGAAAGGGTAGAGAATGACGTGAACTTGAGAATCAAATGCTTAATATCTGATAGAGGTGGAGAATTCACTTCTAGTGAGTTTAATGCACTTTGTGAAGAGCATGGTATAAAGAGACATTATTTTGTCCCTAGAACCCCTCAGAAGAATGGAGTTGTGGAATGGAAGAACTGAACTATTAAAGAGGCTACAAGGACAATGATGAAAGGGGAAAATATTCCTGATGTATATTAGAGAGAAGAAATCCACACTGATGATTGCATTCTTAAAAGAGTTCAGATCAAAAGTAACAAGAAAAAGACTCCTTATGAACTATGGACTAGTAACACTCCTACTGTTAATTAATTTAAGGTGTTTGGAAGGGGTATGTGCAGGATCATCATGGAAAAAATAGGCCCTTAAATGGCAAAAAATTCAAAAATATCAAAGTTAGGCAACTTGACATAAAAATTTGAATAAGTTATCTATATTATTTCAAAAATATGTAAAAATATAATTTGTAGAAAATTGAATGTAGTTTCTAAATTACTAGGTTTCTTTGCAAAAAAATAGAATCTATTTGGTGAAAATTTGAAATTTCAATATAGTAGCACTTAAATTTCAAGGAAAAAATAAGAAGTAGGTGTCTGTCTGACCACCCTAGCCACATTAAAATGATCATATTTTTTTTATAATATTTTAGATATAACTAGAGGACTCATGTCCCGATGTGATGCATTTTTGTTTGTAATTTGTTTCCAAGTAAATAATTAATTATAATTTTTTTATGATAAATTTTAAATAATATAAAGACTCGTATGTCTAACGACCTTAACTTGGTCAAAACTTCATGAAATTAATTTTTTTATTATTTAATATGATAGTATACGAAATATAGAATGTGACACATGTTTTGGATTCAAAAATATTATACTATTTGAAAGCTATAGATGTTTTTCAATCAGCCTAAAAATCAGGAATTTAGTTGTAATTCCATAAAAAATGAATAATAATTATTTATTAAATTCAAAAGTAAAACATAATTTATATTGGTGGAAAGCTGAGAATCTCCTTTAAAAACCCTTTTCGTTTCATCAATTTTGTGTAAAAAAAAAATTCCTCAGCGACATACCCATCTTATTGCCACTTTTTGGCCCATCATGATCCTACACATACCCGAAGCAGATCTTACAATAAAAGAGATGATGAGAACCTTGGAAATTTTGATGCAAGATGTGATGAAGGCATTTTTCTTGGATATTCTACCAACAACATAGCATATAGATGCTTGAATAAAAGACCGAGGAAAATAGTTGAAAGAGAAAATGTAGAAGTTGATGAAGCTATGCATAGACTAGATGAAATAAGTGAAGTTGAACTAGATGATCCTATCTATAGAAAAGTACACGAAGAGGAAATGGAAGAGGAGGAAATTTTGGAACTTGCTCCTAATACCCCTAAGTATGTATAAAAGAATCATCTCGAGGAATAGATAATTGGAGATATAAGTGAAGGTGTAAAGAAAATAAGTAAAGTGGTTGAGGTAAAAAAAAAAATACTTTCTAAGATAGAACCTAAGATTGTGAGAGAGGCATGCAAAGATGAGATTTGGGTTAGAGCAATGAAAGAGGAACTATACCAGATAGAGAAGAATCAGACATGGAAATTGGTTCCTAGACCTGTAAACAAGAATGTAATTGGTTCAAAATGGGTGTTCAGGAATAAGTTGAATGAAGATGGTGAAGTAGTAATAAATAAAGAAAGACTTGTATGCAAAGGGTATTCATAGGTTGAAGGAATATACTTTGAGGAGACATTTTCCCCAATGGCATGAATGGAGGCCATTTAAATTTTTTTGGCATTTTTTGCTTATAAAGATTTCAAAGTGTACCAGATGGATGTTAATTCTACATTCTTGAATGGAGAATTAGAAGAAGAGGTGTACATGGAACAACAAGAAGGATTTCAGTTATAAAAAAAACAAACACGGTTTGCAAGTTGAAAAGGGAATTACATGGACTTAAATAGCCTCCCAAAGCATGGCATGCAACGTTGGACAAATATTTGACTCAGTAAGGATTCAACAAAGGCTCCATGGACAAAAATATATATTTTACAGTCGAAGGTAAAAGAATGTTGATAGTGGTTGTGTATGTTGATGACATTATCTTTGGAGGAAATGAAGGTATGTCCAAGAAATTTATAGATGAGATGCAGAAAGAGTTTGAGATGTCTATGATTGGTGAGTTGAATTTCTTCCTTAGACTTCAAGTGAATCAAACTGATAAGGGAATATTCATTTCACAATCTAAGTATGTTAAAGAATTGCTGAAGAAGTTTTGAATGGATGACTACAAATTGGTTTGTACCCCTATGGTGATTGGATGAAAACTGAGTAAGGATGATGATTCTCCAAAAATTGATCAGAGCATGTACATATCTATGATTGGAGGATTGTTATATCTTGCTACTAGTAGACCAAATATCATGCATGTAGTATGTTTGGTTTCTATATTTCAAGCAGAAACTAAGGAAACACATTTTACCAATGTGAAGAGGATATTCAGATATATAAAGGGGACTTCAGATTATGGCTTGTCGTATCTTAAGGATATTGATTTCACCTTAAATGCCTAAATTGATCCAGATTGGGCTAGTTGTGTAGATGAACAAAATAGTACTAGTGATGGTACATTCTTTTGTGGAGGAAGATTGGTTTCATGGTTGAGCAAGAAACAAGATTCAGTTTCTTTGTCCATTGTAGAAGTTGAGTATATTGCAATAGCATCTTGTTGTACATAGGTACTTTGGATGAAGAAAACATTAAAGGATATAGGTGTGATATATGTGATGATCACATCCCTATATTCTTTGACAATATAAGTGAAATAAACATTTCAAAGAATTCAGTGATGCATTCTAGGAAAAAACATATATCTATCAAATAAAATTTCTTGAGGGATAAGGTGTTGGATAATGAAGTGAGGTTTGAATATGTATCTACTAAGGATTAGATTGTAGATATATTTACTAAGGTTATTTTGAAGCATACTTTTGAGTATCTTCAAAAGAAGTTAGGGGTTACTTCCACTCCTTCCTTGAACTAGGTACACATGGAGGTGCATCAATCAAGTGAATCTGCAAATTCTTCATTTGTTTGGACTGATGATTTAGGTCTACTCCTTAGGGGGAGTAGAGAGTATCATTGTTGTGGTATGAGTTGTGGGTGCACTCCTAAGGGGGAGTGATCAGAGTTTTATATGGCAGAATTTTCATGAATTTTTTTATTTTCCATTGATGTCAAAGTGGGAGAGAGAGTCATGTGAAAAATACTATTTATATTTAGGGAGAGAGATTCATGTGAAAAATTTGAAAGGGAGAGAGAATCTTGCAAGGAGAAGAGAGTGTAGAAATTTTGTGTAGGATGTCTAATCTAAAAAACAAAAGGAAAGAAGCTGGAGAGTGTGTATGTTGTCTTTGATGGTTTTTCACATAATGTGTTGCTATCAAAGACAAAGGGGGAGATTTTTGCAAGTATGAATGTGTTTGGTGGTGTTATCATTGATGTCAACACAATTCATAGTGTTTGAAGGTGGTACATGTATAGTTAAGATACTATGGAAGTGTTGAGAGTACATGGAGCTATATTTATGGTTTTTCATATGTGTTGATGTCAAGTGCTTTTGAGAAAATTAATAAATAATGAAGATAGTGTTGTGTGTGTGTTTTGATTATGCTCTGGTAATGTGCTCTGCATTTCTTTTGTATTGATCCTATGCCTTTGTGAATTCGTAGTATTGTTTATGGGATTCATTTGATAATATATCCTTTTTTTTTCTTCTGGGTTGATGGAGAGTGAAATATGTGTTCATTGGTGTGTGAACCATATATTTTTGTGGAAAGATACTCTCTTGCACTGCTAGGGTTTTTCACCTAAAAGGAGAGATATTTTCTACCAAAATGAATAGAAGGGTTCATTCAATATCAATGCTAATGGGATTGAAATATGTATAAATAGAAGGTCCTAGATACTGAGAATTGATAAAACAGATTCAATACTAATGGAAAACCTAGAAAATGTACTTTGTTTGAAAACACATTATGATATGCAAGATGGCCTAGAAATGACCATGAAACAAAACAAAAATTGTCAAACTGAATGTGTGCACCAAGAAACTTGTAGAGGTTGGAATGGAGATTGGAAATGTTGTTGATCCTGGAATTCTAGCCTACTAGGACTAATTTTCCATTTTAGGGGACTTAGTTCTAGATTTGGAAAACTACATCAGAGCTATTTCAGCCAAATGGGTACCCAAATCTACAAAAAAAATCTGAAAAACATGTACAATGGGACTAGGTCACCACCAATGGTGACTTAGTCCACTTTGGCTTTTTTCAAAACTTGAAAGTGGAAACAAAAGCCCTTGGGCTATACTTTCTGCTCCTCTAGGTATCAAGATTTGAAACTATAATTTTTGGAATTGTAAGTGAATTTTGTGTATGTTTCGATCTTGCCAATAAGGAGATGACTTCAAAAAATTTGCAACCTATTCTTTAATCATCCCAAAGCCTTCAAGGTACCTAAATATGCAAACACACAAAGAGAGAAAGAGAAATGTTGAATGTTAGGGAATGGGGATTTACCTTGGTCAAACCCCTTTTAGGTAATTAAAACAAAATGATGAAATAAGACAATGAATTATTAACATGAACCAATGGGATTAGAAACTTTCCATGATGATTGATCTTGAACTTGTGGAGTAATGGATGAGGAATCAACCCTTTAATGCTCTTGAAAGATATCTTTATGAATTAGAATGCAAAAACCCTAGCTTGCTTGGCTTGAGATGGACTATGAATCATGAATGAATAATGAATAATATGTTGAATTAGGGTTGAGAGGCTTGTATTTATAGGAAATCCACCTAAAACACCCATTAATTTGATCCCTAAGGCTGACATGGAGGAAAATTAAACTCAAAACCTAATTTATCCCACTCAAACCCTGAGAATAGCTCAAATAGGACTAAGCCACCAAGCTAGGTGACTTAGTCTCACCTGGATGGGACTAATTCACCCAGATGGGCGACTTGGTCCTACGGGAGCTCTTTTTCCTGCTGGTATGTTGAAGAATGCATAAATTAGGTTTATATGTTGATTTAGTGAAGTATTTGATCAAAATAAGCCTCGAGATGCACAATATGAGGTCATAGGGGCCTATTAATGATGCTGTAAAGGATAATTAGGGCTAGATACACAAATTTCAATGTGAAAGTGTGATTAAATACACTTTACAACATTAAAATGAGGTCCACTTGACCTAGAAAGACAGAAGATCCAATGCGAATATGTAGAACACATTACAACATTATGTTTAATTAACAAGCCTTATAGATTAATGTGAGAATGTAATTAAATTGAATTAGGGGAATGTTAAGTAATTTTAGCTTAAAATGGGCCCATGACCTAGTGTGGATGTATAGAACACCTCACAACAGTAAATCAAGGCCTCATTATGTCCAATTTATCATCAATTACTCCCATATCAAGTGTGAAAATGTCAAGGGATATATTTTTCTACATTACATTTAGCCCCCACTTTAGTGAGAGGATGAAATTGTTTCAAACTCACACAAAAGTAGACATTCAAGAGGGGTCCAATCGTACCAATGTGGATGAAAAAGGATGACAAGGATTAAATGAGGTTGAATAAACCCCTAGGATCCAAGATCCTAAGTCAAACCATCATAAGTGTAAAAGGACACACACAAGGTGAATTACTTGCACCAAATAAAGATACAAAATCATGCAATGGAAATAACCAAAGCAAAGAGAAGAATGAAACTAAAAAGGTGGATTAGGCTTTGACCATTTTTCTAACACATTGTGGATTAGATCTAGGTTTTTCGTCCAAAAAGATGCATTCTCACTTTGAGATGACATAACTGATTGTTGTCTACCATGTGAGAAGTCCCAAAGAAGTGATTTGTTGAGAAATTCATGCCAGTGTGTCGGCTTCCCACCGTATAATGAGAAAGTCATGCCAGTGTTTCGGCTTCCCATCATACAAACCATAAAAAAGTTACCCTCCTGATAACTTTGATAAGGTACCACAATGCTTAAATATCATGTAAAGATTTTTTTAAAGGGGATTTTTATTTTTTCATGTAAGGACTTCTTCTTAGGGAGCATTGTGCCTAATGTATCCAATAGAGGACAAGTCAAAGTGTCATATCATTTCCTATGGGATGCCTCTTTCACATCATGCCATTTCAGTAGATTTGACACTCTTGGAAGGCATCAAACCCAATGACACCACCACGAAGAGGACACATCACAAGAAAAATAAAAATCACACCATTAATTTTTTTCTAGAAGATTTCTATGTATGCCCACACTTTAAAGTGATTGCTACACCATTATTGTGAGCAATTTCTTTAAAGTAGCTAGGGATAAATGCTAAGAAGACATGAGAGCAAACTTGGAAATCCCTATGCCAAGTAATATATTTCATAACTAAGCTACATCATGAAAAGGTAGTATGTCACATGTGAGTCAACTTAGGGCATGTCATCCACATCCCAAGCTTGCTCTTATATGTTCATGAAAGGTTAATGACTAGCCAAAAGAGACAATGACATGTGACATACAAAGATAATGCTTCCTAACCCCTTTCCCCCACTAAGTGAAGGACAAGGGTGATCCTAGAATGAATGATGATATGTTGCTCCTTACGATGAATGTAAAAGATGCAACTATGGAAAGGAGCATAAACTAATGTTATTTATAATAATGAGTAAACAAAATTTTTACTTGATACATATTTAATGAGATGTCTATCAGTTTAGGATGTATCAAGGTTACAATTTTCTTAGAAGGATTGTTTGTGATGGTGTTGACATTGATTGATGATTTTTGTTTCGAGGGGCATTGACCAAGATATATACCTTGTTCTATAGCATGACCATCACATCCTTTCCCAAGTTGCTTCATAAGTCTTTCAGGTTCGAGTTTTTCCTTGATTGTATACACTTTTTTATATATGTGAGCAATGTCATTGTAACTTGGTTGGTGTGAAATGTTATCATTATCGAGCTGCCTTTTAGGTGGTTCTAAGATGAGTGAAAGTTTACTTTAAACTTGTGGTTGTTGTGAGGGTAAATGAAGAATTAAATAATTCTTAGGGTGTCCCACGAGGTATGTAGGAGGTCCAATAGTCAATGGTGATCTAATCGAAACTTGCGCATTCATAACCTCACTGGTCTTGGTTTGATGTATGTCTAAGAAAGGGTAATCTAGTATCATCTTTCTACCATCACCCAAGGAAGACATATTACTATTGCTTGAAAGGAGTTCCACAATGTTGTTGATTTATTGCACCATGATACCTTCCCTATTAGGAGAGTGTTTAGGATAACTACAAACAAGATGTGCATGACATTCAATGTGTGGTTCTTCAATATTGACTTCATCACAGGGTGATCCCATAATAGTGGTTTACAATTTTTGGCCAAACTGGACACTGCAATTATTATTTTTAACTAAATCTTCATATTTGGGCACCTATAGAGGCTAAATTGCAAGGAATTTGAAGATGATGCAAACTAATGTCTCATCACATTTTGTCTATAGATTCTTAAAATATTTTTTTCAAAACTTTTGGAATCAGATTGCACTTTTTTTCCATCTCCCATGAAAATTGGTTTCTTTAAGAAAACAATATTTTTAAAAAGTGACGCTCACCGTATACAACATATTTTTTTTGTATGAAAGATAAAATTCTAATTTTTTAGAATTTACATTTGTAACTACGATATCTAGCACTTTCATTGGGTCTCATAGTTTTTTATTGAATATTTTTTTCTTAATCAAGTTTTGAAGTCAAACCAATTGCAATTCAGACATAGGCAGACTGCATACAATGTATCTTTTTCTGTATGTATTGAAATTCAATTTTTCTTTTTAAATGGATCGAGGACATCAATACCCAGCACAAACATATTTGTGAAAATTTTATTTTGATAATTTTCTATTTTTTCTACATGTGCAAAACAAAGAGCTTGATTTTGGGTGAAAAACCTATGTTTAATAAAACTAAAAAAACACATACATAATAAAACCAAAACATATTAAAATTATATTCCTTGGATAGCTTGTTCCAAGGACTAGCATCTTCCAATTGGGTCTGTGAAGTCTCCTTCATTTTCATCCTCAAATCGATCTTCGAAGGGCAAAACTTCGGGGTCTTTTTGTGTCAGAGGGTGGGAAGTTGTGAAAAAGGGGATTCGAGCGAACCTAATGGGTTCACTCAAACCCTTGTTTGGTCAAACCAGGGTTCGATCCAACCCCCTTTCCATGATAGGAAACGCAGGTTCCCACATGCAAAGTGGTTTGCTCGAACTCTGGTTTGACGGAACCCCTTTTGGGTTCGTTCAAACATTGAGTTCAATTGAACCCCTCTAAACGATTTTTTTTTGCATGGGTGATGTTTTTGGAAGTCTCTCTTCCTTACTCGAATTGTAAACCACTTTTTTGGGTTCACCCTACAAGTAAGGGAATGATCCATGGTTGGATTTTCTTATTTATTAATAGTGGAGTTATTAGGAGAAGGCTCTAGTTGATTGTCTAAAGTCTCCTTCTCTTGCACCATAGTATCTACCCTAGTAGGAGAGCTTGTAATATGTTCAATGGTTACACTTTGTAAAGTAGATTCATCACAAAGAGGGGAGGAATCAAGATGAGGGACACTATGAGTTTCATGGTTACCAATGATTATAATTTTTTGTTCAAATAGGTCTACCCAAATAGTAGGGGAAATCAAGAAAGGGAGGAATAAGATTCTCATGAGTCTCAATAAGAATATCTTCTAACACTAAACTATCTTCTTCATGTCTAGAGAAGATATTAGGAGAAGAAAACGTTTGATTTCCATGGTTGTCTATGTTTACATCGCCATATCCTATATTATCATAGCTCTCAACTATCAACATATCCTCCACACCAATGTGTTTTCCATTATCATTCACAATTGTATCCTTATTCACTAAAGAATTTTCAAAAGTAGGGGAGGTGTTGGGAGTAGTGGCCATGATCTTAGTTTTGTGTTGGATAATGTTTTTGCAAGGGGGAGGAGAAGGAAGAAAAGAAAAATTATGGTTATCATGATTATCGATGCTTGCATCCTTTTGTGTCACCAACGACAGATATATTGGGAGAACATTTATGGTTATCATGATTATCGATGCTTGCATCCTTTTGTGTCAAATATTTAGTGGATGATCCTAGTGAGATGAAGTCCTTAAGGGCTTCATATAGCATGTCTAAGTCATCACTAATAAAGAGCTTGGAGGATATACTTTTGTGTCAAATATTTAGTGGCCATGATCTTAGTTTTGTGTTGGATAATGTTTTTGCAAGGGGGAGGAGAAGGAAGAAAAGAAAAATTATGGTTATCATGATTATCGATGCTTGCATCCTTTTGTGTCACCAACGACAGATATATTGGGAGAACATTTATGGTTATCATGATTATCGATGCTTGCATCCTTTTGTGTCAAATATTTAGTGGATGATCCTAGTGAGATGAAGTCCTTAAGGGCTTCATCTAGCATGTCTAAGTCATCACTAATAAAGAGCTTGGAGGATATACTTTTTGTAAATGGAATCATTTTTTGAATTGTTTCTTTTGATGTTTTTAGTCTTTTATTTTAGTTCTCTAACGAATCTAATCTAAAGGAACTAGGAACTAATGTTGAAAATAAAAATTACAACAATCTAATGCTATCCATTATTGCCATGAATGTAAAAAATGATTATTTCTATTCATTTAAATGTAATAGAAGATATGCAAACTTAAAATGCAATGTAAACATATAGGATGAAATGCAACTTTTTAGATTTCACACAAGGTAATGTACTGATTATATTATGAAATGATCTGAAAATGAAATTTTGTGAATGCAAAATTGAGATGAAGTAATGTATGAGATGAGCTAATTTAAGCTAGATCTAATGAAATGAATGTTACAAAAACTCAGCCAACTGATACAGATAATTAATGGCAGAAAATAGAAGCTTAAAAACAAGGTTTTAAGCTCTATAAAAGGTTATTTTGGGGGCATAAAGGGACTAAGTCACCCAAGGTGGTGAATGAGTCCAAGTGGTGATTTTTTTCAGAATTTTCACATGTTTTTGATTGATTTTTATGTTTTCTATGTTGTATGATGTAGACATAAGATGCAAATGCAGATTTTTATTTTTTTTAATGATTTAAGATGGAAAAATGCAACCTATGTGCACTTTCACTAACAAAAAACTTAAAACCCTAGAATGCAACTTAACTAATGAAAAATGCAATCCAAGATTATTCTAGGATGAGATGGACTCAAAATCAAACAAGAGGGTATTTAAAAAGAAGTTTCACCAAAATGAACAATAGATTTTAAGGGAAAGAGGGTGTTCTCTTGCACTTCTAGGGTTTTTCAACTAAAAGGAGAGAGGTCTTTCTACCCAAAGGGAATCTATGGAATCATTCAAGATTAATGCTCATGGGATTGAAATATGTCTAAATAAAAAGGTCCTAGGTTCTGAGAATTGATAAAAGAGATTAAATAATAATGAAAAATGTAGAAAATGTACTTTGTTTGAAAACACATTGTGATATGCAAGATGACCTAGAAATGACCATGAAATAAAACAAAAAATTGTGAAACTAAATGTGTGCACTTGGAAACTTGTAGAGGTTGGAATGAAGACTGGAAATGCTTATGATCCTAGAATTATTGCCTACTAAGACTAATTTACCATTCTGGGTGTCTTAGTCCTAGATCTAGCAAACTACATCAAAGACCGTTTCAGCCAAATGGGTATCCAAATCTATAGAAAACTAAGAAAAAAATGTGTAGTGGGACTAAGCGACCACTGATGGTGAATTAGTCCACTCTGGCTTTTCTAAAAACCCGAAAGTGGAAATAGAAGCCCTTAATCTATACTTTTTGCTCATTTAGGTATCCAAATCTCAAACTATGATTTTCTGCATTGTAAGTGACTTTTTGTCGATTTTTTGATCTTGCCAATAGGGAGATGACCTCAAAAATTTTGCAACCTATTATTCAATCATCCTCAAGCCTTCAAAGTACCTAAATCTCCAGACACATAAAGAGAGAAAGAGAAATGTTGAATGTTAGGGAATGGGGGTTTGCCTTGGTCAAACACCTTTTAGGTAATTAAACCAAAATGATGAACTAAGATAATGAAGTATGAACATGAAGTAATGGGATTAGAAACTTTCCATGATTATTGATCTTGAATTTTTACAGAAATGGATGAAGAATCAACCCTTGAATGCTTTGGAAAGATATCTTGATGACTTAGAATGCAAAAAAAACTAGCTTGCTTGGATTGATATAGAAGATGAATCATGAATGAATGATGAATAATATGATGAACTAGGGTTTAGATGCTTTAATTTATAGGCAATCCACCTAAAATACTTGTTAATTTCATCCCTAGGGATGAAATGGAGGAAAAATAAACTTAAAACCTAGTTTATCTCGCTCAAACCCCGAAAAGAGCTCAAATAGGAATACGCCACCAAGTTGGGCAACTTAGTCGCACCTGGATGAGAGTGATTCACCTAGATGGGTGACTTGGTCCCATAGGGACTCTTTTGTGAGTTGGGATGTTGGAGAATGCATAAATTTGGTTTATATGTTGATTTAGTCAAGTATCTAATCAAAATAAGCCTCAGGATGCACAATATCGAGTCATGGGGGCCTATTAATCATGATGCAAAGGATAATTAGGGCTAGGGACAAAAATTTCAATTTGAAAGTGTTATTAAATACACATTAGAGTATTAATATGAGGTCCACTTCGCCTATAAAGACACAAGATCCAATATGAATATGTAGAATAGATTACAACATTAGGTTTAATTAATAAGCCTTCTATATTAATGTGAGAATGCAAATAAATTGAATTAGGGGAAAGTTAAGTAATTTTAGCTTAAAATGGGCCCAAGACCTAGTGTGGATGTATAAAACACCTCATAACAGTAAATCAAGGCCTTATTAAGTCTAATTTATCATCAATTACTCCCATATCAACTGTGAAAATGTCAAGGGATACATTTTTCTACATTACAAGTAGAACTATTTGTCTATGGATTGGGAGAGATGTCTCTGCTCCACAGTCTTCTAGTGGTTTGTCTTAGATATTTAGATCTAGAGGAAGGTTAATATTTATGTTCTTTATGTTCTAGAAAATGTGCTCATGTTTTGGTGCTCCAGGAGGCTTGCTCCTAAGCTACTGTGTGTGTCTACACAATTTGATTGGACTGTTGGAAAGAGTTCATTCTATGGAAGTTGTTGTAATTGTTGTAGATGTATCTAAATTTTTCTAAGAAGTCTTCCAATGTCTAGTGAAGAATGTTGTGTGATCCATGTGTAATAATCTTGTTGTGGATGAACTTACTTCAAAGTTCATTGGTATTTTCATTAGATTTGGTTGACCTGGTGTTTACACATTACACAAAGAATAAGCATCGATTAAGGAAGCATGTGATTGATCCAAGATATTTTTTGGGTCCTAATTAAGTTAATGTTTGGTCTAGTCTCATTCTTATCAACTGAGGGAATGTTGAGTCACCAACATGATTTGAATCTGTAAAAGGAAGAATGTGTAGCTGAACTTGGAGAAAGTTTTCAAGATTGAAGATGGTATAAAGTAAAGTCAGGATATTGTGAATTATGAGAGTGAAATGAGATGAAGTGAAGTGTGTGAAAAAGTGCAGAAAGAAGAGTGTGTGAAATTTAATTAAGGAAGTAGTACTTTTATGTGTTAGATTCCTAAAAGTAGTAAGTTGATGGTGTTTTCAATCCTTTGATCAAGGTGTGCATGTGTGGAACCTCTTGTCATGGATTTTCTATTGTATTTCTTTATTTGTAGGTAGTGAGACTCCTTCTAGATAGTGAGCCTTTGTATCTATACTATGAGTCCTTTTTGGGAAGTAAGCCCTTTGGCAGTGAGATTTTGTATTTGATATTTCATTACTATTATATTATGAGTTAATCCTCACCATGGTTTTTCTCTTATTGGGTTTTCCACATAAATCTGGCATCTCTAGTGTTTTCTTTCTATTATATAAATTTCATGTTTATACTTAATAATAGATTAAATTTAAAGTGGAATTGATTAAAGGTCAGATGTAAAATTAATTTGGTACAACTAATTCACCCCCCTCTTAGTTGTCTTGTGCATTTCAACACTTAGGCTTTGAAGTATGGCTAGTTGCATCTCCAAACTAGAATCTCTCATGATCCTCCATAAGCATCCATCATTAGTCTTTGGTAATGCTAGATCTTGACTTGAAAATGGACTTGAAAAACCCACCAAAACATAATAGAAGGCTTCTCCAAGACTTCAATTCCTTGCTTCTTGCAACTCTCCTTCAAACTTGCTTCACTTATCTCAAATTTAATCAACTTCGAAACTTAGGTGAAAATGGGTGTGAACTTACTTTTATAGGCATTCCTATCTAATAACCCGATTATTAGATCCCAAAGGCTGAAAAAATGCCAAATTAAATCAAATATTTTCATTTCCTACTCTTAATTCCCAAAAATAAAGCCATTGGGACTCAGATGCCCTAGGTGGCATCTTGGTCCCACTAAGGGGGACTAATATTCCACCAAGGGTGTCTTGGTCCCACAAGGATTATTTTGCAATTTTAAAAGGTTGGTTAGCAAGATTAAAGTTTTTTTGTGGATTTTGGTTGGGTTTATAATTGAAATATGCCTCAGGATGCACAAAAAGGGGTTTTAGGTGCTCATAATAAGTGACCTAAAGGGGATTTAACTCACAGTGTGCTGAAATAGGTCCAAATTAAGTGCAAAAATGCAAAGGTATGTAGTTTTCAACACTACATTTAGCCCCCACTTTAGTGCCCATATTCAGTTAGATTCATTAGGGAGAATGAAGTCCCCACTATAGTTATCTGAAAAACCATAATTTTAGGAACTTCATCCTATATCACAGATTCATCAGTAGCTCAAAAATAATCCTCTTATCTGACTTGCCTAGTAAATTGAATTTGCGGGTGGATGTATTCCCCCCTTGATTCTACTTGCTTTACGAAGGTGGAATCAAGGTAGAAATCCAACCACATCCAACTGCACAAGTCCATCATAGGGAATCCTCAAGTACTGTGCCACCTAATGATAGACATTTGCTGAGAATAGGAGAGGAACCACAATCCCAATGCAATAGATGACATAAAAAATGGAGTTTGATAGCTCCTAATATGTTAGTTTAAATAAAAAAAATTACCTTCCTTTGTAACAAAAAGTGACCTAAAAATGCATGTATATAAAGATTAAAGGGAGGGTAATTCATATTGATTTTATATTTTTACCTCTTTTGTAGAGTGAGCTTGGAGTATAGAGTGAGTCACCATGCCGAGTAGACACCCATCTATACATTTGTGAATCAAGATTCTATGGGAGGCGGTTGCACAAGACGAGCTACAACCTACTCTGAGTCAATTTTTCCTTCTATTTACTTTTATTTAATTAGTTTTTTATGTTTTAATGGAATTTTTAGATGAATTTAGAGTCTAGGGAGTGGTTTTCTTTCATTTTTCTAAATTTTTTCCAAGTCTTCCACTTTTTCGCAAAGTGTCCCACTTTGTCGCGAAGTGTCCCACTTAAGGAATAAAGTTTCTAGAACTCTTAATTAAGATATTCTAGAGCGACTTTAGCACACTTTTTGACCATTAAAGCACAAATTTAATTTTTTAAGATGTTTTAAAAATGACATTGTCCTTATTTTATATGCCAGACTGCATGTCAGTTGTGCAAGCACCTAGGTAGCCAAATGTTCAGCCATCTTCGAGAGCTAGTCGATTTGCTACCTGAGGAGGATGTGTAGATCCTCTAGGAGATAGGCCTCTACTAGGGCTATCTCTCCCCAGTGATGTGATATCACGATGCCATGTTTACGGCATTGGAGCAGACATGGGATGCAAACACTTGCACATTTCACTTACCTACATGAGAGATGACTATCACATTGGCGGATGTGCACCTGATACTACGGGTGCCCATCCGAGGTGAGAGGGTTTTTCTAGCACATGGAAAGAGCTTTGAGGACATGTGATCTGACACTAAGTATTTCCTCGGGAGACCTATTCATTCTAGAATCATAGGACCATGCATCAAACTTGCATGGCTTCTACATGCATAGTCACCACTCGTCAGATGCATCATGATCTTCACAGTAGCACTAGTACTAGTTACTAATTGTTGTGGGGCACATCTAAAGGGTGGAATAGTGCACAAGATCAGAGAAATGGAGCACTATCATGTCATCTTTGCATGGGGTCAAATCATACTTGTACACCTATATTATGACGTGGGTAGGTTTACTTATGGAGAGGTGAACAACACATTTCACTGCACTCTACTACAGACTTGGTGCCTAGAGCACATTATTTGTACCAGACCAGGATGATTTTTTATTACCATCGTGGTGGGATACTCGTAGACCTTTAGTTATCCCCCTAGATAGGTGTGGTAGCATGGTGATGTACTATTTTAGAGGGTTGGATTTGATAGGCTAAGGGAGGAGGATATAGTATGGAGACCTTATCTGATGAAGCTCTTCTAGCTAGACACTATAGGACAGTTCATGTGGATGTAGATGGATAGAATTTTGTTGGGATGACATGATCACATAGTGAGACCTACTATGATTGCATCATGAGATATTTTAGGTAGGTATAGAGACAACCAGTACTACGGTCTTCATAAAGATGGTTAGTATAGAGTGCCCACAGACGTAGGGACCTCAAACATATTATAGAAGATAATGTTGTTTGGAGTGATGCAGAGGAGGATGATATAGACATGCCCAAATCTTGGATGTTGACTACATCGATATGATAGAGGAGTATAATGAGTGGTGGGAGGTGATTCATCTAGGACCTATCTTTCCTATGGGCTATCCTATGGGTTTTGTAGAACCTTTAGCAAATCTAGGGGAATAGGACAGAGAGTCATGAAAGGGGATAGATCCAACATGCCTATTTCTAGATGGGGATGAGGAGTCAAAGGAGGGAAATGACTATGAGGGATTGGAGGATGACAAGGAGATAAAAGATGAGAAGAGTTATCCTACGAGTGAGGATAGAGATAGAGGTGAGGCTATTCATCCTAAACCCAAGAGGAGAGATACAGTTCCCATACTAGTTATGAGGTCACAGTCTGCATGTGCCAATGTTCGAGAGCATGGGGAGAGTAGTGGGACATTCAATATTCTTATGGATCATGCTATAGACATAGGTGATTATATTTGTTGTTATTCTTTATGTTTTTATTTATATCATGCCTATGTATATGTATATTATGATGATGTATACTGACTATTCTTATGATTTCTATCTTGTGGTTTTTGTAGTAGATCTTGAGGACCTATTCCGATGTGTGGCTACCAAGATAGTGCCATCCCTTCCTAGATATGATGCTATTGTATTATATTTCATTCCCTCAAAGTTCATGGTGCAATGAATCGACCTTTTTGAGCCTTATGTTTAGATCAGAGGAGCATTCAATAGTGTATCCAAGCACACTGATTGAGTTGAGGTTCGGGTATCAGCATCGGAGGTTGAGTTGGAGGAGGCTCAATTAGCTGAGAGATTTGAGAGAGAGGCTATCTTATATTTAGAGATTGAGCAACTATAAAGAGAGAATGCTAGATTCCAGACTAATAGAGACCATGTGGAGCGGGAGTTGTGGATGCACTGATACATAAGGGTGAAGCACACGGGGCACTATAGACCATGTGGGAGATGGGTACCATGAGTAGATCTTAATCACACACCACCATCTCTTGATGGGTGCAGACACTAGATCCCAAGGGATCCATCAATTATAGGCCATAGTGACATTGTACTATTGATGAGATCTATTAAAACTTTTGATATATATATGAGCATGTTTGGGTTTTATATTTATGTGTTAGATGTTAATGTGATTTATTAAATAATCTTTGTTAGACTATTCAATAAATATCTCCATGATCTAACATGTCTTTTCTTAAGCTTTCATAGATTTATCATGTAGTATTTTATGCTAAATTAAATGTACTCATGCAAATAACGATTTAATCTAACATGGAATACACCATAAGTTTTGAATAGTATGATACCTAAAGTAAGAATCCAAAATGTAATTGGACCCACTACTGCAAAATTCAAAACACAAAAAAAAAGGTGTTAGGAATGAATAAATCATGAGAGAAAATGGTATACTTCCTATTAACTCTAACAACACTGCTTTAAAACTTATCCTATTCAAAAAAGCTAAGTATAATACCAACACAAATGTGCAACATTGATAGGATATTGAAGAGGTGTACCATCCATTTCAAATATTAGGTATGGTCCATACCCATAGATTTCTTTAACTACATAAGGTTCTAACCAATTATGGAGAAACTTTCCTTTTTCTGTCAAGTTAGCATTGGCATTTCGCTAGTTCTCATATAGCACCAAATCACCCTTGTTAAATGAATAAGGGGTGACATGATTATTATAATTTTGTTGTATTTTTATATGGTAGGCTTGAAGATGTTTGAGGGTGTTAATGTGACTTTCATTGAGAATTTCAAGTTGGTGTAATCATTGTTCCTTATAAGTATTGTCATTAATTACCCCTTGAAGCATGATTCTTAAGGAGGGAATCTCTAGCTCTAGGGGCATAATTGTTTTGGCACCATGAAAAAGGTTGCAAGGTGTGTTTCTCGTTGAAGTTCTAATACTAGTATGATAATACCATAATGCATATGTGAATTGCATATGCCAATCTTTTTTATGTTTGTTCACTATTTTTCTTAGAATTTTTTTAAGAGTTTTGTTAGTTGATTCAACTTGTCCATTAGATTATGGGTAATAATGCATTGAAAATCGATGTTGTATATTAATTTTTTCCAAGAAAGTTTTCACATGATTATTCTTAAATGGTGTCCCATTGTCTGAAACTAACATGGAAGGAAGTCAAAAGTGAGAAATAATGTGTTCCAATATAAAATCACATATTACATTGGCATTTTTTGAACATAAGGAAATATCTTCTACCCATTTTGTGAAAAAATCCTTTGCGTTGATTATAAATGTATGTCTAGTAGATGAAGGTGGAGATATTTTTCCAATAATATCTAAACCCCATACTAAGAATGGCCAAATAGGAACTTATCCATGAAGTTAAGAGGTAGGAGCATGAATTAAGTTTTGATGTTCTTGAAATTTATGGCATTTCTTAATGTATTCAAAGCAATATTTTCCATATTTTTCCAATAATACCTCATGTGGATTAGCTTTTGAACTATTGATCTTCCTCTGAAATTCCCCTCACAAGCACCTGCATGAGCTAGAACTTGAAGTGGTATTGGGATTTTGGATTGCTTAAGACACCTAAGTAAAAGCCCATCAAAGGAACTCTTATATAAGATATGCTCCAGGATGATATATCTAGATGCAAATTTTCAAAGATGAGAGCAATTTTTTTTATTTTTTAGCTCAAGCAAGGTACCATTTTTCAAATAATTTAATATTGTATTGTACCATTCACTTGAGTCTTCAATGGTTATTGCTAGAACTTATTCTTCTTTATCCTTGATTGATGGTTTCATTACTATATGCACAATAAAGTTGAATTCTTTTGAAGTATGTTGAGGGGATATAAGAGAAGCTACACTTGCCATTGCATCCTCATGATGATTATCTTTTTTAGGGATGTTGTCAATGGTGAATGATTCAAAATTCTCTAAAAAATTCATTATGAGATCTTTGTATTTTGATAATTTTTCATACTTTGTTTGATATATTTCATTTATTTGTTTGATGACTAATTGTGAGTCACCAAGTATCTTAATATTTTGGGCTCCTAATCTGAGAGTTGCACATATTCCAAAAATTAATGCTTTATACTCACCTGTGTTATTTGTACATAGGAAGTTTAACTGGTATGATAAGGGAATAGGCTCTTTTGCAGGTAGTTTTATTATAACCCGTACATCAAAAATAGATTTGCACTTAGATCCATCAAAATATAATTCCCATGCATTTTCTTTGATTGTCAACACATTATCATCAAGGAAAGAATCATTACCAAGTAATGATAAAGGAGAAGGATCATCAACTAACTGGTTGGTCAAGGCTTGGCCCTTAATTTATTTTGCAAAAAACATTTAAGTTCAAACTCAGTTAACAACATTACCCACTTAGCTAAGTGTCCTAATAAGTCTATTTTATTGAAAAGGTATCTTAAAGGGTCAAAATTTGTCATCACTTGTATTTCAGCATTCAATAAGTAATGTCACAACTTACTGGTAGCGAATACAAGAGCTAAAAAATGTTTCTCTATTGTTGTGTATCATTTCTCATAATCAATCAATGTCCGACTAATCTAATAAACAAGATGTTATTTACCCTTTCCATCTTGTTGAGGCAACAATGTTGTGAGAGCATGGGTTGATGCCGATGTATAAAGGATGAATGGTTTGTTTTGCATGGAAGGTTGTAAAATGGGTGGACTAGAAAGATAATCTTTCAAAATTTCAAAGGCATGCTTACAATCTTCATTAAGATCAAAATGTACACATTTCTTTAGGAGATGTGTAAATAGTAATGTTTGATTTGCTAAGGATGTTACAAAATGATGAATGTCTTGAATTATTCCTTGTAAGGTACATAATTGAGAGATATTTCTATGAGGAAACATGTTAACTATAGCATCAATTTTCTTTTTGTCCACCTCGATGCCTCTGTGAGATACAATGAACCTAAAATATTTCCACTATCTACACCAAAGACACTTTTTTCACATTTAATCGCATGTTGTATTTTAAAATTCTTTCAAAAATATTCCAAAGAACATTAACATTGTCTTGTCTTGTTAAAGATTTAGCTAGAATATCATCAAGACATTCTTCAAATCTTATGTATGCAATAATGAAATATCAATTTCATAGCTTATTGATATGTTGCGCTCACATTCTTTAATACAAAAGGCATTATAACCTAGAAAAATTTTCCCCTAATAGTTGTGAATGCTATTTTATACTAACCTTGAGGTTTGATGAAAATTTGATTGTATCTAGATAATCCATCCATGAATGACAACAAAGCATGACCCACAGTCGAGTCTACTATTATGTCAATATTAGAAAGGGGAAAATTATCTTTCAAGTATGCTATATTCAAATCATGAAAATCAATACACATCATAATACGCTTGTTAGGTTTTATGACTATGATAATGTTTGAAATCCAAGGAGAATAATCTATAGATATTATAAAACCAGTCTCAAGGATTTTTTCAATTTCTTCCTTAGCTAGCAAGGCTATTTTAGGGTTCATTTCTTGAATCTTCTCTCTAATGGGCTTAGCATTTTTAGCAAGGACTATATTGTGTGTTACAATATTAGGGTCGATTCTTGGCATATCTGAATAATTCCAAGCAAAATGTTCAAGAAAGTCATGAAGAAAAGTTGCAGTATCCTCTTGTTCTCCATCATTGAGACATTTTGCTATATTAATCACTTTCTCTTTATCATTGATGTCCATAGCTATATCGACGGTATCCCCTAAAGGGAGTGCATTTAATTTCAGAAATTTAGGGTTGTATTCTACATTATTCATGTCTATCTCACCATTCTCCTTTTCTCCATCTTTTTGTTTGGTGTTAATCATAGCACATGTAAACTTTTTCTTTCGAGAAGGAGTAGATTATTTATTATAAACTCATATTATTTATTTCAAGGCTTCTTCATCTTCAACGTATTCCCATGATGATTCAAAATTCATATCAAGTGATTTTGGATGCTTCAGGGTAAGACTTATTTTTTATTTACACATAATGGTTTTGATGTTTAATGAAGGTCTCTTGTTTTCTTGCATTATCAAAGAAGGACAGTATCCCAAACCATTTTTTGTTTCTTGTGTGTTAGGTTCCATAAGAACACATTTTCCTTGTTATTTCTTTCCACATTGTTTTCCACTATAACCCAGTTTCTTCATAAGTTCATAACCTCTCCCATAAAGTCTTTCCACTTCTTTCCGATTTTGCAGTTGTTGGTAATCTATTTCATCAATTTTTTTTGTGTAGTTTGTGTTTTCTTTAAAATTAGATGAGATAGATTCTTGTGAGTTTTCTCCCGAGTTTTGTGTTGATGGAACCATTGGTTTCTTTTGTTTTTCATCCTTGTTTCTTGTGATTATATATTCTCCCATAAATGAAGGTGTGAATTCCAAGGAACCATAATTATCGTTTGATAATTTTGAAACTATCTCCATCTCTTGTGTTTCCTCTATCATAGGTTCTATTTTTTATGTTGGAATTAATATTTTTAGAGGACTGGTGGTTCCTTTTTCAATTTGTAAACAAATTTCAGGCTTGGGGTCTATTTCAATTTGGTATAACTTGTTTCTATAGACATACTTCATGATACAATGAAGAGTTAAAGGAACTGCATGCATCTCATGAATCCATGGTCTTCCTAAAATAATATTGTATGGCAAGTCATGAGGCATAACATGAATGTGATTTTGTAAGGTAGCCTTTTTGATTGCAATAGGTAAAGTAATCAAATTGAGCACTTTCTTTCCTATATTGTCAAATCCTCAAATTGATAAGGAATTAGGTTTCATTTTTTATTTATCCACTTCCAACTTATCTAAAAGGTTCACACTACACACATTAAGAGATAATCCATTATGAACAAGGGTCCTTTTATTCCCATTCTATTGTTTCTAGCTATTATCATGAATGCATAATATTTATTTCTCATCTCCAAGGGAGGGACCTCATGTTGGTTAAAGGTAATGTCTACATTAACAATATTCATTCCTTGAATTAGAGCTTCCACATTGTTTTTTATTTGTACTAGGAGAAATCACAACTTGTTGTAAGGCTGTTTGAAGCATGGTGTCGTAACTAGGTGAGGTCTGAATAAGATCCCATAAGGAAATGTTAGCGAGAGTATTCTTAAGATGTTCAACAAGATCATACTCCTTTCCATTATGCGATGGTAACTGAAGAGCACTAAGCAATATAGGATTAGGCAATGGTAATGAGACTTGATTAGGTTGAGGTTATCTATTGTTCCTTGTGTTATATGTATGAGCAACAATATTATAACTCGATTATTGCGACACACTTTTCTTAAGTGATTGAAGGATAGACATGAGTCTATTTGTAGGTTGAGGTTGAATGAAATTTACTTCTTTGTTTAGGTTTGTTTGAACAAGCCTTAGTGGATGAACCTTGTGAGATGAATTCCTCAAGAGCTTCATCTAACATATAAAATTCATCACTACTAAAAGGCTTGAGGGTTACACTAACTTGGAAAAAGGGTTTTGACATGCTAATCATAAATGCATGCTTGTTTAGGAATTTTTTTTTTTGTGATTTGGTTTTCTAATGAACGCAAAGTGAAGTCTATGTCTAATAAAATTAAAGTGAAATAATCTGTCTTGATCAATAAGTTGTAAACATGAACTATGAAAATGCATTAAATAGTAAATTGACATATTCAAATAGCAAAGTAACTACAAAAAATAAAAGCACAAAAATTAACCATTTAATCCTAAAAACTGCAACCTCAAACTCAATAGGGACTAAGACACTAGGAAGGGTGTCTTTGTCCTACTGATGAAATTTGGAGGTTCCAAAAACTAGAATAGAAAGCAAACAACTCAAGGGTTCTAAGAAAAAAAACTAAAGAGGGACTAAGACAATAGTACGGGCATTTTTGTCCCAATAGAGGATTTATGTAGAAAAAACAATAGAATATGGGTTGTTAATAGTGTTCCCAAGTTTCCTACCAAGGGACCTTATGTTTAGAAAGAAAAAAGTGTGAAAATGAATGCACGAAAAAGTGACTAATGACAATAAATTGAATGCAATAAAAATGTTCCTAAAGGAAATTAAGATGATCAACAATGCACTTTTAATTTTTTCAATGAAATAAGATGATGCAAGAAAGAAAAAATGCAACCTATATGAACTTTAACTAATAAAAATATGAGAAACCCTAGATGCACTTTCACTAATGCAAGATGAAATGAAAGAATGAGTACATCCTAGATCTAGGACTTTAATGAACTCCAAATCAAAAAAAGGAATTTCAAAAATGTCAAGTTCACCAAAATGAACAATATGGAAAAGGGGAGAGAGGAGATGTGCATTATGGTCTAGGTCATTGAACACCACTATTTTCCAATTGTCATTCAAGAATGTCCTAGGATCCCAAATTGGATTGACTATCAACCCAATGGTGGCTCAATTCTCAACAAGGATGACCTAGGAGGGGTTATTTTAGTCTTTGAAAGGTTCACCACCAAGAAAAAGCTTGGAAAATATAATTTAACATTCAACTCCCAAAACCTAGTAATGCAAGCCAAATGATGAATGCAAATGACAAAATTAAGTAACAAAAAGTTAGGATGTGTGTACTTGGGAAGTATGGAAATGTGATGAGGATTCTAGAAATGTAAAAATATTGTCAAAATATGATAGGGAGGACTAAATGCCCTTACTGTTGTCTTAGTCTCGTTGTTGTTTTTTGGGGGAAATGTGGAATCTTCGGATGTCAAAATAGGATCTGAAAGAATCTCTGAAATACCCTTGGGAGGACTAAGGCACCCTTATTGTTGTCTTAGTCCTGATAGGAATTTTGACATTTTCTAAAGGTGGTCTTAAGATTCAATGTGTGCACTTCCTTTTTATTGAATATTTAGATTTGAACCTATAAATAACCTACAAAACAAAAGAAATTTGATTGATTGTTTATGGGGGTTTTCCTTGGTCAAACCCCTTATTTGGTAATTAAACCTTGATGAAAATGTATAGATGTGAAAAATGAAATGTGTGTGAGCCCTAATCTTAAGTGTGTCTAAGATTATGCAAGATAGAACATGGAGAAACCCTAATCAAATGTGTTAGAATATAATTCTTAAGATGAAAATAAAAATGAACTACAAAGGAGATCTCAAATCACCCTAATAATCCATAAACATGAAGTATACCTTAGGCAGAAAGTAGAACAACAATGAAAGATGAAATCACTCAAGAAACAAGTCCTTAGGCTTGGAAGTATGGCTAGTTGCATCATAAACCTATAATATCTCATGATCCTCCATAGGCAGCCATC
Source organism: Sequoiadendron giganteum (assembly GCA_007115665.2). Lineage (NCBI taxonomy): Eukaryota > Viridiplantae > Streptophyta > Pinopsida > Cupressales > Cupressaceae > Sequoiadendron > Sequoiadendron giganteum. The sequence goes on from CM021102.1 coordinate 779,147,082, forward strand.
ATTAGTCTTTGGCAATGCTAGATCTTGACTTGAAAATGGACTTGAAAAACCTACAAAAACACAATAGAAGGCTACTCCAAGACTTCAATTCCTTGCTTCTTGAAACTCTCCTTCAAACTTTCTTCACATGTCTCAACTTTATTCAACTTCAAAACTTAGGTGAAAATGGGTGTGAACCTTACTCTTATAGGCATTCCTATCTAATAACCTAATTATTAGATCCAAAAGGCTGATCAAATGCTAAATTAAATCAAATATTTTTATTTACCGCTCTTAATTCCTAACAATGAAGTCGTCGAGAATAAGATGACCTAAGCAGCATATTGGTCCCACTAAAGGGTACTAAGTTTCCACCAAGGGTGTCTTGGTCCCACAAATCTTAGTTTGCAATTTTAAAAGGTGGGTTACCAAGATTAAAGGTTTTTTATGGATTTTGGTTGGGTTTATAGTTGAAATATGCCTCGGGACGCACAAAAAGGGATCTTAGGGGCCCATAATAAGTGACCTAGAGGGAATTTAATGCAAAGGATGCTAAAATAGGTCACAATTAATTGTGAAAATGCAAATATATGTATTTTTCTACACTACAAGAAGCATGGTCACTACCATAGTTTTCTCTTGTTGTTCAAGACTTTCCTTTTGAAAATTTGTTGGCTTATCATCTAAGGGTGAAACAAAAACCTCAAGATCATCCCAAAACAAGTCCTCTTCAATTTATTCTTTGATTTTTTGTGGAGGAGGACTTGTTTTGAATTTGTTTCAGCTCTCTTGAGGAGTCAAAACATCAAGGTTTTTAAATTTTTGGTTTTCTTCTTCTTTCGGCTGCTCCAAAACTTGTGATGGATTTGAAGTTTGTATACTTTCTACATCTTTCTCAATGAAAGAAGGGAGTTCATTAAATAAGAACATGAAATCATGCTTTTCATTACCTTTTTCAAGCTCTTCAACCTCTTGCCTTTATTTATCATACTCATCCACCTCGTGTTGCAAGTTTGATTTATTCTCTTGTTCATCATATGCAAGCATATCAATAGAAGAAATTTCTTCCTTTTCCTCTTCAAACACCTCTTTTTTCTGCTCAATAAACCAATTTCTTTGTTAAAAAATGTGTCCATCTTTGCAAAGAAAAATTATGATAGGAGAAGAAGGATGATTATTGAAGTCTTGTTGACCTTGTTGAGATGGTATAAGATTTGGAGATGGATACTCTTGAGGTATACTAGGATGCTCTTGATTTTGCAAAGGATGAAGGCTTCTAAAACTTGGAATTTTAAGTTTAAGAGATAGATTAGTGGACTAGGAGGTTTACCTTACCTGAAACTTGGAATTTCATAATTGGGAAGCTCTTCTTTTGTAGGCTAATCTTCTTTTGATTGGGCCTAAAACTTTCGTACCTAGTCAACCAACACAAAAAACTTCTTGTGATATCTTCTTGTTTCTTTCTCATTTGTTCTTCTTTCATAGAAAACTCTCTCATAAGATACTCTTCATATTGCCTTCTTTGTATCTCCTCTTCTTGTCGATATTGATAATCTAAGTAAACCAACTCTTGTTGCTGAAAATTATATTCTTCATCTCCTTCATACCTATGATTTCATCCATCCTCATTCAACTTCCTTTCAAAGTGCAACCTTATATTCTTGAAGCTCATGTCTTCAATGTTTTGAGTTTGATTAGGAGAAAATCCATGTTGGTTGGAAAAAGAATGGGCTTGTTGGGGTTGGTTTTGAGTATATGAAGGCTACCAAGGGGATTAAATGAGGATGGGTGGGTGGTAAGAATTTTGAACATGCTAGCTTTCTGTAAAAGACATGGAGTTTGGACTAAACCAATAGCATGGTTAATTTGATATGGCATTCAAATTTTATAGATGTGTTTTTTTTCAGCTTGAAAAGGTTGAGATCACTGAAATACACATCAAATATTAGTGATATATAAGAAAACCTTGGATAAAAATAATCTAATCCGTCCCACTAAGCATGCCAAAAATTGTTGTCACGATGGATTATGCCCAGATGCTAAGCTTGGAGGCTCAACAATCCCATGAAACATGGAAACATCTTAGAGCTTGTTGGTTTCTCATGATGAAGATGAATCTCTAGATTATGGGGTGGTTCCCAAATTTAGATCTCCTAGAAACTAATAATTTTTTGTGGGAAAAGGGAAAAAAGATAGTCTATGAAAGGAAAAGCTAATACTAGGAGGCAATGCATCAAAATGTAATTAACCTACAATAACTTTATTCACAACTACTTCTCAAAGGATATGCTTACACATCTCAGTTTGGGCAATCCAATCATGTATAAATATGTCATAAAAAGGATTTGATAAACCTATCTTTTCTGAAGGAAAATAGGATAAATTTTCACTGGGAAGATAAGACAAATCGCTAGCACAACCTATGAATTGTGATTATTAACTACTTTTGCATACATGCAACCACGAATAAGACAAAAATATAAAGGTTTTACTACTAAAACACATCAAATCTTCATCAAAATCATCCACAAGAGACACAAAACCTGAAAATAAGAAGGTAAACACTTTATTTTAATAAATAATGGAAGGAATGCCTATAATCATTGATAAAAAGAGCTAAAATATTTGTTGCGATATAAAAATGTGAAAGTACATACGTTACAAATCTCTAAGTCTCTCTACAACATGCAAGAGAAGAAAAACTGTAAGACCTAAGGAAAAAGCATAAGCTTTCCCTCCTATAATAAAAAATAAGTCCTAAAGGCCAGGAAGAGTAAACTATAGTCAACTACACTCAAAATATTTCTCATGAGAAAAACAGAAAAAACCATAAAAGGGGGCCAATAACTACTCAAATTTGAGCTAATTAGCTCCAAACTCCCCCTTTGAAGTTGTCTGATTGAAAAGAGCTCCAAAATCATCTCAATTTGACTTAAAGTAAAAATAGAACTCTAAATCCACTGATAACACTTCAATTTGATTGATCATTACTCATCTCCTTCTTTTCCTATTTAGAGGGCACCTATTAGTTTATGTTTAACAAGTATTGAAGGTAATACAAATAGTTACTTACCTTAATATGTGTTAAAACATACAATTATTACAATCAATTTAACAAGTATTATGGTAATTAATTGATTATTACCATCAATAAGTGTTAGGATATTCTAATATATGTCTTGTAGGTATACAAAGAAGGAGGGTAGACTACTACAATTTTCCAAAATTTTAAGAAGGGTCCAAAAGAATAATAGGAAAATGTGTTGACCATGACCTTAATATTAATCATCAACCACTTTATGAAATAAAAGTGATAATAAATCCCTTGGGTTTGCAAGAAATAGGGCTTCATTGGGAAAAATAAAAGAGACTTCAAACCCTAACCCATGGCTCACTTTGCATTCATTTTCACTTTTATCTATTATTTTTTTTGCTTAACCTCCTACCACCAAGGATTTGAATCTACACTCCAGATTCTGGGCATTCTCTATTATTTGGATTTGAATCTTTCATCCTCAAATTGTCAGTTTGGCTCCACTCAGGTAAGAAATCCCACTTGCTAACATGAGGATTTTTAATTTGAAATTCATCTCCAGGAATTCATTGCTCTTTACTGGACCACCTTTCATCAATCGATGATTCTATAAGTTTTTTCTTTTTACTGAAAATTGTGGCTCTCATGTCCTCTTGGAATTATGGCCTACAATCTCTCCAATAATATTGGAAAATAGTTTCAATACTTAACACAATCAAACCCATCGTGAAATAAAAATGAGTTCAGCCACATGTCTCTTAAATCTACAAACATCAAAACTTGTTGGTGAACCACCACTTATGTTCTCATGCCTATCATATGCTTTGCCTAGAGAGTGTAGTTCCTTTTTGGGAAAAACTACGTAGTCACGAATAGGTTGCATTTTTTTTGAAAAAATTGAACATGAAACCTTGCAATCGCCTGATGACCATCAAAACATAGAAACTGTCCCTAGATTTGAGATCCCCTCTCCATATTCGCGGCCATCTAGACAAGCTGAGAATGTATAGAATCATGACAAAATAATATCTGAGCATCAAAGATAAACCCTTATATTTTATTTTTTCTCTAGTTCATCTTCTAAATTTACTGTGAGTATATAGTCCCAAGAAAAAGGATCACAACCAAAAGTGTGTCACTATATCAACACTTGAATATCATAATAGTTGGAGTCATGCCATTGTATTTTCTTTATGTTGTGGACTATTCATCAGAAGGTTTCATTGGCCTATATCTTTAACTCTTGAACATATTGAGAGATTGTCGCATGGATTTGGAGCATCAAAATTTACTTTTTCAGTTCACATTTGATTATCTCCTTCATATATGATGCACTTCTTATGAGGACACATAGTCACAATTTGAAATGACTATTGACATTTTATTGTCAAGCATTTAGTGGCCTTTAAAGTCTTTTGAAACATGTACAATCACCTTTATATTGACTATCCCTTCACTAAAATTTCTCAATTTGCTTCTATTTATGATGCTCACTGTTCTCTAAGACTATTGGCCCTCTTCATTGACACCTTTTCTCCTCTAGATATTTGCATAGTCCTCTTTGACTGTCATTATAGTCTTGCTCTATCCTTTTTTGTGTCAAAGTGGCTACCTTGGTCATTTTTCTATGCTTAGTATGAAATGGTTGTCCATTATCATAACTAATCTACTCTTTTGCAATCATTGTTATAAGGTGCATGGTTTTATGGATGACTATCAATTATTTAAGTTACAATCCACTAATTATTGCAATTTCTATGGCCTGAAGCTTTTTGTTTGAATTTTTGTATAGCGTTCTACCTCTCTATGATGTACCTTGTATGACTGTCCATGAGGCCTCTTAAGGCTTGCCTCTGCATTCCAACTCAAACACTATCTTTTATAACTATTAATAGAACTTGAAAATTGCAGATTGTTATAGCATGGTCTATTCACATAAGTTGTCTATGCACTAAGTATGCACTAGTTTATTGTTCATTGTTAGTAGGTTTTCCACTATTGAATTCTCAATGAGACCTTCAAGGTGAAATCCTTTACCACTGTATGTCTTGAAGACCTGACTTATATATTATTACTAGTTGTCTTTTTCTCTTGGATGGTCAGTCTCTATTCACCAATGCTCATTAATGGTACACTTTCCTTTAAAGTATGAAGCCAATGCTTGTTTGTCAATGCACTAGTTGTCCCATAGCAAGTGATCTTCAAAACTCTACTTTGAATGAGCTTTATCAACATGATAGAATGAAGTCTACTCCTTGATTTTGGACAAATGAAATTTTGAAAAAAATTGTGCCTTGGATAATCTTGCTGATTTGTATGATAAGATTAAACTTGTACTTGCACAGTCATCAAATAAGTTAAGAAAACTAAGAATCTTAGAGCTTCTTATGATGATTATATGATATTTACTTCTCTTAGATCTTTATGATAATTGTGTATATGATCTCGAGACACCTTTATCTCTCTGAATCGATGCTTAATAAGTGACAGGCTATATATTTGTTTGTTTGACATATAAGAGATATGAAATCCTGATCTCTAACATCATTTTCTTTGTCCCTTGCAGACACCTCTGGAGCTATCAACAAAGGAGTTGAAGATGCAACTGATCAACACTAGGGTTTATCATTCAGGAAGTGATGGACCCCTTTTCTCTTACATGTCCTATTTACTTTCAGATGTATAATTTTTCTTTTTTTATATCTCATTGAGTTACTCCAAAAACTTGTGTGGGAAACTTATAAGCATATCTCTTGTGATCAATTTAAACAACTACTTTATGCAAAGTTTTGTGTACTATTCCCCTTTTTTGTAAAGAAATTGCATAACAAAAACTAAAAAGTCATTTCATGGCACTTTTTGTATGATTATAAGTAACTTTAGCAGAATCTTTTGTGTACTTTCTCCTTCTACAAAGTAGAAAAAATTAGTGTTGTCCCATCCTAACCTGATGGGGCTAAAAAGAACAATTAGGTAACAATAATATCAATGTCATATCTCTTTAATATGTTGTGTCTACATTTTTTAATCCAAAAGGCATAAATAACTAGAAAAATGTTCCCAAAGCTATATAGTAAAGTCTAATCTTGTATTGATCTGGAGGGTTGATAAATATTTTTTTATAGCCAAAAAATCCATCCATAAATGACAACAAAGCATGTCTTGCAGTTGAATCTATTATCATTTCAATATTAGGAAGGTGGAAGTCATCTTTTAAAGATTCTTTATTTAGATCCTGAAAGTTTGTACACATCCTAATACGATTATCAAGTTTCACAATTATGACAATATTTAAAATCCAAGGAGAATAATCAATAGGTTACATAAATCTAGCTTCAAGAAGTTTCTCAATTTTGGCCTTAACTAATAAGGCTATATTAGGATTCATCTTTCTTATTTATGGTGATTGGTCTAGTGTATTTTGCAAGGAATTTGTTGTGTGCTACAATATTAGCATCAATTCATGACATGTCTAAATAAGTCCAAGCGAAGAGTTTGAGAAAGTCATGAAGTAAGGTTACATGATCTTCTTATTCATCTTCATCAAGACTTTTTCCTATTTGAATTAATTTCTCCTCATTATTTATATCCATTGATATGTTGATTTTATCTCCTAAGGAAAGTGCATTTCTTTCAAGTTTTTATGACTAAACTCTTCTTTGTCCTTCTCACTTTCATTGCTTTCCATTTCTTCATTTGCTTGTTTAGTGCTAACCATAGAACATGTAACCCATTTCTTTTTAGGAGTCAATGAATTTTCATAAACTCCTAATATTTCTCTCAAAGCTTCATCATCCTCTAAGTATTCCAAATATTCATCACAAGTTGTATCAATCAACTTAGGATGCTTCAAGGTGAGAGTTGGTTTATTAGGGTTACAAATGATGGTGTTAATGTTGACTGAAGGTCTTTTTTTTTCTTGTGTTATTTTAGAAGGGAAATTCCCCAAACCACTTTTTGTTTCTTATGTGCTAGGTTCTATAGGAATACAAATGCCTTGTTCTTTCTTTCCACATCCTTTTCCATTATAACCAAGTTGTTTCCCAGGTTCGGTGGTTGTTGGTAGTCTATTTCATCAAAATTTATTGTATAGCTTGTGTCTTCTTCTAAAGTAGATGATGTATATGCTTGTGAAATGTCTTTCAAATTCTATGTTGACATTAATATTGGTTTCTTTTTCTTTTCAGTTTCTTTTGTTGTAATTTTGGATTCTCCCATGAATGTTGGTGTGAAATCTAAGGAACCCCAATCATCTTCCAACAACTTAGTAAGATCATCAATCTTTGTCTCATGTTCTTCCTCCTTTATAATTTCCTTTTTTGTATCTGATTCTAGTGTTTCTAAAGGGTCTCGTCCTTCTTTCTCAACAATAAAATAACTTTCAATTTCAAGATCATCTTTTAGCATGTAAACCTTGTTGTTATAGACATACTTCATCACACAATGCAAGGTAGAAGGAACTCCATTCATTTCATGAATCCAAGGTCTTCCTAGGAGGAGATTATTCAAAATATCCTTAGGCATAACATGGACAAGAGTTTGTAATGTGACTTTTCCAACTTTAATATGTAATGTGATAACTTCAAGTGGTTTTTTCCCTGTATTATAAAATCCATAGATAGCTAAATAATAAGATTTAATGTTCCTTCTACTAATGTTAATATTTTCAAAAAGGATCACACTACACACATTTAGGGCCAAACCATTGTCTACAAGGGTTTTTTTTTATCATGATTCGATTAACATGGACTATTATATTGAAGGCTTCATTTTTTTCTGAATTTCTAAGGGAGGTAACTCGCTTTGGTGAAAAATAATGTCTAAGTTCATGTCATTCATTCCTTAAAATTTAGTGTTGCCACAGCATTAGAACTAGTGTTAGGAGGAACCATAAACTGTTGCAATGCCATTTGAAGCATGCTATAATAACTAGGTGATGTTTGAAGAAGTTCGCATAGGGATATCTCAACAGGAGTATTCTTAAGTTGTTCAACAAGATTATATTCCTTTCCATTGTTTATGGTAAAAGAGGAGTGCTAGGCAAGATAGGATTAGGCAAGGGTAATGAGATAGGAGTTATTAGTTGTTGCCTATTGTTCTGTGTATTGTAGGTATGCACAATGGTATTATAACCCATTTGTTTTGAAGCATTACCATTGTCAAGTGAAGTATTTTTTTTTGGTGGGTCAAGGATGACCACAAGTTTTTTTTTATCTTGAGGTTTTTGCGAATGAGGGTAAATTATAAGTTGTGGTGTGATTGTGTTAACGTCTTTGTATTTTTTTTATTACTAGCCTTAGTGGATGAGGTTTGTGAGAAGAATTCCTTAAGGGCTTCATCTAACATGTCAATTTCATCACTACTAAAAGGATTGAGGGATATATTAACTTTGAGAAGGAAATTTGGCATAGCTATGCTTTCCCTAAGAGTCTTTTTTGATGTTTTTGTTGTTGTTATCTTTCATTTTTGTTTTCTAATGAATGTAAACTGTAAACTAACTTATCTTTTATGCAAAAATGCTGAAAAAGCAAAAATTTAATGCTACCTTTAACTAAAATATAAAAGAATTTATTTTCCAAATGTTTCCAAATATATCTAAATAAATAAGAAATTAAATGCAAAGACAATCTATTTCAGACTATTACTTCTCAGATCTCATAATAGAGACAAAAATGCTTATAAAAAATTGTAAATAACTCAGTATTTTTTTTGTTACAAGGTATATAGGGACTCATTCACCACTAAAGGAGAATGGGTCCTATTCTAAGTTTTTATAGAGAACAAAAAATCACATAAAACAACAGAAAACGCCTAGAATCCTTGCTAATCAAGGTGTACAGGGTCTCATTCACCACAATAGGTGAATGGGTCCTAGTTTTAGGGTTTTATGTGTTTGATTTCAATTTTTTTGAGTTATTCCTATGTATTTTGTATCTTAGATATGTAACAGTTAATTTTGTAATAGATCTTCCAGATATGAAATCTCAATTATGCAACTTTTACTAATGTTAAATGATGAATAAGATGACTAAATCTATAATGTAATTTGAATCTAAGTGTTTGAATGATGATATTAATGTGAACAAGATGCAAAACTAAATCAGATCTAAAGCACCTTTTCTTATATTTAATGAATGAAAACATGCAATTTTACCCTAAATTCAATGTTCACTAATGCGCAATGAAGAAAACCTAAATGCAATGCAAATATAAGGAAAATTAGGATCTATAGTTTTAATGCACTCCAAATTAGAAATTAAGATGTTGAAATGGAGCAGGTTCACCAAAATGAAACATGGAAAAAGAGGGGCTATGATATCTAACCCCATTTTCCTAGGTTATAGTTTCATTCAAAAGATGAGATCCAAGAATCTTGAAATTACTATCAACCCAAGAGGTGAATTAAGACAAGATTTAGGGATCTATTGCAATCTCTCCTTTATGAAAGGAAAAGGTGGTGAGCTAAATCATAATTTGGGGAGAAGGAATTATACTAACAAATAAACCCTAATTATAGGTCTAACACATGTAATGCATAAATCTAACACAAAACAAATAAAAACTATAACTTTTCTTTAAAAATAGGGAGTAGATAATATTGAGCACTTGATTAAATCCTACTTTTTTTGAATTTTTAATAGGGACACATTCACCACCAAGGGTGAATGGGTTGTGGTAGGCTTTTTCGAAGAGCTATGAATCTAAAATTGAAGTTTGTACAGTGTAGGATCTACTGCCCCTCAAACTCTAATAGGGACTCATTCACCACTAAAGGAGAATGGTTCCTATTAGGTCCTTATGGAAAAATCAGAACTTGATATTCAACTTCTAGGTCTACACTCCTTCTTTGCAGTTTGAAACTCCTTCTTTCATATTCGAATCTACTAATAATCTATAAAAAAAAATTATAGCTTGTTGGTGGATAAGGGTTTGCCTCAGTCAAACCACGTGTTGGTAATTAAACTTTTGATGATGAATGTAAATAAAAAACATGTAATGTATGTGTAATCCTAACCTTAACTGTGTCTAAGATTAAGATCCCTAAAAATGTAAAGGTAATTCTACTCAATTGTGTTAGAATAGAATCCTAAAATGAAACATGAACAATGCAAGTGATGTAGTATAGAAGATCCCAAATCCACTTAATAAGCCACAAATCTAAATATACCTCTCTTTAGGTTGCAAGTAGGATGATCATAGAAGATGGAATCACTTAGGAAAGAATTCCTTAGGCTTGGTTTTATGTCTTATGCATCTCCCAACACCTAGAATCCCTCATGATTCTCCATAGGCATCTATCATCAACCTTCACTAATGCTTGATCTTTGACACAAAATGAGCTTGAAGACTTGTAATGCTGCCTCAAACTTCACTCTTGCTTGCTTCTTGACTATGAGTGTTTGATCTCATGAAAGTGCTTTGTCTCTTAGTTTTCTTGAAATCTTCTTCTAGTTAAAATTATGTAAAATAACCTTATATTTATACATAATCTGAGAATTAACCCAAAAATTCAAATAATTCAAGCTGACACCAGATATAGGATTAAAAGTTACTAGTATACTACAACAATTAAATTCAAAAATTGGTTTCCTATATGAGGATTATCCATTCGCCACTAAGGGAGAATTGGTCCTAGCACAAATTTCTAGGACCATGCTTCTGGGGATTGAAATAACATCAAAAAACCATCTACAAATGCAAAGATAAGGGTGTCCTATGTGGAGAGGACCCATTCTCCACTAAAGGCGAATGGGTCCTAGCACCATTTTCTAAGACCTTGAATTTTCTAAATTAAATTTCATGCAATATCATTATTCGGTGTTGGGATGGATCCTTTGGAAAGTGTAATTAAGAAGGCTTGAATTTGAATTAAAGGGGGCAATTAAGCTCAATTAACCATAATTAATTAATGAAGTCCTAGATAAGTGTGAAAGTGTAATACAACACTTTACAACACCCTAAATAAGGTATAAGTTAAGTACAATTTAGTTAAAAGACTCCTAGATTCAATGTGAATGTGTACAACACATTACAACATTAAATCAAGGAATTATTAGGTTAATTCAATATCACTTATTCCCAAATTAAGTGTGAAAAAGGGATTAATTTTTTTACACACTACAAGATGTCATCCAACAATATCAAATCTCTTTCTCCAAAATTTTCGTGTATTTGATAATAAATTTTCTAAATACAATTTTAATAGGTTAGATGAAGTTCTTAATGATTTCCAAAACGAATCTACTTCTAAACACCTTTATTATTAAACTCTTCTTCTATTTATATTTAAATTTATTTTTCTTCATGTACTTCTATGTCTCATATTCTTTCACAAACTTTAAAATATCCTTTAACTCATCCTCAGAGTAATTTTAATGATCTTTTTAATATTATTTTTTCAATGTTTCTAATGTTTTTGAGAAACCAAAAATCTATTTTTACAGTAGAAGAAACTAAACTAAAACCTATAATAATTGTTCATTGTGTCCCTAATACACAATGACCTTCAAGTTATTATGTGTACATTGCTAAATATATTACTTCCAACATTCCTATGACTACTTATTATAATTTAATTGTTCACATGTATAATACTAGAAGAAACAAGAAGAATGTTACCATTCCTACATCTCTTGATTCTCCTAAACTGATTCTTCAACCTTTTCCCAAACCTATTTATAATTTTTTGAGAGATTATGATATTATCAAGAAATTTTATCTTACTCTTTCTAGGATCTATCTCTAGGACTATAGCATCAAAAAACTTCAACCTTGGAAATTTGACACTAGGTTCTACTCCCCCCTATGTGCTTGGAATTATTATACATTAATTTCCTATTTTAGTAAATATTATTGGAAAATAGAACATGGGAGTTGAAACTATGCATTTGATATTTTCTCTCAACACTTTTGATTCCTAAAAATCGGGAATCTAGTCTAGGGTGCACTACGCCTTATACCACTTAAGTTACCCCTAAATTTAAAAATGTTAACATCGATAATATATTATTTTAATTTCCAATTTCAAATTTTGGCTATTGTAATTTTATTTTTATGAATTTACAAGAATTACATATAAATACAAAGTATTTTCACTATTTTAATCTAAGAAGGAAGCAAGTGAATTCATTTGAGAAAATTAAGTTTTGTAAAAGAATTCAAGACCAATCAAGAGTAGAATTATTAATATTATTGCATCATATAATCATTAAAGCATAAATTCATGTATTATGTAAGTGTTTCATATTTTTTGCATTCGTTATGTTTGAGTTGATCATAAAAGATTGCACCTCTTCGATAGTCTTATGGGAAAGTCGGCAAGTGGGGGATAATATGCACCTCATTGAATACCTCTAGGATTTTTAAAGAAATTCGACTCCTCTTTGAGTTTCAGAAAAGAGAAGAAAGAAATGAAAATAGAAAAACATTAAAAATGCTCATGCGCCAACGCTTTTACAATATTTCAAAACCACAAGTTTCATTGTACGAGTGATATGATAGACACAAACACCATATCCCTTTATTGTTGGGAAGAGAACAAAAAGTAGAGGCTCGATACAAGAACATATACAGTCATTCAATCTACCCATAGGAAGTGCGTATTAAGATCCAACTCAAACATAGAATTTAAAGAATTATTAGAAATAAATTCAAAACCAACATAAACCCTTCTTCTTAATATAGCATATCATGAAGAAACAATAACCCTACAAAGAAAATGGGGAAGTCCAATGACATAGTCTAGTTTCTATAGATTATAACTTAATCATACACACAGACAGCATGGAAATCCAATAATCAAACTATTTCAGATTAAAATCATACACACAGACAACATGGAAATCCAAATCAAACTATTTCAGATTAAAAAAGACACAATTTTCTATTCTAGACAAATATATTAAGAAAGAAATATTGACGAAGACCATATCATGCATAGTTTCAAGTATTTCTTCAAAATAGCTCATACTTCAAATATAAATGAACTTTAAAATAGAGATCGGATTCTAATATGATAATAGTTTAATTATATAAAATACATAACATGCCAAAGTGAAGTGTTCTGCAAAATTTAAAAGAAAATATTTCTATTAACTATGAAAGCTAAGAAAACTTTTTCCAACAGGAAATTTTTTGGAACCCTTTCATCATTTTGTTCTTTTCAATTGATAGCTGCAAGTAGAGAGAAACACTGACCTCATCTAGAATTAATGACTGGGTATGTGCAGGATCATGATGGGCCAAAAAGTGGCAATATGTAATGTATTTGATGGCCCATGTGGCTGACGACTTTTTTTTACCCAAATTTGATGAAATGAAAAGGGTTTTTAAAAGAGATTCTCAGCTTTCCACCAATATAAATTATTCTTTACTTTGAATTTAATAAATAATTATTATTAATTTTTTATTTGAATTGCGACTAAAGTACTGATTGATAGGCTGATTGAAAAACATCTATATCTTTCAAATGGTATCACATTTTTTGAATATAAAACATGCATCAAATTCTATGCTTTGCATTCTATAGGATTAAAGAAAATAAAATTGAATTTCATGAAGTTTTGACCAAGTTAAGGTGGTCAGACATACGAGTTTTTATATTTTTTAAAAATCATAATACAAAATTCATAATTAATTATTTACTTGGAAAAAAATTACAAAAAAATATGTATCAGATCGAGACATGAGTTCTCTAGTTATATCTAAAATATTGTAAAATTATATTATCATTTTATTGTGGTTAGGGTGGTCAGACAGACACCTACTTCTTAATTTTTCCCTGAAATTTATATACTACTGCATTGAAATTTCAAATTTTCACCAAATAGATTTTTATTTTTTTAAATAAACCTAGTATTTTAGAAACTAAATTCAATTTTCTACAAATTCTATTCTTACATATTTTTGAAATAATATAGATAAATTATTCAAATTTTTACGTCAAGCTACCTAACTCTGATTATTTAAATTTTTATTGCCACTTAAGGGCCTATTTTTTCCATGATGATCTTGCACATACCCGACTGCCAGACATCCAGACCTAATAGCCTCGAAATATAATCCTAGATATTTTATTAGGTTGCTATAATCCTATTCATCAAATTTCAACTACCACATTTATATCACTTAGATATTTCATAAGGATTAGCAAAGTTATTGTCAATCAATCAAGTGGCTTTGGTGACACCGACTTATGTCCCTTCATTGGAACAAGGAAAAATGCATTATGATGGTCTCTGAATGAAGACTCCCAAGATACATCTCCTCTAGCGCGAAGAGATTATGTGTCACATGGGTTGATAATTTCATATTCATGAAAGGTGGTTTCAATAAATCATCCACCACGCTGACATGTGGCCTGACATCTAGCTAAGAAGAAAGCGATTAACAAAGCATGTTCAGCCACTACATGGTGTATTGTGCTCCTGTCAGAAATAAAACCTTTTCATGTGTGGATGATCTTGAATACAAAAATAAAGCTGAAAACCAAAAATTGACTAAGTAAAAAAAATTCTTCACAGTTTTGGTCACTCATAGGGGGGCTTCGCTTGCAAAGTCATGAACCTAGACCTTTGGTTATTCTTGGGGTTTGAGAAAGGTGGAAAGCAACATCTCCTAGTCTACATCAGTTGGTCGAGAAAGGCTATAGAACGCTTTATGCACCTGGTCCAGCTCAAAGACTTATTTCTGACCTCTTTTGTGATCTACGCAACTGATAATACATCTCCATTCGCTGAAAGGAAAGGAGGTAACCCAAAGCTGTATAAGACCCCAAAATACTTCTTGATCTTTTTGACCCTCTTGTTTAAAACTGCCTGGTTGTTCTTCATCTTGTCTGCTACTTGATGATAGTGAGCGAATTTTCTTGCCTTACTAGAGGCAGTCCTCCGATCTGTAATACTTGCACCTCTTAGGGCTTCATTTATCGCTACTCAAAGCTTGGATATCAATTTTTGCGACTCGACCACTCAGGGAGCATACTCCTTAATATTTTGGTTTGCCAATGGGCCAACACTTTCATTTATTTCTTGGGCATCCCATAAGAATTGTAAGGCTAGTTTTAGAATGGCGAGCACAATAATGATTCGCTCCCAATAGGTGGATACCAACCTTCTTTTTACAGGAAGGGTCACATACCTTTGTGTAGATGTTAACTCTTCTTGTAGTTGAGCTTATTTTTCCTTTAATCTTTGCTCCAGTTGATCTCTTTTCTTGAGGGCTTTTGCCAGTTCTAGAACTAAAATTTTGGCCTTTTGATTAACAGTGTGCAAGGCAACTTCAACTCCTTGTTTATCACCTTTCATCTTTTCGGTTTCCTCTCAGACCTTTTGTAGATAGTCGAAAGCCTGAGCTCAGGTATTATCTAGATCCATTCTTATTCTTTCTTGAACACATTGGTGTTCTACAGTAGATTGGCAATCAACTACAAGTTCACCTTTTAGCTTGTCTATTTCAATGTACAGTTGGATCCACTCATCTTGAAGTGCTACAAGAGATCTTGTTTCTTTTGCTTGCTGATCTTGCACCTATATTATGTGAGTCATTTCATCATTTTGGGCCTTGAGCTCTGAATGCAACTGGATCATTGTTTCATTAACATTTTCTAGCTCACCCTCATGTTTTCTCAACTTTCAATCCAGCCGCTCATAATCTATGTATACTACCTTCTGAGTGGTCTTGGTCAGATCTACCTTGTCGCACAGACAGATCTCATTCAAACCCAAACCCACTGCTCTGATATCATAGTCCTCCATCTCCATCTTTCCTTTGGGTCGGGATGCAAGTGGCTTCATGGTGGTGATCCATAGAGAATTTTCTTCTTCATTAAAACATGTTTGAATCTTCTTAGCAGCTAGCAACTCGACATTCTTCTCTCTCCTTTTTTTATTTGTATTTTTTTGGGCTAGCTTTTTCACATTGAAATTCTTCTAGAGATTTTGTGGGGAATCAATTCATTGTGCCGCCATAGAAGCACCAAGGGGTAGACTAAAAAGAGTGACAGAAGGGGACACTTCAGATGTATGGGCATTTGGGGAGGAAAATGGGAGAGTAATCATTGAGAACGACGGGATGCCAAATTGAGATTGGGTATCGAAAGTACCAGTTGGGGTAAAAAGAGCAATTGTTGGAATAGGTGATTTATGTTTGAATGTGGGTAGGCCTGGAGTAATAGCCAACATGAGTGATTCAACCTTTTCAATGGGGGCCCTAGATAGGGCGGTTAAGGAATCAATAGCATCTGAATCAGATGTTGCTTGCTCAATGACGAGGCCTAGTAAAGACCTCATAATCACTAAGTTTTTACATTAAAACTCGTAATCATAATCATAATTTGGCATTAAAACTCATAATATTTTCCTTTATGTATGCATTTATGAACTTAATGAGGTATTAAGACTTAGAATAAGAATGGTCAATATTAATGGTTATTTTTGTCAACTGCATGAGTAATGTGGTGATTAATCTATGAATGCTTATTGATATGTGCACCTTTATTATGCAACTAGAGTTGATGTTTAATTCTTGGCCAAATGATTACTATTTTTGTTTTAAAAGTGATGAATGCCTGATTGTTTATGACTCATCCTCAAATGAGTTATTATATGTTGATCTCCTTTTTGACTCATCATGTTGAATGAAAACTCTACCAACTGTAATCAAAGCTCCAACAAATCACGTCAAGTTCAAAAATCTGGAAATCAATGCAACTAAAGGCAATTACAAAGATCCTCGCCAAATATGTTCCTACATGCTAGGATATCTTTTTAGACTAGGATTAGATTAGTTTCCTGCTTATCTTTTGTTTTTGAAATAAAGATGGATATTTATATCCAGTCCCAACATAGATGGATGTTAGACTGTATCAATTTTTTGATCCTTCTCATGTAATTTAATTTTTTGTTTGAAGTTAGAACTATTTTCTTTGTACTTCATCCCTATTTGGGCAAATTCTATGGAAATCTAAAAAAAAGAGTTGATCTCAAATCTACATTGGATTCTTTTTAGCACATTTTTTGAATGAGGTGATCCTATTATTTGTTCAGTTCATTTGTTACTGCTATGTTAAAATTCTCGCATTTTTAAAATTAGAATCATTGCATTTGTTATGTATTGGAAAGAATCTTAGATTAGAGTTTATTTCAATATTTATATTTTCCATGGTTTATTTCTTAGTTGAGAATCATTTATAGATCTGAAATATCCTAAATTATCATTTTAATGGATTTTGCGCAAAGAGGACAGTTACTTGTCAATTTAGTGAAGTGTGGAATGGAATAGTTTATTTCTAAGCAGTTAATTTAGTTTTTAAATAGATTGTAGAATTCAACAAAGTAGATAAAACTATCTTCCATTCTTTCATAATCTGAATTGACTTGTAGTAAAGCCTCTATGTTTTTCTCCCATTTTAAAGGTTATTTAGAATAAATTAGGAAATAGGAATAGAGTAGAACCACTATTGATTAAATAGGTGCAGCACAGAAACGCTCCCGATTAAGCAAAAATAACTCTAAAATGCTCCTAATCGAGCCAGAACAAATAAAACCCCTCCAAAATCCGATCCAGCTCTTACCACAAATAGCTTCAGACACCCCTAGGTTGACATTCAATAGATTAAATGAGTAGGAATTGTGACAACATCGAATTCCTACCATCATTTTTGTCATTGTTGTCAAGGAAGATTTGGCTTCAAAATAAAATCTAAGCCTTAAGTTTTGGTAAGAATTTCTCTATCAGTTAAATAACAAGTATAGAGACCAGTATGGAAGACTTGTAAGAGGAAATTTAGAGGTATACTTGGAAGGATACCAATCGAGTACAACGAGTTCACCTAGGACAAGATCTACCCAGTTAGAAAATATGGGAGATAGAGATCAGGAGTAGGAGGTTCCTAACAAAACTTTTTCCTTTCCCTTTGCCATAAATGTCCAAGCGAATGAGCCACCAATGAAAAATATCTCACCCTCTGTTTTTCCTACATTTCATGGGAAAACTTTGGAAGTTTCTGATCATTTTTTATTCGAGTTCAAAGTATTGTGTCAAACTTATGATTATACATCTGACAATCAAAAATTGAATTTATTTCCATCCACTCTTAAGGAATCAACCTTATGATGGTTTATGGGATTGAATGAAAACTCAATAAACACTTGGGATGAAATGGAGACAATCTTTCTAGATAAATATCAAGATTATTGTAGATTATGTGATAGAAAGGAAGAATTGTTTAAAATGAGGCACTTGGAAGATGACATTTTAGAGGACTATATAGATAGGTATCAATTCATTCTACAAAGGTGTGGAAATGGATTAGATCAAGAAATTATTAAATCTATCTTTCTAAAAGGCATTGATGATGATTGCAGAGATGCCCTGAATCTAATAGGAAAAGGAGATATTAATAAACAAACCTTTGAGTAAATCATTGAGATTTGTAGGAATTACTCCAGAACAAGGCTAGGTTATAGGAGAAGGAACAAGGACTCCTCTGGTGATGTCTCCAAAGTTATGGAAGAACTTGCAAATCTAGAAACAAACATTTTCTTTCATCTTAGTTCTCAACCAGATAAAAGAAAAGTTGAACGTCTGTCCATTTACTATCCTAAATGTAGGGATAAGCATCCACTAAGAGAATGCCCTCTTAATCAAGTAGATCTATTTGAGATATGTGAGAAGAAAAATTCTAATGGAAAATGTAGTTTCCTTCCAAAAATTAGGAACCATTTGAAAAATCTAGCACTAGTAGAAGAGGAATTGAATTTTGTGGGACAAAGACAGTTTAACCCTACCTTTGGTCATCCTAGAAATAATTCTAATTGGGGTTCAAATCAGTGGAATAACCAATGGAATTCTCCTAGCAAATGGCACCCCCAATCATAGTAGAACCCTCAGCAAATGCAAAATCCACCTCCACCTATGACAAACCCTTGGGTACCACCATGGGGACAACCTAGATATCTATAATGGAACCAGCCTCACTGGCAGCCAAACCAATCTCAATGGCAGTAGAATCAGACCCAATGGCAGCCTAATTAGTGGTAGCCTAATCAAGGAAACAATCAATGGAAAAATCAAGGCCAAAAGAAACCCTAGAATCAGAATTAGACAACTAGACAAAACCAACCTTCAAGCTCTGAACCAGTCAATCAAACTCAAATACCTACTCAGCTAGTCCTAATCCTAAGAATGTTAAACCTCAGCAACCTGCCTATAATCTTGATCCAAATACAGTTAACCTGAATAACATTTAAATAAGGGATATTCATTTAAGGAATAGAGTTATACCATCAAAACTCGATGAAACTAATGAAGATCAACAACAAAATATAGTGAAGGAGATATAAAAAGAAATCAAGGAAGATCATGCTAAACAGGCACCATTTCTTCATGATTTCATCAAGAACCAGTAGTTAAACAACATGATAAAAATGATGATCTAGTTGATCCTTAGATTATTGATGAGCTTAAGAAAATAAAAATTGAAATTCCCCTTTTAAGAGATATTTGTGACATTTCATAAATCAATTAGATAGTTAAAAATTGGTGTGTTAAGACACCAAGAAGGAAAAATAAATTGCCCCCTACAATTCAAGTTGGAGATAAGTTATCTGATGTCTTATTAGGGAAGTTAATTCCACAGAAGTATGGTGATCCAATAATTCCTGTAGTTACTCTTTTCATTAATGGTGTTGAAATTCAGAACATTTTTATTGACCTAGGAGCCACCATTAATGTTATTACTATTGAAACAATAGAAAAGATAGGAATTATGAATGTCAAACCAACAACTACAATTCTGCAATTAGCTGATCAATCAATTGCAAAACTTGAATGGATTATTGAGGATGTCATTATCAATATTGACACCTGGGATTATCCTATTGACCTCCTTTTTTTACAAACTAAGAAGAGAAAGATAGGTTATCCAATGACTTTAGGGAGACCTTGGTTAGCAAGAACACCACACTTATTGATTGTAGATCTGGTAGTATGACTATTTCTAATGGGATAAGACAAAAGGAATTAAATTTGTATGCACCATCAAAACCTTCTTTAAAATATGATAATCAAATCTGGATTGATGATCCTAATTTTGAAGATGAGAAATAAGGGGCCTTGTAACAATGATGAACTTGGCAGAGCATGCTAAGGAATACTAGGAATGATTGGACATAAAAGAGGAAGACCTGGAAGGTTTTTGTGACTTAGAAAATTTACCATGTTGTCCTTTTTCTAGAAACATAAAATTTGATGAGAGTTAGTTACTACATCAACTTCTACCACATCCTTCTCCTTTGAACACTTTAATTGGAGACCCTCAAGTCTTCAAGAAAATACAAAACAAATACTAATTCAAGCTAATAAACCTCTACTGATTAACAATTCCTTAACAACAAAACAAGAAGAAGGTTTAAAAGGAATTTTGGAGAAAAATACATAAGCCTTTGCTTAAGATTATAAGGATATGAGAAGAATCCATCTAGATATATCTACACACCACATCTATACTGAGGATTTCAAACCCATAAGACAACCTCAGAGAAGAACCAACCCCGCGTTAAGAGATTTTGTGAAATTAGAGATAGAGAAATTACTCCAGGTAGGATTATTTATCCTATTTCTGATAGCAAATGGGTTTCTCCATTAGTCACTGTACCAAAGAAAAATGGGAAATGGAGGGTGTGTCTTTACTAAAAAGATCTAAATAAAGCTACAAAAAGGGATTACCTTCTATTAGCCTCATAGATAAGGTATTGGACAATTTTTCTGTAAGTAGTTATTTTCCCTTTCTTCATGGGTTTAGTGGCTACAACCAAATTCAGGTAGCTTTAGAGGATCAACATAAAACAACATTTACATGTCCATGGGGAACCTTCACTTATAGGGTTCTACCTTTTGGATTATCTAATGCTCCTGCAACCTTTCAACGTGTTGTTCTTGCTATTTTTGCAGACCTAACAACATGTGTGGAAGCTTATATGGATGATTTCATAGTCGATTGAAAAACCTATGAAGAATCTTTGGAAAGTCTAGATAAAGTCCTGAATAGATGTAAAGAACATAGGATTTCCTTAAACCATGAGAAGAGTTTACTAATTATGGAAAAGGGAATTTTCTTAGGTCATCACATGTCAAAAGAAGGAATTAAAGTAGATCCAAAGAAAGTTGAAATAATTTTACAAATACCTATACCTCATAGTCAAACAGATGTAAGGAGTATCTTAGGACACTATAGTTATTACAGAACGTTTATTGAGAGATTCAATAAAATTGCAGGACCACTCTTTACTTTGTTGAAGAAGGACTCTAAATGTTTGTGGACTTCATCATGTTAGGAGTCATTTGAACAAATAAAACAAGCTTTAAAAACTTCACCCATTATTGCTGGTCTAGTTTGGGGCAAACCATTTCATATCAATACAGATGCCTCCAACTTTTCAATCGGAGTAGTTCTAGGGAAGAAGGATGAATCTAGAGCAATGCATGCTATATATTATGTAAGAAAAAACCTCAATCCAACAGAACTAAATTACACTACTACTGAGAGATTCTTAGTAGTTATGTTTTGTATAAATAAATTCCAACATTACATCTCTGGATATAAGAATTTTTTGCATACTAACCATGTAGCTATTTGTTATCTTATGAAATAAGTTTTTGTGGGATGATGTATAATTCGATGGTTGTTGTTACTACAAGAGTCTGATATAACCATCGTTGATAAACCAGGAAGGGATAATGTTGTAGCTGACTTTCTAGCAAGAATGGATTTGTAGGGTAATAATGAACCTGTAGAGGATATATTCCCTAATGAACATCTATTTTCAATATCCATTCAGTCACCATGGTTTGTTGATATTCCAAATTACTTAGTAACTAGGAAATGTCCTTATTTTTCAGAAAAAATAGAAAAAAGATTCATTAGGGAAAGCTCTCATTTTGAATGGACTAATGGTTATTTATTTAAAATGTGCCAAGATCATGTGATGAGAATATTTGTGCAGGAAACTTAATTGTATGATATATTAAGAGGATTCCATGATGAACGAGAAGAAATACATTACTCCACAATAAGAAAAGTCCATAAAATATTGGAAGTAGGCTATTTCTAGTCTACTATGACTAAAGATACATCTCATTACATCAGACACTATGATCAGTGTCAAAGAATGGGGAGGCCTACAAGATCAACAAAAATTCCACTATAGACACAAGTTTCACTTGAGCCATTTGAAAAGTGGGGTATTGATTTAATTGGCCAAATAGATCCACCATCGAAGGGAAATAATTACATACTTTTATGTACTGATTATGTTACAAAATGGGAAAAAGTCAAAGCATTTCCAACTACTATGGAGGATAAAATTATAGATTTATATACAAGAACATTTTACAAAGGTATGGAGCACCTAAAGTACTTGTGTCAGATCAAGGGCCACAATTCATGTCTTTGATGCTTCAAGCATTTCTAGCTAGATATCAAGTTAAACACATAAAATCATCACCCTACCATCCCCAAGAAAATGGATAGGTAGAAGTGACCGATTGAGAGCCAAAAAATATTCTCACAAAGATAGTCTCATCTATAAAGAATGAGTGGTCTGATAGGTTAACCGAAGTTGTATGGGCATATAATACAACATGGAAAACAACTACTGAATTTTCACCATATGAGTTGGTTAATGGAAAAACTCCTATCTTTCCTATTGAGTTTGAGTTAGAGACGCTCATAACAAATCTAAATGTAGGGATAGATCTTACTGAAGCATGGAAGAATAGAATAATGCAGTTGAATAAGTTGGATGAGATGAGAACTAAATCTTTGCACCGAACTGAAATCATTCAAGGCCAGAGGAAACAATGGCATGATAAAAATATCCATAGTAAACAGTTTACTGCAAGAGATTGGGCTTTGTTGTTTGATTCAAGGTTTCAAGAATTTAAAGTAAAATTATATACAAGATGGCTTGGGTTGTATGAGATTGCACAAGTATTTGACAATGGAGTTGTTCAGTTAATACCTATAGGTAGAGAGAGAAAAACAATGTTGGTAAATGGTCATAGACTCAAGCTTTATCACAAACCAGCATCAAAGGAGGAATTTGTTATAGAGCTTCAAGCAAGAATCAAGCATTTTACTAAGGAATATTTTTATTCTTTTAGTGAGATGGTCAGTCCTTAGATCAATTTTTAGATGGCCACAAATAAACAAAGCAAATTGAAAACCAGAAATGGTGATTTACTCTAGAAAAGAGAAAAGAGAGAGGGAAAAACATAAAAAAAATCTTCCACTCCTAGGAATAAATATGAATAGTTCTGATAGATATTGATTAGGCATGATAACTCATAATGGCTCCTAATCATGCTTGATCAAAATAGAAACAAAATCATTGGTTCTTGATAGTTCATAAATAGCTCCTGATCATGCCTGATTGGGGAGGAATTGAAATGATTAAAAGGGACACAAAACACTTCTTATCAAGTTTGATCAAAATAAAAATTTGAGAAATTCAAGTTTATAATAGCTCCTAATCACATCTGATCTGATGGAAGTTTTAATGATTGATTTTTTTATAAAGTAACTCCTGATCGCGCCCGATCTCTCCTAATCAGTTGTTCCTAATGAGTCAGTAAGGAAAAAATTTCAAATGAAGGTTGTATTAATTCATGACAATCAGGAGCACAAAGAAATCATCATGTGTTGTCATAATTTTTTAGCTTCATTTATTACTAATTCTTTTGTGTAAATGTGCAAGAATAGGGTTAAATGAAAAATTTGAAATTAATGACATAACACGTGGAAATAAGTGGGCTCCCACAAGGGTAGAGCTTAGCACATTTTGCATTAATTAATGTTGATTTTATTGAAGATCGAACTTTTTTTGCGGATTGTAAGGTTTAATCTAGCACGTATTACCATTATTCACCATCATTTGAATTTATCATCATTGACAAGTAAGCATTTATATTTCCACGCATTTTTTGAATTTTGAAGTACATTAATTATACTTTGTAAAGTTGCTTAAAGGATTAAATTATGATTGTTTGATAAGACAAATACAATTTGTTGTAAATGTACAAACGGATGCATCATCACTTAAATAAGTAATAAATTTGACAAGATGGTTTTCAAGACGAAGTGATGGCCAGTAAAGTTGATACGTACGTGACACATTGGTGTTAGTACCTTGAAGAGATGTATTAGGCATGCAAAGGACAATCAATTAGTATTGCATTCATTGATTGTATCTCATCATTCATTATGAAAGGAATTAACTCCGCCATTTTAAAATAGGACATAGCCATTTCAAGAAATTGGTTGTTGACATTGTTGGCGAATTCTCGAGCTTTTGAAAATTTTAGGGTCTTTTGAAAGTTTAGAGTATTTTGAAAATGTGGTACAAAAGAATGGCGGAGCCAAACAGAATAACCTTAGAAGCTAAATAAAGGAAATATTTATAGCAACATGGATAGTTAGATTTCTTACATAAATATGAGGGCTATGAGTGGGATATTGTGCTAGAGTTCATAAAAAACTTCCGCATTAATTTCATTGTCATCAAGGGATAACCTATTGAGGTATCTATTGTTGTGATCAGTGCTTTATCTAAAATACCCGCGAAAGGTGATATTATTCAACCTACGCTTTCCAATTTGCAAGAACTACTTGAAATCTTCCATGTGCCACCTGAGCCTTTTCCAGTCTTTCACATATACAAAGGGAAGAATAAGGGTATTGAGCGTGGAAGTTTGCAAGAACCCTAGTCATCCATTGCACTCTGCATTATGAAGTTCTTCACCTGCAAAGGTCAGTTTGCAACTGTTCTAGGGCTTCCACTCAAATTGTTGAATCATGTCAGACATGGTACAACTAAACTTGAAGTAAGGGTTAATTTACCTTCTTTTCTCTTTTCTCAACTTACTGAAATGCCTGCTAAATGTAAGGAAAAATAAAAAAGAGTGACTCATCATGGTCTAATACATTTAATAGTTAAACATCTTTTCATGCAAAAACCTAATTGGGAAGAGGAATGGAGGAATTTTTTTTTGAACACCGATAAGGAAGAAAGAAATTCTAAAATCTCTTAAAGTAGAACACTTAAAATAGAGAAAACTGAGGTTTTAAAGAAAAACCTAGTTAAGCCTATTGGGAGGCCTAAGAAGCAAAAACTAGAGAGTTCTACTCCTGCAAAGAAAAGAAAGATAGAGGTTTTGATAGAAAACATAGCTAAACCAATAGATAGAACTAGGAGGCAAAAATCAAGAAGTTATGTTTTTGTAAAGAAGAGAAAAATTGAGGAAAATAAAACCCTAGAGGGTTCTAATATGAACAGAAAAAGCTCTAAAAATAAGAAAACCGGAAAAATTGAAAGACATAAAAGAAAAACAAGGTCATAAACACAGAGGATGGAGCAAGAAAAGTTAGAGACCGAAAAGACTCCTTCCACCATCAATCTTGATGAGTCTGGGGGAGAGGAAATTGAAAAAGATGAGTCTGAGAAAAATGATCATGAAAAACAAGAGCCTGAAAAGGAGGTGTTGAAAGAAACAAATCCTAAAAAAGAGGAGTTAAAAAAATAAGGAGGGTCACAACCTCCAATGAAAAGTCCAGAATATACTCCTCCTGGAGAGAATTTTTCGGCTCATAATTCCCCTTTTTAGGATGAGCACTTGTTAGCTCATAATTCCCCTTTTCAAGATGAGCACTTGTTAGCTCATAATTCCCCTTTTCAGGATGAGCACTTGTTAGCGCATAATTCCCCTTTTCAGGATGAGAATTTTTCAGCTCCTAATTCTCCTTTCTAGGATTTTGATGTGTCAAATATAGAAACTGAACATGAAGTTGAAATCCCAAAAGTGGAAATTTTTCAGGAAAGTGACGTGCCAAATATAGAAGTCCAAAAGGAAGAAATAGCTCAACATAATAAAGAGGCATTCATCCATAGGGAAGGGAAGCAACCATAAGAAGAGGAAGAAACATTTTCTGATAGTGAAAATTTAGAGGAGAAAGAAGGAGAACAGATTCAAACTTCTCTTAGAATATCCAGGTTAGAAAAAGAATTAGAAGATTTTAAAATGTAGAACTTGTTATTAGAGGAAAAATTAAGGCAAAGAGATGAGGAGACATCAAAATTTCAAACAGAAACAAATGAGTTGAAAGAATAGTTTGAAAATAAATTTAGTCAGTTGTTTTCATAGTTAAAGGAAATGGGGGAAAATCTGACCCAAATGACCATTTAGAATGAACAAAAAGATAGAGAGATCGAGAGGTTGAAACCAGAGTTGGAAACAAGGAATAAAATAGAAGATAAGGTACAACCATAGCTACTCAACAACATGTTACTAATTTTTCCACCACCTAAGGAAGAGAATAAGTAGAAAACAACAAGACCTATATACCTTTCCTTAACAAGTATGAAATACAAACAACTTAATAAAGAACTCTAGGCAAAATTGGATAAAGTTACAAAGGTTAAGGAAGAAGCAGAGGAAAGGGTTAATAGGACTATAGATATTGCATTCGCATTAGTTAACACTATAGAACCTTCTGGAGTTTATGGATTATTTCTTAGAGATCTATTATTGAAACGAAAGTTGAAAGAGATTATGCTAAAAAGACCTACTAACTTCTAGATAGATTATGATTTCATGGATTGTTATTTTAATAGTTGCCCAGAAATTCAAAATCAAATGTGTGAGTTCTTCCAACATGGATTTCTCATGGGTAACGATGGTGATTCATTGCTTAATTCCTATATAGGTGAACTTCAAATAAAATCCTTTATTTCATTGCTGAAAAATTATATTGAATGGTTAGACGGAATGGAGGAATACATAAAAATTCAACAAACATATGGGTTGCCAATGAGACTTGAATATCCAGAATCAATTTATTACATTAAAAGATTCAAGTCCATTGC
Organism: Sequoiadendron giganteum; assembly: GCA_007115665.2. Lineage (NCBI taxonomy): Eukaryota > Viridiplantae > Streptophyta > Pinopsida > Cupressales > Cupressaceae > Sequoiadendron > Sequoiadendron giganteum. The sequence continues at coordinate 779,174,016 of CM021102.1, forward strand.
AAGACTGAATGAGGTCACTCCTCTTTATGTCGGTAATTTTTTAAAAATCATTGCAACTTTTCAGGATATTGAGGGAAGTCTTCGTCCTCTAGCTCTGCAGGCATGTGAAGAAAGATTTAGATCACTTCCAGACCCAATAAAGAGGAGAGAGCCAATATCACCAAACAATATCCGATGGAGCTTAACACGTGTGAGGCATGCAATTAATTTGATTCATCAACAACAAGAGTTCTTGATTGGTATGAGATTAAAAATGTCTTTCATTATCATGCCTGCACCTAAGATTAATGCACCTTCATAGATACCAGTCGAGGTCCTCAAAGCCTGGTATGAAAAGTTGGAGAAGAACAATGGATTTGTTGTGTCTATAGGAACTACAATAGGGTACAGAGGAGGAGTTTTTTACTTTGCCCTTTGGATAGAATCACTCAACAAGAGAATTCATATTCCATATAGATAAACCATGAGGGCCTGGTTAAATGCAGGAGGAGGAGAATGATGAGGCCTAGTAAAGATCTCATAATCACTAAGTTTTTACCTTTTTAATAGTTTATAATTTGGCTTTAAAACTCATAATATTTTCCTTTATATATGCATTTATTAACTTAATGAGGTATTAAGATTTAGAATATGAATGGTCAATATTAATGCTTATTTTTGTCAAGTGCATGATTAATGTGGTGATTAATCTATGAATGATTATTGATATGTGCACCTTTATTATGCAACTAGAGTTGATGTTTAATTCTCAGAAAAATGATAATTGTTTGTGTTTTAAAAGTGATGAATGGCTAATTTTTTATGACTCATCCTCAAATGAGTTATTATCTGTTGATCTCCTTTTTCACTCACCATTCTGAATGAAGAATCTGCCAACTTCAACCAAGGCACATCGAGTTTAGAAATATAGAAATCAATCCAACTGAAGGCAGTTACAACGATCCTCACCAAATATGTTCTTGCATGCCAGTATATCTTTTTAGACTAGGATTAGATTATTTTCCTGCATATCTTTTTTTTTTGAAATATAGATGGATATTTATATCTAGTCCCCACACAGTTGGATGTTAGATTGTATCATTTTTTTGATCCTTCTCATGTAATTTTTTTTTTAAGTTAGAATTAATTTCTTTGTACTTCATCCCTATCTAGGAAAATTCTATGGAAATATAAAAAAAAAGTTGATCTCAAATTTGCATTGGATTCTTTTCAGCACATTTTCTAAATGAGGTGATCCTGCTAGTTGTTCAGTTCATTTGTTACTACTATGTTTAAATTCCTACATTATTTAAAATTAGAATCGTTGCATTTGTTATGTATTGGAAAGAATCTTAGATTAGATTTTATTTCACTGTTTATGTTTTCCATAGTTTATTTCTTAGTTAAGAATCATTTACAGATCTGAAATATCTTTAATTATCAATTTAATGGAGTCTATGCAAAGAGGACAGTTACTTGTCAATTTAGTGAAGTGTGGAATGGAATAGTTTATTTCTAAAGCAATTAGTTTAGTTTTTAAATAGATTGTAGAATTCAAAAAAGTAGATAAAATTAATCTTCCATTCTTTCATAATCTGAATTGAATTGTAGTAAACCCTCTCTATTTTTCTCTTATTTTAAAGGTTATTTAGAATAAATCAGGAAATAGGAATAGAGTAGAACCACTTTTGATTAAATAGGTGTAGCATAGAAATTCTCCTGATTGAGAAAAAATAACTCGGAAACACTCTTGATCGAGCCAAACCAACCAAACCCCCCAAAAAACCGATCCATCTCTTACTGCAAATAGCTTTAGACACCCCTAGGTTGACATTCAATAGATTAAATGAGTAGGAATTGTGATATCATCGACTTCCTAACATCACTCGGCACATAAGGGTGTATTACTTGGTAATTAAAAATGGAAAGGGGCTCATCCATAAGTAATAACTCATGACCAGTAGGTGGAGAATTCTTTTCAATAGGTGGGGGCAAAGGATTGACCAAAGATGCAGAAATAGGAAGAAGAGGGGGAGCAAGACTTGTACCTGAACCATGACCATCTAAAAATTTTGGAGAGTGGACTCTGCTTCCTCTTTATTTCTGATAGTTGCATCAGGAATGTCCAAGTTTTGGACTTGTTGTAACCTTGTTTGACCTGAACTAGAGCGTCCCGATCCCTTAGCGGATGATCCCGCTGAACCTTGACCTTCTTGTTCTGCAGTTGATTCTCTGGGGGATCATTAGGTTCTCTTCCCTTTGCTTAAAACACTGGTGGAAAATATAGCTTGTGAGTCCTTGTTCTTAGAGCTTTTCCCTCTGTCGAACTCTTGTGGCTAGGAAGTATGATGTGGAAGTCACTCCTCTGTCACCTCATGGCTAGACACTAGGTTTCTATTGTTGGAATCAACTTATTGGTCATAAATGTCCTAAAAATATTCATCATACCTTATGAGTACCTCCCATTTCTTCTCAAAACCTCCAAAAGTTTTCCATCTTGCGTTTCAACCATCCTTTCCATTTGATCTGATTTTATAAGGTTTCGTTCATCGAAACCTCCCTTTAATATCTTGCCTATGGTGTATATAAACTCAACCACTTTGGAATTTTCATTGGTATGAGGGTTAGCTCAGCATACAATTATGACTTCTCCTGAGTTGGGTTCCTCTTATATTCAACATATTCTTGCACTTCATGCTTCAGGGGAAGCTATTTTGACGGATTTTAGTCCCATTTGTCGCATATCAAGTCTAAGCCTAGAGCTGCTAATAGATTGGTCAGTTCCTTTTGTGCCTTATGCTTCTCCATCACTACCCTACTGTTTGCAATGCAAAGAGGAAGCAAATACAACTTTGTTTTGTTCCTTCCTCTTCCATACGCATTGTCGAAAAGAGTTTCCTATCGACATACCTCCAACATGAAGACCCGATCTGTGACAAATCTAGGGAGTTAGAAAATTTCTCTGATAAAACCATGATATCTAATGAATGTAAAATCTTCCCTGAAGAAATAATCTATAGGGGTCGATGAATTTTTAATCCATTTTTCAACCTCACGTGATAAAGGGTTTGTTGATTGTGGCAATAACTCTTGCAACACTGGTCTCAGAAAGTGGTGTACAAACCAATAATAACTACTTATCCTTGATAGGATATACATCCATACATAATTTTGTTGAATTAATCCCTCTTCATCTATCCTCAAGACTAGAAAAATTCTCTCCAGACACCTAAAGTTCTGATGCAGGATTAAATGGACCAAGAAAGAAGAATACCTGAATTTAGATTTAGCTTGGTAATTCTTTAGATGTAACAACATGTTCACAACTATCAAATCAAAAAAATAAAAATATCTTTTCTCCCGCTCTAGCTTGAGTATCAGAGCCAAAGTAATCTAGAAAGGATGGACCTCCTCATCATTATCCAGGCCAAAAACCTAGGATAACATAGAGAAAAGATCTCATTTGTTTTCCTGGGACTTTTTGAATGCCAAAGGAAAAACAAAATGACCTCTAGTCAGCCTCTCCTCTATCTCATGATAATAGAAACCCTCTCTTTCAATTGATTCATCCTAGTAGGTCTCCATATATTATTCAATAAATGGCTCAACACGCCGGTTGGGAGGGATGCACAACATTTCTTGTATAGCTAGAGCAGAAATAATGACCCTGATCTTGTTGCATGTTATGGTTATTGTTTCTTCATTGAATATTTTGGCACATGCATCCACTAACTCTGGGCATGGATGTACGTAAGGTAACATGAACTATGGAAAACCACAATACCAAATCCGGGAAGAAAAACCCTTAGAGGTACCAAGATCTTTCATTCTCTGAAATGCTCCTTCTCTGAAATTTTTAGGATTATTCACCAACCTTGAGTCAAAAACATTATCAGCAACATCTCGCACCACTTCTCTTTTAACACTTTTATCCACTTTCACCTTCTTACACAATTTGAATGATCGATCCTCAGGCACTGGGGCATTGGAAAATGATCTTCACCCAAAGACATTGGCCAAAACAGGCCTCTTTGGTGAAAATTTTTCTCTTCTTCCAGTTCTTGATGGTTATTCCATGGCTACTCTCAAAGTTGTAGAGAGTTCTTACTGGAACAACCACTTACTTTTTTCTTTCTTTGAAAATCTACCTTTTAGTGTAATTAATTTCCCCAAGAAGTACGTGCAGTTAAGGCTATACCGCTACTGTTTGTCTATTAAATACTACCAATGAGAAGATACATGTGAGCAGGAGATCTGTATCCCTCAAGAATGCCAAAACTCTGCAAGAATGGATTTAGTACATTCCTTTCAACACCTCTTTTCATAAATAAGTTTGTTGTCTTGGGGAGAGTGTCCTTAATTATGTCAATCTTTGCTTAGTGATACAAAATACCTTTCAAAAGATGCACTCATTAATTTGTCAGATATTAGCACATTAATCCATGTCTTTTCTCTTACGTGAGCTAACTAAGGTGGATGATGGTCAAGGACACATGTCATCGATCAACTTATGTGAGCATTTACTCCCAATGTGCAAAAATTAATTTTGAGACCTCATGTCAGATTTTCCATATGATTTTTTCTTTGTTCACCGGCCACTTTGATATTTTCCTGTTATCATCCAGCCAAAAATAGAATTTTCACTATTTGAGTTCATTGACACCTCTTTTCTATAAATAGATATGCCACCTCAAGGCTATATTCATTTAAAAACTAAGACTTGGATTTTAGCCAACTTCTTATCTATCTACATATTATCTTTTGATCTATTGTTCTAACCATGTTTGTTGGCCTTGGTACTCCTATCCATCTTCTCCCACGAATTCCATAGTATTGCTTCACTAGGGAGGTCACCGCTGGCCAAATTAAACACCTAGTAAAGAGGTACGACCGGTTGGGGGTAATTTCATTTCGATGGGTTGTTGGTATGGACTTTATTGAAGATGAAAACTAGATGAGAAGCAACTACAATGTCCTATCCCACTTCTTGGCCTCCCTGCTAAATGTGAATGTCGCCAAAACAAAGATAATGGAGTTGTGTCACCACATGTTTGACGTATCTCTACTAGAAGGGCTCAACGAAATTGTGCAAGTCACCATCCTAGGTGTTGGCATTCCCAGCATGATGGACCTTCAATGGTTTATTGATCATGGCATGGATGCGCCTTGGCTTGCTCTTCTAAGCGACTTCCACACCATGGACCTGGAAAGACACCACACTCTGTCTCTCCCCACTACCACCTACCTCCTTCAAGAGTATGGCATTGATGAAGCTCTTGAGTACAACTTTAAAAATCACTTTGAGCTTGTCATCTTCAGTCGTGGAGACTGAGGTCGAGGTAGGTGCATAGGGTGCCATGTATTGGGTTCCTCACTTTCCTATTTATGAAGAAGAAGAAAAAGAAATATGATTATGGGGAACAAGCCTAAGTGTAATGATGGTTGAAGGCTTATCCTTTTTATTTTCTTGTAAAAATGCCTCTATTTTGCTTTTTTGTACTTTTTCTCAAAGACCCTTTTTGGGTTTTGCTCGAAAGATCTTTTCTATTAAAATTTGAGCCTTAGGCTATCTCGTACTATAAATTTGATGAAAATACAATATAATGCAATTTTTTCTACTTCTTCTATTTCTTCACTTTATTCTCTATCCTAAAACTTAAAAGGTTATCTACAAAAAATTTACATATGGCACAGATCTGTGAAAACTTTTAAAGAATGTCATACTTTAATGGAATAGTTTCAGATAAATACCATTTACCAGTATCTCAAAAGAATTACCTTCCATATATTCCAGGTCATATGCATTCTTCTCCTTACACGCATTGATTTGGAAGGGGCCCTTGCATAGTGCTTCGAATTTGGTGTGCTACCCTGGTTTTGCAGTGCGTTCATCATATTTTAGCACCAAGCTTCCCTCCTAGAAATATAGGTCAAAAGTATTTTTTTGAACTATCACTTAACCATCTTCGTGTGGCCAACCATGGCTCCAAAGGCATTTTCTTTGTCTTCCTCTAGTTTGAGGAATTTGGCTATCCATACCTCCATTCCACCGCTTTCCTCTAATTCTAAGGCTTTCAACAATTGTAAGGTGGGGAGTTCCATAGAAATAGGTAAGACTACTTCTTTCCCATATACTAATTTGTAGGGAGATCTCTTCAGGATCTACTTTGGCACGATTCAGTCTGCCCACAAAATGACCCATTGATGTTTGTGCCATTCCCTTTTCCATTTAGACCCAATGTGCTTGATTAACCTAATTAGGTTTTTGTTTGTTGATTCTGCTAACTCATTCCCTTGTGGGTAGTAGTTTGAAGAGGTCTTGAGATAGATCTCGTTCTTAATAGAAAAATCCGACACCTTTTAACCTTCACAGGATTGAGTATTGTCGGATATGATAATCTCTGGCAAACCAAACCTAGTCACCAGCCCATCTAGAAAGATAACAATCTCGCCTTTTGTAGCACCTTTTAGAGTGATAGCCTCCATCCATATTGTGAAGTAATCAATCACTGTGAGGATCCACTTATCACCAATGCTAGAGATAGGGTTTATCATTATGAAAAAGTCTAATCCCCATTGAGCAAAAGGCTCTTCAATTACAATGGGACTTAAAGGAAAAGTGGATTTTTTTTCTTTTGCCAACAAAGAATTGGCATTGAGTGCACTTGTGCACCAAATGGTGCGCTTCATACAAAATTGAGGTCCAATAGTACCCCACTGACATGATTTTCAAAGTGGTGGTTTTAGATGAAAAATTTCCACCCTCAAGACAGTTGTGGAATTTTGATAGAACCCATTTTTCATAGCACTTGTCTAAACATCAAAGCAATACTTTGTCATATTTTATTTTAAATAAAATTCCTTCAACCAATACATACCTAGTGCCTTACAGTTGGTAGTATCTTCATTTGTGGAATGGGAGAGTCATCAGGTAGTGCCCTTTCTACATTTATAGTGTTTGATCCATCACCCAAGATTTGTCAAATTTGAGCTGATTTGAAAATACTTGATCAATCTCCCTGTCCGGTTTGGTACACGACTCTTGTGCAAGATATTCACATAGGCCTCTTCCCCTCGCCAGCTTAGTTGGCTTGATATCCATGCCATACTCCAAGATCTTGGTGATCCAATTAGATCTCTTTTCAATTAACTCTCCTTCAGTAATGTATTCCCTTACACTCGGGTGGGCGACAAAAATGGTGATCTTATTGGCCGATACTAGGTGTCGAAACTTCTTAAGGATTTTGATAATGGAAAAATATTTCTTTTATACAAACTTATATTTGGTTTTGTAACCTTTGAGGGTTTTTGAATTAAAAGCAATCAAATGCTCCCCGTTATCCTTCCTATCCCTTTGAGTGAGCACAAAAGCTATGCTATGTTGACTATTGTATACATATAACAAGAAATCTTTAGAAAAATATGGATTGGCCAGTATTGGAGCAGTAGAGATATGCTTCTTTATCTTCTTGAAATATTCCTTGTCTTCAAGATTCCACTTTAACATCAAATTATTCCTAAGAATCAACGTGATGGGCCTTGTGATGCTTACAAACTCTAAAATAAACCAGCTGAGAAAGTTGATCTTTCCTAAGAAAGACTATAGTCCCTTTTGATTTACTGGCAAGGGTAAATCCATTATAGATTTGACTCTTTTGGAATCTATTGCAATTCCCTCCTTGGATACTAAAAAACCAAGTAGCTTACTTTGAGGTACTTCGAAAACACATTTTTCAGGATTTAAAGAAATCCATAAATTTTGGCATCTTTGGAAAACTTGCTCAAGGTGATCAAAATGATCAACCTTCAACTTTTAAAAGACTATTAGGTCATCCAGATAAATCAAAATGATTGAATTGATCGATCCCATGAAAGCAATGTCCATAGCTCATTGAAAAGTTGTGCCTACATTTGAGAGTCTAAAGGTCATCTTTGCATATGCGAACATTCCCAACTTAGTGGTAAACATTGTTTTATGTTGGTCACTTTCCTTGAGGTATACTTGATCAAGTATCCTAAGAAGCCATCAAGTAGTGAGAACATCTCTAACCCAACCACTATTTGCAAAATTTGCTCCATGGATGGCAAAGGATAATGATCTTTTAGCGAGGCCTCATTTAGGTCTCAGAAGTCGACACATAGCTAGATATCCCCATTTTTCTTTCGAACCGATACCAGATTAGACACCCAAGTTGAGTGTTTAATTGAGTAAATGATTTAGGAATCAATTAAGATAGTGAGCTCTTGTGCCATAAGTGCCTTGACCTTTGGATTAATAGGCCTCTTCTTTTTTCAGACTAGTTTTGACCCTTCCACAAAGTCAATGGTATGTTGGATTATACCAGGATCGTATCCTCTGAGATCATCATAAGTCTATGCTATAACTCCATCGTACTTAGAACATAGATCCCTTAGCCTTTCTTTATCTTCTTATTGGACATCTCTTATGACTTTCAACTTTCTACCCTTTTCGACATCCAATTCTTCATAATCCTTTTCTTCGGTTGTCAACCTATGCTTACCATTTCTGGAATCCTCACAATCAAAAAGATTCTCAAGGTCAATCAAACCTCGAGGGAGCTTATTTTAGTTTAGCTAAATGACCTACCCTTTGAAAGGTCAAACTTCTAGTTCCGAACAATTGGAAGGTCCTTCCAACTTTTGAATAAAAGTGGCTATCTCATTTTCATACTCAAACACTTGCCAACTCTAATCATTGGAAAGAATTGATGGTTGGACAATGATGTGAATGAAACTCTACTTTGAATCAGAATCTATCTCAAACTATGACCCCATAGAAGTCATTTGATCTGCTATACTGTTCTAGGATTGGGGAATAACTTGCACATTGAAAGCTTCAAAACCTTCAATTAAATCCCATATCCAATGTCTATAGGCCTTCATCCTTGTATTTTTTATTGTTTCTTTCCCTTGGACTTGACTTACTATTAAATCAAAATATTTGAACTCTTTTAGCCTCTTTGTAGCCATACACTCAATAAGAAACAAACCATGGATTAATGCCTCATATTCTGCATCATTGTTTGAGCTTAGAAAATAGAATTGATAGGCCTTGAGGGTCTCTGATCTTGTTGAAGAAAGAAAATGGGCTCCTGCTCCTGAACTAGATTTTCATTTATCATCATCAAAGTACAAGGTCCAGAACTAATTATCCATTGGATCATCATAGCTTTCTCGATCTTTCATCAATTTTAGATGAACCATTTCATCATAAAATATCACATATGTACCCAGTCCCATTACATGGAAATTGTTGAATGGGTCAAAGTCAATGAACTAATTAAGGAGAACCTATTCTTCAAGGGTCCATTCACTTGTGTCTTCTTCATATTCCAAAATTTCTATGAAATATCTCTCTTCGCTTGAAAAAGAAGTATGCGCTACTTCAAAATAGAGGACAACATTGCCAGCTATGTGTTTGGGATGCAAAGACTCTAAAAGAATCTTCATCTTTGCCCCATGCTTGGTTCTCAATATCAGATGGGATGAGTCCAGTGCCAAATATCCACCTAGCTTCGTGGTGAAAGCCCTAGAAAGACACATCTCAAAGACCGAGGGAATGTCTATTAAAACTAACTCTTACGAAGTTGTCTGGCTTTGTCACAAAAAAAGGGTTAAGGATAGATCTTTTATCCGAGCAACTATCGAAACCTTCTTTTCATCCAACTGCATCATTTTCTTTTCCAAAGTTTCATACTTGAGAATTAATGCATCAACCACTTGCTTTTTCATGATTGTTGTACTAGCTTCCGAGTCAATCATATTATTGTGCAAACATTTATCTCCCACAATTAATGTTAAAAAGAAAGGAGTGGGCTTTGGCTTGCTTACCTCTTTCTCGTTTGCTTCATCCATGTCATTTGTATAAGATGCAACCTTCAGAATTATTGGATCTGATGCGAGCTCTTTATCTCTACTCAAATCACATGGTGGAACTTCATCCATTTGCGGTCTTGGTTCTTCAGTTTTCAATGCTTCTCAGAGCAATGTCTTTTTCTTAGGAATAGATATTACATCCCATAGAGACACTTTAGCAGGTGTGTTCTTCAATTGTTCCACCACATTGAGCATTCTGACAGGCTAAATCTTTAGTCTGAATGGCGGAATCTCTCTCAACTTTAGAGGAAGATGGTCCATCATGAATTGGTTTGATGTCTTATCAGGCAACTTTTTAGGCAGTGGTGGAATCCGTTGTTGTTGATTTGGCTGAATAGTTGATGAAATATTTAACTAGGGAGGTTGTCCTTCTCATGATGGTGGTTGGAAAAGCTAAGAAAAATGTAGATCTTGTGGCACATATTCCTCAGTGAGTCTTCTCTTAGATTTGGTGTTGTAGTCTAAATGTACTTGCAGAGTGCAGGTCATCGAAGCTTCATTCACGAATATCACATCTTCTTCTTCCATACAAGAAATACGTGCTTGATTGAGTGCAATGTCTTACTCTTTCTCTACTAACATCCCTTGCATTTGTGCTTTGAATCGAGCGTTCTCCATCCTGGGAGACTCTTATCCTTTTGCATTTAGTTGTGCCCCTTTGTTCCTCTACTCTGTTATTCTTTGTTGCAGGTTTCCTTTGGGAAAATTTTGTGGCATATGACTATCATTGCAAGGAAAAAACCATACATTTTCATCATCTACCAGGTTACTTTGACCTGGTATCAACTCCTTTCTCTGGCTATCCTTGACCATCTATAATAGTATGGTAACCAAAACTATTTGGTTGGCGGAAGCCGCTTGTTGACCTCCCCAACCCGAAAGTCCCTGGTATGTGCTTTATTGATTATATTTCTAGAAAGGCCTTCCTACCTAGTAGGTCTGAGTGGCTTGCCTCGGGGCAGTTGCTTGTTTCAACTTGATGAGGACTATCTCATTAGAGAAATCCCACATTAGGCTCTTCATATCATTAAGGTGTGCTGCTACAAAATAAGAACCCTACATGCTCAGCTGTGCATTAGGGTATACATACATAGACTAGGGTGGAGCTAAGATTGTCATCTATGTCATGGAAGTGTTATGAGAAGACTCTTCTTAGAGTGGCATGCCTGAGATTTCCACAAAACAAGCATCAGAGGTCATGGTGGAAGCTTTCTCAAATCTATCAAATTGTTCTCCATGTGTACCGCCACCTCATAGGCATCAAGTAAAGTATCTCCTCCCATGGAAGTTATTAGGACCACAATAAATGAACTGATGACCTTTAAGTAGAACATGAATGCCATGGAATCTTGTGGTTGTGCAGTCGTTGGGATCCTTTGTCGGGTTTTGTTAAACCTAGTGTTGAAGTCACTCATAGCTTCCTATGAGGCCCTCTTGATGGTAATCAATTAGTGTAGTAGTGAGGAATGATCTCCTTTCTCTGAAAAGTGTTCAAAAATCTTTTCTCTTAGACTGTCCCACAAGTTGATGGAACCGGAAGTCAGAGATTTGTACCAATCTTGAGCCTTCCCTTTGAAAGAAGTGGTCTACAGTCTCATAGAAATATTTTTCTTCATGATATTGTGCACCCTAAATACCTTCATTATATGTTGGAGGTGCTCAAAAGGGGTTTTAAAGTCCTCCCCAGAGAATTTCAGAATAGTTTTGAGGGTGTTAGTGGGTATGGTGGGCTAGATGTCAAGTGAAGTTGGTGGTAGTAGTGGACTACCACTATCCCAAGTTATAAAGTTTATGGGAGCAAGAGGGGGTATGTGAGCCATGTAGAAAAATTTCCTACATATAAGGTAAATTTGTATATTATTTGGAAACTCTGGCCTCTAGGTGGAGTAGATAAGTCTCTAAACTCCAAAATATTACTCCTTACTCTACTACTTCTCATAGGCGATACAAAACCTACAACTCTTCTTCTCCTAGATACTGAGGCCGATAGCTAGGAGTTCTAAAAGTTACCCTTGGAAGATTCTCTTGTTTGAACCCTGGGCATGAAACCTCCAGTTTCCTTCCTCTAGTCTACTTTAGAAATATTTCTAACTTCTAATCAGGGCTTCGAAGTTAGTCCCACCAAGCATGCCAGAAATGGAACTATTGATCATCAAAGCTTGCGCCTCTCCGAAAATCTTATGGGAAATTCATTGAGTGGGGGACAATATGCATCTCACTGAATACCTCCAAGATATTTATAGAATGCCAACTCTGCTCTGAGTTTAGGAAAAGAGTAGAAAGAAATGCAAACAGAAAAACATTAAAACTAGCAATGAGCGAACACTTTTACAACATTTCAAAACCACAAGTTTCCTTCTATGAGTGATATGATAGAAATAAAACACCACATCCCTTCATTGTTGGGAAGAGAATGAATATCAGAGGATTGATACAAGCATAGATGCAGTCATTCAATTGACCTGTAGGAAGTGCGTATTAAGATCCAACTCAAACATAGAAGTTCAAGAATTAATATAAATCGTTTTAAAAGCAACATAAACCCTTCCTCTTAACATAGCCTATCATGAAGAAATAATAACCCTATAAATAAAATAGAAAAGTCCAATGAAATAGTCCAGTTTCCACATATTATAACTTAATCATACACATAGACAACATGGAAATTTTATAATCAAACTATTTCAGATAAAGCAAGATATAGTGTTCTATTCTAGATGAAGATATTAAGAAAGAAATATTGACAAAGACCATATCATGCATAGTTTCAATTATTTCTTCAAAATAGCTCGTACTTTGAAAATATAAATGAAATTTAAAAAAGAGATCGGATTCCAATCCGATAATAGTTTAATTATATAAAAGATATAACATGCCAGAGTGAAGAAGTGTTCTGCAAAATTTAAAAGAAAATATTTCTTTTAACTATGAAAGCTAAGAAATTATTTTCCAACATGAAACATTTAGAACCCTTTCATGATGTTTTTTGTTTTCAATTTATTACCGCCAAGGAGAGAGAAACACCGAACTCATCTAGAATTAATGATTGTCAGACGTCCACACCTGATAGCCTTGAAATCTGATCCTAGATCTTTAACTTGGTCGTTTGAATCTTGCTTATCAACTTTCAACTACCACATTTATATCACTGAGATATTTCAATAGGATTAGCCCTCGTAATCACTCTAATCCTAAAAAAATAGTCTGGAAAAGGTCTTCTCAATCAATCAAGTGGCTTTGGCAGCACTGACTTATGTCCCTTCGTTTGAACAAGAAAAAATTAATTTCGACGATCTCCAAATAAAGACTCCCAAGATACAGCTCCTCTAGCGCAAAGAGATGACATGTCACACGGAGAGATAATTTCAAATTCATGAAAGATGAATTCAAGAAATTATCTTCCAAGATAACACGTGGCCTGACATCTAGCTGAGAAGAAAGTGATTAACAAAGCACAAAAATGGAGTAAGGAAAAAAAAATCTTCACAGTTTATTTACTAACACGTGTATCTCATCAAATTGAATCAAATGAAGCAAAAATTGATCCTTGAAGGTGATGAGTGTTACTTGATTCCATCAAGGAGATTATATCTGAGTGGCGAGTTGGAAGAAGTTTTCAATTCATTACTTATTTTTCAATTATCCTCTATCCATCCAAGGATACACTCTCTTTTATCTTAAATTTCCATTATGGAGGTAGAAATACCAACATAGGGTTTGATTGAGGTAATCCACTTTATGGAAAAACTCTTCCTCTAATGTCATGTGTAGAGGTTGCAGGTCTAAAGTAATTTGGATGAATATTTAATATTTAAGGCTACTTGTTCATTCTTGCACTCCAATCCTACAAGTTGATAAGTCACATAAGTTTTTACAATAACACCTAGAGGATAGAAGCTATAGATTGGTGTCTTGAAGCCTACATTTCTAGATATGAGAAAAAGGACATAATAGGGTATACTATGCCTTCGACCAACAAGATTCATCTCAAATTTATATATTAGGTGCATCTATGTCAGCCCTTCTCATTTTTGGAACTAAAATTTGTCTGTCTGCATTTAGTTTGTCAAAAATCATAACAGATCACTACATTTGTATAGTTTTCATAATTAAATAATTGTATTTAAAAATCACTCATTCAAAATCACATCATCAATCAACACATACCCCCCTAAATATTTGGATTAAATCTCTAATCCATCATTCTGGATCTCCCTAGTAGGTTTGTATCCAAGTGGTTCTTGAGGTCATCTTTAATCCAATTTGAGAAGAGGGTCTTCATCCTTTTCCCAATCAAACAAGGAACTTTTTCAAAACAAAATTTCATGGAATCTTCAAGAGTCTCTAGAAAAAAAAACAAGTTTCATCTTCTACTTGACCAAATGATGTGAATTATTTAATGTAATGTATCATTTCTAGTACTCTAGACACTATATTCCATCATCATGAATTTCCTCCTCCAAAAATATAAACTCAATATGATGCACTTATGATAATTGTCTTCTTTAATACTCTAGGTATCACACACACTCGCATTGATCCTTGGACATGTGTCAATTATATGGTGTTGACTAATTACCTTATAGTCATGTTTATCCTTCTACCCTTGATACTACATCTCCTGTTATTAATGGGTTTGATAATATTGGTTAAAAAACTCTAGGAATAGTAATATCGCTTATGTAGATAGGACCTGTGAAGGAAAAAATTTGTCTTTTTTTTTTGTTGTCCCTCGGCTTTATTTTTTTCTTTAGGGTGACCCACATACAAGGAGTTTGTATTTTTCATAGACGCGCAATGCGCCACATGTAATCATAATTGCTTTCTCTCTAGTCAAAATTCAGACCACATGTCAGTTTGGAAAACCTTTTCTTGCTTCCTCTCTTCACAGATATGAGATTATCCACCCTTTTGACATGTCATCTTTTCGCGCTATGTTTCTATATAAAGGGAATGTTCACTCAAAGCCCATCAAAATGTGTTGTACCTTTTTTCCTATGAAGTGATGTGAGTCGGTGTCACCAAAGCCACTTGGGTGAATAACTGGGTTTTTGCCAGACTATCTTCTAGTATCAGAGCAATTACAACGGTTGATCATGTTAAAATATCAAAATGACATAAATGTGGTAATTGAAAGTTGATGAGCAGGATTCCATTGAGCTGATAAAAGATCTAGAATCAGATTTCCAAGCCATCAGGTTTGGACATCTAGAAGTCATTAACTTTGGACAAGGTCAGTGTTTTCTCTTCTAGGCAGCTATATATTGATATCAGCAACATAGAGCAAGGGTTCCTCAAGTTTTCCCATTGGAAAAATTTTCTTTAGTTTTCTTAGTTAATAGAAATATTTTCTTTAAAAGTTCATAGAACACTGCTTCACTCTGGCATGTTATGTCCATTTTATGATCAAACTATTATCGGATTGGACTCTGATCTTCGTTTTATAGTTCATTTGAGTATGCAATGTGAGTTATTCTGAAAAAATACTTGAAATTATGCATGATATGGTCTTTCTCAATATTTCTTTCTTTATATTTTCGTCCAAAATAGAACATTGTTTCTTTCTTGATCTCAATAGTTTTGGTTATTGGATTTCCATGATGTCTATATTATGACTAAATTATAATCTTTAGAGATTGGAATATGTCATTGGACTTCTCCATTTTCTTTGTAAGGTCATCATTTCTTCATAATATGCTATATTAAGAGGAAGGGTTTATATTTCTTTTGAATGTTTTCTATTAGTTTTGAAACTTCTACGTTTGATTTAGATCTTAAAACACACTTTATGTGGGTCTTTTTTATGAATACATTTGTGCTTGTATTGAGCCTCTTTTTTTCGTTCTCTTCCGAAAAATGAAGGGAAGTGGTGTTCTGTGTCTATCATATCACTCATACAGTAAGAATTTTTTTTTTGAAATGTTGTAAAAGTGTTCGCACATCGCCATTTTTCATGTTTTCATGTTTACATTTCCCTTTCCTTTTCCCTAAACTCAGAGAAGAGTCGGCTTTCTAAAAAAAACTGGAGGTATTTAATGAGGAACATATTGTCCCCCACTCACCGAATCTCCCATAAGACTTTCAAAGAGGTGCAAGCTTTTATGATCAACAGTTCTTTTTCTAGCACACCTGGTGGGACATTTCCAAAAGCCTAATTAGAAGTAAAAAAATTTCTAGATCAGACCGGAGGAAAGAAACTGGAAGTTTCATGCCTAGGTTTCAAACAAGAGCATCATCAAAGGGTAACTTTTAGTACTCTCAGTTACCAACCTCAATACCTAGGAAAAGAAGAGTCACAAGTTTTGTATCACCTGTGAGAAGTAGAAGAGTAAGAAGTAGGAGTCCAGAGTTTAGATCGTCATCTACTCTGCTTGGAGGCTAATGTTTCCAAATAATAATACCAGTTTATTCGATTCACAGGAATCATTTCTCTATGGCTCACATACCCCCTCCTACTCCTAGAAATTTTTTAACTTGGGATAGTGGTAGTCCATTACAGCCACCTGCTCCACCTAATGTCTAGCCAACCATACCCACTAATGCCCTCAAGGCTATTCCAAAAAAAGTTGGAGAAGATTCTAAAACCCCTTCTGAACACCTCCAAGATGTAGAAAAAGTATGTAGAGTGCACAATATCATGAAGGAAAATATTTCCATGAGATTTTTGGCCACTTCTTTCAAGGGGAAGGCTCAAGACTGGTACAAATGTCTGACTTCCAGTTATATCACCTCATGGGATGAGCTCAGAGAAAAAAAAATGAATGCTTTTCAGAGAAAGGAGATCATTCCCCACTATTACATCAACTGGTTACCATCAAGAGAGCCTCACAAGAAGCTATGAGTGACTTCAACACTAGGTTTAATAAATTATGGCAGAGGATTTTGACTACTGCATTACCTCCATCTTCCATGGCCTTCATTTTATTTTTGAAGGCTATCAACTCATATATTGTGGTCTAGATAAACTCCATGCGAGAAGATACTCTACCCGATGCCTAAAAGTTAGCAGTCTATGTAGAGAATAGTTTGATTGATGCAGGAAAGCTCCCGTTGCAGCCTTCAATGCCTATTTTTGCAGAAATCTTAGGCATTTCACTCCGAGAAGAGTCTTCTTTGAACAGTTTACCAACCCAGACGATGAGTTCAACTCCACCCCAGTCTATGTATGTATATCCTACCATACATCCAAGCATGTTGGGTTCCTCTTTTGTAGCGGCGGACCTTAATGATATCAATAGCTTGATGCAATATTTCGCTAATGTATGGAGTCAACAGAGCACATATCAAGGACCTTCGGGTTGGGGAGGCCAGCAAGTAGCTTCTGCCAACCAAATAGCCTAGGTTACCATGTCATTACAAACACTGAAGGACAACCATAATAAAGAGTTGGTATCAGGTCAAAATAACCTGGTGGATGATGAAAATGCATGGTGTTTCCCTTGCTATGATAGTCATATGCCTCAGAATTTCCACAAAGGAAACATGCAGCAAAGAATATAGCAAAATAAAGGAAAAAAGGTGTGCAACCAAATGTGGAAGGATATGAGTCTCTTGAGATGGAGAATGCTTGACTCAGAGTGCAAATGGAAGGGATGTATGTAGAACAAGAGCTAGACATAGCACCCGATCAAGCACTTTTCTCTTGGATGGAAGAAGAGGATGTGGGTTTTGCAAATGAAGTTCCAACAACAAGCGCTCCATAGGTACAGTCATATTACAATACCAAATCCAAGATAAGACTCATCGGGGAATATGTTCCATAGGCTCCTTCGTTACTAGCCTCGTCAGTCACCATCGTATGAGAGAGAACGGTCCCAACCGACTTCTCAACCGAATGTTTAGCCAACTGCTCAACCGACTATACAACAATAGATTCTACCACTTACCAATGGATTTCCTCATAAGACATTGAATCCGCTTACAACAAATCATTTTCCGTAGAAGCCCAGGGAGATTCTGCCACTCAGACCAGAGATTCAGCCAGTTAGAATGCTCGATGTAGTGGATCAGATGAAGAAGGCACCTATAATGTGTCCCTATGGGACATAATATCTATCCCAGAGAAGAAGTCATTGCTTGAAGGAGACCTGAGGAATGAAGAATCAAGGTCGCACACAGATGAAGTTCCATTATGTGATCCGAATAATGACAAAGTTTGTGCATCAGATCCTCAAATTTCAAAGGCCATAGCTTATATGAATGACACAGATAACGGGAAAGAGGAAGAGGTAAGAAAGCCAAATCCCACTCCTTTCTTTTTAATATTAATTATGGGAGATAAAATTTTGCACAATAATATGATTGACTCCGAAGCTAGTACAACAGTCATGCCAAAGCAAGTGGCTGATGCCTTAATGCTCAAGTATGAACCTTTGGAAAAGGGAATCATGCAGTTGGATGGAAAGAAGGTTCTGACGGTCGATTAGATAAAATATTTACCCTTAACCCTTTTTTTATGTCCAAGCCAAACAGTCTCACAAGAGGTAGTAATAATTGACATTCCCTCGATCTTCGAGATGTGTCTCTCTATAGATTTCACTACAAATCTGGGTGGATATTTGGCACTAGATTGGTCCCATTTGATATTAAGAACCAAGCATGGAGCAAAGATGAAGATTCTCTAAAAATGTTTGCATTTTGAACACATGGTGGAGAATTTTGTTCTTTGTTTTGAAGTTGCACATACTTCTTTTTCAAAGAAAGAAGGGTATTGTGTCAAAATGTTGGAAGATGAAAAAGACACAAGTGAGAGGACCCCTGAAGAGGAGGTTCTCCTTAACCAGATCATTGAATTTGACCCATTTTGCAATTTCTATGCCATGGGACTAGGTACTTATGTCATACTTGATGATGACACGGTCCATCCGAAATTAATAAAAGATTGGGTAAACTATGATCTGATGGATAATCGCTTGTGGACCTTGTACTTTGATGGTGCTAAATGTAAAGCTGGTTCTGGGGTAGGATTGTGATTACTATCTCCCACAAGATCTGAGAACCTTAAGGCTTATCATTTCCAGTTTTAGTGCTCAAATAATGATGCAGAATATGAAGCATTAATCCATGGTATTTCTCTTGTCGAGTGGATGTGTGTGAAAAGATTGCAAGTATTTGGAGATTTTGAGTTGATAGTAAGCCAAGTCCAGGGCCAAGAAACAGAAAATAATACAAAGATGTAGGCCTATATACATTGGATTTCGGACTTAATTGAGGGTTAAGCTTTTAACGTGCAAGTTATTCCCTGATACCTAAACGGTGTAGTAGATCAGATGGATTCTATCGGGTCAGAGTTTGAGCCTGTATATAACTCAAAATAAAGCGTAGTCTGCATTATTGTCTAGCCATCAATTCCTAACAATGACCAAAATTGGCAAGTATTTGAAGATGATGGTCAAATAGCCACTTTCATTCAAAAGTCTGAAGGATTTTTTGACTATTTGAAATCAAAGTTCTAGCCATCCAAAGAAGAGGTCATTCAACTAAAGGGTAAAAAAATTCCTCAGGGTTTGATTTACCTTGAGAATATTTTTTATTGTGAAAATGAAAGGAATGGAAGTGAAGGTTCACGACCGAAGAAAATGATTTTGAAGAGTTAGATGCTGGGAATGACAGAAGACTAAAAGTCAAAAGGAATGTATAGTGGGAAGATAGAGAAAGGCTAAATAATCTATGCTTTAAGTATGAAGGAGTTATAGAATGGACCTATGATGATCTCAGAGGGTATGACCCTAGTATAATTCATCATAGCATCAACTTGGCAGAGGGGTTGAAGCCTGTGAGATAGAAGGAAAGGCCTGTCAATCCGAAGGTCGAAGCACTAATGGCACAAGAGCTCACTAAACTGATCGAGTCCCAAATCATTTATTTGATTAAACACTTGACTTGGGTGTCTAATCTAGTATCGGTTCAGAAGAAAAATGGTGATATCAAGCTTTGTGTCGACTTTTGAGACTTGAATACGGCCTCGCTAAAAGATCATTATCCTTTGCCATTCATGGAGCAGATCTTGTAGATAGTGGTTCGATCAGAGATGTTCTCATTACTCGATGGCTTTTCAAGGTACAACCAAGTACTGGTTAATGAGAGTGACCAACATAATACAATTATTACCACCAAGTGGGGTACATTCCAATTAGCAAAGATGCCTTTCAAATTCTCAAATGTTGGTGTGAATTTTTAGCGGGCCATGGAAATTACTTTTGTAGGATTGATCAATTCAATCATTCTAATTTACATAGATGATCTGACCGTATTTTCAGCAGTCGAGGTTGATCACTTTGATCACCTAGAAAATAGCTTTTAGAGGTGCCAAAATTTTTGGGATTTTGTTGAATCCAAAAAAATATATTTTCAGAGTACCTCAAGGTAAAATCCTTGGTTTTATAGTGTCCAACGAACCGATTGCAATCGACTCTGAAAGAGTCAAATCTATAATGGATTTTCCCTTACCAGTAAATCAAAAGGGGTTTCAATCTTTCCTCGGAAAAAAAAAATCAGTCATTTCATTTCTGACGTTATAGGAATTGCAAGGCCCATCACCTTGATTCTTAAGAAGAATTTGATTTTCAAATGGACCCCCGAGGGAAAAGAAGATTTTGAGAAAATAAAGAAGGCCATCTTTTTTGGTCCAGTATTGGCCAATCCAAATTTTTCTAAATATTTTTTTTTATATGTATACAACAGTCAGCATAGCATAGCTTCTATGCTCACTTTTGGACAACAAGGATAATGGAGAGCATTCGATTTCATTTCATTAGAGAACCCTCAAAGTTTACAAGATCAAATATAACTATGTGGAGAAGCAAGCTTTTACCATTTTCAAGAGTCTAAAAAAATTGACACTTAGTGTCGGCCAATAAGATTACTATTTTGGTCGCTCACCCAAGTGTAAGGGAATACATCACCGAGGGAGAAATAACTGAAAAGAGACCCAATTGGATCACTAAGATCCTAGACTATGATGTGGACATCGAGCCAACTAAGTTGGTGTGGGGAAGAGGCCTGTGGAAATATCTTGCACAAGATTCAAGTTCTGAACCCGACAAGGAGGTTGATGAAGTCTTTTCAAACCAGTTCGAATCCGACGAATCTTGGGTCATGGATTGAACAATATACATGCAAAAATGATACTACTTGGAAGCTCTCCCTTTTCACAAATGAAGATACTATAGGCTACAAGGTGCTAGATACGTATTAATTGAAGGAATTTTATTCAAAAGAAACTATGATGGATTATTTCTCAAATGTTTAGACAAGTGCCAGTTAGCTAGGATTTTGACAGAATTTCATAGGAATTCTATGAGTAGGAGTTTTTCTGCTAAAACCACCTCTTTCAAAATTATGCGAGTGGGATATAACTAGCCCTCAATGTTTTCAGAATCACACCAATTGGTGCAGAAGTGTACCCAATGCCAATTATTTGTTGGCAAAAGAAAAAACAAATCTTTTCCTTTGAGTCCTATTGTAACAAAGGAACCTTTTTTTCAATGGGGTTTGGATTTTGTCAGAATGATAAATCCTATCTCTAGCACTGGTCATAGGTGGATCCTCATGGTGACTAATTATTTCATAAGATGGATAGAGGCTATTTCCTTGAAAGGTGCTACAAAAGGTGAGATTGTTAACTTTTTAGAAGGGCTGGTGACTAGGTTCGGATCTCCAAAGACTATTATATATGACAACGCTAGAGCCTTTGTAGGTTCAAAGGTGTCGGATTTTTTTATTAGGAATGGGATCTACCTCAAGACCTCTTCAAATTATTACCCACAAGGGAATGGGTTAGCAGAGTCAAAAAATAAAAACCTAATTAGGTTAATCAAGTGTATTGGGTTTGAATGGAAAAGGGAATGGCACGAACATCTACAGGCTACTCTATGGGTAGATTGAATCACACCAAAAAAAATCCTGAAGATGTCTCCTTATGAGTTACTCTATAGAAAAGAGGTAGTTTTTCCTATTTCTATGGAGCTCCTTCCATTGAAATTATTGAAAGCCATAGAAATAGAGAAAAACAATGGAATGGAGGTATGAATAGCCAAACTCCTCGAAATGGAGGAAAATAGAGAAAAACCTTTTGATGCTATGATTGGTTGCTAGCAAATAGTCAAGCGATGGTTCACAAAAAAGAATTCTGACCCAAATTTCTAGGAAGGGAGCTTGGTCCTAAAATATGATGAGCACTCTACAAAACCTGGACAACATACCAGATTCGAAGCATTGTGGAAGGGCCCCTTCCGAATTAGTGTGTGCAAGGAAAGGAATGGATACAAATTAGAAGATATGGAAGTTAATGCTTTGAGGATACCGGTGAATGATATTCATCTGAAACCATTCCATTAAAGTATGACACTCTATAAAATTTTCATAGATATGTATCATATGTAAGAAAATTATAAAAATTCTTTTACGTTTTAGATTTAAGAATAAGAAAGGAAGCAAAAGAAGTATGAAAATCTATATTATATATATTGCATTTTATTTATTGAATTTACAGTATAGGGTAGCATGAGGCTCAAATTCTAGTAGAAAGGCTCATTTGAGTAAAACTGAGAAAAGGGTATTCGAGCAAAATACAAAAAGAGAAAAAAATGGAGGAATTTTACAAAAAAAAATTAAAAGGAAGGCCTCCAGCCATTGTTATGAGGGCTTGTTTGCCATAGTCACTTTTCTTTTCCTTTTTCTTCTTGTTCTTCACTCACAGGCAACAAGAACACAATTCACGGACACCGACGTCATTTTGCATGGTCGAAGACAATGAGCTCAAACTGCTTCTTGAAGTCATACTACGTAGGAGCTTCATCAATGTCATACTCCCAAAGGAGATAGGTATCCATGGGTAGAGACAAGGCACGGTGGCTATTCAATTCCATGGTGTGAAAGTCATTGAGAAAAGGAATCCAAGGCACATCCACACCACAGTTGACGAACCTGTGAAGGTCCATTGCGTTGGGAATACCGACACCAAGGATAGCAACTTGCACTATTTCACTAAGCCCTTCCAGCAATGATATTCCGAACATATGGTGACACAACTCAACTATCTTAGCTTTGGAAACATTTAGGTCTAGCAAAGAGGCCATGAAGCGGTACATGATGTTACAACTAGTTTGCATCTGATTCTCATCTTCAATGAAGTCCATAGCAACGAACCACCGAAAATAAATTACCCCTAGGTGGTCACACCCTTTTACCAGGCACTTAATTCTCTCACCCATAATCTCCCCAGTGAAGGCATATTGTAGCCTACATGCGAGAAGATGAATAGGAATACCTAGACCAGTAGTCATGGTTGGAGTAGTAGAGAAAAAGGCAATATTGCAGATAGAAAGAAGATAGCTAAACTCTAAAGTGTTTCTCTTTCGAATGAATATAACCTTAAGGTGGCATAGCTATTTATAGAAAAGAGGTGTTGGAATGACTAAATAATGGAGGTTCTATTTTTGGTCGGACAGTACTGGGAAAATGCCAAGGCAACTAGTGAAAGGAGAGTAGATCATACGAAAAATCTGTCATAAGGTTTGGAAATTAATGTTTGCGCATCGAGAGTAAATGCTCGTATGAGCCAATTTTTGACATGTGTCCTTGGCAATCATTAGGTGTCAGTCAACTTGCATAAGTGAAAGGACATGGATTACAATGCTAATGCCTGAAAAATTAATAAGCTCAAATTTTCAAGAGTACTTCAAATCACTAAGTAAAGATTGACATAAGTAAGGACACTATCTCTAAGGCAACAAGTTTATTTGAGAAAAGCAGCAGCGAAAGGAATGTACTAAATCCATTTTTGCAGAGTTTTTGGCATTCCCGACGGATATGAATCCTCTACCCACATGTATCTCCTCGTTTGCAGCATTTAATGGATCAGCAGTAATGGCATAGCCTTAACTGCATGTACTTCTTGGGAAGATTAATTGCACGAAAAGTAGATTTTTCAAAGGAAGCAAGAAGCAAGTGGCCATTTTAGTAAGACTCTCTGTAAATTTTGAAGCAACCATGGTAGAACCAACAATGAATGGAAGAATAGTAGAATCTACACCAAGAAGGCTCTTTTTCACTAATATTTTTGGGAAAATATCGTTCACCAATGCCCCAGTGCCCAAGGATCTACCATTTGAATTCTATAAAAAAGTACTAATAGACATGAGTGTTAAAAAGGAGGTGGTGCAAGATGTTTCCGAAAATGTTTTCGACCCCAAGTTGGCAAGGAACCCTAAAAATCTCAGGGAAGGTGTGTTTCAAAGAATGAAAGATCACAATAACCCTGAGGGTTTTGCCTCTTGGCTATGGAATTGCAGGTTGCCACAATTCATGATACTCATCGTACACTCATGCTGAGAAATGGTGCATGCATACACCTGAAGATTTGATGAAGAAACTAGTGCCATAACATACAATAGAATAAAGATCGTAATCTCTTCCCCAGCTATACCCATCAATCGGCGTATCAAAATTTTCATCCTCAAGGATATGGAGACCTATTGGGAAGAATCGAATGAGACATTTTGTAGCATCATGAAACAAGGGAAAGGCTAGCCAAGGGCCATTTTTTTTTTTCCTTTGACATCAAAGAAGTTCTCAGAGAACACACAAGACCTTTTCTTGATGGTAGTTTCGGTTTTTGGCCTAGACAATGACAAGGAGGTTCACCCTTTTTAGATGGAACTAGCTCTAATACTGAAGCATGAACAAGAGTAGAGGTATTTCAATTTTTCCAATGTTAAAGCTATAAATATGTTGCCGCAACTGAAAAATTACCAAGTTGAATCTAAATTCAGGTATTCATCTTTCTTTTCTGATTTGATCTTGCATCAGAACTTCAGGTTTTTAGAAATAAATTTTCCTATATCTAGGCTAGATGAGGAGGGTGTAATTCAACCAATTTTTGTATGGACCTATGTCCTATCAAGGACAAGTATCTATTATTGGTTTGTACACCTCTTTCTGAGACCAGTATTACAAGAGTTGTTACCACAGTCTAGTGACCGCTTGTCTCCCAAAGTTTTTCTATGGATTAAGAACTCATCAACCTCAGTGGATTACTTCTTCAGGAAATATTTTACATTTATCAAATATCATGGCTTTTTCGAAGAGCCTTTCTGAATCCCTAGATTTGTAACAAATCGATTCTTCTCACTGGAGACATTCTGATAGGAAACTCTTGCTACCAACACGTATGGGAGAGGAAGAAACAAGAAAAAGTTGTATATGATTCCCCTCTACATTGCAAAAAATGAGGTAGTGTTAGAGAAGCATAAGGCAGAAAAGGAATTGACCAATTTTTCAGCGGATCTGGGCTTAATCCTCATATGCGACAAATGGGACTATAATCTGTCAAGGTAGCTTTTTTGAAAGCATGAGGCATGAGATTATTTGGAGTCTAAGAAAAACCCGATGCAGGAGAGGCCAGATGTTTACGTCAACTTGGCCCTCATACCAATGAAGAGGCTGAAGTGGTTGAGTTTCTATATGCCACAGGCGAGGTATCAGAGGGAGATTCCAATAGGAAAAAAAATTAAAGAATCAAATGGAATGACAAGGATGGTCGCAACAAAAAATGACAGACTTTTGGAGGTTCTGATAAGAAATAGGAAATACTCATAAACTTCTTAAGGAATTTCAGCCATATCATGAATAGTTTGAAGACATTTATGACCAAGAGGCTGATTTTGTGAATAGCATCCCAGAGTCCAAGCATGAAGTAACAAAGGAGGGACTTCCATGCCTTCTTGACCGACCATAGGATTCCAAAAAAGGAAAGAACTCTAAGAAAAAGGATTCATAGGTTGTATCCTCCACCAGTGTCTAAAGCAAGGGGAAAAGAACCCGACGGTCCCCAATAGGATCAGTTACAAAATTTGAAGGCTAGGCTTTGGCGGGATCATCTGCAAAAGGGTTTGAGCATTCCAGTTCAGGGTGGACAAAGTTACATCGAGTCCAAGATCTAGATGCATTGGATACAACCTTCAGAAATGAAGAATAAGTTGAATCTTCTCTTTAGAATGTTTGAATGGTCACAATATAGGTAAGTCTTGCTCCCCCTCTTCTTCCCATTGCTGCATCTTTGGCTAATCCTTTGCCTCCTCCTATTGAAAAGAATCCTCTACCTTTGGACCCTGAGTTGTTAGTGTTAAATAAAACCCTTGCTATTTTTAATCTATCAAGTGATGCACCACCGTATGTCGAACAAGCAGTATATACTTCGGTTGTCATTGACTCTTTAATCACCCTATCTAGGGCCCCCTTAGAAAAAGATGAGTCACCCATGCTACCTATTACTCTTTTTACTCTGACTGATACTTTGGGTCCCCAATCTCAATTTCACATTCTGCCATTCTCAATGATTACCCTTCCATTCACCTCCCCACATGCCCATACATTCGAAGTGTCCCCTTGTGTCACTCTTCTTATATTTCCTCCCAGTGCTTCTATGGCGACACAGAGTATTGATACCCCATAGACTCTTCAGAAGAATTTTGATGCGATTAGGCAGGCCCAACAAAATAGAAATCAAAAAGGAAGAAAAAAGAATGTCAAGCTACCAGCCTCTAAGAAGATCCAAACATGTTTTAATGAAGAGAAAAATTCTCTATGGATCACCACCATGAATCCACTCCCTGCATGACTTGAAGGATAGATGCATATGGAGGATTATGATATTCAAGCAGTAGGTCTAGATTTGAATGAGATTCATCTGTGTGACAAGGTGG
The DNA here is from genome assembly GCA_007115665.2 of Sequoiadendron giganteum. Taxonomy (NCBI): domain Eukaryota; kingdom Viridiplantae; phylum Streptophyta; class Pinopsida; order Cupressales; family Cupressaceae; genus Sequoiadendron; species Sequoiadendron giganteum. The sequence continues at coordinate 779,200,598 of CM021102.1, forward strand.
ACTTGGCTAAGACTACTCAGAAAGTGGTTTACACAGATTATGAATGGCTAGATCAGAAGCTGAGAAAGCACGAGGGTGAGCTGGAAAATGTAAAAGATGTAGAGAATCATTTGCAATCTAAGCTCAGGGCTCAAAATGATGAAATGACTGGCATACTGCAGGTGCAAGACCATAAAAATGAGGTAGCAAGATCTCTTGCAACTCTCCAAGATGAGCAAACCCAACTTTATGATGAAATAGACAGATTAAAAGTGGAACTTGTAGTTGAGCATCAATCTATTGCATAACACCAACATGTTCGGGAATGTATAAAGAAAGAGCTAAACAATGTCCGAGTTCAGGCTTCCGATCAGATGCAAAAATCCTGATAGGAGATTGATAATATGAAAGGTGATAAACGAGAGGTTGAGGCTGCTTTACATGCTCGGATTCAGGAAACCCAAAATTTGGTTTCAGAGTTGGGAGAAGCCCTCGATAAGAAGGATCAACTAGAGTAAAGATTGAAATCGAACGAGGCTCAAGCATAGGAGGAGTTAGTTGTTGCATAGAGGTCCACAACCCTTCGTATAAAGAAAAAGGTTGATATACGCTTACTGGGAGCAAATCATTGCCTCGCGTGTTGTTCTGAAACTAGCCTTACAGTTCCTAAGGGATGTCCAAGAAACAAATGACAAGGTTGGCCTATTGGCCGATCAAATTCTTCAGGAATATGCTCCCCGATTGGTTGTGTCACTAAATTTGATATCTAAGCTTTGTGTAGCGACACATGAGGCCTTAAGAGGTGCAGGTATTATGGACTGAAGGGTTGCCTCTAGTAAAACAAATGAATTTTCCTACTTCCATAAGATGGCATCCAGGACTAAGAACAACCAGGCAGTTTTGAATAAGAGGGTCGATGAAATCAAGAAAGACTTTGGGATCTGATATAGTTATGGGTCGCCTCCCTTCCTGTTAGCAGATGGAGATGTATTTTCAGTCGAGCAGATTACTGAAGAGTTCAGGAACAAGGTTCGGATTCCTATAGATCTTATAGGCCAAAGTTCAACACCAACAATGGATGACATGGAGAAGAGGTTTTTCAGTTTTCTCATCTTTAGTATTATCTAGGAGTCGTTCAGCAAGATGGAGATTTGTTTCTTTCAAAGAGGTCCTCCAACTGGATCAGGTATATAAAGCATTCAATGGCCTTGACCGACCAACTGACACAAACTAGGAGATGTTGCATTCTTCTTTTCTTAAACTCCAAGAATAACCAAACATCTAGGTTCATGCCTTCCCAAGCAAAGGCCCCCTATGAGTCACCAGAACTATGAAGAAAAAAAATTCTTATGTCTTTTTATTTTGTAGTCCCTCGACTTTATTTCTGTCTTCAGGGTGACCCGCACACAAGGAGTATGAATTTTTGATAGACGCACAATGCACTAGATCATGGATGCACATGTAATCATAATCACTTTCTCTCTAGTCAGAAGTCGGGCCACATGTCGGTTTGGCGAACCTTTTCTTGCTTTCGCTCTTCGCAGATATGAGATTATCCACCCTTCTGACACATCATCCTTTCATGCTATGTTGCTATCTAAAGGGAATGTTCACTCAAAGCCCATCAGAATGAACTGTACTTTTTTCCAATGAAGTGACATGAGTTGGTACCACCAAAGCCACTTGGATGACCGACTGGGTTTTTACTAGACTATCTTCTAGGATCAAAGTGATTACAAGGATTGATCCTATTAAAATATCTAAATGACATACATGTGGTAGCTGAAAGTTGATGAGCTAGATTCCAGCAAGCTAATAAAAGATCTAGAATCATATTTCCAAGCCATCAGTTTAAGATGTCTGGTAGTCATTTACTCTGGATGAGGTCAATTTTTTCTCTTCTAGGCGGCTATATATTGAAATCAATAGCATAGAGCAAGGGTTCCTGAATTTTTCCCATTGGAAAATTTTTCTTAGTTAATAGAAATATTTGCTTTAAAATTTATAGAACACTGCTTCACTCTGGCATGTTATGTCCATTTTATGATCAAACTATTGTCGGATTGGAATCCGATCTTTTTTTTATACTTCATTTGAATCTAAAATGTAAGTTATTATGAATAAATACTTGAAACTCTACATGATATGGTCTTTATCAATATTTCTTTCTTTATATCTTCGTCCAGAATAGAACATTGTGTCTTACTTGATCTAAATAGTTTTGGTTATCGGATTTCCATGCTCTATATATGACTAAATTATAATCTTTAGAGATTGGAATATCATTGGAATTCTCCATTTTCTTTGTAAGTTTGTCATTTATTCAGAATATTCTATATTAAGAGGAAGGGTTTACATTTCTTTTGAATTTTTTCTATTATTTCTAAAATTTATACATTTGATTTGGATCTTAATACACACTTTATGTGGGTTGATTGAATGACTACATTTGTGCTTCTATTGAGCCTCTGTTGTTTGTTCTCTTCCCAACAATGAAGGGAAGTGGTATTTTGTGTCTATCATATCACTCATAGAGGAAGACTTGTGTTTTTGAAATGTTGTAAAAGCATTGGTGCATCGCTATTTTTCATGTTGTACTATTTACATTTCATTTTTGTTTTCCCTAAACTCATAGAAGAGTTGACTTTCTATAAAAATCTTGGAGGTATTCAGTGAGGCGCATGTTGTCCCCCACTCGTTGAATTTCCCATAAGACTTCCAGAGAGGGGTAACCTTTTATGATCAACAGGACCCATTACCTTACCTACCTTGGTGTATGTGATTATAGGTAATTTTTCATATAATATACTTCTAGGTCAACTATGGATACATACTATGGGTGCAATCCCATCTACCTCGCATCAATCTATTATATTTATTGATAAAAATAAAGTACTCACAATATGAACTATTTTCAAATGGTTCATCTTGGTCATTTGTCAAATTATTCTCTCAGTCTTTAAAATTCAATTCCTTCATTATTTTTAAATCATGTTACACCATCATTAACTCCTATTCTTGATGATTGTGCTCACTTTCTTCACCTATATCTAATGCATGTCTTAGAGATGATTGGAGTTTACTAGACTTTACACAATCCTTTGATGGAGAATAGAAAGATAAGTTGTCCCACTTTGAAATTCCATAAATACCATTAACATCTCCTAAAATGATTTAATTCCATCTACTTTTGGATATGTGAAATATGGTGCATGTGATTATACTTCACATATTGAATATGGTACTAACAATGGTCCTCATTTTGAAGAGATGCCACATTATGGATAAGGATTCGATATTATTTTTGAAATAGGTTATAATGGTGATGGTTGAATTTGTAAGAAGTAGTATATCAAGATCCCTTTAGAGCCAAATACACAAAAATATAATACAACTCTTGGATACTTCCCTTCTTGATCTAAACTAAACCCTTTGTTAAATGTAAATATGATTTCTATAAATTCTCCTTTACTTTCTTTTATTCATCTTAAACTCATTATGGATAGTGTAGAATTATATCTATACAAATTTTCTATGGGTGTATTTTAATTTATGTTCCTATCATCATTATTGTACAATATTTTATTTTTTAAGTTCCATCAAGCATATTTTGATGATTCTACCATGAATTCATAGAAATCAACTTTCCTTTCTTATTATATTGATAAATGGTTAAAAATATTTGATCCTTTGGATCATAGTACACTTATAAGATGAGATACTATAGATGTCCCTATGGATCATTCTCTTCCAAATAAAATAATTTAAGTTGAAAATGTCGTTCTCCTTAGGAACATGAATCACATTGATATTTAGTACACTTTTTTTATGTCTTCACCTAGTCATATAAAGATATGTACCTTGTAGAAAATATTTTATTTTTGTCCATAACATAGTGCTATATCCCAATGCTCGGTTTATTAAATAGAAAATCCAAAACATGCTTCATAAATTTGTATTGATGTATTCATGTATGCATGGATTTGTTTGATTTAATTAAATATTCTCTTAAAGATGATTTTTTAATTTTGAATATTGATATGATATTTATAGAATCGATAGCATGTCATGCATTTCTCTCTTATATCAATGGATTCTTAAGGTATAATCCTATCATTACTAGAAAAATAAACTTAAGCTATCTTAAACTACTCGTTGAGGTACATTCTTTTACCTAGTAATTCTATTTGGATAAAAGAATGCATGTGCAACTAACCAACAACCCATGTCTCATTTTTCATGAATTTATTTATCAAATTATTGAATATTATGTTGATGATATCTTGGCTATGTTTTTGATAAAAAAAAATCAAAAAAAGGGCCCTTGAACCTTAACAAAGAACAATGAACAAGACAACCAATCAGAAAAACTACCACCACAAAATAATAGTGTCAAAAATATGGACCAACACTCCACAAAAAGAATAACCCTAACTAGAATGAAACAACAGCAGCCAAAAGTCGACCAAAGCTAAAGACTAAAAAGTAGAGCATAAAATAACATAAACGAGAGAGCACATAGGCCTAGAAAGTACCATGGCACAGTGACTAGAAACTAGAGACACAAAAGATACACATTACTTTATGGGATTGCAGATTAAGTCCAATTCCTTAATCAACTGGTCGATCTCCTCACTGCATTGTTCCATCACAATAGTAGTTATGTCTTCCAATTGCATTTCCTCGGTCTGAGAGGAGTTCATCATTCTATGACCTTTCTTGACTTTGTTCAAACCATTCACAGTGCCAAAATAGCCCTTTGCATGATACCCAGAGTAATAGATAACTCATTAAACGCCCTATCCAGTCGGTTTGCCTTATCTTGTAGCTCCTAGAATTGAGAGATAAAATTCCAAGGGCCTATCTTTAGCTTACATATCCTGTTCCATTTTCGTCATGGCTTGCTCATCCACATCTTTCATAACATTCATGACCATGTCCTCAATTTATTTTGTAATTTCCTTATCCCCTTCATATTCATTTTCCTCTGAATCCTGGACCACCTCTTGGTCAGCACCCTCCATCTCTTCATCTTCATCACTACTAACAAAATCCTCCAAGAGGTCTTCACCCAGTAGCAAAGATAGTTCCTTTTTTCTAATATTTATGGGGATCAGAGCCATGCCTTCAATTTATTCTCCAAATTCTTCTCTAGGTTCTTCATAATTTAGTTTTTTGCCTTTGGCCAACTAGTCCACCAACCTAGCTAACCTTCTTCCACCCTTCCCGCTACTAGAGTCATCTTTTTTAATAATGTCCATATTTTTTTAGAATGACTTTGACTCTACAAAATTGGACTAAATCCCTTAAGTGTAACTTTGGTGTTAACAATGACAAACTTTTTGGATTTATAGTCTTTGAACATGGAATTGAAGTTGATACAATTAAGAGAGATTCCATTAAAAATATGCCTCCACCTAAAAAAAATTCACAACATCACAATAATCAGGGGAAGATCCAATTCATCAGAAAAACTGTTTCTCAACTAGCTAACATACCCGAGCCCATTTAAACAACTTCTTAGGAAGCATGTATGGTTTCAATGACATGACAATTGTAAAAAGAAGTTGACTCCATCAAAAATTATTTGGTTGATCCTCTTATTCTAATTCCTATACTGCAAGGATGACCATTCGTTCTCTATTAATCCTTTTCATATCAATCCTCAATAGCCTTATTGGCTCACCATGATGATGATAAGGAAAAGGCCATATATTATATTAGTAGGATCAAGTTTCAAAGTCAAACCAATTACAATTTAGACATATGCAGACCATATAACACATAAATTTTTTTGTATGTATCGAAATTCAATTTATTTATTTTGGTTGGATCAAGGACTTCAATATCTGGTGCACTCATTTTTTATTTTTTTTAAATGATATTTTTCCACATATGCACAACAAAGAGCTTGATTTTCGGTGAAAAACCTACATTCACAAGAAATAAAAAATAAATACAATAATTAAATTAAATTTATTTAAAAGTATAATTTTTGGAAATCTTATAATAAGGACTACATACTTACAAAAAATAAATTTTAAATGAATTCATTTGATCCCCCAAAAGGTAAATCAAAAGTAGTTTTTTATTAGCATTTTGATAGGTGTAAAGGAGACCTTGTAATAGGTATGGTTTAAAACTAGTGGGGTTCTATCCAAGGGGGTTTGATCTAAGGTGGTTTGATCAAACCCTCTTCAATTGGGATCCTTCAAATGGAAAGCTAGAGCCCCATGCTTTTGACTGGAGTTGTGAACCAATGAGGCCACAAACAAGGACATCAATAGTAGAGCCCCATGTTTTTAATTTATGACAAATATTTTTTTATGATTTAATGTATTATCATTGCAATAACAATATCGTGGATGCCTCTCTAGGCATATGGAAAGCCTTGGGAGTCAACAATTATGATGATGTTGGTGATATGAGTATCACCTGGTCTGAAACTTAGCCCCTCGTTTTCTTCTTTTTCTTCATCAAATACACTCTGTCAACCATTCCTCGTGCAGTCTTATTTCTTACTCCATCATAACATACTCATATGACATATCAATGGTATATAATGCACTTCATTGTAATTGCAATTCAACTAGATTTTGGTTGCAATTTCCTAATGTTCACAAATGGCATGATTATGTTGGCTGGGGCATTATGACTTCTTAAAGCATTATGAGAGAATTTCCTTGATAAACAAGATATATAACTTATTCATAGTTCAAATAGTTTGATAAATTATTACACAAAAAAACAATACAATATATAAGTGAATATTTAGAAATAATCTTCCTACATTGCATGTGAATGTTTAGATCAAGTTTCAAATTCTTGAAACCTTCTTCATAGACTCACTAATTTATTTTCTTTCAAATATCTTTAATAATGATTACACAGTTCTCTTTCATCATCTATAAATAATTTAAATAATTATATTATAACTAAGAGTATGTGCATCAAAATAGGGAGCAAAAAAGTTCTCAAATAACTGATTTTGGTCATAATGCTCACATTATTAAAAGGTTGAAATATTGATTGTGTTATGGTTTAGAATCGAGCTATAGTACTATATCATTTTATGGCCTAAAAAACATGACCATATTTTGGGAAACATGAAATGTGATGGGGTTTCATACTTCCCAAAATGCAATTGAATTTTTTAGATAATATTTTATTATTATTAAAACATGATCATATTTTGAAAATATACGTGTGTCAAGTATTACACTCACAACAAATACTTTTCTTACATTTTTTATTTAAAAAAGAATTCCATCCTCTTTGTTTTGGAATAGATTTAGATAACAAGCCTAGAGGTTTGAGGTTCTAATTTGCCCCAATTTTATGTGTTTTGTATCTTCAATGTCATAAGATTCTTTTTTATTTTTCAAGCAAGTTAGCATATTAATTGTATGTTACATATACTTAATAATGACTAACAAAATAGGGAGATTAATAAATAAAATAAACATAATGGTTACTTACAATTAAAAAGTCAACACTTAGACTATATTCTTTTCTAAATATATAGGTTGGGTCTAGCTTGTGGCAAGGTTTTGTTGATGTTGTTGTCCCCTTTATTTTGTATTGGGTAACTTGATATCCTTCCTTACTTAATCAATCGAAAACTAAAAGAAGAAGAAGAAATAAGTCACTGCCTCAATAATTTTACTTGTGATGTAAGATGAAATAACCTATTACTAAACTAATCTCTATTTAACCTATCAGTGCACAAACAAAACTCTAGATGGTACAATCTCTAAGGATATTTAAATCAGAAAGTTCCAAGAAAAATTCCACTATGTGCACATACACAAAAAGGATCTTTAAAACCAATAATAAATAAATATTTTAAAGATTCACTATTACATTTCCTTAAATAATATTATTGTATCTAATGTGTATTAGAAATACTTCTAAGACAAAAAGGATTTTGACTTCAAATTCTAATTCTAATATACATGAATAGAAATTGAGAGATATTTAATTATAGTAGGTAGAAAAATAGAAGTATCTCCCCTACCAAGCTCCGCTCATTTATAAATATATATCATTATATAAAACTATCTTTGGTTCCTCCTTTCTTTTACTCCATGTTCATATATTTATTTATCTTTGAATATATATCTATTTTTATGTTAAACCTTACCTACATACCTATTGACATAGGTTCCTATCCTTAGATATAAATTTATTGCTTTATTTTATATGACCATCTACTTATACATATTGTACAAACTTACAAGATAAATTTTCACATATCCACCTACATCTATATGCATACATATCCATATATATAAAATAAAAAATTCTATATTTTACATTTCATTGAACTTATTTTAAGCAATGCACCTAGCTATATCCATGCATATAATATTTTTAAATTAATTAATTTTTAAGTGTCTTGTACCTATGTCAACATATTCCCATGTCTATAATTTATAAAAAAAAAATATAATTTCCTATGCCTTTATCTCAATCAAATACACAATTTAATCTCCATAAGCCTTCCCATCCATAAATTAAATTCTTCTTTATACCAAAATTTGTGCCTACCTTGAAAATATAAGGCAAAAATTAATTCATTATATAGAACATCCTTTCATTTAGATTTTACATAAATATTTCTTTCATCCATGTGTCATTCAAAGTGATTGGTGTGATGGTTCTATATAGTAAAATCAAATATTATTCATCAAGGATAACTTTAAGAAACCCCCCCCTCGGCGAAGTGTAAAATCCTAGCGAATCCTTCCTTTTTTTTGAAAAAAATATTAATTTTCCTGGCGAATCTATACACATTATTAAAAACAATTATAAAATCCTCACGAATCTTAATGAATTGGTAAAAATATTAATAACAATAGAGAATCCTAGCGAATAATATCTAAAAATATTAATTACAATGGCTAATCTCTCCTTTAAAAATTTTGCATAGTTGATTGGTGCAGTTCCCCAATATTTTTTTGTTTTTTGTAATATTGATGTAGGGGTCCGGGGGCGGCAACCACTGGCGGGGTCATGGGGCAGCACCCCTTCCAGGGGTCAAGGGGGTAGATCTCCCTTGTGGGGGTTGAGGGGCAAAGCCCCTCACCACCAAGCATAAGTTCAAGTTATTGAAAATGCATTGGAGCACACATAGATTAAGCATTTTTTAAAAATATCACTTTAAAAGTAAGACTGAATGAAAACTAGAAAAGTTACCATCAATTAGCTTTTTAATCAGATGGTTGTGAGTTGATTATGCGGCCTAATACACATGTGCCTTTTAAAATGCTTGTTGAGGCCCAAAATTTATTTTGGGCCACACGATTGGATTTAATCATGTGGCCCAAAACAAATTTTGGGCCTCAACAAGCCTTTTAAAAGGCACATGTGTATTAGGCTGTGAAATCAACTCACAACCATCCGATTAAAAAGCTAATCAATGGCAATAGATAAAATCCATATTCAAGGCTAAATTATCCCTAAAATTAAATAGTATTTTATTATTAGTGGTGATATTACCCCAAAATTGATCGCAGGAATATAATATTAATGGCGAATATAATTAATATTTTTAATTATGGTATAAATTATTGGGGAATAATTTCCAATGACACATCGTTTACATGGTGAATTAATCGAGATGAAATTATTTTTTTGTAAAAACCTGGCGATTCAGTCTCCTTTTTAGCTTGCACTATTCACCATTTTTGGAGGTCCCGATTTCTATTATTCGCCAATTGGTGAAGATTTGCCACTAAATTTTTCCTGTTATTCATGTATTTCTATGTATGGAGCATACAAAATTCCTTGATCTTGAAATAATTAATTTTATTGCTTAATTATGATGTCATTTTATTCCTCATCATCCGAAAAACTCCAAAAAAATAATTATTTATTAAGATAGCATCCATTTAAAAATAAATCCACATAAAGAGGAAACAATACTGTTTGATAAACAAATAGAAACACCCAATAATCATATTTATTTTAATAAAATAAGATTGTATAGATAATTTTATAACTTTTAACCATTATAAATGTATTAAAAAGATACATGCGACTAATAAGTTATTACATCCATTCTTTCAAATCACCCAAATCTAAAGGAAAGATTGAGAATTGAAAAAATCATTCCAAATAAATAAAATAAAGACAAAATCTAAAGCAAAAGTACTAAGGAACATTAAAAATAGTAGAAGAAAGTATCATTTTAAAAATAATAATGAGAATCTATAATATTTTTTTTCTTCATAAAAACAAAATACAAAATAAAATCATCATCTCCTATAAATAAATTAAAATTATGGATATAAAAATATAATATATTAATATAGATTTTAATTTAAATAGGTGACATCATCTCTTCTTCTTTATCCTTGACCTATTCCCTTAATAGATCCTCCTTGATATTAGTGTAGCATTTTTTGTCTCCACCATGAGAATAATAATCTTGATAAATAGTGCAACGCCATTTATCTTTGGTGAATATCATTAATCTTTATCTATTTGATAGTTGTAGTTTTTGGATTAAGTTTTATAACTGTCACATTTGTAGTGAACAAATTAGTTTTAGGGAAAACTAATCAACCTAAAAGTAGTTGTCACTTATATGGGAAAAAATAATTTTGTTTGAAACCATTTTTCTTAAAACTATTAAATTAATTTAATTATTGAAGATCAGAAATTTTGATGATCATTATTCAAAGATTGCAACTGCATTTATAAAAAGGAAGGATGAGGTGATTAAATAGAGGAAGCGGTTGAATAACGAAATACTCATTTGCATACTTTCATTGTATCACAAGTTATATAATATAATATACTAACATTTCCACCTTATTACATTGTTCCTATAAATCTATCCCTAAAACCTTAGAATATACCTTACCAGCGGAGCCCCCTTAATGCTTACATAAAACAAATTTCTGATTAGAAAATAAATCTATATTATTGAGAAGATCTTCCTTTGAAGAAACAAATCTTGAATCAAATGGAGCTCCATCAATCTTCCTTTTAATCCTCATTAAGGTTTAGCTTCAATCTAAATTCTTGAGTTTTTGGACTACCATTTTCTTGAACTCCCAAATCTATAATTCTCAAATTATTCAACAATAATCCATATTGAGCTCTACAAGGGTAGGCCTCCATCAAGTTATCTCTTTACCCCTGTAAAAGTATAATTCTCAATCTAAGTATCAAAAAATCTCTAAAAAACAATCCATATTGAGTTCAAAACCATATCTCTTACTTGTATCCAAAGAAAACTTCAAAATATATATTCTTGAAATCCATCAACATCAACAAAGAAAATAAGAAATTAATAGAAAATGTTACTCATGCAAAGCATCATCTCAAAGTGAGAAGATGAATTTAGATGATGGAAATTTCTCCATGCTCTGGTGCCACCAACCTCCAATTTGATGGCTTAAAGTAATAATCCATTCTTAGTAATATCAATAAAATTATCATTTATTGGATCCTCATCCTCATCATTTAACATATCCTCATCTTCATCCTTAATAAAAACTAAGTTACCTTAATTTGATTGATCTTTGAGCTTTCTTTTACCAAGGTCATTGGCTCAATTCTACAAGACCATACTATGTGACCCTTTTTCTTATAGTAGAAACATGTAATTTCCCCTTTGTTTCTACCTAAACTTTTATTATTCCTTCGTAATCATAGTGCTTTCTCTTCTTGAAAATCATCTTTTATATCTTCTATATTTGTCCTCTTTTCTTTTGCTAAAAGAACTAAAATCACATCTTCTAAGTTTTGAGAAGTTATTTAAGTATAAAAATAACCTTATTATATTATTAAGGAGAAATATTTAACAATATAGCTCTAGCATCATTATCATCTACTAGAGGCCGGACATCTACTAATTGCCTAATGAAAGACCTCACTTATGTGATTTGACATTGTGATTCCATCTTCCATTTTGAACCTGAATTATTTAAGTCTTAGGGAAAACTTTGCACTTATTTTTTTTTCTCTAAAATAATTATTCAAATCATCCCAAACTTCCATTGATAATTTTTCCAAATCTATGTGATGTAATTTTGAGCCAGAAAGACGAATACCGATAATAGCCTTGGCTTTATCTTATCTACTATTCTAGCTCAATAACTTATTTGCATCTATAACTGGGATTTACTTTCCGCTTATTAGTCCCCACAAATTTTTATTCATTAGTTGCATTTGAATTTGAATTTTTCAAGTATGAAAATTAAATCCATAATACTTTTCTAACAAAAATTATATTTTATAAATTGTAAACTAAAACCACCTTATCACTAAAAACAAAAATATTATCTCTCAAAAGACAATATTTAAAGTATATTAAACTATTCAGTTCACAATTGATGTTTGTAACCTTCTGTAGTGTAGAAAAATGTACTCCTTTACATTTTCACACTTTGTTTGGGCACTCTTAATTAAATTGGATTTAATTATGCCTTAATAAGCTCTATTTTACATCTACAAACCTAATAAATTACATTTTTTGAAGGGGAAACCTAACAATAATCAATGCCAATGCATATCACTTTACCTTGAGCAATGTGTGTTCCAAGAATAGGGACCTAGAACCCATTCACCCTAGAACTTTGAACCTAAATTTAAATTATGTTTTTGGCGGTATTTTAACATCTCTAAATTCAAGTTTTCATTTCATCTTGTATTGTATAATTTTTAGGAAATTAAAGATACATACCTATAAATATAAGATTATTTCATCAATTCAAATCCTAGAAGAATCTAGATATTTTCAAGTGCAAGTTTACAAGTTCTAATATTATGATCAAGGGTATTCAAGAGCAGATTTATGAAGCATTTGATGCAGAAATCAAGATCTCAAGAATCAGATCAAAGTCTTAAGCATCATGCATATTGAAATTTTTCCCAGATCTACAAAGATAGAAAAACACACAAAATACATTAGCATAACTTGATTAATTTAGATAGAAAATATGTACATGATAGATAGGAGATATTTGAGAATCTAATCTCCATGATTTGAGGATAGGACTCCTCAATCAATTTTTTCACTTTCCATGATTTGAGGATAGGACTCCTCAATCAAGAAATCAAGCTCCATGAAAGTTTTCGAAGTGTATGATTAACTTATACACTAACACCCCCCCTTAAGCATAACTGAGGTAGGCACATAAAACAATGGAAATTTGAGTCTCGGCAACTAGGCCTGATAAGGTACTCATTTAAAAAGCAAACTCTCAAATAAAGTGGAGAAAGATAGAAAACCCAAGGGGAAAAAACTATCCTCCAAAAAGAGAGTAATAATAGACATTTTATAAAACAAGAGAAGTAATACTGTAGATCTTGCAATCACTCAGAGAGCATGTCATTTTGACTTCTCTTTTTCCTTTTTAGTGTCTGTAGATGATGAAGATCTAGAATTTACAATCTTACTTTCCTCAATGATTTGAGTAAGATTGTTTATTTGTCTCCTCATACAGTCAAGTTCAGTATGCCCCAATTTCTTACAAAAGGAACACTTGAAATATTTCTTAGTGTTTCCTCCTTCTCTGATTTTCCCCTTTGTATTTCCTTATCTTTTTTGTCTTTATTTTTGTTTTTCAATCCTTTGAGTCAGCCTAGAGTACGATGTCATCCTAATGATTTCTAGGAATTGGACTAATAACTTATATAGGGAGGTATGGTCATTCGAAAGAAAAGGAACACCATAGGGCTGCACCATCACGCCGTACAACAAAGGCACCAATGTGTTGCATTGAGAGTTCATAGCAAGACACCCCCATCATGCTCCTCAAACTCTTCCTTCCAGGAACTAAGCATAATAGTTTCGGCACCATGCCACACCATAGTGCAGGTGTTGTCCCACTGAAAAAAGTATTATGAGTCCACATTCAAACACCATAACAAGGGTGTTCCAACACTCATCCTTCCAAGAGTGAAATAGAATTAGCTCCCACCATGAGTCCCCAGTGACTCAAGAGTTCATCATAGTCATTAGGAGCAAGGAACTCTCATTCTGCCTCAACAATGAAGTGAGGGGTTTTGTGGTGAACCCAATGTTCGAACCCTGTGAATGCAGTAACAAGGACAATATGAGATAGTTCCAAGGCATGTCGCCAAGGGAGCTAGATGTTGGAACTCGTCCCACAGTGACAAGGTAAAGAGAGGAACGTAAGGTTGGGCGACTTATGGATCCGAGTCAGTAGAGTAAGGTTGGGATGGAACAATGCATTCTAGCAGTGTCGAGAAAATCCTGGAACTAGTAGGGGATTTTCAACAAGCGATCTCATATAAACCTATGGATAGAGCCAAGTCTGCTTCTTAGCATTGGCGTGCAAGTCAAGGATCCACACCAGGTGCGCTCCCCATAAGAGAGCTAGACCATGTCGTACAGGGCACACATGGGCATCATAGTAGTAAGCAGTGTCAGCACTCTCTTGAGGTTAACTCAATTGTCCTTAGCAGGATGACAGGGGTTACTTAAGGGTCGGACTCATCATTTTGGTGTACAACCAGAGCAAGGATGCATGCTAGTGAAGTTGTTATTCAATCCAGTAATGGGGCAGTAAGGAAGGAGTCCTAGACACTCAAATTGGTATCATTGGTGCAAGGTCTCAACAAAGGTTACCCCAGCGTAACAACTCCTCCATAACTCCCTCAGTCGAGTTGGTGTCTATGGAGATCATGTTGCACCATCCTTGAAGCCATTGGACCAGGTGATCCATGATCCTGGGCTCAATGCAGAGTGGGAGTTACTCAGTCGGAGTCAACCTCCCCAAAGAGAAAAAGGAACTCGTTGTGAGTTTGGTGTCTGATCTGAAAGTGCTCTAAGAGCCTGTCCACATGAAGAGCGAACTCAAAGTTCAAGGTGAATGAGACTAGTAATCAATTGTCTTATGGGGGACACAAAGATGAACAACTTAGTGGAATCACCGAGCCTGCACTTGTGTGCAACAGCCATTCAAGATCGTGAACAAAGTCAGTCATGTTCCTAACATGCATGCCAAAGAGCTCCTAGCAGCTCACAGGTGCATAATTCTACGATGCACTTGTAAAGCCAAGTTCCTTAGTGAAAGAGGACTCGCTAGCCCAAAGGCGTAATCTGTGAACAAGAAAGGGCTTGTCTACAAGGTAGTCACAAGTAATGTTGAGCAATTTCGCATGAGATAGACCTCTCAGAGTAGAAAAGGTGCATTTGATCCGTGCACTAGTCTGGATGAGTTTATCTTGTTCTTTGCTTAAGTCAACAATAAAGTCATCTATATTTGGCATATACCAATTAGGACCCAAGGCCCTTTTTTTAGAGTATAATTTTGACACAAAATCTAAATAAGAAGATCCCAATTTGGAAAGAGTTGATAAGATGAGTTAATTATCTTTCTTCTCAATTCCACATTCCTTAATTTGTTGGCAAAGTGATTTAAATTTGGTGAAATATTCTTGTAATGGGGTGCTGCCACAATAATGGGTTACACTTTTTGGGACATCCTGATTTTTGTTGAAATCACATATTTTTAGAAAATTTAATGATTTAAGCCTTAAAAAGGTTCCATTTAAAGGATTTTCATTAAAGAGGGTTTGATCAAACACACTTATATCAAACCCCCTTAGATAGAAACCCGCTAGTTTTAAACCATACCTGTAATGGAGTCTCCTCTACACCTATGAAAATGCTGATAAAAACCACTTTTGATTTACCTTTTATGGGATCAAATTAATTCAGTTAAAATTTATCTTTTGTAAACATATAATCCTTATTATAAGCTTCCCAAAAAGTATAATTTTAAATATATTTAATTTTGTTATTATATTTATTTTTTATTTCTTGTGAATGTAGGTTTTTTAATGAACATCGAGGTCTTTGTTTCACACATACGGAAAAATAGGAAAAGAGAGAAACAAAAAAATCTAAAAAATACATGTACACTAACTATTGATGTCCTTATTCCAACAAAAAAAGAATAAGTTAATTCCAATGCATACAAAAAAATTTATGCAACTAAAAGTATAATATATCCAAATTATAATTACTCTGACTTAGAAAATTAATTAAAAAATGGGTATGTGCAGGATCATCATGGAAAAAACACGCCCTTAAGTGGCAATAAATTCAAAAAAATCAGAGTTAGGCAACTTGACGTAAAAATTTGAATAAGTTATCTATATTATTTCAAAAATATGTAAGAATATAATCTTGATAAAATTGAATATAATTTCTAAACTAGTAGGTTTATTTAAAAAATAAAAAAATCTATTTGGTGAAATTTTGAAATTTCAATGCAATGGTACTTAAATTTCAAGAAAAAAATAAGAATTAGGTGTATGTCTAACCACCCTAACCACAATAAAATGATAATATTTTAGATATAAGTAGAGGACTCATGTCACGATGTGATGCATATTTTTTTATAATTTTTTTCCAAGTGAATAATTAATTATGATTTTTTTATTATAACTTTTAAAAAATATAAAAAATCATATGTCTGACCACCTTAACTTGGTCAAAACTTCATGAAATTCAATTCTTTTTTTTTTTAATCCTATAGTATGTGAAGCATAGAATGTGGCACATGTTTCAAATTCAAAAAATGTGATATAGTTTGAAAGCTATAGATTCTTTTCAATCAGCCTATCAATCAAGACTTTATTCATAATTCAAATAGAAAATGAATAATATTTATTTATTAAATTCAATGTAAGGCATAATTTATATTGGTGGAAATCTGAGAATCTCCTTTAAAAACCCTTTTCGTTTCATCAATTTTGGGTAAAAAAAAGTCGTCAGCCACATGGGTCATCATATCAGTTACATATCACCACTTTTTGGCCCATCATGATCCTGCACATACCCAAATATATATGCAACAAAAAAATATTAAAAAATATTCATCCACTAGATATTGGTGTTAAAAAAGTGTATTTAAAAAAATAGAATTTTATCCTTTCTATAAAAAAATTTATGCAGCTGAAAAAAAACATCACTTTTTGAAAATGATGTTTAGTAGAAAAAATAAGTTAATAAAAATTACATAAAAGGATTCAAAATTAATTTTTGAATTTATTTTTTAAATATAATTAGAATCTACAAACAAAATATCACAAATCACTAGTTTCCTTCATCTTCAAATTCTTAATGGTTTAACTTCTATAGGTGTAAAAAAGTGAAGATCTGGTGAAAAATGTTGATTTGAATGTCAAGTTTGGCTAAAAAGTGTAACCCATTATTGTGAGATCACCCAATGTTGGGTAATCACTTGGACTTAAGATGATTAATTCATTTTCTAGCTCATGGCCTTTAATTTCATCAACTTTCCCAAATAACTTTTCAAGAGTTGACCATACTTCATGTGGGGTTTTTAATGCCTCCACATGAAATAGAAGTTTTGTTGAAAGACATAAATGCAAGAATCCAAAGGCTTGGTCACACTTATTGAACCACTTTTCCTTGTCCTTGGGAACATTTGGTTCATTTTCAATACCCATTGTAACTCTATACAAACCTTTGTTTTTGAGTGTAAGTTGTACATGTTGCTTCCAATCATGGTAATTAAAAGGCGTAAGAGGTTTAATTACATGATTGGACTCCATGTTTTTTCAGGTTTACAACTTTTGGATTTTGAGAAAAGAAATTTTGGAGTATTCTTATCACAACTCTCTCTAATATACCCCCCTTTTTTTAATATTCTTTATTTTCCCCCTGTTTGGCATTTTATTTTAGTGCATGCATTTCATACAATAATGAAGGTAAAAAAAAAGGAACTTATATTTAGTGCAATATCACCAACATTTGAAATTTTTTGAAAAAATAAGTACTGAGGAATAGGACTTTTGAATTTTCACTTTTTGCAATTTAACACTAATAAATTTTTCATTTACAATAGCAAGGAAAATAAAATATTTTTAAAAGAAACAAGAGAGAGAACTATAGAATAAAATTAAGCCCTCATATGCTCTAAAAAATAGGTGCAAATAACCCCATATGACCATTGCGTCCTTGTTTCTAGTTGAAATTGTGCCTCTACATGCAATACAAATTCTAGGAAGGGCATATTTGAGAACAACCCTAAATCATTGGTGGAGAAATGTAGATCTCCAAGTGCAAACAAGGATTTTTCAGAGCAAATCGTGGGTTGGAAGAGAAATAACGACCAGTGACTCCATAGTCATTTACAAAATAAAATAAAACTCTATAAGTAGCTAAATTGTACCCAATGGTTGGGAACCGCTTGCCAAGCACAAGCGACTGGTATGATCTTCATGTAAGAAAGGTTATAGCGTATGCACCTCCTTCCACCTCCATAGATTTCTTCAACCTCTGCAGGATTCTTTGATGCTGAGAAGGGGTCTTCATACACCAATTCACATGCTTGAGCCAAAGATCTCTTAAGCACCTCCACTTGATTCATCGGCTGAATCTACAGGTTTATGGCCTAAACTAGCCCTCAAAAAATAGTGAAAACGTCTCTTTAAAATAGAGAAAATCGGCCCAAAAAGGAGAGAATTAGAATGCAAAAAATAGAGGAATTGACATCAACAATAGAGAAAGACAAAAAAGTACGCTAAATTTCCACAAGATGATGGACGAGATAGCTTTATTTCCTTGTTGTAAATCACACGTACTTTAGTCAAAATTGTACCTCTCAACAGGTGAATATGAGGAGTCAACAAAAAAAATGGCCTTGCACTTAGAAACCATGCCTATCACTATTCAATCGGGCATGTAGTGGACAAATTGGCTCTTCAGAAACAAGGAAATAAATTTGGCAGGGTTAAAATTTTGCCTTCTTTTTTCAAAAAAAAATGCCTTTCTATTTTGAATAGGGTTGCCCCTCTTCAACAGAAAAAATAGGAATGAGCATGCATGCATTCGTCAATGGCCTGAAAACATCTTTGATCTGGCTTTGATACCATGAAATTCTTTCCAGATCTACAAAGATAGAAGACAAGCACACATAATGCATTAGCATAACTTGATTAATTTAGATAGAAAAGATGTACATGATATAAGAGAGATTTGAGAATCTATTCTCCATGATTTGAGGATAGAACTCCTCAATCAAATTTTCCACTCTCCACGATTTGAGGATAGGACTCCTCAATCAAGAAATCAAGCTCCATGACAGCTACCTAAGTGTATGATTAACTTATACACTAACACATATTTTTGGAGCTAACATTGTTATGTAGGTTTCAAAGATTCAAGCAAGCACTCAAAGTCATATTTTAAGCATCAAGATCCACATCCACTAAATTCATTTCATGCAAGATAAAGACCAACAATTTAGATTTTGAAATAATTTTTCAAGGGTTGGTGAGTTGCAACAAATCATTATTCATTCATCATTAATTTCCACATTTCATTATCTCAATTCAAGGTTTAATTATCGAAATATAAGGTTTGACTAAGGCGAACCCCCATTCACCAAAAATAAACAAATTTTCCCTCTTGTGTTTGTGTTGCATATTAATTAGGTTGGAGAAGGATTGGAGATCTCTTAAAAAAGAAAGATTGGAAAAGTTGTCAAAGTTGCAAAATTTGTCAAAGTTGTCACCAAATCATAGAAACTCACCAATAGATTTGATTTTTGAATTTTTGATACTGAAACCTAGGTCAAACAAAAGCTACAGATTAATATTAGAGGCTCCCATTTTTTTAAAAAAAACCTTGAGCAGAGACGCATTCACCCATGGGTGAATGAGTCCTAGCTTTCCCTTTGAAACTTCCTTTTGGTGATTGATACATCATGATCTACTCTTCTCAGATGTGGAAGAAGTTTGTTGTTTCTATTAATATTGAGATTTAAATTATTATTTCTATTTTAAATGAGCATAATTGAGTAGATTTTCTATTTTAAGTTTTTCTCCCAAATTTTTTGTTCATATTGAAACCCATGTCCTCAATCATAAGGAAATCAATAGATTCCTTGATTGAGTTGACTTACCTAAGGGTTGTAAGTCAATTCTTTGTGTGCATCTCATTTCCTAATGAAATAAAGGAAAATAGGTCAATATATATCATTTTGGTGAACCCCCTCTCATAACATAACCTATTTTTCATTGTTTCACCTCCTAACACATACCTCAATAATTCTTGAACAAATTATAGTGCATAAATTTTTTAAATCACCAACAATGTTGAAATAACCATTAACTAACAACAACCTTCAAGATCACTGGAATTGTGTGTTGCTATGTACTAACCTTAGCTTTCCTATTTAGAAAAGAATTTATATCCCTACCTAGCTTCAATTTTTTCACTATAGCCTTTGATGGATGGATGCCAACATTCAATTAAACAAGATCTGATGGCATAGAGTTCAATGTTCTAGGCCAGTTTTGCTAAAGTGAAACTTGAAAAATCACCTCTTCTCACATCAACATTCTTCAACCGATTCCCTCAAAAATAGGCATATGCTTTTTTTATTATGGATTATTACTAGATCCAATTTCTTTCATTATTCTCACACTAAGCATTTGAATAGCAAGAATCATCTCAAAAATGTATTCTTGAATGTTCGAGTAAAGATTCCCAGATTTACTATTTGTGCTCTCATTCACTAAAAATGTATTCAATGTGTAACTTATGTAGCATATCATGATATACTACAATTTATGCCTTTAGAGAAGTTTATTACATTGTATCCTTCATGTTGGTTCCCAAATCAGCAAAATGCTAGGATCTAAAAGATAGCCAAACTTTATACTCAACCCCAACACTAGACTTGGCCAACTTAATAGAAAATAAGCAATTTCCCCTTCACTTCAGGCTTTGCAGGACCTAGGCGGGTAGACCTTGGTAATACTCATGGATTCCTAGACTTTTCAGGAGATTATTACATTTAAGCAGATTTCTCTCAATATATTTAATCAAAATGGAAATGATTCAAACCTAGAATTAGCTTAATTTTGATCCATATCACCTACTCATCCCTAAGAGAAAAAGTAATGTAAAAACTACACCTAATAGCAAGAGAATATAGAAGAATTTTTATAATTTGATTTGTTTCTAGAAAAAAAAACATCAAGCCTCCAATAGACAAGTGCATGATCCTGAGTCATAGAGTCAAACATGAGACTATAGTAGAAATAATATGAACAAATGGAGCTAAATCAGTGCATTTCAAGATGTTAATGCCTTACATTAACAAATCCACATATATTTTCATCAAACTCTTCTTATAAATCCAATCTATGCACCCAAAACCACAAGCATTTACTCAAAATATTTTAATTCTTCCCTTGGAAGAAACCAATGAATAAACATTACTATCACATAAAACACTGTGAAGACAAATTTTAAATACCCTTGATATTTTGAAAATTGTATGGACTTGAATACAAAACTTGAGATTATAACTATTTGAACAAAGAGATTTAACTCGTTCCTTGAAAGAGACCAGTGAGAAAACAATACATTTATAGAAGACCTGTAAAGTTGAATCAAAACCTCTTCAAAGTATTTAATTCATATAACTAGAAGTGTAAAAAAGTGGAGACAACTTCATGACAATAACATTGCAATTCCAGACACTAATTCTCTTATTCATAAAACCAAACCAATGTAATAATATTTCTAATCTGCAACTTAAACCTTGACACTACCCTATTTACATGCTTGGAAAATAAAAATTCCAAAACCCTATACAAAAGAGAAAGAAGCAAAATAAAAGGAAGAGGAAAGAGCTCTACATTTAATTTAATTTTTCGAAATGTCTTCTTCAAATCTTATTTGCATCTGCCATTTGTCCTTCTTCTCAACTCTCTCTCTGCAACTAAAAAATATTCCTTCTGATATGCACTTTTCCCCATTTGCTCTAATTGAAAATATTCCCCTGTCATTCTCGTGCAAGCACTCTTTAATTGATGAAAATAATTTTCCTTGCACCTTTTGTCTTTACCTCTTAATCTCATGCATCTTTTTACCCTACCTATAAAAATAGTTTTACTACTACAATTTCACTTAAGAGTGAAAAATATTCACCTCTAGATAAAACTCATTTCACTCGCAATTAAAAATTGCAAAAGAACCATGTGCTAGTCATTAGAAATCATTGTTAGGCGATTTTGTCTTGAATGGAATTTTGAAAACTATTCAAACAATATTACAAACATTTCCAAGATGTGAGAAATGGTTGAAAATGAATTTCCAATCATGTAAGTCGTTTGTTTGTTGCAGTTGGACGTGTAAAACAATTTTTGAGCATTTTAGAGCATCATATCAGCTAATTTCTACAATTTGAATGCTCCAAAACCTCCCCTAACTGTTAAAATATGGGTAGAACACTTATTCAATCCATAAGCAAGTCTTGTAAAGGCTGAAAAAATCCAAAAAGTGGCTTCCCCGCCAGCCCGCGCCCTTCTCAAAACCCATCCCTTTGCACTCATAGGCTGGCGGGAAAAGGCTTTGTGATCAATTTCTTCAAAAAATATTTCATTATTAAACCTTTAAAATTATTTTTAAGTCCTCCCCCAAACATTTAAAACATACAAAATGCTTTAAATCTTGCAAATTTTGAAAGTTGCAAAGAGGAAAAATTAATTTTCTTGCTAGCAAAATGATGAATTTTTTTTGCTCACAAACAAGACCACTTGGAGCCTTGATTTTTTGCGAGCGGTCCTAATCAATTATTTAGGGAAAACCCATTCCCTTAAAACTCGCATTGCCAAAATATTTCTAGGGCCTCCTTTGTAAACTAGTATGTCAGATGCCTTTGCCGCAACTATAATGCATTAAAATAATGCATCATATGACCTCCATTTTTGATGAAAATGGAGGTGAAGATGTTTTGGACCAAAATTAGAAATGGGTTTCCCTTAGAAATGAAAAATTTGAAACTTTTTGGAACACCCATTTTGACCCGGTTGTAGCCAGAAGATAATTAAATGATCCATTAAAACTCATCCTGGGAGCTTGGAACTGAGCAAGCATGTTACCATATGTCAAATTAATATGTTCACCAAGGGGTTTGGCATGAAATTCAACTGGATTCAAATTGTGACTCTCCAAAGTAGGTCACTTAGGCATATTTTGCAAGTGTACTTTTGAGTGTTCAAAAGGGAAATTTTTCAATATGGGCCTTCAAAATCTAAATTTTTTGAAGGTTCCATCACTACACATGCCCATATGTGGGATGCTCCAACTCCAAAATTTTGTGTACATAGATCAAGGAGTATCATATTTCAACATACATGTATCAATTAGCTCTAATAACATATTAAGACCATAAAGTTTAATGATCATTATTTGAAGATTACAACTACATTTATAGAAATGGAGGAAGTGGTTGAACAGAGGAAGCAATTGAACAAATACATACTCATTTTCATATCTCCATTGTATCGCTAGTAATATAATGTAATATGCTAACAATTAAATATTTTGAAATTCAAACCAAGTTTAGTTTATATGAAATAATTCCGTAAAAGCATTTATGGCTGAAATACTTCCTACAAACACTTTCATCTTAAATAGTCTATTTGGTAACATATGTGGCAAACTAACCCCTCTTTTAGAGAATATTCAATAAAAATTAACTTAACTCTAGTTTTCTCCACCAAGATTACTTTCGTAAAAATCTAAAAATGCCCTTTTGTAGATATCTAGTTCTAGATTAATTTTTTAATATATTTTGATTATTTTGATTGTTATTTTTATTTTATTATAAATCAATTAATGTAATCAAACTTGAAGTTAATTAGATATTAAAATATGTTTTATTTTTTTATTTTTTTCCTAAATAAATTGTCTTATCTTAGAGTGTATCTTATTATGTTTCAAAATATTTAAATTTGCCTTGTAATGTATCTAACATTCATACAATTAATTCTATCCCTTCCCTACAATATCTTGATTAGATTCTAACATAAATATATCATCACTTACATCATTGATGTCTTTACCAAACATGGGGGGTTTAGTCCCGTTTGTAGTCATCCTTTTAGGGTTTGAAGGTGTATTTAATTTAATATTTTATTTAGGGATTATACTTATACCTTATTGAGATTACTTTATTGGTTATATCTATCTTTTCCTTAGGTCTTTTGTGTCAAGTTTTACTTTTTTGGTTTCATTAACCTTTCTTTTGTACCTTTATCTCTAGGTAATTAAATTTTAAAGTATTTAGTACCTAATACTTCCTCAATATATTACACACACTCTCTTCTTACTCTCACTCTTTCTATCCTAAGCAAGGATCCAAGACTTATTTATTTTTATAAACTCTTTTTTTTAATTTATCATGGGGGGTTACTCTTGGTCTAGGAGACTAACGTCTTTAAGGTTTCTTTTCATCTTTAAAGAAGCATATTTTGGTAATTTTTTATTTATTAATGATATTATTAATTGATATTGGACTAGATCTAATCATTCTTTTAATGGTTCAATTTTATTCATGGATAAATCCTTATGGATTTATCTTATATTATATTCTCACATATTCTTTAGGTTTTTTGTAATTCCAAACTTCTAAACATTTATATTAGTGAAAGTACAATCTATTTGAACATAATAGCCAGCTATCAATTAGTATTGAATCTAGTCTTTTCTCATATAGCATATCAACCACAATCTATAAATTTAACTCACAAATTATCCTTTTCCATCCCAAGGAGCAACCTCTTTTAATAGCATGAAGAATTGTAAGAGCCTCCATGAGATTATTAGAATGATGACCCTTATAAATAGAGAAGAAAAACACCACACCTCTACTACTATCTCTTCCAATACCACCAATATTTGCATACCCATGATTACCCCTAGAAGAGCCATCAATATTTATCTTCAAAATTCCTTGAGGAGGAGGGCACCACTAACCCTCCCAATGAATCTTCTTATTGGCCTGGTGAGGACCATTACTAGTAGAGAAACATTTATTATCTTCCCCCATAAATGAGCCGCTACTAGCTTCACATCTTGGAAAAGACTTTTATTTATTTCTAACCAAAAGGTGCCAAATAATAAAAGTACGGCCAATAACCCAAGCAATCTAAAGAAAAAATTTCTTAGAAAGAATTATCCCAAAAATTTCCCAAAAATCTAAGGAGAGGCATGAACACAAGCATGTTCCCAAAAACCCCACCAGAGATGCTACGTCTCCCTAGAGTAAGGACATTGAAAGAAGAGGTGTAAAGTGCACTTCTCACTATGAGTTCATAGAACACAAATGGAAGGATCCTAGAAGCCTATCTTTCAAATATTTTCGCATGTAATAAATCTATTTTGAAAAATTAACCAAAAGAAAAAGTTACACTTAGGCCAAGAAAATTTATTCCATACCTACTTCCACCAACGAATCCAAACCTTCACATAAAATTATCTATTTAGCTCTATATACCCAAAGGCAATATTTTTTTTTCCCTTCAAATCTAGAGACCAGGCCAAAATATCCTTCCCCTTAAGAGAACTGCACATCCTACTAGCTAAAATACTAGCAAGCTCTTGTCTTGCCTCCTATGTACCTTCTAGAGGCCACTCCCGAGGATCCTTCCAACGAAACACCTATTGGAAGAATGGAGAAGATCAATTTGTATGTTGTCATTGATGTCACCATGTTGTTTATGGTATCAAGTTGGTCTGGTACCTTGAACCAATGTGAAAACCTTTACATTCTCTGGTGTAATACCCCTCCATTTTGATTCTTGTTCAAGTTGTTTTATGCTATGTTTGGTTGCAATTACTTTGATACTGGATACATTTTGTTATGATGTTTTGATCGTTACTATTGAGTGACAAATATTATTGTGGGATGTAGTTATCTGATTATTGGTTCACATGCATTATAGATTAATGTTGTTGTAGAGTTAACATGAGATGTTATTATGAGATTACTGGATTATGATGGAAGTGTCAGTTTCGATGAGTGTATTGGTGAAGAGGATGAGTTCGCATCACTCGCTTGCGAGCGCCCTGCGAATCCGTAATTCCTTCTTCACAGTGTGTATTATATGTTGGATATATCGTATGATGTTGTTTACTCGGTTGCAGGATTGCAGGTGCATGACATCGACTCCACCTGGCTTCACAGCTTTGAGCGTGTCGATCCAACGGTTAAGTTGAATGGGAGATAGTAACTAGGTAATATGTGTCAAGTCTATGCCCTAGCCTTAGTGTGTTGTCAGTTGTGTGTGTCGATTTATTGTCTGTCTTATTTTAATGTTATTTATTTCTGAAGGATTATTGATTTGGAAATAGATACTTAGAATAATTGCATTTAAATCATGTTGATGGTTATTTAATTTAAATAAGGCAATATGGATAAAATTTTATACTTAAATTAATTAATTATATTTAAATTAATTTAATTAATTAAATTTAATCCAAGGGGTTGAATTTAGTTATTAAATAATTAAATTAATTAATTAAACGTGATGCAAAAGAATGAGAGGAAATAAAAGAATTAGAATTAATTTTGGAATTTAATTCCAATGTGTGAGAATTAAATTAGAAATTGTAATTAAATATTTATTTGGGAAATTGGTTGCAACTTTGGAAATTAATTTATTATTTGAAATTGCATTTTAAATTGAAAGTGGGTTTTTGAAAAGTGAAATTGAAATTTGAAATTGAAAGTGAAATTGAAATTGAAATTGAAATATCTAAATTGCATGTAATGTGAATTAGGGTTGTAAATATTGAAATTGAAATATCTAATTTGCATGTAATGTGAATTAGGGTTGAATTAGGTATTTTTGATTTATAAGAATATATGTTTTAATTTTAGGGCAGAAAAAGTCTTTAGAAAAATACATTTTTACAGCAGGGAAGAAATTTTGGAAAATTTGCACAAGGGTTTGAAGAAAGTTTGATTGTAGAATTGATTGAAGGAAAGATTGTTTGCATTTGTTGGATTTTGGATTGGATTCTTTGGAGGATTGAAGAAAATTCAAGAAATCTTTGGAGGAGGCTTGCATCAGAAATTCATCTCTTCCTGTAGCTCCTTGTACCAGGTTTTTCTCTTTGTGTTTTATTGTTCTTGATTGTTTTCTTTAAAATAGTAATGATTAAAGATTTGTTTGTTAAATCTGTTTTACAAAACAAATTTGATATTAGCAGAAAAGAATTAAAAAAATTTACAGCCTTTGCTTGTGAAAATTCTTGAGTGAAAATTGTGAAAACCTTAGTTGAATTTAAATTATTTGGGGAAATAGATTTTGTTGTTATTGAAATCAAATATAGAGATTGAACAATGCATTTAGAATGATTTTAGAAAATGAAACCTTCTGTTTATTATTAAAAAAACGAATTTTAAAATCTGTAGTATAATTATATTTCATGGTAAAATGGTCTGATTGCGTCGCCTATAACTTCACTTTTACAAACTGGGTTTTCAAGAAATTTAAAGGGTTTTTGCATTTTACAATTTTCTTACCCTTGTCCAAAATGGGAAATACCCAGATCGTAGTTTTTGAGTTATGCTTAGAACATGAGACTGCTGTTAAGTTATTTTTCCCATGGCTGTTCTGAAAATAAAATAATAATAAATTGATATTTATAAATATTAATATTTTATGTATTGTTATTATAATATTAAAATATTATTTAATAATATTTTATATTATAATTTATAATATTAAAGTATTATATTTATTTATATTATTTTTAAATAAAATTTGTATATTAGATTAGTGGAATTAAAATTATAAACATATGGGAAATTATTGTTATTTTAAAATGGCTTGTTAAAGTTTAATTGAAAGAGTTAAATATTTGATTTAAAAAATGCAATATATTATTGAATAGAGATTTAAAATTGGATTGATTAGTGTATATGAAAATGGATAGAAAAACAATATGTTATTATATTAAAGTGATTGAATGTGTTGAATAGAAAATTGAATGAGATGTAAGATTTGGTTAGGAAATGGAAAGAGTTTACTTGCATGGATTTGTGTCGATTTAAAAGTAAATTAAGAAGTTGTTTTATTGATGAAGCAATCAATTATGTTATTTATTAATTTCTATTTAGATTAATTGAATCATTGTGATTGGATTATGAAAGAGATACGGATTTAGTATATCCAAAAGTAGTATCTTCCTCGTGACTTTCTTAAAGGATTTAAATCTCTGTATTCAATAAAGGGAAGTAAGTTTAATTGTTTTAGATTTTCAATAATGAAAAGGGAAATAGGGGTTATGATTATTCTAGATGATCTACTTATCATGTCTTTGACTTTGTCAACACTACCTATTGAATGAGTATGGATTTAGGAAATCCAAATATTAGATTTGATTGATGACTTGAATGCTTTTGTTGCTATGTCGTCAAGTTGCATTGTTGGTTTTGGGATTTAGTGTTAGTCCTAAATTATAAGTCTTCCAGAAGAACTTAGAGGATAAGGGTTGTTCAATCTTTATGCCATCCAGTTGTTTTCCTTTGGGTAGTGCATGTTCAGTTTTACCCGATTTTCATGAACGGGGATGTTTGCACCTCCTTGGTTTAGGAGCGGATTATGGGATCCGTGTCTCCTTGTATGGAGTGACTTTGTTATGTGGTTTCATCTTGTTGCCTCCTGTGAAAGGAGTGGACTATGTGTTATTGCCTCCAAGATGTTTGGAGTGGGATCTTTTGTACCTCCTGTGAAAGGAGTGGACTATGTGTTGTTGCCTCCAAGATGTTTGGAGCGAGATATTTTGTACCTCCTGTGAAAGGAGTGGACTATGTGTTTGTTTCCTCCAAGATGTATGGAGTGAGTTCTATTATTTGTATCCTCCTTGTGTTGGAGTGGATTATGATGCCTAGTTGTTATGCACTTGTGGTTCCCTTGGTGGATTGTTTGGATGTGTGTTGTCGAATAGAAGAGTGGCTTCTGTTAGGCGCCAGAGCCCAAAGAGGTAAACTGGATAACCTTCAGGAGTGATTTAAATAAGTGATAATTAAAATAATGTACTTAGAAGATTAGGATTAACTTCACATTAATCAAGATAATTTAATCCTCACTCATAGACACAAGGGCTTGTTTAGACTTGGGATGAGTGAGAAGGCCTGGAATGGCAAGATCAACTATCTAGTTCTTACGAGAGGTGGTTGATTCCGCATGAGTGAGTATGAGTGCCGGGATTCGGTTGAGGCCACCAAGATTACTTGTGCCGGAGCCTATGAAGAATGCCCAGAGGAGATCTCATGACAAACCTTGCGATGACACTCTATCTAGGACAACTGTTGTTAATTATTTTATATGTATGGTTTTGTGAACATACTTGATCTACTTTATGTCTGGAAGCAATGTGACCTATGTTAGTGATGTTGGAGTTGTACTTGTATTGTACTTGTATTGTATTTGATTTGTACTTGTGTTATACTTGAATTTTACTTGATTCGTACTTGTATGGTGAATGAGTTGTACTTGTTAATTCATTTGGTTGGTTATAACAGTATGAGTTAGTTTGAGTCTGCCTTTGGTTAGAGGTAGTAGAATCTTTGTCCATGTTACTTTGTTACTATCTCCTAGCATGGGGGGTGGGCCTTCGGGTACCACATTGGTTGGGTGGAACATGCACCAAAACCGTTGGGTCCCCATCTATCTTCAGTACTTGGTGGCGAGACATCCAGATGGACAGCTCGCGGTTCTTGTTGTAATTTCTTGCATTGTAATATTTTAACTTGTATAAGTTATTTTATCCCTCTTATGTTTATGAGGTGGAATTTTGTAATTGTAATCTTTTGTACTATTGCCTCATTCTGGGAATGAGTGATGTATCTATTGGATTAAGATAATGTTTATGAGATTGTATCTTGGTTGATTATCTTATTATGTTATGTGGTATTCTTATGATGTATGATGTTTATTTCATAAAGTTCATAAGGCTATGGTTATATGTAATATGTATATGTGGGTTTAAGTAATCCTAACCTTGTAGCCTTAGAGGTTGTTGTTAATTAGTAAGTGAATGTGTATGTTAAATGCACTTTATAAAAAAAAATTGGTTCGCTTAAGATGTTAATTGCAACTTCCTTTAGGGTTACTTGGCGGGGCATTACACATGGTATTAGAGCAGAGATTTAAACACTGGGTTCTCTGGGTGCAATTGTGCCCACTATGTTGTTCTTGTGATTTGTTAGTAGAGTGTTAAGTGATCACGTGTTCATGGCGTTTACTTTAGCATGATATACTTTGTGAAAGAGAGTAGCGTGTTAGTAACCTGATAAAAGGTTATGGTTGGGAAGTAAGATACATACTCCATGGGTTATGGAATTGGATGTTCCTATGGGATTATGTATGTAGTTGTTTCCTTTGTAAATGTAAGAAACTAGTAACTATATCTTGTTTGAATGTTGTGGAAACCTGTACTTGCTTGTGTGTCCATGTGAGGGTGATACTTGGTACCCATCCATGGGGAAAAGTCATGTTTGGGTGTGGATTTTACCATACCATTATGTGTGGTTGCATGTTTGTTACTTGTTTGAGGACCAACCCAGGTGTTGTTGAAACCTATATATAGGAGTAACCAAAAGTAGCTCCTTTTCTTTTGGTTCGTTAGATCCTCAATCCATGAAGGGATAGTAGTAGTCACAATTTTTCTTGGGTGTGGTGTGTAGCATACGCATGTTGTGGCGTAGAGTATGTTAGCTCAACCAATCCCAAGGAAACGTACCCGCTACTTTCCCTTATGCTAGATCAGGATACTTGATCTATATGTGTTAGCCTTTTTTCTTCAGATTTGAGTATAATAGCATGGTTGTTAGTTATGCCTAGACGTTCGTAGAGGCAATGACCTAGTAGAGTGACGATGTCTATTTTAGTCATGGATACACTCTAGTCATGTGGATAGCATGCCCATTCCGCATCACATGAGGGTATTTATCATTCTCATTGGATATTGTTTTCTCCTTCCTCGTTTTGTGGCTAGTATCTAGTCACATAGTTGTTGTATAGTGGGATTTAAAAATTGTGAACTTTCTTTCGGTTATTGATAATTCTTTTCAGTTCATTGTGAGAGTCGACACTTTGTTTATACTTGATTTTGAAGGTTTAGCCACAACTTGTGATCTTATTTCTTATAACCCTAGTGGTTATGAATTTGATTTAATGTTGAAATTATGCGTATTTATTTCTTTATTGTTGAAATGGAACTTTAATTTGATCTTCTTTATGAACTTGGTGGCTAAGCTAGTTATCTTTGTTGTTTTCAATGTCGGCTATGTGTTGTATTGTGATTCCTCTCCAAGGTTGTTTGAGGCAAACTTGGTGAGTGTGTACGAGGAAGTAGTGGCAGGAAACATTGAGAATGGGGGTATGTGAGGCTGGACGCAGCTAGAACCCACTACTCACCTTTGTGTGATGACTATCTCTTGGAGGCTGATCACTTTACACAACAAGAGACATGTCATTGTGGTCTTGTTTGGATGGTCTCACTTTATGTATGACCTAGCTCTATCAAGCCATTGGTTTGATGTTGGATTCAGTTGAGATAGTTTATGTTCTTGATTCATGGATTCTTCTATCACGGATTGGTATGTTGCTTTCTGGTGTCCAAGTGGACCCTTCTGTAGTCTTGTGATAGTTGTTGGTGTTGTGTATTGTGCATGATAATCCATAGTTATGTGGTTTTGGAGAATTGATTGGTGGTTGTTTCACCATGTTGTCTTGGTTGGATTTATAGTGTACTTGGCTGAGTTGTTTACGGCATGGGTTATCATTGTTTATGTGTTGAGGTATAGAGTGGTTTAGTTTGGAATCTTTGGTTATGTGTGATTGTATGGAGTTTGCACTATGAACTTTTGCAGGCTTCCAGGAGTAAGCCTAATCTTTGGGGGGGAGAATGTAATACCCCTCCGTTTTGATTCTTGTTCAAGTTGTTTTATGCTATGTTTGGTTGCAATTACTTTGATACTGGATACATTTTGTTATGATGTTTTGATCGTTACTATTGAGTGACAAATATTATTGTGGGATGTAGTTATCTGATTATTGTTTCACATGCATTATAGATTAATGTTGTTGTAGAGTTAACATGAGATGTTATTATGAGATTACTAGATTATGATGGAAGTGTCAGTTTCAATGAGTGTATTGGTGAAGAGGATGAGTTTGCATCACTCGCTTGCGAGCGCCCTGCGAATCCGTAATTCCTTCTTCACGGTGTGTATTATATGTAGGATATATCGTATGATGTTGTTTACTTGGTTGCAGGATTGCAGGTACATGACATCGACTCCACCTGGCTTCACAGGTTTGAGCGTGTCGATCCAACGGTTAAGTTGAATGGGAGATAGTAGCTAGGTAACATGTGTCAAGTCTATGCCCTAGCCTTAGTGTGTCATCAGTTGTGTGTGTCGATTTATTGTCTGTCTTGTTTTAATGTTATTTATTTATGAAGGATTATTGATTTGGAAATAGATACTTAGAATAATTGCATTTAAATCATGTTGATGGTTATTTAATTTAAATAAGGCAATGTGGATAAAAGTTTATACTTAAATTAATTAATTATATTTAAATTAATTTAATTAATTAAATTTAATCCAAGGGGTTGAATTTAGTTATTAAATAATTAAATTAATTAATTAAACGTGATGCAAGAGAATGAAAGGAAATAAAAGAATTAGAATTAATTTTGGAATTTAATTCCAATGTGTGAGAATTAAATTAGAAATTGTAATTAAATATTTATTTGGGAAATTGGTTGCAACTTTGGAAATTAATTTATTATTTGAAATTGCATTTTAAATTGAAAGTGGGTTTTTGAAAAGTGAAATTGAAATTTGAAATTGAAAGTGAAATTGAAATTGAAATTGAAATATCTAAATTGCATGTAATGTGAATTAGGGTTGTAAATATTGAAATTGAAATTGAAATTGAAATATCTAATTTGCATGTAATGTGAATTAGGGTTGAATTAGGTATTTTTGATTTATAAGAATATATGTTTTAATTTTAGGGCAGAAAAAGTCTTTTAGAAAAATACATTTTTACAGCAGGGAAGAAATTTTGGAAAATTTGCACAAGGGTTTGAAGAAAGTTTGATTGTAGAATTGATTGAAGGAAAGATTGTTTGCATTTGTTGGATTTTGGATTGGATTCTTTGGAGGATTGAAGAAAATTCAAGAAATCTTTGGAGGAGGCTTGCATCAGAAATTCATCTCTTCCTGTAGCTCCTTGTACCAGGTTTTTCTCTTTGTGTTTTATTGTTCTTGATTGTTTTCTTTAAAATAGTAATGATTAAAGATTTGTTTGTTAAATCTGTTTTACAAAACAAATTTGATATTAGCAGAAAAGAATTAAAAAAATTTACAGCCTTTGCTTGTGAAAATTCTTGAGTGAAAATTGTGAAAACCTTAGTTGAATTTAAATTATTTGGGGAAATAGATTTTGTTGTTATTGAAATCAAATATAGAGATTGAACAATGCATTTAGAATGATTTTAGAAAATGAAACCTTCTGTTTATTATTAAAAAAATGGATTTTAAAATCTGTAGTATAATTATATTTCATGGTAAAATGGTCTGATTGCGTCGCCTATAACTTCACTTTTACAAACTGGGTTTTCAAGAAATTTAAAGGGTTTTTCCATTTTGCAATTTTCTTACCCTTGTCCAAAATGGGAAATACCCAGATCGTAGTTTTTGAGTTATGCTTAGAACATGAGACTGCTGTTAAGTTATTTTTCCCATGGCTGTTCTGAAAATAAAATAATAATAAATTGATATTTATAAATATTAATATTTTATGTATTGTTATTATAATATTAAAATATTATTTAATAATATTTTATATTATAATTTATAATACTAAAGTATTATATTTATTTATATTATTTTAAATAAAATTTGTATATTAGATTAGTGGAATTAAAATTATAAACATATGGGAAATTATTGTTATTTTAAAATGGCTTGTTAAAGTTTAATTGAAAGAGTTAAATATTTGATTTAAAAAATGCAATATATTATTGAATAGAGATTTAAAATTGGATTGATTAGTGTATATGGAAAATGGATAGAAAAACAATATGTTATTATATTAAAGTGATTGAATGTGTTGAATAGAAAATTGAATGAGATGTAAGATTTGGTTAGGAAATGGAAAGAGTTTACTTGCATGGATTTGTGTCGATTTAAAAGTAAATTAAGAAGTTGTTTTATTGATGAAGCAATCAATTATGTTATTTATTAATTTCTATTTAGATTAATTGAATCATTGTGATTGGATTATGAAAGAGATATGGATTTAGTATATCCAAAAGTAGTATCTTCCTCATGACTTATCTTAAAGGATTTAATTCTCTGTATTCAGTAAAGGGAAGTAAGTTTAATTGTTTTAGATTTTCAATAATGAAAAGGGAAATAGGGGTTATGATTATTCTAGATGATCTACTTATCATGTCTTTGACTTTGTCAACACTACCTATTGAATGAGTATGGATTTAGGAAATCCAAATATTAGATTTGATTGATGACTTGAATGCTTTTGTTGCTATGTCGTCAAGTTGCATTGTTGGTTTTGGGATTTAGTGTTAGTCATAAATTATAAGTCTTCTAGAAGAACTTAGAGGATAAGGGTTGTTCAATCTTTATGCCATCCAGTTGTTTTCCCTTGGGTAGTGCATGTTCAGTTTTACCCGATTTTCATGAACGGGGATGTTTGCACCTCCTTGGTTTAGGAGCGGATTATGGGATCCGTGTCTCCTTGTATGGAGTGACTTTGTTATGTGGTTTCATCTTGTTTCCTCCTGTGAAAGGAGTAGACTATGTGTTATTGCCTCCAAGATGTTTGGAGTGGGATCTTTTGTACCTCCTGTGAAAGGAGTGGACTATGTGTTGTTGCCTCCAAGATGTTTGGAGTGAGATATTTTGTACCTCCTGTAAAAGGAGTGGACTATGTGTTTGTTGCCTCCAAGATGTATGGAGTGAGTTCTATTATTTGTATCCTCCTTGTGTTGGAGTGGATTATGATGCCTAGTTGGTATGCACTTGTGGTTCCCTTGGTGGATTGTTTGGATGTGTGTTATCGAATAGAAGAGTGGCTTCTGTTAGGCGCCAGAGCCCAAAGAGGTAAACTGGATAACCTTCAGGAGTGACTTAAATAAGTGATAATTAAAATAATGTACTTAGAAGATTAGGATTAACTTCACATTAATCAAGATAATTTAATCCTCACTCATAGACACAAGGGCTTGTTTAGACTTGGGATGAGTGAGAAGGCCTGGAATGGCAAGATCAACTATCTAGTTCTTACGAGAGGTGGTTGATTCCACATGAGTGAGTATGAGTGTCGGGATTCGGTTGAGGCCTCCAAGATTATTTGTGCCAGAGCCTATGCAGAATGCCCAGAGGAGATCTCATGACAAACCTTGCGATGACACTCTATCTAGGACAACTGTTGTTAATTATTTTATATGTATGGTTTTGTGAACATACTTGATCTACTTTATGTCTGGAAGCAATGTGAACTATGTTAGTGATGTTGGAGTTGTACTTGTATTGTACTTGTATTGTATTTGATTTGTACTTGTGTTGTACTTAAGTTGTACTTGATTCGTACTTCTATGGTGAATGAGTTGTACTTGTTAATTCATTTGGTTGGTTATAACAGTATGAGTTAGTTTGAGTCTGTCTTTGGTTAGAGGTAGTAGAATCTTTGTCCATGTTACTTTGTTACTATCTCCTAGCATGGGGGGTGGGCCTTCGGGTACCACATTGGTTGGGTGGAACATGCACCAAAACCGTTGGGTCCCCATCTATCTTCAGTACTTGGTGGCGAGACATCCAGATGGACAGCTCGCGGTTCTTGTTGTAATTTCTTGCATTGTAATATTTTAACTTGTATAAGTTATTTTATCCCTCTTATGTTTATGAGGTGGAATTTTGTAATTGTAATCTTTTGTACTATTGCCTCATTCTGGGAATGAGTGATGTATCTATTGGATTAAGATAATGTTTATGAGATTGTATCTTGGTTGATTATCTTATTATGTTATGTGGTATTCTTATGATGTATGATGTTTATTTCATAAAGTTCATAAGGCTATGGTTATATGTAATATGTATATGTGGGTTTAAGTAATCCTAACCTTGTAGCCTTAGAGGTTGTTGTTAATTAGTAAGTGAATGTGTATGTTAAATGCACTTTATAAAAAAAAATTGGTTCGCTTAAGATGTTAATTGCAACTTCCTTTAGGGTTACTTGGCGGGGCATTACACATGGTATCAGAGCCTAGGTTTAAACACTGGGTTCTCTGGGTGCAATTGTGCCCACTATGTTGTTCTTGTGATTTGTTAGTAGAGTGTTAAGTGATCACGTGTTCATGGCGTTTACTTTAGTATGATATACTCTGTGAAAGAGAGTAGCGTGTTAGTAACCTGATAAAAGGTTATGGTTGGGAAGTAAGATACATACTCCATGGGTTATGGAATTGGATGTTCCTATGGGATTATGTATGTAGTTGTTTCCTTTGTAAATGTAAGAAACCAGTAACTGTATCTTGTTTGAATGTTGTGGAAACCTGTACTTGCTTGTGTGTCCATGTGAGGGTGATACTTGGTACCCATCCATGGGGAAAAGTCACATTTGGGAAAAGTCACATTTAAAAGTAAATTAAGAAGTTGTTTTATTGATGAAGCAATCAATTATGTTATTTATTAATTTCTATTTAGATTAATTGAATCATTGTGATTGGATTATGAAAGAGATATGGATTTAGTATATCCAAAAGTAGTATCTTCCTCATGACTTTCTTAAAGGATTTAATTCTCTGTATTCAGTAAAGGGAAGTAAGTTTAATTGTTTTAGATTTTCACTAATGAAAAGGAAAATAGGGGTTATGATTATTTTAGATGATCTACTTATCATGTCTTTGACTTTGTCAACACTACCTATTGAATGAGTATGGATTTAGGAAATCCAAATATTAGATTTGATTGATGACTTGAATGTTTTTGTTGCTATGTCGTCAAGTTGCATTGTTGGTTTTGGGATTTAGTGTTAGTCCTAAATTATAAGTCTTCCAGAAGAACTTAGAGGATAAGGGTTGTTCAATCTTTATGCCATCCAGTTGTTTTCCCTTGGGTAGTGCATGTTCAGTTTTACCCGATTTTCATAAACGGGGATGTTTGCACCTCCTTGGTTTAGGAGCGGATTATGGGATCCGTGTCTCCTTGTATGGAGTGACTTTGTTATGTGGTTTCATCTTGTTGCTTCATGTGAAAGGAGTGGAATATGTGTTATTGCCTCCAAGATGTTTGGAGTGGGATCTTTTGTACCTCCTGTGAAAGGAGTGGACTATGTGTTGTTGCCTCCAAGATGTTTGGAGCGAGATATTTTGTACCTCCTGTGAAAGGAGTGGACTATGTGTTTGTTGCCTCCAAGATGTATGGAGTGAGTTATATTATTTGTATCCTCCTTGTGTTGGAGTGGATTATGATGCCTAGTTGGTATGCACTTGTGATTCCCTTGGTGGATTGTTTGGATGTGTGTTGTCGAATAGAAGACTGGCTTCTGTTAGGTGCTAGAGCCAAAAGGGGTAAACTGGATAACCTTCAGGAGTGATTTAAATAAGTGATAATTAAAATAATGTACTTAGAAGATTAGGATTAACTTCACATTAATCAAGATAATTTAATCCTCACTCATAGACACAAGGGCTTGTTTAGACTTGGGATGAGTGAGAAGGCCTGGAATGGCAAGATCAACTATCTAGTTCTTACGAGAGGTAGTTGATTCCGCATGAGTGAGTATGAGTGTTGGGATTCGGTTGAGGCCACCAAGATTACTTGTGCCTGAGCCTATGAAGAATGCCCAGAGGAGATCTCATGACAAACCTTGCGATGACACTCTAGCTAGGACAACTGTTGTTAATTATTTTATATGTATGGTTTTGTGAACATACTTGATCTACTTTATGTCTAGAAGCAATGTGACCTATGTTAGTGATGTTGGAGTTGTACTTGTATTGTATTTGATTTGTACTTGTGTTGTACTTGAGTTGTACTTGATTCGTACTTGTATGGTGAATGAGTTGTACTTGTTAATTCATTTGGTTGGTTATAACAGTATGAGTCAGTTTGAGTCTGCCTTTGGTTAGAGGTAGTAGAATCTTTGTCCATGTTACTTTGTTACTATCTCCTAGCATGGGGGGTGGGCCTTCGGGTACCACATTGGTTGGGTGGAACATGCACCAAAACCGTTGGGTCCCCATCTATCTTCAGTACTTGGTGGCGAGACATCCAGATGGACAGCTCGCGGTTCTTGTTGTAATTTCTTGCATTGTAATATTTTAACTTGTATAAGCTATTTTATCCCTCTTATGTTTATGAGGTGGAATTTTGTAATTGTAATCTTTTGTACTATTGCCTCATTCTGGAATGAGTGATGTATCTATTGGATTAAGATAATGTTTATGAGATTGTATCTTGGTTGATTATCTTATTATGTTATGTGGTATTCTTATGATGTATGATGTTTATTTCATAAAGTTCATAAGGCTATGGTTATATGTAATATGTATATGTGGGTTTAAGTAATCCTAACCTTGTAGCCTTAGAGGTTGTTGTTAATTAGTAAGTGAATGTGTATGTTAAATGCACTTTATAAAAAAAAAATTGGTTCGCTTAGGATGTTAATTGCAACTTCCTTTAGGGTTACTTGGCGGGGCATTACATTTGGTGTTTGATCCAATATTTTGGTCCGCATGTTACGTCCAGTGATCATCGTGGTTTACGATTTTTAGAAAAGGTTTATGGTTAGTAGAAGTGTGCATGTATGTACTCACATATCTTCATATGATTGGATGGTGTGTTGGCATCGGTTTAATGATTGTACTTCATTATTAGGTTTACTCATGGTCGACCTAATAATCAGTTAATAGTTTAACATGTATTGCAAATATATGTGCGACCTATCTTTGGTCCCAGTCGACATAATATTGAATGCCACATGGTTGAATTACTTTAGAAGAAGTTTTATATGAAGCCAACAGTTACCTTTTTTGAAATATGTATTACATCCAATTAGGCTAACCTAATTGATGTGTGTGGATATATTAGATATATATACAAGATGGTTTGTAGATGAAGATCAATAGTGAGTTTGTTGGATATGTGAAGTGTGCGAGTAGAACCTATTGAAGATTAGTTTGCTAGCATGTGAATTCTCAGAGCATCAAAGGAACTGAATCAACACTTGTGGTGTAGCTCTATTAGTTCACATCTTGGTTGTAAGCCATTTTGTTTCTATCATCTTTTGTAGGAAGTGAGCCTCCCTGTTTGGATAGTGAGTCCCTATAAGCAATGAGCTTTTGTAATTCGCAGTGAGCCTCCTTCGTATACAATATTTAACCAACTATATATATAGTGAGCTAATCCTCACCATGGTTTTTCCCTCATTGGGTTTTCCACGTAAAATTATGGTGTTCTTGTGCTGTGTAATTTTATGCTTTGTTCTTGCTTTTCTTTGTTTCATACATTAGATTAAATGATGGTTTGTGTTCAATGAGTTTAAGAAGATACTGATTCACCCCCTCCTCTCAGTATCTTGAATATTCAACAACACCTCCACCTAACCCAAGACCTAAATAGTTTTGAAATCTTCCACCTTACTCGAACCATCTTTAGTCAAACTATCACAAAGAGGTTGAAAATGAGGGAAAATAGATATAATAGGGGGATAACCATCCCAAGAATCATACCAAAAAAAGATCTTTAAAACCCTTATTGAAAATCCAAAATAGACCCTCCCCTCTTTTGAGTGTGTCCCAAATCACAGACCCCTTGCTAAAGAGACAATACTGAGGTACATCATAGGAATTCACCCCTAAAGATACTTATGAGTGAGAATTCTAGCCCAATCCTAACCCTGGAAAGTGCACCATCGCCAATATAATTTAGTAGCTAAAGCTTGACCATTTAAACCAGCATACTTGAGCATGAGACCTCCCTCCTAATTGACTCTTTAAATTCATCATATTTATTTATTTCATTTACTAATAGAGTAAAAACAATTCTAGTCTTTTTGTATGTATAGTTTGTTTCATAGATATTCCACTATTATTTGGTGGTATATAAAAATTCATAGTGCACTTATAGAGGCTTCTCTAGCCTTCTACATCCTTCTAGAGTATCTTTCCTATATTTCCTAATATTTTTCAACTTCTATTCTTCTTTCACATGCATTTTATAAGCCATATTAATTCCTTCAAAAATTATGTCAAAGTTTCCTCTCTCCTTTTTACTAGCTTTATTTTTGGGATATTTTTAACCATTTAATCCATCCTTAATGTACTAGTTCAAACTAAATTTAGTAGCCACATCTTTTTAGGATCATTCTTATGATCACCCCTAAGTGTCTAACCCCTCTCATAAGATAGGACCAAGAGTGGTTCCCACATGTATTAATTACTACTATAATTATCATTAATACATATTTCCATGATGGTATTCCTTCTTTGCAATTTATTCCTTGCCTCTATAGTTACTTTCTACAAACCATAAATTGAGGTTCCAAAAATAGAACAAAATACTGATGATAAAGTGTAGGCCTAAGGTTTATAATATTTATGTTAAAGAATTTAACATGGTAGAAAAATAGAAATAAATTAGAAATAGTCTAGTAGATAATATATACATTGTTGCAAGGTGTGACCCTTGGTCTCCTATTCTTATGGGAGGCGTAGTCCAGCGGAGTGCTTGGGCTTCGTGACATGGTTTAACCACCTCCTATAGATCTTGATCTTGTATAAATCTAGAGGCTGTATCAGGCATTAATAGGTCAAACTTTTGGTGCAATGATAGTTGCATGTGCAACAATTGATATCAGAGCCGAGGTCACAAGTTTGAACCCTACACTTGCGTTGGGGGGATTGTTGCAACCTGTGGCCCTTGGTCTCCTCTTCTTGTGGTAGGCATAGTCTAGCACGGCGCTTGGGCTTCATGAAATTGTTTAACCACCTCCTGTGGATCTTGATCTTGTATAAATCTAGTGACTGTATTGGGCATTAACATGTCAAACTTTTGGTGCAAGGGAAGCCACCTGTGCAACCTACATATCATGAGAATTCCAATAATTTTACATAATCATAGACATCATAAGATAAATTTACATATATATCTATATCATATACTCCTTGGAAATTATATGTTTATTAATGCAAGAATACATATTTACATTGCATATGATTTGGTAGCTTCTCTTATTTATACTTCTATTTTCCAACTTTTTCGTTCCCTTATTTTCTTTCCCTAGTTTTATATTCTCTATCAACTATCATTATGTGGCTCATATATGCAAGTCAATTCATAGTCCCTCTTCCTTGAAGTATCTATTAGATGTGTTTTAGAAAGTACTGCATGATGTTCTTATTACCACAATTATCTTTTAATGAATATAAATTCATTGTGTTTGTTGTTTCTAATATTCCAACTCCATCCCTCTTTGTATGGGATCATTATCCTCATAAGTCTAGTTTCACCATCTCTTGTTCCACAAATCGCATATATAAACACTTTTTAATCTTCTATGAGATTCTAAACTATCTAACCTTAATGGCACATCCCTATTATTCACTTATAAAACTATTCATTAATTTGATAAGTGCCATTTACTTAATTAGTAAGTTCTCTAATTTTCTTTCTATAGAGAGGTGAAGTATCCCTAGTATTATCTTCTTTCTCTAAAATATCTTGTTTTATCTTTAATTTTCTCGCTCAATTTTCAAATTCTCTATTTATTTTCTTATTTTTCTAATTCTTCCCTCTCCTAGCATAATCTTAGATTTGGAAGCTAACTCTACCAACTCTATGTATATATTAATTTCATCCCATCAATAAATGATTTGATTCCTAGTAGCAATCTAGAAATAAAATATTTTATCTTTGTTTCTCAATAAGTGGCTCTTCTAATTTCCTCTACACTCCTTTAAATATTTGATAAAATTTACTTTTGGTTTCTCCTTTCCCTTGTACCGTTTCTCTCATTTTACTATCGCTATCTAATAGGACTTCGAGAGTTTGGAATTTGTTTAATAATTCTTCTTTTAACCCCATCTGTTCTTTATTGTGTAAGGGACACTCTTTCATCCCTCACTTGAGTGCTCCTTCCCTTAAGTTTTCGACAAATTCATAAAGCTTAGTATGGTTATCACTTATTCCACTCTATCTCTAGTTAGAGTTCAGGATACATTTGTTCAATTGTATCCTTGTCAAAGATGGGTGGTTTAATATGATTTTATTCCATTGGCGAAAGAATATGTTCCTATAATTTATCAGTGTGTTAAGGGTTCTCCTTTAGTTTTCCTCCTACCTTCCTTTTTACCCCTTGATTCCTTAGGCCATTTTTCTTACAATTATTGCTAATCTTGCCACGCTTCACAACCTCTTGTTGTTTCACTAATTTTCTTAGATTTACATTGAAAACAAAAGTTAAAGAACATA
This sequence comes from Sequoiadendron giganteum, assembly GCA_007115665.2. Classification (NCBI taxonomy): domain Eukaryota; kingdom Viridiplantae; phylum Streptophyta; class Pinopsida; order Cupressales; family Cupressaceae; genus Sequoiadendron; species Sequoiadendron giganteum. Next base: position 779,242,918 of record CM021102.1, read on the forward strand.
GTAGCAAATAGGTGACAAGTGCCCGTGGTCGCGCACGAGATGCGGCTGATACTGTGTGCCGTCCACCGTGAGATCCTCAGCTTATAAATGCCGACATTGTTATTTAGACCGGAATGCTTAGAAAACGATGGGAAATATCTTTTAAGTTGGAAATGAAAGGAATGGGATGATAGAGTAAAGTATGAATGTTGATGATCTTCCAATCTAGATAGACTATATTAAGATGGTGAAGTTACCATCTTAATTGGAACCCTCGCAGGGGAACTGAAAGTAGCGGACAGTGAAGGTGAACATGAAGTTTAAAGAATATATGGTTTCATTTGTTTTTATTTGGAACTAGAAGTGAACGGTCTCGTGTGTATGCTGAAGAGCTGATAATGATAATCTTACCAAGGCAACAGCACCACTGGTAGTGGCAGCTATAAATATAAGCCAAACTACAATGAAGATGTATCATTCAAACAGTACAGCTACATCTATCCAAGAGAAGGAAAGAAAAACCTGCAGATTATAAATTTTGCAAATTTAGAAGTAAGGTGGGCTGAAGTTATAGATAAGTGATCGTGCTGAGCTGTTCTATAAAGGTTAGCTGATATGTTTCTCCTGGGTTTTGCAGGGAAGATGAGGATGATGATAATAGCGTTTGGATTGCTACTGAGCATGATGTCCATAGCGGAATGCGGTAGGCCTGATGCTGCAGGAATCCTGGCATCGTGTAATCCCACCGGATATTTGACTGGCAACTCCCACAAGTGCAATCAGGAACACGAATCAGACTGCTGCAAATCAGGGGAGCGATACCCACAGTACAGATCCTCGCCCCCCGTGACAGGCAGTACTCCGGCCAAACTCACTGTGAATGGGTTTCAGAAGGGCGAAGACGGAGGAGGGCCTTCCGAGTGCGACAATGACTACCACAACGACAACGATCCGGTGGTTGCTCTTTCAACAGGCTGGTACGCCGGTGGCAGCCGCTGCCTCAACTACATACTAATCACCAATCCAGACAACCGACGAAGCGTGCGAGCCATGGTGGTGGACGAGTGCGACTCATTCTCTGGGTGTGATTCGGATCACGACTACCAACCCCCTTGCAATAACAATATCGTCGATGCTTCTCCAGGCGTATGGAAAGCCTTGGGAGTCGACAATTATGATGATGTTGGTGAGATGAGCATCACATGGTCTGAAACTTAGCCCCTTCTGCGCCCCCGTTTCCTCCTTTCTCTTCGTCAAATACACTCTGTCGACCATTCCTCGTGCAGTCTTATTTCTTACTCCATAATATTATACTTCATTGTAATTGCAATTCATAATCCCGTGAATGTGAAGTTACTTCAAAGTTTATTTCACTAGTTAGCAAATGGCATGATTATGCTGGCTGGGGCATTAGAACTTCTTAAGAGAATTTCCATAATACGGTACTTCGGATATGAGAATTCTATAGTCTGGTGTAATTGATTACAGCTACTAGAACTAACAAGTTTACTATTTAGAACCACAGGTTCTTTCGTATGAGGACACGGGTCATTAAAAAAGAATAAGTCGAGTGGATTGACGGTAAAAGAGGACTCCAATAGATCTATTTGGTTCTATAGATCAACTAGGAATTATAGAATTTAACTCACTTTTTTTTGAATTAGGAACAATTTTAATCTAAAATAGTACTTCAAAATAAATAGTTTTTTCAGTAAAAAAAATTTAAATTATTCATTTAGGAAAACAAGATAAATGATTAGACTCAAAATTATGTTAATTATTTTACCCATTCCTAACAAATCAGTCTAGATTGATCTTGTGGTAACATATTTTCAACAAGCCCCATTCTATTTGTCACAACCTAGCTTCCTAATCCCTCAAGAACTATAAAATAATGTACACTACTACACAACATCAAATTAAATTCCATTTTAACTATAATTGATCCTCTCTAAGAAATTTCTCAGCATAGAAATCTACCTGAATTTGGTCCTCCCCTCACCATTAACTATTGATGTCCTAATAGCATGACTAAATGGTAATAAGAAATTGTAGACTAGAGATTTGAGACATGTCAAGGGTATATTATAGTTTTACCATTAATCTTCTTATATTCATCATAATATTTAATGCTACATAACCCTCAGTTTCTCAAAACATAATTCCCATTCAAGAAACAATCAAATACATTTCTCACATATCTATCTAATATTTTTGTGAATCATCTTCACATTCCTTCATGTTGGTGTTTATCGAGTGTTGTTGCAAATTGTCCATAAGTGCTGTAATGTTCTCTTAACTTTCAACAACTATGGTTGGTGCTATGTTGTGCAAGGGTTTGTTCTCTTGCTATCATCCTTTAGCTTAACTCATGTCTTTTCATAAAGACATGGTAGCTCTATTTTTACGAACACCCCTAAATAAACTATTCTAAACCAAGGTAGTGAATAACAAATCTAGGTGTCATTACCAATGTTTGAGGATGAATAGTTATAAAAAATAGTCTTGGATAGGACCATCAAATAAAATTAATGCAAGAGCATGCCACTTACAAGCTTGTGATTGCATAAGGAACAATTTAGTTGAAACAAACCCAAAACATAAAAAATAATGGACATGAAAGCACCTAGTTATCAATTGATGAGCTAAAGGGGCTCTATAATGAATGGTTCATAAGGCACAACACTTGCTGAAGGTTTTGCAAATGGGGCAGCAAGCTAAGTTGGCTTAACCTTAGGAGAAACTCCATGGTTAAGCGCACTTGAGCTGGAGTAGTACTGGGATGGGTGACCTCCCGGGACAGACCAATGCTTCACCTCTGTGAGCATCACCTAGATGCAATGAGTGCTAAGTGGACCATTCATTATCATGAGAGGTGGGTTCTTGTGAACCACTACTCATGAATCATGGGTCAATTAATTTGACTCGAAAACTACACGGTTGAATCTTGATAGCAATATCATAATTTGACACGCTGTGGAAGAAACCTCCTACTTATGAATTAATGATCTAAAGGGGCTCTATAATGAATGGTTCATTAGGCACAACACTTGCTGAAGGTTTTGCAAATGGGGTAGCAAGCTAAGTGGGCTTAACTTTGGGGGAAACTCCATGGTTAAGCATGCTTGAGCTGGAGCAGTACTGGGATGGGTGACCTCCCAGGACAGACCAATGCTTCACCTAGATGCAATGAGTGTTAAGTGGACCATTCATTATCATGAGAGATGGGTTCTTGTGAACCACTACTCATGAATCATGGGTCAATGAATTTGACTCAAAACTACATGATTGAATCTTGATAAAAATATCATAATTTGATACTTATCAACTAGTTAAGTCTTTTTTATTTCCTTAGTTTGCCATTTACATGCAAACAAGAGGAATAATCCATAGCAGCATGTAGGTCACAAGTGCCCTTGGTCGCGTACGAGAAGCAGTCGATGCTGTCTGCCGTCCGGCGCGAGATTCTCAGTTGATTTATCTTTTCGTAGGGTTCAGATAGATTGGAAAAGTCAGAAAACGATAAGAAATATCTTTTAAGTTTGAAATGAAAGGAATCGGGATAAAACCCTACGAAAAGATAAAAGGAAGAGTGTCTGGTTAAGCAAAAATATTCGACAGCATAGAGTAAAATATGAAAGTTGACAATATGGGGCGTATCAAACCACAGAAGAGGATTTTAAAATCTAGAAAGACTATATTAAAATGGCGAAGTTCTCATCTTATTTGGAATCCTCGCAGGGGAAGTGAAAGTGGCGGACAATGAAAGGGAAAATTAAGGCTAAAAAATCTATCGTTAATGACGGCCATGAAACGAATCTTACAAAGGTAACAGCACCAGTGGTAGCTGTAGCTATAAATATGAGTGAAAATGCAATGAAGATGCATCATTCAAACAGCGCACAGCTGTATCTATCCAGGAGAAGAGAAGAGCAAATTGCAGAGTATAGATTTTGCAAACTTAGAAGTGAGGTGAGATAAGTTAGAATTAGATGGTCACACAGAATTTATATAGAAAGGTTAGCTGATATGTTTCTCCTGGGTTTTGCAGGGAAGATGGGGATGATGATAATAGCGATTGGATTGCTACTGAGCATGATGTCTATAGCGGAATGCGGTAGGCCTGACGCTGCAGGAATCTTGGCATCGTGTAATCCCAGCGGATATTTGAATGGCAACTCCCACAAGTGCAATCAGGAACACGAATCAGACTGTTGCAAATCAGGGGAGCGATACCCACAGTATAAATGCTCGCCCCCAGTGACAGACAGTACTCCGGCCAAACTCACTGTGAATGGGTTTCAGAAGGGTGAAGACGGAGGAGGGCCTTCCGAATGCGACAATGACTACCACAACGACAACGATCCGGTGGTTGCTCTTTCCACAGGCTGGTACGCCGGTGGCAGCCGCTGCCTCAACTACATACTAATCACCAATCCAGTCAACGGACGAACCGTGCGGGCCATGGTGGTGGACGAGTGCGACTCATTCTCTGGGTGTGATTCGGATCACGACTACCAACCCCCTTGCAATAACAATATCGTGGATGCCTCTCCAGGCGTATGGAAAGCCATGGGAGTCGACAATTATGATGATGTTGGTGAGATGAGCATCACATGGTCTGAAACTTAGCCCCTTCTGCGCCCTTGTTTGCTTCTCTCTTCGTCAAATGAAATCTGTCAACCATTACTCATGTAGTTTCATTTCTCATTCCGTAATAATATAGTCATATCCATTGTATATTGTACACTTCATTGTAAGTGCACTTCAAATCCCGTCGATGTAAAGTAATCTTAAAGTTGATTTACGATTTCAAAACGTTGGCAAATGGCATGATTATGTTGGCTGGGCTACGAGGACTTCTTAAACCATTATGAGAGGACATTAGAATTCTCTAGAGTCTGGTTTAATTGGTTTGAGCTCTTAGAACTCACATAATTCTAGACAATCACAGGGTTCTTTTGATGAGTACACCTATCATTCAAAGAGTATGTCTAATGGATTGATAGTCAAAGAGTACTCAGTATATCTATGGTAGGGTAGTGATTGTATAGATCAATAAGGAATTCTAGAATGTATGTAAGGTTGTTTTGAATTGAGAACAAATTTGAATTCAAAGTAGTATTTAAAAATAAATCAAATTTTCTATAAAAAAGTCTTTAAAAATTTGATTCAGGTAAAAAAGCATAAATAGTATTCATTGTTTGGTTAATTAGATAATTTTTTATATATAAAAATTATACAATTCAAATGGGTGAATATCAAGAAAAAGATTCCTACATTATATGTATTAGATATAATGTTCAAACAACTTTTTGAATTCTAAGAACTTTTTCATTTACTCACTAAATCATTTTTTCAAATATTTTTTAATAGAGATTGTATACTTCTCTTCTATTATACATAAACAATTCAAAGAACTACATCATGAAAAGTATTCCTTAGACTTTCTAGTATACATATACAATATATGTTTAGTATTTCTTTTCTATCAAGGAAACATTCTTTAATACTTTACATGCCATGCAAAGATTTGGATTATTTCACATGCCTTTTCTTCCAATTGTATTTTTAAAATTTCTACATCTTCCTCAATATCTCATTGTTTGCTACTCCCACTTTCCCTTTTCTCCACCATTCACTAACATTTTTCAATCTATTTACTACAATCTTATAAAAAAACTATGTTTGTAAGAGAATTCTCTTGCCCAATCATTTCTTATTAACTCTAGGCTTATTAACCTCATAATCCTCAATGTTTTACCTATGTTGATTATATTAGGCAATCCAATTATCTTGTAATCACAATTGGCATATTGTCTCTCACTTTATTTTGTTGATGCTTTGTGCTTTGCATCATAATTAAAATTCAATGGAATCCATGTTAAATAAAATACTCTTAATTAAAAAATAACAATTACTATAAACCTCCTAAAAATGACATCATAAAATAATGAGCTAATATAAATCACAACAAATATGAAAGTATCTATTATAATGAAATCATACAAAATAAAGATAATCATTTATTTTATTTCATTAAACATACTAAAATCTTATAAACTAACTCACTTAAATTATTGAATCTACATATTTTACACTATCTCTATCCTCTTTCTAAAGAAAGTCATTTAACAAATTATTTATCTTTAAATTCTATTGGAAAAAATTATTAAAATATTTTATTCTATGTACATAATTTTTTATAATCCTAGCATCATTATTAAATATTGAAAATAATAAAAATATTACCTACAAATTTCATGAAAAGATCTTTTGGTAGACAAAAGAATTTCACTATAATTTTCCATTTCATATTTATCATATATACATATTTATTTATTTCTCTTATGCATCTTGATTTCTGGAAAAAGAAATTTATCAAAATACTGAAGTGTGCAACATCACGAAAACTGATAATTTTTTTCCCTTTTATATGGTAACAACAATACAACCATTCTTATTGGGAAAAGCAATTTCTATCAATATTAATATTTGCAAATCCTTCATTATTAATGTATAAAAGGTAATGTAGTTGGGCTTATGTTCTATTTGATGTTTCTATAGTGTCAAAAATTGCATACTTGTAAAATTTCACATTTGCATTTTGAAATTTTGGAAATCTATGGTTTAATGATAAATACTTATATTTCTATATGAAACATTTTATCTTGCACTTAAAGAACAAGAGATGTTGCTATCATGATAGCATAATTTTATTAGAATTATCCTAGATAGGAGCATGATGTGTAGATGTCTATATAATGCATTGGCATCCAATGAGTTTTCAAATTTAAAAAATGCAATTTCAATGTGGTATGTTTGAAATATGCTTCATAGTAGAGGAACTGGGAAGAAATACATATTCTTGTTGGGAAAATGTGTGTCAAAATTGCAATTGCTTAAGGTTTACTATTGATAGGTAATCATGGGAGAGTTGCAGGGGGAACCACCTGCGAGGGGTCCAAGGACTGTGTTCCCTAGCAGGGGATCAAGGGCAACACCCTTGAAAACTAAATTTTATTTATATTTCATTACTATAAATCTAGATTGTTCATTATTAGGTCTTAGGTCTAATGGTGGATATTTTTTTGGCTTGACTTGCCCCAGAAGAAAACCCTATTTAATGAGAGTATTGTATTATGGCTAGGTATTGTTATCTATTCTAAGAGTCTGATAACAATCGTATAGCCTTTGGATCTCTAGTTAGTGGTACTCCTATGAAAATATTTCTCTATAAGTATATTGGGTGGCTTTTGGAGTGTGGGGTTTTTCTCTCAAAATGGTTTTCCCCATGTAAATAACTGTGTTATGATATGCATGATATTTATGTTTTTTTTGTTCAAGTTTATGCAACTGTTGAAAAGATCTATAATTTTTTACATTATTCTCCTCTCAAGATTAGTGTAGGAATTTATTTTGCTACCTTAGCTTCTTTATAATTATCTCTCAACCAAGCAAGGAAAACTCTCTTCTTTAGCATTTTCAATGAATTTTTGACAAAATTTTCTCTACACACAACTCTCTACTCTCTTGCCTTCAGTAAAATCAATTAAAATGTTCGTAGCCATTATAGCTCTTGATTAAAGAAGTGTTGTTATTCTTCATTTTTCTTCTACACCAATGAGGATTTCTTTGGAAATAGATTTTATTTCCATATCGATTACATTAATTTAGAAAAACCTTGGTTATTGGAAAAAAGATTATTGCATGCTTTGTTATTATTATTTATTAAAAATATTTCATTTGATACAAGAATAAATGCATTCATCATTTTATTTGGTTTTATTTACATGCAATAGTGATTCTCCTCATACAGTGATATAGGAGCAACCTAGGTGCAAGGGAAATATTATATCAACCAAAAAGATAATTTTTAGTGAAGTTTGTTTTATTTCTAATAGTTTATTGCTTTTGATTCAATGCTATCACAAAAAAAATTGGAAAAATTAAGGGTATCACCTAGTAGAAGAGGTTAATGGGTATCTACAGTTTGGATTTGGTAAAAATGGGTAAAAAATAATGAAGTTATTATGATTAGGGTTTTTGTTTAGCTACAATTTTTAGGTTTTTAGTCTACTATAGGCTTATGAGATTTTTTTGTTGAACTAGATAAGTTTCTCCTCTTGCAACTAGTTTAAATGAAATTAAATGTATTTGCAGGAAGCCCATTTTAAGTTATAAGAATACCACATATTATCATATTTTTAGAAACCTTTTGACCAACTAACTTGTAACAAATTCTTTCTTATCTAACCTTTTCAAGGATTTTGCATCCAACTAAAGCTTGCAAGTATCTTGTGGCCAAGTACATTTATGGGAAAATGATCATATTGAACTAGACAAGTGTACCAATAAAAAGGTTTAGTTTGATAAGAAACAAAAATTTTATGTGAGAGACAAGATGAAGCATTTTGGCAATCAAAAAATACAAAGTGCAAGGGTTTTCATGTGAACCACCTTTTGTGGAAACCTAATAGTGAATTGAAATTGTAAAATTTTCACTTCCTATAGAATTTCCATTTCAGGTACTAGTTTGTGGAATATTCACATGCTTCTACACTCATTATTTATGTAACAATTGAATTGTTTTAACAATTAAAATTGGATTTGATTCAACTTGCAAGACACTAAAGGATATAAATGAAACTACGTCTTCATTTTGAGAGGCCTCTTGAGGAAGGAGTACAAGGAATAAGGCCAATATATAATTAGTTAATGTGATTTATTTATTTTAAGCTCTAGAATACTCTATTGTAATGAACTTCTATTACAAAAATAAAGTATGATTATTTAGTTTTTCTTTAGTACTATGTTTAGGTTGTGTCATTGGGCTATGTGATAAGGCCCCCTAGTCACAGTTTCAACATAGACCAAGGTTAACACCCTTATCAAGAACTCTATCTTATTAATTATTTGCAACCTTATTGTAACTAGGATTTTAGAGCTTTTATCTATCATTTCTTTAGCTATCTATGGAGGTCAAAATGAAAAAATGATGGTTTGACTAAGAAAAATCCCTAAACAACCCCAAAATGTTTCCCTATGTTTAAACGTATGTGTGCTTTAAAAAATTCTAATATTTGATTTGGACATTCTAGAAATTTTTGGACTAACTGGTGAAGGACGACAACACTATGCAAGGAATCCCATGCTAATTGTTGGTGTCTTGGATAGAGAGATTATAATGCTTCTTCTAGTAGGTTTTTCTATAATTTTACTTTTAATTTTAAAAATACATTTAAGTACCTACAATATTCTTTGTATCTTCATATTTTCTCCATTATTCTGCTAGAAATCTCTTATTTTGTACATAAATATATACTTTTTATCATATAGAGATATTATATGAATTTGGTCTACATAATGTGATTATCTTTTTTATAAAAAATTCCATATATTACATTTTAGTGAGCCTAAGTTCTCATAAACACATCTTCATCTCTTAAGATACATTCTCTCATTATTTCTAGTTTGGTGAATGCATGTGAAACATAGAAAATGAGAGGCCATGTTATCTAACCCCCTTTCTCTAGGTTAAAGCTTCATTCAAAAGATGAGATCCAATAATATTGAAATAACTATCAACCCAAGAGGTGAATTAAGACAAGATTTAGGGATGTTGCAATCTCTCCTTTATGCAATGATAGGTTGGTGAGCTAAATCACAATTTAGGGAGAAGGAATTATAGTAACAAATAGAAATTGTAAATTTTCTAGCAAAACATAAGTAGATAATGTTGTGCAACTGATCAAATCTTTCTATTTTTGAAGTGCTAACATGGACTCATTTTCCACCAAGGACGAATGTGCCCTAGTAGGATTTTTTGGAGAGCTCTAAATCTAAAATTGAAGTTTGTATGGTATAGGATCTACTACCCCTCAAACTTTAACAGGGACTCATTCGCTACTAAAGGTGAATGGGTCTTATTAGGTCCTTCTGAAAAACTCAGAACTTGATCTTCAACTTCTAGGTCTGCACTCCTTTCCACTTTAAAGCTCCTACTTTTAGATCTGAATCTGCTAATAATCTACAAAAGAAATTTTGTAGATTGTTGGTGGATAGGGGTTTGCCTCAATTAAAAACTTTGTTGGTAATTAAACTTGTGATGATGAATTAAAATTAGAAACATGTAATGTACGTGCAATCCTAACCTTAAGTCTGTTTAAGATTAAGATCCCTAAGAATGTAAAGGAAATTCTACTCAATTGTGTTACAATAGAACCCTAAATTGAAACATGAACAATGCAAGTGATCTACTATATAGAAGATCCCAAATCCTCTTAATAAGCCACAAATCTGAATATACCTCTCTTTAGGGTGCAATTAGGGTGATCATAGAAGATGGAATCGCTTAGAAAACAAGTCCTCAGGCTTGGTTGTATGTCTTGTGCATCTCCCAAACCTTAGAATCCCTCATGATTCTCCATAGGAATCTATCATCAACCTTCGCTAATTTTTTATCTTTGATAGAAAATGATCTTGAAGACTTGTAATGTTTCTCCAAACATCACCTTTACTTACTTCTCGACTATGAATGCTTGATCTCATGAAACTACTTTGTCTCTTAGCTTTCTTGAAATCTTTTTCTAGTTAAAATTATGTAAAATAACATTATATTTATACATAATTTGAGAATTAACCCCAAAATTCAAATAATTCAAGTCGACACCATATCTAGGATTGAAAACCATTATGATCCCACCATAATTAAATTCAAAATGGGGTGTCCTATGTGAGGAGAACCCATTCGCCACTAAAGGTGAATGGGTCCTAGCACAACTTTCTAGGACCATGCTTTGGGGGGATGAAATAACATAAAAAACCCATCCTAAAAATGCAAAGAAAGGGGTGTCCCATGTGGAGAGGACCCATTAGTAACTAAAGGATAATGAGTCTTAGCACCATTTTCTAGGACCTTGAATTTGCCAAATTAAATGTCATGCAATATCATTATTGGGTGTCGAGATGGACCCTTCAGAAAGTGTAATTAAGAGGGCTTGAATTTGAATTAAAGGGGCCAATTAAGCTTAGTTAACCATAATTAATTAATGAAACACTAGATAACTGTGAAAGTACAATACAAGACTTACAACACCCTAAATAAGGTATAAAATTAAGTACATTTTAGTTAAAAGGGCCCTAGATTCAATGTGATTGTGTACAACACATTACAACATTAAATCAAGGGATTATTAGGTTAATTCAATATCACTTATTCCTAAATTAAGTGTAAAAAAGGGATTACTTTTTTCTACACTAGATTTAGCCCCACTGTAGGTACTTGCAAAACCACAATGTTAGGAACCACATCTTATAACACGGATTCGTTAATTGCTCAAAAATCTTCTTATCAAACTTCTATGAAGAATTGAATTCGAGGATAGATGTATGCCCCTGATTCCACTTACTTTATGGAGGTGGAATCAGGGTGAACACAAAATGACATCAAATCATTTAGGTCATATCATAAGGTATTTCAAAGTACCATACCACATGGTGATTGAAATTTGATGAGACCAGGAGTGGAATTACAAATCTGATGCAAAAAATGACATCAAAAATAAAGTCCTCTAGCCCCCAATATGCTAATTTGAATGAACTCACCTTTAAATGAATGAGATTTATATACTAGGGTTTTACTATATACTAATGAAAATGAATTTTTTCCCTATTCATCTGACTTTTACCTTGTTGCAAATTACCTAGCTGCAGAGTGAGTGAAAATGTTGAGTCAAAGGGTCTACAAGCTGTTGATATAGGATATGATTTGTAGAAATGCGACACAGGGCATACTTTGACACACAGTGAGTGGATTCTGCTCTAATTTTTCATCGTTTTCATTCATTTAATATACTTTTTATGTAATTAGATTAATTTTAGGACCTTGGAAAATATTGGCACAAAGTGTCCCACTTCGGGGCAAAGTGTCCCACCTTGGCACAAAGTGCCCCACTTTGGCACAAAGTGTCCCACTTTGGAGAAAAGTGTTTCAAAATGGCTAAAGTGTCCAAGACCCCCATCCATAGATGGCGTAGGTGTCCATACTGGGTGAAAAATCATCTTAGAACAACTTTAGTGTTATTGAATTACTTAGTCTAGGAATTTCTTCGTATATTATGCTTTTTAGGTTCCTCTGCAAGCCCGACAACACTTAAGAGAGATAGTTCCATTTCCTTCATGAGTCAATTACATGGCTATCAGAGGAGGACATCATGCTACTCTAGGATGTTGGTTTATTTTGGGTATACCTCATGCCACCAATGAGGTATCACGATGCTATGTTTCTTGCCCTAGTAGAGAGATTGGACACATATTTTTGTACCTTAATCCATCTTCCTATTAGGGACATGACAGTGACTCTAGAAGACATACATCGTATCTTAGAGATTCTCATCCAAGGCAAGCATGTACATCTCGCTAGCGATAAATCCTATGTATAGATGAGAGATGGTATTCTTTATTATCTACATCGACCCATCTTTCGTTCAATCATTGGGCCACACGTTGATCATAAATGGTTTTTGAATGTGTGATCACCACTTCTATAGCAGATCATAATGATGACTATCATGCTCACATTAGTACCAGATGGTTGATGGGTGCATCTAGATGGTGGTCTTTTATACACTATAAAGAGCATGGAGGAACAAAGTACTGTCTATGCATGGGGCCACAACATTCCCACCCATATGTATTATGATCTCGATCAATTTGTATATGGAGAGATCGATAACATCGTACATTGTACACTTCTGTAGATATGGTGCTTTGATCATATCACTTGTATGAGGCCGAGGATATTTTCCATCACAACAACCATGGGTGAGCGAAGGGTCTTCAACTATCCATTGAGATGACCATTGTAGGAGGGAGATTTGCTATACTATGGATTAAATTTGACTGACTGGATGAAGATGATATCCATTGGAGACCATATCAGTGGATTCCCTAGTGGGAAGATGATAGGAATGAGCTATGCAGGTTACAAATGGACCAGTTTCTTCTAGGTAGACACAGTTACATAGTCATACCCTTCTACAATGACTAGGTTATGAGATAGTTTGGCCATATCTAGGTACCACAATAATCTAGACCGATGTACCAACGATCAACACAAAGTGTTGCTAGGCCTACGGATAATAGTCATCTTACTAGTGATGATATATAATTCAACGATTTAGAGGATGAGGACCATGAAATTCTCCCAGTCTGTGGCTGATGAAGTAGGTTCTACTCAAGCCTATGAGGAGTGGTGGATTGTAGCTAGGTAAAATCAAATCTTCTCTTTGTACCATCTTGTGAGTTTTTCCAGACCTCTTCTAGTTCGTAGAGAGGATAGAGATGATGGCCATATATATGCAGATAAAAATGGTGATGACATTGTGCCTGACATATTTTTGGGTTTAGATGAGGATGGTGATGATGATCATCAGGAGATTTAGTCTATGAGAGAGGATATTGATGAGGTCGAGAGGGTCCAATTTCCCCTAATAGGGGAGATATAGTGCCTACCAAGTTCACTAGATCACATGTGACAACTATACTAGAGATCCAAACACATGGGTGTGGGGAGGCCAATAGAAGTAGGCCACCCACACCTCTAGCATAAAGGGGGATGATTGTTTTATGGTCAAACCCTGACTAGAAAACTAGGGATCAAGGTGATGATTTGATTTTTATGTTATATTTCTTTACGCATGTATCTTTTACACCTATGCTTTATGTATGATTATGATTTTTACTGATATTCTTGTGATTTCTATCTTGTAGGATCCACATGAGAGTGGAACAAGATCTATCAGTGAGCGATCATCAAGATAGTTCCCCCGTTGTGCATCAAGGATGATATACTCTGAGAGTACATGACCCCACCCTCTACGGGGCCACATGCATATCTCTTTGAGTCTATAGGGAGATTAGGAACAACATAAGAGAGAGCCACTATTCATGTCAGCCAAATTTAGGTAGAGCTTATAGAAGTCCTAGCCTCTCGAGGTTCTACCGATAACAGGAAATAGAGTGACCTACGAGAAAATATATCAAGCCTATGGGAGGAGCTTGCTAGGCTACAGGCAAATAGAGATCTCACATAGATTGAGATCTCATCGAGACACTCATATGGGAGGATAGATCATCTGGATTATTGGAGGGCCTATAGCTAAACTCGAGCAAGTCATGATAGCATACTACTATATCACAATGGCCACAGAGGTCACCAGCCCCTAAGGGGTTTGGTAGTCATAGACCCTGTCAGCATTGTTCTCAGTGATGCATATGTACCAAAACTTTTGATGATATATATATATATATATAAGCATTTATGTTTATGCTTTTATAATCTTGTGTTGAATTAAATGTCAATGTGATTCATCAAATATCCTTTGTAAGCATATTTAATAAATATCACCATGATGTAATGTTTTATGTGATCTAATTAAAACTTTTTCATTTTATGTTAGATGCTACATTGTGATTTATTATGCTATGTTAACTTGAATGCATGTATAATCTAATAATATTAAATGCACATATAAGGATTTAAATTAACATAACACACAAAATTTTGAATAGTATGGTAACTATTTATTAATTAATATAATTATTTGAATAATTACCCTAGAATCTAAAATACATAATGTTATCGTGTATCGAAGAAGGGAGCAAAATCAGATAAAATAGAAACTATCCACTTAATCTAACAATATTGTTCTAACACACTATTCAAAATATAGAATGTTATATATAATACCAACTTAAATGTGTGACATTTATAGGTTATTTTAGAGGTGTACTATCCATTTCTATTAAGTTTTTTAATAGTCTTCTTAGTCTCTTCTGCTTTTCCATTTGACTATGGATAATATGGTGTTGAAAATGATGTTGAATATTTGAATATTATGATTTTGCTATCAAGATTCAACTATGGATTTTTTGAGTCAAACTCATTGACCCATGATTCATGAGTAGTGTTTCACAAGAACCCATCTCTCATGATAATGAATGGTCCACTTAGCACTCATTGCATCTAGGTGATGCTCATAGAGGTGAAGCACTAGTCCATCTCGGGAGGTCACCCATCCTAGTACTGCTCCAGCTCAAGCATGCTTAACCACAGAGTTTCCCCCAGGGTTAAGCCCACTTAGCTTACTACCCCATTTGCAAAACCTTCAGCAAGTGTTATGCCTTTGAACCATTCATTATAGAGCCCCTTTAGCTCATCAATTGATAAGTAGAAGGTTTCTTCCACAGCGTGTCAAATTATGATATTGCTATCAAGATTCAACCGAGTAGTTTTTGAGTCAAACTCATTGACCCACGATTCAGGAGTAGTGGTTCACAAGAACCCATCTCTCATGATAATGAATGGTCCACTTAGCACTCATTGCATCTAGGTGATCCTCATAGAGGTGAAGCATTGGTCCGTCTCGAGAGGTGAAGCTTGACCTGGAGTAGTACTAGGATGGGTGACCTCCTGAGATAGACCAATGATTCACCTCTATGAGCATCACCTAGATGCAATGCGTCCTAAGTGGACCATTCATTATCATGAGAGATGGATTCTTGTGAACCAATACTCATGAATCATGGGTCAATGAGTTTGACTCGAAAACTACACCATTGAATCCTGATAGCAATATCATAATTTGACACGCTATGGAAGAAACCTTCTACTTATCAATTGTTGAGCTAAAGGGGCTCTATAATGAATGGTTCATAAGGCATAACACTTGCTGAAGGTTTTGAAAATGGGGTAGCAAGCTAAGTGGGCTTAACCTTGGGGGAAACTCCATAGTTAAGCATGCTTGAGCTAGAGCAGTACTCGGATGAGTGACCTCCCAGGATGGACCAATGCTTCACCTCTATGAACATCACCTAGATGCAATGAGTGTTAAGTGGACCATTCATTATCATGAGATATGGGTTCTTGTGAACCAATACTCATGAATCATCGGTCAATGAGTTTGACTCGAAAACTACATGGTTGAATCTTGATAGAAATATCATAATTTGACATGCTGTGGAAGAAACCTTCTACTTATTTGAATATTTCCAAAAATTTCTTCACTTAATTTTTCTTAAACGGAGTTCCATTATCTGAAACTAATGTAGAAGGGAGACCAAAGCAAGCAAATATATGTTCCAATATTAAACAACATATTGCATCAGCTATCGTGGAATGAAGGGGGATAGCTTCTATGCATTTCATGAAGTAGTTGGTTACGGTAATGATAAACATATCTCTCGAAAGAGAAGGTGGTGATATCTTCCCAATAAGGTCCAAACCTAAGACCGAAAATGGCCAAATAAGAAGTTGAGCCTAAATTTCAGAGGTAGGTCATAAATCAAATTGTTATGTTCTTAACATTTATGGAATTTCTTCACATACCCAAAATAATCTTGTTCCATGTGTATCCAATAATATACTATGTGAACCATTTTTTGAACTAATGACCTTCCTCCAAAATTCCCTCCACAAGCACCTGTGTGAGCTTATTCAAGTGCTAGAAGGATTTCAGATTTTTTAAGACATCTAAGTAAAAGGCCATTGAATGATCTTCTATATATAATGTCTAGAAGGATTATGTAGTTAGAGGCAAGTTTGTGAAGACGAGCTCGAGTGTTCTTACTTGTAGGCTCAAGAAAGGTACCATCTTTTAAATAGTTGAATATCATTGTATACCATTCACTAGAGTTGTCACTATCAGTTGATAACACTTCTTTGATTTTATCATATATCAATGGTTTAGGGATCATTTGAACTTTAAATGTGAAGTAAGAGAGGATAGTTGGGAGATAGAAGAGAAGCAACACTTGCCATTGCATCTACATGCTGATTTTCCTTCTATGGTATGTTGTCGATCATATATGATTCAAATTCATCTAATAATGTCATCGTGAGGTCTCTATATCAAAAAATATTATCATGCTTTGCCTGATAGAAACCATTTATCTATTTAATAATTAAGATTGAATCACCAAATATAGAAATGTGTTTGACTTTTAGCACTAACACAAAATGTATACGAGCTATTAAAGCCTCATACCCTATTGTATTGTTTGTACATAGCAAGTTTAAATGGAAAGATAAGGGAATAAGCTTACCTAAAGGAGGAATTAATATAACTCCTGCCCTAGAGCGAGTTCAAAACTTAGAACCATCAAATTACAATTCCCATGTTTCTTTACATTTTTGAATAGTCAACACATTCTCATCAGGGAATGAGTCTATATTAGGTAATGCTAGGGAAGAAGAAGCATTAGCTAGTTGGTCAGTTAGGGCTTGTCCTCTAATTTCCTTTTGGGAGATATTTTTTAGGTCAAACTTAGTTAGCAACATAACCCATTTAGCTAAGCATCTTGATTAATTAGTTTTAGTGAAGAGGTGCTTCAAAGGATCCTATTTTGTCTTGACATGGATTTTGACATTCAGTAAATAATGTCTCAATTTAATAGTAATGAACATGAGAGCCAAAAATTGTTTCTCTATCATCATGTATCATGCCTCATAATTGATTAGAGCTTCAATAATGTAATAAACATGATGTTCTTTACCGTTGTCATCTTCTTGAGCCAAAATTTTGCAAGAGCATGGGCCAATGTTGGTGTATAAAGGATAAATGGCTTATCTTGCATAGAAAGTTCTGAAACAGGTGGATTAGCTAGATGATACTTCAAACTCTCAAAGGCCTACTTACAATCCTCATTCCAGTTTAACCAAACCTCTTTCCTAAGGAGTTATGTAGAAGGTAATGTTCAGTCTGCTAAGGATGCTACAAAATGATGGATGACTTGAATTCTTCCTTGTAAAGTGTGTAGTTGAGAGATTTTTCTAGGAGGTGGCATGTTAATAATAGCATCAATTTTCTTAGTGTCCACCTCAATGCATCTGTGAGATACTATAGAACCTAGATTTTTTCCAGTATCTACACCAAAGACAAACTTCTTCGGGTTCAACCTCATGTTGTATTTTTGCATTCACTCAAAGATCTTTTGAAGAATACTCACATTATCTTTTCGAGTTCAAGAATTTTCTAGGATATCATCAACATAGGGGTGATCGCACAATACTGTTTTATATTTTTTGGGTAATCTGGACACCAAACTAATTTTTTAAACTAAATCTTCACTTTTGGGCTCCTATAGCGGCTAAACTATGAGAAATTTGAAGATGATGAAAACTAGTGATCTATGAAATTTTTTCTATAGATTCTGAAAAAAAATAAAAAATCATTTTTTGGAATCAGATTGCACTTATTTTTGCATCTCCTTCGAAAACTAGTTTTTTTAAAAAACAACAATTTTAAGGAGTGGCGCTCACCATATACAACATAAATTTTTGTGTATGAAGGATAAAATTCTATTTTTTAAAAATTTAGATTTGTAACTATGATATCTAGCATTTTCATTTGGTTTTATAGTGTTTTATTGAATATTTTTTCCTCCATCAAGTTTCAAAGTCAAACCAATTACAATTCGGACATAGGCGGACTATATACAACATAAATTTTTTTGTATCTATCAAAATTCAAATTATTATTTTTGAATTGATCAAGGACATCAATACCTAGCCTGAACATATTTTTCAAATTTTTTTTTTGATAATCTACTATTTTTCCACATGTGCAAAACAAAGAGCTTGATTTTCAGTTAAAAACCTATGTTTAATAAAACTAAAAAAACATATACGTAATTTAAAAAAAACATATTAAAATTATATTCATTGGATAGCTCTTCTGAGGACTACCATAATCATTTGAAATAAATTTTAAATGAATTCATTTGATCCCCCAAAAGGTAAATCAAAAGTGATTTTTTATCAGTATTTTGATAGGTGTAAAGGAGACTCATTTATAGGTATGGCTTAAAACTAGTGAGGTTCTATCCAAGGGGGTTTGATCTAAGGTGGTTTGATCAAATCATCTTCAATTGGAATCCTTAAAATGGAAATTTTTAAGGCTTAAATCATTATATTTTCTCAAACAAATTCCTTAATTTGTAGTAAAGGTTGTCTTGTGTTGATCTGGAAGGTTGATAAAGATTTGATTATAGCCAAAAAATCCATCCATAAATGAAAACAAAGCATGTCTTGTAGTTGAATCTACTATCATGTCAAAATTAGGAAGGGGAAATTCATCTTTTAAAGATACATTATTTAGATCCCAAAAGTCCATACACATCTTAATATAACTATCAGGCTTCACAATTGTGACAATATTCAAAATCCAAGGAGAATAATCAATAGGTAGGATAAATCTAGCTTCAAGAATTTTCTCAATTTCAGCCTTAACTAATAAGGCTATCTTAGGATTCATCTTTCATATTTTCTAGCACACTGGTCTAGCATCTACTACAAGGAATATTTTGTGTGTTACAATCTTAGCATCAGTTCTCGACATGTCAGAATAAGTCCAAGCGAAGAGTTCAGGAAATTCATGAAGTAAGGTTGCATGATCTTCTTGTTCATCTTCATCAAGGAACTTTCCTATTTGAATTACTTTCTCTTCATTAATTATACCCATCAGTATGTTGATCTTGTATATCCCAAGGGAAGTGCATTTTTTTTGGTTTTTCAAGATTATACTCTTCTTTGTCCTTGTCACGTTCATTGCTTTCATTTTCTTCATCCGCTTGTTTAGTGCTAATCGTAGCACATGTAACCTGTTTCTTTTTATGAGGAGTAAATGGCTTGTCATAAACTCCTACCATTTCTTTTTATGAGAATTATTCCAAAGATTCATCACAAGTTGCATCAATCAACTTAGGATGCTTCAAGCTGAGATTTAGTTTATTAGGATTACACAGGATGGTGTTAATGTTGAGTGAAGGTCTTTTTGTTCCTTGTGTTATTTTAGAAGGGCAATACCCCAAACCTATTTTTGTTTCTTGTGTGTTAGGCTCTATAGAAATACAAATTTCTTGTTCTTTCTTTCCACATCCTTTTCTGTTATAAGCAAGTTGTTCCACAAGCTCATAACCTTTCCCATAAGTTATTTCAATTTATCTTAGGTTTGGTGGTTGTTGGTAGTCTATTTCATCAACATTCATTATATAGCTTGTGTCTTCTTCTAAAGTAGATGATGTAGATGCTCGTGAAATGTATTTTGAATTTTGCATTGAAATTATCATTGGTTGCTTTTTCTTTTCAATGTATTTTGTTGTAATTTTGTATTTTCCAATGAATGTTGATGCGAATTCCAAGGAACCCAAACTATATTCCAACAACTTAGTAAGATCATCAATCTCTATCTCATTTTATTCCTCCATAATTTCCTTTTTTTTATCCGATTCTAGTGTTTTCGAAGGGTCTTGTCCTTCTTTCTCGGCAATCAAACAACTTTCAGGTTCAGGATCAACTTTTAGCGTGTAAACCTTGTTGGTATAGACATACTTCATTACATGATGCAAAGTAGAAGGCACTTCATTTATTTCATGAATCAAAGGTCTCCCTAGGAAGATATTATAAGAAAGATCCTTAGGCATAACGTGCACCAAAGTTTGTAATGTGACTTTTCCAATTTTAATATAGGTAATGTGATAACTTTGAGCAATTTTTTCCCTATATTATCAAATCCATGGATAGATAAAGAATCGGGTATAATGTTTCTTCTACTTTTCCCAAACTTTCCAAAAGGCTCACACTACACATATTTAGGGCCAAACCATTGTCCACAAGGGTTTGTTTTATCATGATTTGATTAACATGGACTATTATATTGATGGGTTCATGTATTTTTCTAAATTTCTAAGGGAGATAACTCACTTCAAGGTGAAAAATAATGTCTAAGCTCATGTAATTCATTCTTTGAACTAGTGTTGCCACATCATTAGAACTAGTGTTAGGAGGAACCATAAATTGTTGCAAGGTTCTTTGAAGCATGCTATGATAGCTAGGTGATGTTTGAAGAAGTTCTCATAGGGATATCTTAACAAGAGTACTCTTAAGTTGTGTGGATGCTAAAATATGAAAATGCTTAAACCTTGACATATATTAACATTTTTAGTCAATTTAAACAAAGAAAATCACAACATCCCTATGAAATATTTGACCATGTTAGATATTCAAACAAGATAAAATAAAACAAGGAAGCTAAATGAAATCATATGAAAACATGAATCAAAATCTATTTCATAGTGGGAGTGGTTCTCCTCATGATATCGAAAGGATGCCCTTTCCCACCCCCTAATAACAAAGAATGCCAATATGATGATAGTGCAAATACATGAGATTGTAGATCAAGTTGTGTAGGACTAATACAATAGAGGAGGCATCTATTTATAACCAAGAAGGATGGAAGAATGAAAAACATGAAGGATGTTGGACAAAACATGAGCCAATGAAAAGATGCCACTTGTCAAGATGTGAGAGGATGAAGGTTGAGCACATTTTGATCAATCTGCTAATGAGGGGGAGATTTGAAATTCAAAAGATGGCTTGTTGGAGGGAGAAGCAAGAATATTAAATGCCAATTGAGGGACATGTAAGAGAAAATATAAGAGGAGTTAATTCCATGTTGGAGGATAAGACATGTGGGAGGGAAAATTCAAATTTGAAGAATATTCTATCTTGAGGCCCTTTTTGAATGAAATTAGATGAAATAATAAATCAAATAAACTAATTTATTGTTCAAGTGGGTGGGTTAGTTAAGAGTTTAGATTTGACTCAAGTTGAATCAAAAGATAGAGAATGGGTGATCATGATTAGAGGTTAATTGATTCAGATTAATTAACTTGGAGGATTTTAGGGGTTTTGATATTTGATTTAAATCATTTTGATTTATTGAATCAAATAAGAATAAATTGAGGACTTAGTTAAATAATTTGATTTATTTAATTA
This sequence comes from Sequoiadendron giganteum, assembly GCA_007115665.2. Classification (NCBI taxonomy): domain Eukaryota; kingdom Viridiplantae; phylum Streptophyta; class Pinopsida; order Cupressales; family Cupressaceae; genus Sequoiadendron; species Sequoiadendron giganteum. The sequence goes on from CM021102.1 coordinate 779,264,735, forward strand.
AGTATGATGAAGCTAGGGAATTAATCAATAAATTGTTTTAATTGAACATAGGGCTTAAGCAAAATGAAGAAGAGTGGAGTTGAGAACAATTGAACTTGAACTTGTCAAAAAAAAAATTAAATGCTTATTGTGATAATCTAGAGCTTCCATTCTATGCTTTAGTTTTTTGTTTTAGACCAACTTACTTTTTTTATTTTAAAAAGAGCACTCCAAAAGTTTTCTTTTTTTTTTCGACAAAGGAATTAAAAGGAACTTTAGGACAAACTCACTAGATTTGGTTTGAAGATTAAAAATTGAACAAGGAAAACTCCATATTTTATTTTGGTGCCCTAAAAAGGATCAAATCATTGCTTTGTGGACTTAAAATGAACAAATGATTCTTTGTTTTGTAAATACTTACCCAAAGTAATATCATTAAAAAGACGTATGCACTTCTCTCACACCTCACGGTAAGCTTGAGAATCAAAATTAGTTTTGGTGAAATTAGGTTGTGTAAGTAATTGCCCACACACTCCAATTTGGATTTCAAAAATTGAACCAATCTTGCAAGTGTGAGTGGAGCATATTGCGTACATTCTCTCTCTTTGGTTCGCAACAAAGATTGATTGAGTTACAAATATTTTCTCTTTATTTTGTTTATTTTAGAGGGTCTGCCTTGTGGGAAAAAGTAATCACCCGAGGGAATGACCCAACCGGGAACACGCTAAAGCCAAGCGACTTCCAACTGGTATATAAGTGTGGATTCTCGAGGGAAGTTTGAGAATCACGAGGATTATTCTGATGAGAAGGGAAGAAATGGTATCTTGCTGCATGGATGGTCCCCCATGAATGGAATGCTCGCATTAAAACCCTTGTTTAGCAAAGGCCAAAATACCTAACTATTTGTTGGTGCAAAAGGTCATGCCCTTTGAAGCTACCCCATGTAACATGTGGTTCTCTTGTAGAGATGAAGAGTATGCCATGGGAGATTCATGGGTATTGATTCTTGGCTAACCCGAGAAGTGAGTGCATTGTAAGGGGGAGCCTATGTGGTCAAGCATCTAATCATCCGCACTGAATATGCGCAACTAGATTTGTCCAAGTGGGAGCCCAACAAATATTGTCTTTTTAGCCTAGGATTGTGCATGCTCTTGGTATCAAAAAACACTTTGCTTGAGTCTCAACAAATTTGGAAACAAACATTCCCAAAATCTTCAAATTTCAAACCCTTTAGGAGGGGAAAATACCTTTGACCGAATCCAAGTGTTTTTTCTTTCCCTAGGGATTTTATTCTTAGAGGTTTCTAAGCAATTGGATTTACATCATAATTTGCTCATACTAAAGTCAACCTAGGAAACTATTCTCTTGAAACCTTGATTTTCACATAATGGACCTTGTGGAATGAAAAGGAATTGAGACATAGACATTTAGTTTGAAACTTTAATCAAATAATTGTTTGTGGTAAAAAGAAATCATTAAGAAAAATTTAAGAGACAATTTAACCCCACACATGTATTCTTTCAAATGATTTACCACAAAATCAAAATCCGGAAACCCAAGTTCAAAATTATTAGTCCAAAAGCTCACATGGAGCGTCTTGAAAGGCTTCATGAGGTAAGAGAAAGGTTGGTTTACAACTTCTACAAAAAAGCTTCAAGAAACAACCCTAACTTGTATGATTTTTATTATCAACAAAATACCAATCTCTTTCAAAGGTTTGCTTTTCTCACATAGGAAGTATCAAGCGTGTTCTTCAAAACCAAGGTTTTGTAAGGAGGAGTTTTATCTAGGTCAAGTCTAGGATCAAAATAAATCACTCTCATTCATCCCTCAAATATCAAAATCAAAGATTGTCTCACCAACAAACTTTGGAAACTGAGAAAACATCATCATGCTAAACTTCTAGGAAAAATCAAAATCATTTTGTTTGAATTAATACACTTCGTCAAATTATCCTTGTGAGTGAATTTACCTCTTGATAAAATCCAACATCTTGGGGTCTAGGAGTTCATTATCCGAAGTCATTTTGTTTGACTTAACACACTTAGTCAAATTATCCTCTTATGTACGAGTTCTCTCTAGCACAACACACCCTCCTAGATTTTACAATTTCATTATCCAAATCAACCAAAATACAAATCAAATCAAGTCCTAAAGTTTAGCATCTCCCTCAAGGTTCCTCAAGAGTTTCATCATCTGTATCATCCATCTTTAATTTCCATCGTCACTTTGATCCTTAATCTATCCTAGTTCTTCTCTTTTTGTACCTGAAGTTAGATTAATTGATCTCTATTTTATGGTGCAAAAAAGATCTCAACACAAGAAGAATATGGAGAAAAAAAAATAAACATCCACTTCGAGGGATCTAAGTCAAACTGAAACAACATTCAACCCTATGACAACCATTGACCTCCCAATCAATCCTCCTCAAAATTCTTAAATCCTCAAGAGGAAGGTCAAGTGGAAGACATCACCAAGAACATCTTAGGGATGACACAAGATGAAATCCTTGTGATGGTGAAAAATCCTAAAAAAATCACATTTTCAATGCTAGGATGAAGTTAAATCCCTCCCAATACATGCTTGAGTTAGCAAAAGAAGGGGCTAAACTCTCTTCCGACTATGATCTAAGCATTATTGTGGAAAGACCTCTTGGGATAATGCCCTCAAATTCATGCATGCTTCCACTTCAAATCATCACTCAAGGCATCCTGTAAATCATAACATCCATTGCTTCAACCCAGCCAGTTGTTAACAAGGGAAGCACAATGCTTCAAGAACTCCAAAAACATCCCCTTGTGAGCAATCAAGAGTTGAATACAAACACCTCACTGAATCAATATGTTATGGTAAATCCATTACACCCTTATGTTCCACTTACATTCCATGATTCTGCCAATCCAACCTCTTATCATGCAACACCAATTTATCCTCTAGACATGCAAACCTCTCTTCCTCCCTCATAAGGAGAAGGTGACTTGCTTGGAGAAGGGGGGATCTTTGATCCCTCATGATCACTTCAAGGGATTGCACTACCCATATTTCCACCATTTCCATCCCTTCCACTTGCATCCACATCACCCCTTGGGTTGGGTCTTCCTCCTTTACCCACTATCAATCAATAAAATCAGAACACCCTATCAGATCCTTTTATCTTGCCATCGATATCACAACAACAGATGGAGACCATCCAGACAACCCCAATGGCCAAGGCATCCACCATTCCTCAAGTGTCTCAAGGGCCAAGCATCTCGATCACACCATCCACAACTCAAAACCTGATTATCAATAGGACCATTGCGCTCATCACAACGGTCCACACCCTTCCCAATCCACCACCACCACCGCCAAAACACAACATGGAAAATTATTTCACCATCCCATTACAAGATGCTCAACACGCTACTCATCAAAAGGTGCTTCAAAACTAGTAGGCTACACAACTAGCTACTCAGCAAGTGCAATAGGCATAGCAGGTTGTACAAGCTGAAGCCTTACTACAACAACAACAAGCTACCCAAGTTGCACAAGTGGCTCAAGCTGCCCAAGCTACACAAGCCGCCCAAGCTGCACAAGCCAAACAAACCGCAGAAGCTTCTCAAATCACACAAAGAATCCAACAAGCGCATGCTCAAGCCTGAGCTGAATATCAAGCCCAACACAAGTGCAAGTGCAATACAAAGAAAAATTGCAAGCAACCCATTAAGAAGCATATCAACAAGCCTTACAAGATTATCAAGTACAACAAGAAGTGACCCAATAGCAAGCCTAACAACAAACATTATTGGCACAACAACAACATGACCAACAACAAGCATTGTTGGCTCAGCAACAAATGCAGGCATTACTCGCTCAACAAAGCTTGCATCAAACTCCCACCAACATCCAACCCGTCAACCCAACACCTCAAAACATGTTCACCCCACCTCCTGATCCACAAGATGATGTGACAACACAAATCAAACTTCTCTCGCAGCAAGTGCTTGATCTTCAATCAGGAAAAACAACAAGTACACCCAGCAATATTTGTCCCTATCCTTTTGATAGGAGCTTAACAATGGTACCATTCTCAAAGGGATTTGAAATCCCCAAATTTGACAAATATTGTGGGATAGGGAACCCTAAAGATCACATCAAGGAGTTCCAGGTACATTGTATGGAAGTCACATATAATGAAACGTATCCAATGTGGTTCTTTCCTTAAAGCTTGGTTGGTCCCTCCATGGAATGGTTCTCTCGCCTACCTAATGGAATCAAAACATTCCAAGAAATCAAAGATGTATTCCTCCAGAATTATGCATTCAACATTACAGTGGATGTTAGTCTAGAGGAATTATCAGCACTCAAACAATGAAAGGGGGAATGATTTTCCTCCTTCTTGAAATGATGGCAATCCAAGTCCAATCGAAATAAATGGGCCATGCTAGAAGAACAACGGGTTTGAACCATCATTGCTAATTTAGACAAGACCTTGGAATTCTATCTAAAGATGCAATGCATCACCACATACAACCAATTGATCCCCAAGGCGGTAAACATCAAAAGGGCCCTTAATACAAAAGGGGGCATGCCTACCTATCCTAAACATCAAGATAGTCACCCATCTACCAGTTACAATGAGAAACCTCGCACGTGGGCAAAGAACAGGAATGCCACCAACGATGGAGTGGTCGATGCCATGGTCATCATTAGTGGTCCAAAGCAAAATAATAGAACACATCATAAACCATGGAAAAATAATCACAATAACATGCAAGACAATGTGGTAAACCAACAACCACCCCATAATCATGTCAAAAACTTGAATAATCAAGGAGGACCACCTCTGTGAAAAAAGTATCCCCCCGAGTGGAAATTCACAACCCTTGGGGAATCGGTTGAATCCATCATGAAAAAGTTGGTTAATGAGAACCTCATCAAGGTCCCTACTCATGATAATTACCAAGAACCCCAAGTGAAGCCACCCTAGTACAACGAAAATATCCTTTCTGATTATTATAAGCTCAAAGGGCATACGACCTCCAACTGCATGAAATTGAAAAACATAATCCAAGATCTTGTTGATGATAAAATCATAAATATTGAGCAATTGGATGGCAATCAAGATTTGAAAATATACACGAATGTGATGCCCAACCACAATCAAGGAAATGATAAAGGCAAGAAAAATTCTAGCAAAGTGAACCATGTATATGAAGGAGTTGTCGCATGCCTTGACGAATTGGCCACTATTGTTAGCATCAAGGGAGCTAATGTTGATTGTGGAGTTAGCACATGTGGCAGAAAGGTCACTATTTCCGAGGCATCACAGCCATCTAAGACCCCACTGCAAACCAAAAATCCATCCATAATGGTTAGAATGTCCTTAACTAGTTAAAAAGAACTCCTACTCAGATCTCCATCATGGAGTTACTGAAGATTTCAGCCTCCCACAAGGAAATACTTGAGGAAGCATTGGCTACATCCATTGTCTCTGCCAGCTTTGATACAAAATAGTTCCAAGCTATGGTCGGTAACATTACCATTCTGAATCTCCTCACTTTTCCCAATCAGGACTTTCTCGCCTAGCCATCTCACAACCATGTGTTACACCTAGAAGTCTTGGTTCACAAAAGTAAGGTCAAAATGGTCTTGGTGGATGGAGGTGTAGGCCTCAACATTTATTCACTAAAGCTCAGAAAGAATTTGGGAATCTCTGAAGATTCCATTGAGAAAGACAAAGGCATTACAATCAGAGCGTATAATGACCAGGAAAGAGTTTCTCAAGGCACTATCAAACTCCCAATCCAAGAAGGGCCAACTACTATGGAAACCACGTGTCAAGTCCTCAACCTTGATTTTCCCTACAATATCCTCCTGGGCCACCCATGGATCCATGGGATGAAGGCGGTCACCTCAAAATTCCACCAATGCGTCAAATTTTCATTCCAAAATGAAGAGGTCACAATTCATTGTGATCCTAAACCCTTTGCCTATTGCAAGAATCTGGAAGCCAAGTTCTATAAAGTTCCCCAAGTCCCAAAGAATGATGAGGGCCCCTCAACTTCATATATTGACCCATCCAACATCACCTCCACTTTTGGGACAAAGACACCTTCCATCCCCAACATATCTAACATCAAGCTCATGATCCAAGATAATGGGTGTGGGGAATACAAAATGAAGAAGAATTATTTTGTCATAGGAGAGTTACCTCAATCTCCTAGGTCACATGGGCAACCCCAACCAGCTGAAATACCCTCTCACACTTTCAAGGTGGACCCTTCTAGATTCTGATGTTGGGGGGATCTAAGTTAGGAAGCCGTGGATGAAAGAGACATTTCAAGCTCACTATACCAAGATGAAAGGCTCGTGCCTAATATTCCCATAGACAAACAAAGTAAGGGGCTACAAATGATGCTTGGTATGGGCTACAATAAAAATGAAAGCATTGGAAGGAACAACAATGGCCGACTGGAACCCGTCATTGTTGAGAGACGAATAAAAAATCTTGGCCTTGGGTGTACCCCTTTGAGTATAACCATACGTGGTAGAGGTCCCCTAGTTAACGCAGTTAGGACTCCTCCTCAACTATCAACAACCACCCTCTAGTTACCCATGTCCATAGGTTGAGTCATAGATAACTTTACCTATGACCTAACCGATGTGTATAGTATTAGTGATGATGAGGATACTATAACTGGCCTATCCATTCTTTTTGAAGACTCCTGCCTACTCATGATTAGTACCTTATCCTTTGATTCAAGCCACCGAATTCACAAAATAAACTTTTTCTACCCCCAACTCATTGACTATGACCAACGAGGACCACTGATTCTGGACACGTTAGAAAATAATGAGGCGTTCTTGAATTTCATGGGATTATGGGATACAGTGCCATGTGGATATAATAAGGCTGGATTTGACATCACACTAGACACTCAATCTTATTACGGGGAGATGATTGAATCTTTCAGTCACAAAAGTGAGAAATTGAGAATAATCTCAAAGGTCATTGAGTGAAAAACACACTGTGGCACTCTCTAACCATAAAATAGAAAAAATAAAGGATGCATCCAATGTTGAAAACCTCTCTGAGGCACTGGAGGATGAAGGATTCAATCTTCCCCTCACTTCACTTCATCAAGAAAAATCAAAAGTCTTAGCAAAACAATGCAATCCTGTCAACCTGGAAACAGAGTCGCTACCACACATAACCTTCTATGTTGAATAACTTCTCATGGAAGAATAGGAACTCTTAGTTTCATTCCTCAAAGAAAGAAAATTAAACTTAACATGGACTTATGTTGATATGCCTAGGCTTGACCCAGAGGTAGTAGTTGATCACTTGGCAGTATATCCTGAAGAAAAACCTGTTAGAAAAAAACTCAAAAATATGCATCCCCAAATAGCCTTTCTAGTCAAAATAGAATTGCAGAAGCTCTTGGATGCAGATTTGATACGCCTGATTGATTATCCAGAATGGGTGTCCAACTTGGTACCTATTTCCAAACCCATTGGGGGCATCCGCATTTGCACCGATTTCAGAGAGTTAAACAAAGTGTGTCCTAAGGATGACTTTCCACTACCCAACATCGACATGATAGTGGATATGACAATCGAACATGAGATGCTATCACTAATGGATTGGTTTTTCGGATATAACCGGATCATGAAAGAAGAGGAGGACGAGCACAAGACAACATTCATATGTCCATGGGGGACCTACTACTGGATTTTGATGGCATTTGGGCTAAATAATCCAGGTGCAACTTATCAAAGAGCCATGACACTAATCTTTCATGACATGATTCATAAAATGGTGGAAGATTATGTGGATGACATATTGGCTAAATCAAGGAAAATACAAGATAAAATATCAGCCTTGAGCTCCATTTTTGATAGGTTGGAAAAGTATAAGGTTCATCTCAAACCCAAGAATTGTGTCTTCGGGGTGCAATCAGGAAAGCTGCTAGGATATATTGTGTCAATGAGAGGAATCGAGGTTGATCCTACCAAACTCAAGGAAATCCTCGATATGAAAGCACCCAGGACACTAAAGCAATTGAGAGGTCTACAAGGCAGGCTCCAGTCCATGCACAAATTCATAGCACAATTGGTTGATAAGAAGATCATGTATTCTCATCTACTCCACAAGGGGGTAGCATACAAATGAGATGACAAATGTGACCAAAAATTTAACAAAATCAAATAATACTTACTCACACCACCAGTTTTGATGCCACCAATCCCAAGAAAACCACTAATCCTATACATTTAAGCAACAACAACAACTCTCAATTCCCTCTTAGCCCAACATGATGAAAACAAAAGGGAAAGAGAAATATACTATATCAGTAGAACAATGGTGGGACACGAGCTAATCTATACTCCTATTGAAAAAGCTTGTCTGGCAGTTGTATTTTCAGCCCAAAAATTCAGACACTACATGTTGGCTCATCAGATCAAGCTAATAGCAAAGATAGATCCTCTCAAGTACGTACTTTCTAAGGCCACTCTTATAGGATAGGTAGCCAAGTGGGTCATGATATTGATAGAACACAACATTGAATATGTGGAGTGCAAGGCCATCAAGGGACAAGTAATTGCATATTATCTAGCAGAAGCTCCTATGTACACAGAAAACCCAATTATCTCAAAATTCCCTGACGAATCAATTTTCAGCCTAAGTGTAGCAGACCACTAGAAGATATATTTTGATGGATCTTACACTAAACACAGGTTAGGAGTATGAATTTTCTTCATAACTACCCAAGGAGACTGCATACCCCAATCTTACAAGCTTTCATTCCCATGCAAAAATAACATAGCAGAGTATGAGGCTCTCGTCATAGGCTTAAGGATTGCAGTACAATGGAAGATTATGGCTTTAAAGGTATTTGGGGAGTCTTAGCTCATAATCAATTAGGTAAATAATTAATATCAAACAAAGGATGATAAACTAACTCCATACAAGAAATTGGTGGAAAGCCTCAAAGAGTCATTCATTGATATCATATTTGAATAGCTACCTAGAGAAAACAACAGAGCAACAAACGTAATGGCTACAATTGGATCACTCTTGGAAATCTCACACAATGTCCCAAAGAAAGAATTCCTTGTAGAGCACCTTCTCATACCAGTGTTTGAGGTACCAGAGTCTGAATTCATGTGTGAAATCGTTGGTACCAGTGATCCCCGGTATCATGACATTTAAACCTACTTAAGAATAGGATTCTTGCCTGCTGATATAACTGTGAACCTTAAAAAAGCCTTTGTTAAGAATTCAACCTGTTTTGTCATCCTAGGAGAAACCCTCTACCATAGGAGGATTAAAGTAACCCTGTTGTGTTGCCTAAATACTGAGGAAGCCCTGACTTCTTTAACTGAGGTGCACAATGACATTTGTTGTTCACACTCAAGCGGTATGACTTTGGCTAAGAATTTGCTAAGAACTAGATACTACTAGCCCACAATGGAGAGAGACACACATGACTTCATCAAAATATGTTTGCAGTGTCAGTAGCATGGGGACCTCATCCATGCACCAGCTCAAGAGCTTCATTCCATTGTTACACCTTGGCCCTTTTCATAGTGGGGGCTCGAATCATCGGTAAAATCACCCCCACCTCATCCAATGGCCACAAATTCATCATTACCGCCACATAGTACTTCACAAAGTGGGTCAAAGACATTACCATGACCTACATAACTGGAAAATAGATATCCAAGTTCATCCTGAACTACCTCATTTGTCGATACGATGTCCCCCAAGCCATTATCTTAGATAACGAGACACCTTTCAAAAATCAGGATGTTCGTGACTTATGTGAAAATGTCAAAATCCAACATCACTTTTCCACTCCGTATTACCCCCAAGGCAATGGCCAAGTAGAAGCCACCAATAAAACCATCTTGAAAATACTTAAGAAAATAGTTAATGACACTGGTCATGACTGGCATTTGTACCTAAATCCTACCTTATGGGCCTATCACACCAGCATTCGCACACCAATAGGTGCCACCCCATTCTCCTTGGTCTACAAATTAGAAGCCATCTTACCCATCAAGATCGAGCTCCCATCCCTAAGGATATCACTACAAAATCTCATCACAGATGAAGAATATAGGGTCTCACAACTGAATGAGCTAGATTTACTGGATGAACAATGTGTGGATTCCCTAAACCATCTACAGGTATATCAAAACCAAATTAAGTAGAGTTATAACAAGAAGATCAGGAGGCGGACCTTCCAAGTCAGTGAACTTGTGCTAAAGGAGAACTAGAAGAACATGCCAAACCCAGAAAGAAAAGGAAAATTTGAGCCCACCTGGTTGGGACCTTTCATCATCATGACAAGCTACAATTCAAGGGCATATCAGTTATCAATACTGGAAGGTGAACTCTATAGGAGCCCATGAATAGCTCCCATCTCAAAAAAAAATTATGCCTAAAATCTTGCAAGGTATAGAACCAAAAAATACAATAAAATAAAATAAAATGTCCTAAAAAAATGGTCACCTTCATGAAAACCTAGTAAACAGGCGTTCGTGACAACCAAAAAAACAAAAAAAGGATTGAAAATAATAAAGAAAAAAATCATCCTCCAGTGAAAACCACTTTGATGACACTTTGGACAAGTACCTTGGTGAAAACCTGGCAAACAAGCACCAAGCATAAATAAAACACTCCATCAACCAAGATATTAATAAATTATTCTGCACACTCACTTATCCATTTCATTCCATTCATCCATCATTAATCTTCCATCCATCCATCCACGTTCGTACTATAGCTTGATCTTATGTTCATATCATGTTTCAGCCTAGCACTACTTGGCATATTCCTAAGGTCAATTTTTCCTGCCTGTATCGAAGTAGTCTATCACACTACACTGGGGGCATGTTCCTATACCTGCATCAGATTGGATTCGTGTATATTCTTGTGATCTTCCTTAAATTCAAAAATCCAAAAAACATTCAAAAAATCCAAAAACATGAGAAAATAAAAAATTTAAAAATATCCAAATCATATTAAAATCCAGAACATGTCAAAAATCTGAATAACCAAAAATAGAGTCATCCAACCAAACTACATCGTCTCTGAGCTTGAACATAGGAAAGGTTGGTTCTTTGATCATCCCCCGAGACACCCTAGGTTAGTCCTTTAGGTGTCTGCCACAATAAGATGGCAATTCCTCCATTCTTTATATCTTCATCTTGTAAATTGGTCGAATCGTCAGTTGAACTATGTGGTCTCTGCGTGTATAACGTACTCAAGGCTAATCTATTGATCAGCTCCTGAGACCCCTAGGATAGGTCTTTAAGTTAGTCTCTTATTCATGATATTTACCCTCAAATTTAACTTTTCACTCAATCTCTCAAGGGGGCAACAATGTACCAACGTACTTCTTTCTGCTAGGCCATCCAAAAAAATTAGAATTTTTTTGAATTTTGATCTCGATGGCATTATTCTTTGAAACAATATAATAAGTACATTGCTTCAAAGAGGAGAAAAATGTAGACACTCACAATAATCAACATCATGCATCTAAATATCACTCTAATTAACATTCAATTCTTGTATTAATCAATTAAAACAATTTATTGATTAATTCCCTAGCTTCATCATACTTAATTAAATAAATAAAATTATTTAATTAAGTCCTTAAGTTCTTATTGTTTGATTCAATAAATCAAAATGATTTAAATCAAATATCAAAACCCCTAAAATCCTCCAAGTTAATTAATTTGAATTAAATAACCTCTAATCATGATCACCCATTCTCTAGCTTTTGACTCAACTTGAGTCAAATATAGACTCTTAACTAACCCACCCACTTGCACAATAAATCAATTTATTTGATTTATTATTTCATGTATTTACATTCAAAAAGGGCATCAAGATGGAATAATCTTCAAATTTAAATTTTCCCTCCCACATCTCTAGTCCTCTAGCATGGCATTAACTCCTCTTACATTGTCTCTTACATGTCCCCCACTTCGCATGTAAGATTATTGCTTCTCCCTCCAACACGCCATCTTTTGAATTTCAAATCTTCCCCTCATTGGAAAATTGATAAAAATGTGCTCAACCTTCATCCTCTCACATCTTGACAAGTGGCATCTTGTCATTAGCTCATGTTTTGCATTCTTCCATCGTTCTTGGTTATAAATAGAGGCCTCCTCTATTTTATTACTCCTACACAACTTGATCTACAATCTCATGTATTTGCACTATCATCATCTTGGAATTATTTCTTATTAGGTTATGGGAAAGGGCATCCTTTCCACATCATGAGGAGCACCACTCCCACTATGGAATAGAGTTTGATTCATGTTTTCATATACTTTCATTCAGCTTCCTTGTTTTATTTTATCTTGTTTGCATATCTAACATGGTCAAATATTTCATAGGGATGGTGTGATTTGATTTGTTTAAATTGAATAATAATGTTAATATATGTCAAGGTTTAACCATTTGCATATTTTAGCATCCACAAGTTGCTCAACAAGATTATATTCCTTTCCATTATTTGTGGGCAAATGAGGAGCCCTAGGCAAGATAGGATTAGGCAAGGGTAATAAGATAGGAGTTGTTTGTTGTTGCCTATTGTTCCTTGTATTGTATGTATATACAATAATATTATAACCCGGTTATTGTGAAGCATTACCATCGTTAAGTGAAGGCTTGTTTTTTGGTCGTTCAAGGATGAGAACGGGTTTTTTTTCAGCTTGAGGTTTTTGTGAAAGAGGGTAAATTATAAGTTGTGGCGTGGTTGCAGTAATGTCTTTATGTTTTTATTTTATATAACAAGCCTTAGTGGATGAGATTTGTGAGAAGAAGTCCTCAAGGGCTTTATCTACCATGTCAGAGTCATTGCTACTAAAAGTATTGAGGGATAGGTTAACTTTGAGAAGGAAATTTGATATAACTATGCTCTCCCTAAGGGTCTTGTTTGATATTTTTGTCTTTTGTTTCTATTTTATAATGAATGCAAAATGTAAACTAACTTATCTATTGATGCAAAAACGTTGAAAATTTAGAATTTTAATGCTACATTTAATTGAAATATGCAATAAATTATTTTCCCAATGTTGCCAAATCTCTTTAAATAAACAACAAATTAAATGCAAAGATAATTTTTTCAAACTATTACTTTTTAGATCTCAAAATAGAGACAACAATGCTTGCCAGAAACTGAAAACAACTCAGTATTTTTTATGTTACAAGGTATATAGGGACTTATTCGCTAGTAAAGGCAAATGGGTCATGGTCTAGGTTTTTACAGAGAACAAACAAACACATAAAACACTAGAAAACACCTAGAATCCTTGATAATGAAGATGTACATGGACTCATTCACCACTAAAGGTGAATGGGTCCTAGTTTTAGGGTTTTCTAAGTTTGATTTTAGCTTTCCCGAGTTATTCCTATGTATTTTTTTCTTAGATCTATAACAGTTAATTCTGTAATAGATTTTCCAGACATGAAATCTCAATTATGCAACTTTTACAAATGTTAAATGATGAATAAGATGACTAAATCTATAATGCAATTTGAATCTATGTTTTTGAATGATGATCTTAATGTGAACAAGATGCTAAACTAAATCATATCTAAAGAATTTTTTCTAATATTTAATGAATACAAGCATGTATTTTTACCCTAAATGAAATGTTCACTAATGCACAATAGAGAAATCCAAAATGCAATGCAAATCTAAGAAAAAATAGGATTTATGGATTTAATGCAATCCAAGTTATAAATTAATATGTTCAAAGGGATCAGGTTTACCAAAAATAAACATAGAAAAAGAGAGGCTATGATATCTAACCCCTTCTTTCTAGGTTATAGTTTCATTCAAGAGATGAGATTGAAGAATCTTGAAATTAAAATCAAGACAAGAGGTGAATTAAGAAAAGACTTGGGGATATTGCAATCTCTCCATTATGCAAGGAAAAGGTTGTGAGCTAAATCTCAATTTTGGGAGAAGGAATTATACTAACAAATAAACCCTAATTCTAGGTCTAACACAAAACAAATAGAAACTGTAACTTTTCTAGAAAAATAGGGAGTAGACAATGTTGTGCACCTGATTAAATCTTTATTTTTTTGAAGTAATAATAGGGAATCATTCACCACCAAAGGACAATGGGTCCTAGTAGGCTTGTTTAGAGAGCTCTGAATCTGAAAATGAAGTTTGTACATTGTAGGATCTACTACCCCTCAAACACTAACAAGGACTCATATGCCACTAAAGGTGAATGGGTCATGTTAGTTCCTTCAAAAATCTCATAACTTGATCTACAACTTCTAGGTTTACACTTCTTTGCACTTTGAAACTCCTTTCAGATCTAGATCTGTGAATAATCTACAGAACAAATTTTTAGCTTCTTGGTGGATAGGGGTTTGTCTCAATAAAATCCCTTGTTGGTAATTAATCCTTTGATGATGAATACAAATCTAAAACATATAATGTAAGTGAAATCCTAACCTTAAGTGTGTCTAAGATTAAGATCTCTAAGCATTCAAATGCAATTCTACTCAATTGTGTTAGTTCATAGAACCCTGAAATGAAACATGAACAATGCAAGTGATGTACTATAGAAGATCCCAAATCATCTTAATAAGCCACAAATCTGAATATACCTCTCTTTAGGGTGCAAGTAAGGTGATCATAGAAGATGGAATCACTTAGGAAACAAGTCCTTTGGATTGGTTACATGTCTTGTGCATCTCCCAACACATAAAATCCCTCATGATTATCCATAGGCATGTATCATCAACCTTCACTAATGCTTGATATTTGATACAAAATGAGTTTGAATACTTGTAATGTTGCTCCAAAATTCGCTCTTTCTTGCTTATTGACTATGAATGTTTGAGCTCATGAAAGTGCTTTATCTCTTAGCTTGCATGAAAACATTTTCTAGTTAAAATTATGTAAAATAACCTTATATTTATACATAATTTGAGAATCAACCCTGAAATTCAAATAATTCAAGCTAACATTAGATCTAGGATTGAAAATCATTATGATCTTTCCACAATTAAATTCAAAAAGTGGTGTCCTATGTGAGGAGGACCGATTTTCCACTAAGGGAGAATGGTTCCTAGCACAACTTTCTAGGACCATGCTTTGGGGGAATGAGATAACATCAAAAACCCATCTCAAAAATGCAAAGAAAGGGGTTTCCTAGGTAGAGAGAACCCATTCGCTACTAAAGGTGAATAGGGCCTAGCACCATTTTCTAGGACCTTGAATTTTCTAAATTAAATTTCATGAAATATCATTATTGGGTTTCGAGATGGATCCTTCATAAAGTGTAATTAAGAGGGCTTGAATTTGAATTAAAGGGGCCAATTAAGCTCAATTAACCATAATTAATAAATGAAACCCTTGATAAGTGTGAAAAATTAATACAACACTTTACAACACCCTAAATCAGGTATAAATTAAGTACATTTTAGTTAAAAGGGCCCTAGATTCAATGTGAATGTGTACAACATGTTACAACATTAAAGCAAGGCAAATGTTATTAGGTTAATTCAATATAATTTATTCCCAAATTAAGTGTGAAAAGTTGATTAATTTATTTTTACACTACAACATGTCATCTAACAATATCAAATCTATTTCTCCAAAATTTTCATGTATTTGATAATATATTTTCTAAATACAATTTTGACAAGTTAGATGAAGTGCTTAATGATTTCCAAAACGAATCTGGTTCTAAACACCTTCCTTATTAAAATTCTTCTATTTATATTTAAAATTTGTTTTCTTCATGTACTTCGATGTCTCATATTCCTTCACAAACTATAAAATATCCTTTAATTCATCCTCACAATAATTCGAATGATCTTTTTATATTATTTTTTCAATTTTTCTAATGTTTCTAAGAAACCAAAAATCTATTTTGACAGTAGAAGAAACTAAACTAAAACCTATAATAATTGTTTATTGTGTCCCTAATACACAATGACTTTCAAGTTATAATGTGTACATTGCTAAATATATTACTTCCAATATTCCTATGACTAATGAAAATTTAATAGTTCACATGTTTAATACTAGAAGAAATAAGAAGAACATTACAATTCCTACATCTCTTCATTCTCCTAAACCTATTTATAATTTTTTGAGAGATTATGATATTATCAAGAAAAAATTTCTTACTCTTGCTAGGATCTATCTCAAGGATTGTAGCATAAAAAAATTTCACCCCTGGAAATTTCACACTAGGTTCTACTCCCCCCTATGTGCTTGGAACTATTACACATTAATTTCCTATTTTAGTAAACATTATGGGAAAATAAAACATGGGAATTCAAACTATGCATTTGATATTTTCTCTCAACACTTTTGATTCCTAAAAATCAAGAATCTAGTCTAGGATGCACTACACCCTATACGATATAAGTTACCCCCAAATTTGAATATGTTAGCATCGGTAATTTACTATTTTGATTTTCAATTTCAAATTTTTTCTATTGGTATTTTATTTTTAGGAATTAACAAGAATTACATATAAATACAAAGTATTTTCACTATTTTAATCTAAGAAGGAAGTGCAAGTGAATTCATTTGAGAAAATCGAGTTTCCTAAAATAATTCAAGAGAAATCAAGAGTAGAATTATTAATATTATTGCATCATTTGATCATTCAAGCATCAAGTCATGTGTTATATAATTTTTTCATATTTTTTTCATTCATTTTGTTTGTTTACTAACACTTGTAGGTCATCAAATTGAATAAAATCAAGCAAACATTAATCCTTGAAGGTGATGAGTGTGACTTGAGTCCATCAAGGATATTATATCTGAGTGGTGAGTCGGAACAAGTTGTCAATTCATTACATATTTGTCAACTATCCTCTATCCATCTAAGGTTATGCTATCTTTTATCATAATTTTCCAATGTGGAGGTATAAATACCAACATAGGGTTTGATTGAGGTAATCCCCTTTATGGAAAAAATCTTCAATCCTCTACTCTCATGTGTGTAGATTACAGATCTAAAGTGAGTTGGAGTAATATTTAAGGCTACTTGTTCATTCTTGCACTCTAACCCTACAAGTTGATAAGTCATATAAGTTCTGACAACACCTAGAGGATAGAAGCTACAGATTGGTATCTTGAAGCCTTCATTTTTAGATATGGGAAAAAGGAGGAAATAATAGGGCATACTATGCCCTAGAGCAGCAAGATTCATCTCAAATTTACATATTAGGTGCATCTGTGTGTGCCCTTCTCATTTATAGAACTAAAATTTGTTTTTTTGCATCCAATTTGTCAAAAATCATAGCAGAACAATACATTTGAATTGTATCATAGTTTAATAATTGTATTTATAAATACCTCATTCAAACTCAGATCATCAATCCACACACACCCTCTAAATATTTGGATTAAATCTCTAATCCATCATTTTGGATCTCCCTAATAGGTTTGAAGCCAAGTGGTTCTTGAGGTCATCTTTAATCTAACTAATCCAATTTGAGAAGAGGGTCTTCATACTTTTCCCAATCAAACAAGGACCTTGTTCAAACTTCTTATTTATTCATGGCATCTTCAAGAGTCTCTAGAAAAAATACAAGTTTCATCTTGTACTTGACAAAATGATGTGAATTCTTTAATGTAATGTATTTATTTTAATAGTACTCCAGACACCATATTCCATCATCATCAATTTCCTCCTCCAAAAATATAAATTCAATATGATCAATTTATGATAATTGTCTTATTTAATACTCTAGGTATCACACGCACTCTCATTGACCCTTGGACATGTGTCAATTATATGGTGTTCAATCGTCACCTTGTATTCATATTTATCCTTCTACCCTTGATACATCTCTTTTTATTAATGTGTTTGATAATATTGGTTAACAAACTCTAGGAATAGTAATTTAACTTATGTAGCTAGGACCCATTACCTTACCTACCTCGTTATATGTGATTCTAGGTAATTTATCGTATAATATACTCCTAGGTCAACTATGGACACATACTAGATGGGTGCAATCCCATCTACCTTGCATAAATCTACTATATTTATTGATAAAAATTCAATTGCTTCATTGTTTTTAAATCCTGTTACACCATCATTGAATTCTATTCTTGATTATTGTGTTAACTCACTTTCTTCACCTATTTCTAATGCAAGTCTTAGTGGTGATTGGAGTTCACTAGACTTTACACCATCCTTTGTTGGATAATATAAAGAAAAATTGGATCACTTTGACATTCCATAAATATGATTAGTATCCCCTAAAAAATTTAATTACATCTAATTTTGGAGATGTGAAAGATGATACATGCAATTATACTTCTCATATTGAATATGGTACTAACGATGGTCCTCCTTTTGAGGAGATGCCACTTTATGGATTAGGATTCGATATTATTTTTGAAATAGGTTATAATGGTGATGGTTGTGTTTGTAAGAAGTAGTGTATCAAGATCCCTTTAGATCCAAATACACATTAATATACTACAAGTCTTCAATACTTCCTTTTTTGATCTAAACTAAACCCTTTGTTAAATGTAAATATGATTTTTGTAAATTCTCCTTCACTTTATTTTATTCATCTTAAAGAATTATAGATAGTGTAGATTTATATCTATACAATTTTTTTATGGTTGTATTTTAGTCTATGTTCCTATCATCATTATTGTACAATCTTTTATTTTTTAAACCATCAAGCATATTTTGGTGATTCTACCATGAATTCATAGAAATCAGCTTCCCTTTCTTATACTGATAAATGGTTAAAAACCCTTGATCCTTTGGATCATAGTATACATGTAACATGAGATACTATAGATGTCCCTATGGATCATTCTCTTCCAAATAAAATAATTTAAGTGTAAAATGTCTTTCTCCTTAGGAACATGAACCACATTGATATTTAGTACACTTTTTTAATATCTTCACCTAGTCATATAAAGATATGCCTTGTAGAAAATATTTTATTTTGGTCCATAACATAGTGCTATATCCTAGTGCCTAGTCTATTAAATAGAAAATCCAAAATAAGCATCAAAAAAATTGATTGATGTATTCATGTATGCATAGATTTTTGTGATTTAATTAAATCTTCTCTTAAAGATTATCTTTTAATTCCTAATATTGATATGATTATAGAATCAATATCATGCCATGTATTTCTCTCTTATATCAATGGCTTCTCAAGGTATAATACTATCATTACTAGAAATATTAACTTAGGTTATCTTTCACTTCTCGTTGAGGTACATTATTTTACATAGTAATTCTATTTAGATAAAAGAATGCATGTACAGCTAGCCAACAAGCCATGTCTCTTATTTTTCATAAATTTGTTCATCAAATTATTGAATATTATGTTTATAATATCTTGGATATGTATTTTATAACAAAAATAGGAAAAGGGCCCTTGAACCTGAATAGAGAACAATGAACAGATCAACCAATTAGCAGAACTACAACCAAAAAATCATAGGGTAAAAAAAAAGGACCAACACCCCACAAAAAAACAACACTATCTATAATAAAACAATAGAATCCAAACATTGATCAAAGCTAAAGACTAAACAATAGAGCATATAATAATGAAAAAAAGAGGGCACACAAGCCTATAAAGTACCATGGCACAACAACCAAAAACTAGAGACATAAAAGATACACATTACTTTATGGGATTGTAGATTAAGTCATATTCCTTAATCAATTACTTCATCCCCTCGCTGCATTGTTCCATCACAATAGTAGTTATCTTTTCCACTTGCATTTCCTTAGCCTGAGAGGAGTCCATCTTTCTATGACCTTTCCTGACTTTTTTCAAACCATTCATAGTGCCAAAAATAGCCCTCTAAATGATACCATGAGTAAAAGATGTTAACTTATTAAACACCCTATCCATTTTGTTCACTCTATCTTGCAGCTCCCAGAATTGAGAGATAAAATTCCAAGTGCCTATGTTTAGCCTAAAAATCCTCTTCCATTTTCACCATGGCTTTCTCATCCATAACTTTCATATCATTCATGACCACATCCTCAATTTCTTTTGAAATTTCCTTATCCCCTTCTGTAGTCACGAAAAAGGTATCCTTTCTACTTTTCTTGGCTTGTTTGGGCCCTCCTTTTGAGTTAGGCTTAATGTTACTTTGATTTAGTGTTGTAATTTGATTAACACATTCACATTAGGTCTTAGGCCCTTGTGAACCAATGTATTTAAATGGTACCCTGCTAAAGTGTTGTGAAGTGTTGTATCACACTTTCACACTTTTCTAAGGTCTTACCAACCTAATAAACCTATTTTTAATCAAAATTAATCTTAATGTAGCCTTATTTGGAGTGTTGTAAAGTGTTGTAACACACTTTCACACTTTTCTAGGCTTGTCATTAATAATTGGACTTTTTATACTTTAATTGGCCCTATTTTACATCCACGAGCCTCATTTATTGCATCTTTTCAAGGATAATCCCAACACAAATCATTACTCAATCATAATTCACGTATTTTTGGCTTGAGTGGGCCAAATTTAGTGATTTCTAAAGTGGGGTTTGACCAAGGAAAACCCCTAACCACTAATCCAACAACATTTTTCCCTCTCCTTTGTGTGTTATTTTCAGGTCGAGGTTGTAGATTTCCTAAGAAGCAAGATTGGAGGAAAGTTGTGAAGTCACCCAAAGTTGTCAAAGTTTTCATCTAGCCTTGGAGAAGACCTACAAGTTGTAAATCAAAACTTCAAATTCGAAAACCAATCAAGAAGGATTTAAAGCATACATAGAAGAGTAGGATCAGCCTTTGAAGTTTCAGAAATGTCAAATTGGACTCATTCACCACTTCTAGTGAATCAGTCCTATCTCTAGTCATTTTCTAAGGATTTTGTAGGTTCAGATACCCATTTGGTAGGTTATTGTTCTTGCACAATTTTCTAAATTTGGACTGATTCACCCAATGTGGCGAATGAGTCCCAGTAAGCATTAAATTTATATTTTCTAGTGTTTTAGATATCCATCCATCCATTTTCAGATTTCCAAGTGCACACATTTTGTTTTGAGTGTTTTGTTTCATTTCATTCACTTTTCTAGGTCATTTAGTGTCACTTTACACTCAATTAGGGTTTTACATTTAATATTGTATTGCATTGCATTTCCTAGTCTAAACATTATAATGAACTTCTTATTAGTCTACTTTCAATCCCTAGGATAACCTTATTGCAAGATCTCTTTCTCTTTTATATTGAGATCTCTAGGGTTATCCTTGAATGGAATAGCTTTGAAAGTGGGTGTGATAACACTTAATCACCTTAATTAGCATATCACCATATTTTTGAGGTTCTATTTTCGTGAACTTGCATTTAGGACATCATAATTCTGATTTTGAGTGCATTATCATCCTTGATCTTGTTTACATTAACATTGCATGAGGATTTGCATTAGTTAAATTGCATTCTAGGGTTTCAAGTTTTTCATTAGTGATAGGTCATATAACTTACATTTTTCCATTTGATTTCATTGAAAATCAAATAAAATCTACACTTACATCTAAGATATAGATCATAAAACATTAAAAGAATAAAATTCAACTAATTTTTTTTGAAATTTTTGAAAAAATCCCTATTGGGACTCATTCGCCACCTTAGGCGAATCAGTCCCTTTGCATATTTTGCACTTCATTTTCTATCATTCAAAGTTTAGTTTCTAAATTTTTGTTTTTTGTTATTTCCTTTATGTTTCAGCTTCCAAAATTTCTCTTAGAAGCATTAGATTATTCTTATCTTGCATTGTATTTGCATTCACCTTGCATTTAGTAGCCCTTGTATGATTATTTGGTGTCCTATTGCTAATATTGTAGTGAGACGAAGTTCGAGACTCATGTTATTCTATGATAGCACAGTCATTGTGGATCTTGGATTGTCTAGCTCTTTCACTCCTAGTATTGACACTAGTACACTAGGTATGGACAACACGCTTAAAAACTCTTTTCCATCAAGTAGTATGAAAGTTGAAACAAAGAATAATAGTTTCCCAAAAGAAAACATAATTCAAATTAATGAGGACCTAGCAAACTTACAACATCAAGTGCAGAATGACAACATTTCAACTATTGCCATCCCTACTATAGAAAAAAATCACTATATGCTTGAAAGTGAAGATGGATTTGACCTTGTGAAAACATAGTTTAAATATTTAGAAAAAACCTCACCCCAACCTCTAGTTGTCCTTTACCAACAAGCAATGTGACAATCCAAGGAGGAACTCAAATTCCTCCTCCCACAACAATTACCTCAATACCTACCTATACAAACCCTCAAGTCACAACAACAATGCAACAAACTAGTGATGTGATTCCTTCCTTGGGTATTCCTGCTAGCATCCCTAGTTCCTATGTGGCATCACATGTAATATCTCCCACTACCTTACCACCTATAATAATTTCATTCACTTGTCCTTCAAACACATACAACCCTTCACCTTTTTCATTTCCATCTCATAACACAAGTAATGACCCTCTCATAATCCAACTCTTCCAAACTATTTCATCCCTTCAAAAATAAATTTTCATGATAAACCAAAATCAAAATGGCCCACCTACATATTATGTCAAAAGTACTCCATTACAATCTTTGGAGATATTGAGAACACCGATGCCACATGGTATAGAGGTTCCTATATTTGAGAAATATGGAGGTAAGGGAGATCATTCTAACACTATCAATGCTTACACTACATTGTGTAGTGACTTTGTCCTTGATGATAAACTTTTTGTTAAGCTTTTCCTAGGTCCTTGAAAGACACTACCTTGGAATGTTTCTCTTCATTACCAAACAATTCAATCAGTTCATTCAATGAACTCGTTGAGGAATTTGTTAACCATTTCCAAGTGCATATGACTCCTAATATGACCTTGGCCGATTTGATGAGATGTAAACAAAAAGAAGGAAAAAATATAAATGACTTTATCTCACGATATCAATCATTTTATTCCCAAATTGTTTTCAAGGTCCCTGACCTGCACCTTCAAAAGGTGTTCATAGAAAATTTGCAAGGAAATATTCAAGACAAGCTTACCATGATGAAATTCCTGGATCCTCATACAATTGTGTATTTCCCTTCGTGATTATCAAAATTTAGTTAGTAGTCGAGATATAAAGTCTAGTTCTATCCAAACTAAAGAATCCAAGCTCACAAACCAAAACAATTCCCAATATTTTAGAAAAAAAGATCAAAGGGTTCCTTCAATTCAATCCCCCTCAACAAATAACTTGGAATGTTAATAACCAAGTAGCTACTATTAAATCCATGATGCACTTTAGTTATGGGGATCGAGAAAGACAATTCACTCCCTTACTTGATACCCTTCATAACAGAATGTCCCAAATTTTAGAACAACAAATGATTACCTTCCCATAAAAACACCCGATCCTAATAAGCCTTTACCCCCAAGATTTAGATAAAATTATTATTTCCATTATCACCAAAAAATGGACATTACATGAAACATTGCAAGCATCTTAAACATCTTGTGCAAGACCTCATATATTCTAGCATCTTTCTGTTGGAGGTGCTAGTGATCAAGGAAATAAGTTTGTTGCCCGTCCTAGCCAAAACCTGCAAATTTTTACCAACCCCATGCCTAAACATAACATTTAATTTGTCAAATCTAGTGAAACTACAAAGAATAATGTGATGAATGTTGATATGGATGATGATAACAATGATTATGTTCAACATGATTCTATAGATAATGATCCTATGAACAACATATTCGGAGTGATAGACATCATTCCTCATAAGGGCCAAACAAAAAATTCTCTTGACAATGCTTTCTCCTCTAAGGATATACTTAAACATGCACCCGATGGTCCTTTTTACATATTTGGCCATATCTATGGCAAGCCTACTAATGGAATATTAATAGATCCTGTATGTGGTGAGAAAGTGATCACTAAGGAATTCTTAATTTTGCATGAGCCCTATCAAGATATAAATGATAAACTGAAAGCATGGATCAAGACACACAATGGTTTTTCTTGCCCTACGATGGGATCAATTAATCTTCCCTTGCAAATAGGACTAAAAAAATTAGATACTTCATTCTCCATCATCTCGTAGTCAGACCAATTTCGTTTGAAGCTCCATCCATGGATTTTCTCCATGAAAGTTGTTCCTTCGGTTGTGCATAAATTCTTAAAGTTTCCCTTTCACAATGAAATATTTACTATAGACCATAGTGGCTTTAACCTTTTGTCCTCCAAAGGAAAATTTTCCATAGATTTCTTTTGGCCCAAGCCTATGGAACCTATACAAGTAATAGAAGATTTCTTTTCTTTTCCTATAAAAATTTCAAGGCAAAGAAGATAGCAAAACTATCCCTCTGAAACATGTCCCCATCCACCACCAAGCCTACTATCCTCGACGAAACCCTGCTGGAACCTAAAGAAATTCCAAATGACAAAAACCAAACTAAGATAGAAACCTAATCAACATCCTACAAAAGACCAAGAGACAATGAAAACAACCCTGTCACACCCCCTAGAATAAAACAAGTGTACAAACTCAAAGAGAAAGTGGTCGAACAGCCTCTTGGGGTTCCTTCAGTTCCTCCCCTTAGGAAAGAAAAGAAACTTATGGTTGTGTGTTGCAAAAATGTGTATACATTGGCACTTTTTCACTCATTTTGGCCTTTTTCAGTAGATTTCAGTCTTGATCACCTTGATTCAGCCTTGTAAGCTTGCAATTCATCAATAACATAACGATGTTTTACTAAGGTGTTGTGAAGTGTTGTAATACTTTTTCTCACTTTTCTAAGACCCTTTCAACATAATTCACCTAAATAATAAATTCTTACACCTTCCTAATCCTTAAGATAGAGTGTTGTAAAGTTTTGTGTCGCATTTTCACATTTATCTAGGCTTATCACCCCTAAATCAACCCTTTTCATATGCTAATTTGTCCTTTTAATGCATCATTAGTCTCGACTTACGTGTTTTTCGGGAGGAAAATCTAATAAAATTTATTAAACATAAGTTAATTCCCGACAATCATCAAAATTTTCCTAGGAGGACTAGGTCACCACTTTGGGCGACCTAGTCCCTTTAAGCATAAAATTCAAATTTTAAATAAAATTCAATGAAAATCTTGCCTCCTGAACCCTAGGGTTGATCTATTAGGTTGCATTTTGGGAAAATTAGGGTTGCACATATACAAATAAGGGTTTCTACCCCCATTTTTCCTCTCTCTTGGTTTATTTTTACTCTCCTAGCTGATTTTCACTCTCTTGCTCTGAAACATCCAAGCAACCAAGACTTCACAAGCAAGCATACAAGCATTAGAGTTTTTAGATTATCTCCATTGGAGTTTCTCTTGTAGGTTGTAGACATCTTCATCAAAGGTTTGGTAAGTGTTCTCTCAAGTTTATCATTCTATCTTGCTTTCCTTTGATTTCATTTAATTTGGGTTTAATCACCTACAAAGGGGTTTGACCTAGGCAAACCTCTATTTACTAACCCCATCTATTTCTGGTCTTTGCATGTGTTTTTAGGTCTTTCTATATAGCTTTGAGGTGCTTGTAAGGTTCTCTTAACTCATCAAAGGAATCCAAGTCAACAAAGCCCTAGTTCCAGCTTGGAGACCTCTCTCTACCCGTTTTCAGTAGAATCTGAACCATACACTTATTGGGAACTAGAGTGTAGATCAAGAGCCCCAATCTTGTCTTTCAGGTTCCCAAAAACCCAGAAAAGGACTAGGTCACCCATAATGGAAACCTAGTCCCTCTGAGCTTATTTTTCGGGGATTTTCATATTTTTGGGCACCTATTTCACATAAACCTATTCCGACAAGTTTTCTGGAGAAGAGGACTAAGTCGACCAACTCGGCAGGAGTGTCCTCCTATTGATTTCATATAATTTCTGAAACATTCTAGGACTCGTCATCTACAACTTCTAATACCTAGGTGCACAAGATCTCTTACTTCCAGTTTCCTTTCTATATATACACATTTAGGTTATTTAGATAGTTTACATTTAGTTACATATTGCTTTCATTTACATTTCATAGATTAGTTTACTATCATTTTATTTTAGTCTCAGCCACACCTTTGCACACACATATCACAAACCCTCATCATCAATCAGCCCTTACCCTTAGAATGCAATCACCACAAGCATATCAGCAAAGAGGAAAGAGTGGCATTCCTACACCAAGTGCTCTTGGGGTGAAGAATCCCAAGAGCCTAGTAAGGGAATCCTCTTTCCCTTGTTTGTATATGTTTTTGGTTGTTCATTTTGGTGAACCTAACTTTTGAATCCCCTCTTTACTACATTGGAGTCCATCATCATCCTAGGTTTGCATTACATTGCATTATGCATTGTTTAATTTGCATTCTAGGGTTTTAAATTTTTGCATTAGTGAAAATTGCATATAAATTGCATTTTTGCATATTAAATCATTTAAAATCATCAAAATTCTACATTTTTATTTTAGGTTTGCATCATACAACCCCGACACCACCGAAATCAAACAAAAAAATTAGAAAAATCTCCAAAAAATCACTAGGAGGACTAGGTCACCATCCTGGGAAACCTAGTCCCTTTAGGCCTCTGAAACAGCCTTTTACAGAGCTGAAAACTCTAGTTTTAGGCTTCTATTTTATCCCTTTATCTATCTATATCAGTGGGTTGTCTTTCTATTACATGCATTTTACTCAATCTAGCTTAAATTGGTGTATTTCATTGATTGCTTAATTTTGCATTTTTCATTCACCACATTTTATTTCCAGTATAATCAGTAAATTACATTGTTTAAAATTAGAAAGTTTCATTTCATTTTATGTCTTTACATTACATTTTTATTTTTCATATCTTGTATTACATTCAACTTATTATAAATAACTATTGTTTACATTCATGGAAATTATACTTTTGCAATTTTCATTTTCTACATTAGTTCCTAAATCATTTCAATCAGATTCTATAGATAATGAAAACAAAACATTAGCAACATCACATGTACCCACTCACACCCTTCTCAATCCCTTTGGTAGCGATGACCTGGACATGTTATATGAAGCCTTAATGACTTCATCTCTTCTAGATCATCCATTAAAGCCTTGACCGATGAGGATACAAATAGTGATAGTCATCATACTCATAATTGTTCTTCTCTTGATATCTCTCCCATTGGTGATGAAGATATCCTACCAAAATAAGACACAACTATTGAATACCATGATGGTCCTTCTTGTCTTCCTCCTCCTCCCTATTTCCAAGACCTTATAACAAACAAAGCTAACATCATGGTTACTACCTTCTCTAGTCTTCCATTCTTTCCCAACCCCACCTATTTGCAATGATGCTTTAATAACTAAGGATATGTTCATATCAAACACCCCAATGATTGAGAGTTATAGCATTATTTCTCTCCTTCCTAATGTTCCTCACATTTGGAAGACTCTATTTGAACAAAATAGTCCAATCATTGATAACCTTATAATTCCTAGGTATCCTTCTCTTAATGCCTCTACTATGAGTGATGAAGCTCCTTTACGAACTCTAATCATGCCATGTGATAAACCTATTGTTTCTCACTTTCCAACTAGCTCTTCTCTTAGGATAGATACTATGGAACAAGAGAATGACACCTTAGTGGAAAATAATGCAACCACCAACAATCATATCAATCAAATTTCCCCCTCTCATAATATCTCTCATATTCATGAAGAATATATTATGATGGAACAAGACACTTCAACCATAGATCATTCCCTTACTTCCAATGAATTCAACAGTGTAGAACCAAACAATGAATTTCCTAAACATCTTGTTTGTAGTTCTCATACAAGCTCTCCTATTTGGGAAGGTATCATGGTTGAAGAAAACAACAACATGGTTGCACTCCTTTCACGCACTAGTCATATCTCTTCCTTGGGCAATGGTAAAAACCTAATACTCAATTTCCTTTTCCTAGAGATATATCAACCCAAGCCTGATAAGTTTATGCATATGCACGTGTCCATTAGATCCCCATCTCCTATCGGACCTCCTAAGTACCACATTTCACATCACCCAAGTTACAATGACATTACTCACCTATATGAAAAAGTCTATACCATCAAGGTTAACTTTGCCAAAACCTTATTTCCCTACCCCTATAAATAACATTAGTTGTTGATCCTTGCCTTGTAATAGTTGTAGGGTCATAACACACTCACTATTGCATGTTTTGCATCCATCATGAGGAGCAGCATACCATCATTCATTCCAGGCTCACCTTCACCCTGCACTAAGTGGGGGAAAAGGGGTTGAGTAGCCTTTTCCCTCATATGTCACTTGTCATTTACTCTTTTGACTAGGCGTTAATCTTTCATGAACATACAAGAACAAGCTTGGGATGTGGATGACATGTCTTCAGTTGGCTAGCATGTGACATACTTACCCCCTCATACCTTCTTCTACTTTAAAGAAATTTCTCATAGAACGGTGTGTAGAAATTCCTATAAAGTGAGGGCATACACTGTTACTATTTTCTTTTGCATTTTTCTTTTTCTTGGTTCTTTGTGCAGCCTTATCACTTCATGCGATGAGTCTCTCACTTGGTGGATGACATTGTGTGTAATGTCCTTCATGAAAGTGACTTATCTTAGCATATTGCATTCCTCTTAGTGGC
The DNA here is from genome assembly GCA_007115665.2 of Sequoiadendron giganteum. Lineage (NCBI taxonomy): Eukaryota > Viridiplantae > Streptophyta > Pinopsida > Cupressales > Cupressaceae > Sequoiadendron > Sequoiadendron giganteum. The sequence continues at coordinate 779,293,358 of CM021102.1, forward strand.
CTGATGCGATACACTACATCCCCTAAGTTGTGAGTATTATAATATTTGATTGGTCCTCTCTTGATACATTAGACATAATGCTCCTTAAGTTAAAGACCTCACATGAATGAAATCAGACTACTTCAAAAATCCCCTTTTGCAGTCTACCTTTTTGCATTTTTCATTTTGCACCTTGCATAACACAACTTGCATGCCTATGGTTTCATCTTGCCTTTGTTCATGAGTTCTAAGCATCCAACACTGTGCTTATCTCATGAACTATACCCTTGTCTTTTGTGACGCCTTATTAAAGTTATCAGGAGGCATAACTTTGGTGTGGTTAAGCTGGAAGCCCAACTAGCAGCACAAATTTCACTATAGCCACCTTTTTGTGGGTGAGTGCATACCAACCATATGTATGTATCTCACCACCTTTTGGAATTATCACCCAGTGAACAACCAAAAATATCGTCAGCCCAGATTGAGTACATCCTTCTCTTTCAGACAAACAGCCTAGATCTAATCCACAATTAGCTAGACAAATGGTCGAAGCTTGATCCAAATTTTCTCCACCCTTTCACATTCCTCCTTGTGTGTTCTTTCACACTTATGTTTAGTTTTCCATGAGATCTTGATCCTGGGGGCTTGATTATCCCTCTTGATCATGCGTCATCTCACCTTACAAGCATGAGTATGTTAGATCCCACTTGACATGCATGATTCAACTACTTTAGTGTGAAACTGAAGAATGTTCATACTCTCACTAAAGTGGGGGCTAAATGTGTCACCAAAAAGTGTATACCTTGGCACTTTTTCACTCATTTTGTCCTTTTTCTGTGGATTTTGGTCTTGATCACCTTGATTCATCCTTGTAAGCTTGTAATTCATCAATAACATCATGATGTTTTACCAAGGTTTTGTGAAGTGTTGTAATACATTTCCTCACTTTTCTAAGACCCTTTCAACATAATTCACCTAAATAATATATTCCTACACCTTCCTAAGCCTTAAGATAGAGTGTTGTAAAGTGTTGTGTTGCATTTTCACATTTATCTAGGCTTATCACCCCTAAATCAACCCTTTTCATATGCTAATTTTTTCTATTAATGCATCATTAGTCCTAACCTAAGTGTGTTTTAGGAGGAAAATATGATAAACTTTATTAAACATAAGTTAATTCCCGATAATCATCAAAATTTCCCTAGGAGGACTAGGTCACCACTTTGGGCGACCTAGTCCCTTTAAGCATAAAATTCAAATTATTTTAAATAAGATTCAATGGGAATCTTGCCTCTTGAACCCTAGGGTCAATCTATTAGGTTGCATTTCAGGAAAATTAGGGTTTCACATGTACAAATAAGGGTTTCTACCTCCATTTCTCCTCTCTCTTTGTTCATTTTTACTCTCCTAGCTCATTTTCACTCTCTTGCTCTCAAACATCCAAGTAGCCAAGACTTCACAAGAAAGCATACAAGAATTAGGGTTTTCAAATTATCTCCATTGGAGCTACTCTTGCATGTTGTAGACATCTTCATCAAAGGTTTGGTAAGTGTTATCTCAAGTTCATCATTCCATCTTGCTTTCCTTTGATTTCATTTCATTTGGGTTTAATCACCTACAAAGGGGTTTGACTTAGGCAACCCCTGTTTCCTAACCCCATCTATTTCTGGTCTTTGCATGTGTTTGCAAGTCTTTCTATATAGGTTTGAGGTGCTTGAAAGGTTCTCTCAACTCATCAAAGGAATCCAATTCAACAAAGCCCTAGTTCTAGCTTGGAGACCTCTCTCTGCCCTTTTTTAGCAGAGTCTGAACCAGACACCTGTTGGGAACCAGAGTGCAGTCCGAGAGCTCCAATCCTCTCTTTCAGGTTCCTAAAAACCCAGAAGAGTACTAGGTCACCCATAATGGCGACCTAGTCCCTCTGAGCTTATTTTTTGGTGATTTTCATATTTTTTGGCACCCATTTCACAGAAACCTATTCCGACAAGCTTTTTGGAGAAGAGGACTAGGTTGCCCCACTTGGCAGGAGTGTCCTCCTATTGATTTCAGACAATTTCTAGAACATTATGGGACTCCTCATCTGCAACTTCCAATACCCAGGTGCACAAGATCTCTTACTTCCAGTTTCCTTTCTATTTATACACATTTAGGTCATTTAGATAGTTTACATTTAGTTACATATTTTTTTCATTTACATTTCATAGATTAGTTTACTATCATTTATTTCATTTTCAGCCACACCTTTGCATACACATTCACAACCCTACTCAAACCCCCATTCCTTCCTTTGAATGCAATCACCCAAAACATATCATCAAAGAGGAAAAAGTGACATCCCTACACTAAGTGCTTCTAGGGTGAAAACCCCTGGGAGCCTATTTTGGGAATTATCTTTCCCTTGTTTGTATATGTTTTTGGTGGTATAGGTTGATCAAACCGCTCCTACACAAAAACAACTTGAAAAAAAAAACTAAGAGAAATATAGGTGCTAGAGAGCAGAGGCATAGATGTCATGCCCTTGCTCACAAACTACATGAAGAATTTTAAAAAAAAAATCAAAATCCAAACTTGACTGAAGTAATTCATCATGACTCTACCCCTTCCCTAACACAAAACAATCCAATACAATAACTGCAATAGGATTTGAACTCTTCCATGGACATTATCATTCAACCTCCTATTGTGATTAACTTAGACAATGATGACGAGGTTGCTAAAATTGACAAGGAGGTGCATAATGAATTGAATACATTGCTTTCCTCTTCCATGAGCTTAGATGATAAATCTCCTACAAAGAATGTTGAACTTGGTAGTGATCCTAGTTCAACAATTTCTATAGTCCCTTTGGCTAGTTTTCCACATTTGGTATACAAGGAACATGATTGGGATGCAGATGACCTGCTAATAGGTTGACTCTAATGTGCCTTACTCACCTTTTGCATTATTTCATTTTCATTTTCCTTTGTGTGATTACATGTGCGTGATGTGATTCCCCTTGACTTTATGTTTGATATATCTCTCTTTGTGGCGTTCCTCTATTTTTACCTTCATTCTTTTCTATGGCATAAATATTTCACTTTGGTCTTTTTACCTTTTTCATTTGTCTTGTGGTTTCCTTTTGAGGATGATGCAAGGAATTGATACATTCATGTCTCTTCCATGTTGACCCAAAATCTTATTCTTTATCTTTTACATTTGTCTTGTGTTTTCCTTATGTGGATGATGCAAGGCATTGAGACATTCATCTCTCTTCCATGTTGACCTAAAAGATTTTTTTTTATATTTTTCATTTGTCTTGTGTTTTACTTTTGGGGATGACGCAAGCCATTGAGACATTCATGTCTCTTTCATGTGGCACTAAATTTTTTTCCTTTGTTTTCACTCTCTTTGTGTCATTCTTCTAGTTCTATGTGTATTTATGGAATGATGACAATTTCAAGCTCTCTAAAATCATTGTAGCAATAATGTACTGAACCCAAATCCATAGATCCCTTATGTGTTTGGATTTTCATTTTGGGGGAAACCCCTGTCTTTTCTTTTTGTTTTACATGACACAACTTTACTTGGAAACATATGACTTGGCATAGGGCTTTCTAGGTTATATCTCATGTCTTCTTTGTTAGCATCTTTCATTTGCTATTTTAAAGTAATTTCTCATAGCATGATGTTTAGAAATTTATTTAAAGTTGGGGTATACATTGGCATTATTCTTTTACATTTTATCTTTTTAATGGTTCATGGTAAATTCTTCTCATTTCATACGATGCATTTATCGCTTTTTGAATGATATTGGGTGCGATTTGGTGTGATGTCTCTCAAGAGCGTGATCTCTCTTAGCCTATTACATTCCACTTTGTGGCTTGATGTGGCACACTACATCCCCTAAGTTCTGAATTTTTTATTGTTTGATTGGTCAACTCTTGGAGACATTAGGCACAATGTTAACTAAGTTAAAGATCTCGCATGAAATAAGAAATAATCCTTTGAATGTTCCTTATTTAACAAAAATTGCATTCCTATGGAGCCATATTGTTTTTTCATGAGCTCCAAGAATACAAAATTTTTCTTTGCTCATGAACCTCAAAAATCATTCTTTTGTGTGGTGCCTTATTAAAGTTATGAGGAGGTATAACTTTGGTATGGTTTGATTAGGAAGCCTAACCAAGGCATGACTTTCCCCATAGCCAATTGTATGTTTGTGTCAGTGCATAGCAGCCATGAGTGTATGTGTCTCACCTTTTTGGACTTCTCACCCAGTGGATAGCTAGGATTTTCGTTGCCACAAACTGAGTATGCATTTTTTGGTGAAAAAACCTAGATCTAATCCACATCACAATGGACAAACGGTTGAAGCTTGATTTGACTCTCTTTTATTTTTACATTTTTTCTCTCTCATATTTGACAGTGCATGCTTTTTCTTTATTGTTTCTCTTTATATCATTTTCATGTGTGTTCTTTTGTGCATATGTTGGTTTCTCATGGGATCTTGATCCTAGGGACTTCATCACCACTCTTGATTATTTTCATCTTATCTTACTAGCATTGGTACACTCGAACCCCTCTTGATGTGTGTTCATCTACTTTAGTGTTCATGAGTTTGAAGCAAGTTAATCCTCTCACTAGACTAAGGGATAAATGTAGTCATGGAAAAAGTATCCCTTCTACTTTTCCTAGCTTTTTTGGGCTCTCCTTGTGAGTTAGTCTTAATGTTGCCTTGATTTAGTATTGTAATGTGATTAATGCATTCACATTAGGTCTCAGACCCTTGTGAACTAATGTATTTCAACGGTACCCTCCTAAAGTGTTGTGAAGTGTTGTAACACATTTCACACTTTTCTAAGGTCTTATCTACCTAATAGACCTCTTTTTAATCAAAATTAATCTTAATCTTGCCTTATTTGGAGTGTTGTAAAGTGTTGTATTATACTTTCACACTTTCCTAGGCTTGACATTGATAATTGGGCTTTCTTATGCTTTCATTGGCCCTATTTTGTTTTCACAGGACTCATTTATTGCATATTTTCAAGGTTAATCTCGACACCAATCAATAACCAATCACAATTCAAGTGTTTTTGGCTTGAGCGGCCCATATTTAGTGATTTGGGACTCATTTGCCACCTTGGTAAAATGGGTCCAACCTATATCTTTTGGTCCTGAACAAGATTTCACGCATTTCTAAGAGCTTTTGGTTTTTGGTCCCATATATTATGTCTGATGGGACTCATTCACCACCTTGGGTGAATGAGTCTTGTGGGCCCAAAATAAAAAATTAATTCAAATTTTTGGTGGAATTTTATTCTCCTATATTTGATGTTGTCTTGTAGTGTTGTAATTTCAAGAATTCTTGAATAACTAAGTATAAATACAAGTTTCTTTCGCTCATTTTCATCATAACATCCCAAGGTGTTAAAGTATTCATCCTTATATCAAGTTGGAGTTCACAAACATTCACAAGAGAATTCAAGAGCATTCAAGGGTAGATTAACAAGCATCTATCATCATGCCAAGGATTTCATGCATCATGTTTGTAATTGTGCTAACAATTGTGATGTAGGGTTTTATGACTCAAGCAACCATTACATTAAATATCTATCACCTTCAAGCAAGAATCAAGATATACATCCATTGCATCCATCTCAAGCATATTTGTAGCACTTTATTGCAAGGGTTTGGTGAGTTATAACATTGTCATTTGTCTATTCATCATTCTTCATTCATATTTGATTTCATTTCAAGGATTGATTTCCAAAACAAGGTTTGACCAAGGTGTTGGTTGTTTTTGGAGAACCAAACATATCCCACAAAGTACCTATGAACTTGCTAACTTCAATTATTGAATACTCAAGAGATGATTGGCCAATGAACGAGGAAACACTATAGAACTTTCCTCCTACACTTTAGGCTCTGTAAGACCAAGGAGGGTAATCCCATAATGTGCATTATATAATCTTGCTACACAGCTATATTAAGCAATGCACAATTAACATATACATTCTCAATCAGATTCTGATTCAGTGAAATCTTTAAAGAAACTGGAAAATCCTTTGAAAGCTAACACTTCTAAAGTTGAGAATCCATACAATACCAACCTTAACAAAGGTAAAAATATTTAAATATTATTTATGAGTATTGTTTTGAAATTAGGTAACAAGAACCATGAGAAATAAAAATAACACCAACAACCAGTGGCATATCTTTGGGCAAGGAGTCATAACAAAAAATCAAACTATAAGGTAAATTTAATTCTAAACATTCATGATCTACGTGAGACTATCTTCCAAATCACATATCAATACTCAGATTCTATGACTACCTATCAAACCCACTAAACGTGTATATGAACTCATGATTTAATCAAAGCATTTTATTCAACCAAGGAGATCCCAAAATGGGTTTTCACCAAGGTAAGCCCCTATCCACTAACCCAACAAAAATTTTCCTTGTCCTTTGTGTTTGATTTATAGGTCTAGGTTGCATATTTTTTAAGGAGCAATATTGGAGGAAAGTTTTCAAGTCACCCAAAGTTGTCAAAGTTGTCATCAAGCCTTGAAGAAGACATGTAGGTTGTAAATTAGAGATTTGGATTCAGAAACCAATAAAGAAGAATAGAGCATAAAGAGAAGAGTAGGATGCTCCTTTAAAGTTTTATAAAATCCAAACAAGATTGATTCACCACTTCTAGTGAATGAGTCCTAGTTCTAGTCAATTTTTAGGATTTTGCATATTTGGATACCCATTTGGTAGATTCTTGTTCCTAAACAAATTTATAGATTTTGGTTTGATTCACCCAGCTTGTAAAATGAGTACCAATCAGCATTAAAGTCAAATTTTCTAGTGTTCCAAATCTCCATCCAATCATTTTTCAGATTTAGAGGTGCACACATTTTATTTTGTAGTTTTCTATTTCATTTCATTCACTTTTCTAGGTCATTTAATGTCACTTGGCACTCAATTAGGGTTTTAAATTTCATCTTGTATTTCATTATATTTCAAAGTCTAAACTTGGTGGTGAACCCCTTGTTAGTGTACTTTGAGCCTGTAGGGTAACCCTATTGCAAGATCTCTTTCTCTGTTGCATTGAAATCTCTAGGGTTATCCTTGAATGGAATAGATTTGAAAGTGGGTGCGATAAAACTTAATCACCTTAATTCACATATTGAACCTTAAAATATGAAGGTTATTTGTGTGGGGGGTAAAAGAGTGGATCCTCTACAAAATCCTAGGGTTTTACCTAGAAGGAAGAGGGTTTTATTTCACCTCCAGGGGCACCTAATTTTGCGATTCGATTAGAGGGTTTAGGGATTGGAACCCTAAAGGGGTGTGAGATGTGTGCAAATTTAATGAAATATGTTATAGAAATGAAACTACTTAACCTAGACTAATCTAACTTATGCTACTCGAAAACACATGATGTAACATAATAGAAATGAAAGCAATAAGAGTAAACTAATCTAACATAATAGAGAAGTGCACCTGGAAACTGAAGAGGGCTAGAAATGGGATTGTGAAAGTCACCAAAAAACTGGAAAATTAAGATTTTGAGTTGTCTTGGACACTTACGCCTAGTGGGGCGACCTAGTCCCTTTTGAAGAAATCTACTCTAGGAGTCATTTTCGCCAACTGGGTACCTGAATCTCAAACATTCAGTGTTAGAAAGCCTTAATGGTACTAGGTCGCCATTATCGGTGACTTAGCCCCTTTTTGATTTTCTAAGAAACCGAAAGTGGACTCAAGTGCCTTAGGTCTGTGTTTTTCTTCTTCGTGGGAATCCTATCCAAGACCTACAATATAGCCTACAAAAAAAAAGTATTTGTGTTTCTAATGTGGGGTTTTCCTTGTCAAACCCCTAGTTCGTATTCAAACTTGAAATGAAATGGAAATCTGCATAAACCCCAGCCCTAAGTGTGTCTAGAACTAGGAAAACCTTAAACAAATCAAAACCCTATTCTATTGTGCTAGAATAAGATGTATGTAAGAGATTTGAAATGATGCAAGACTCTAAACCCTAGAAATCCTACAACATTTCAAATGAAAACAACAAGGAATGCTAATGGGATGGAAACCTCAAATCTACAAGTGGGTTGAAGGTAGAAGATGGAGGAACTTTGAAATCAGTCTTTAGGAATGATTTGGGGGCTAGTTTCACCTCCTCAACCTAGGTTTCTCCATGAATATCCATAGGCATCTATCTTAAAACTTGTCAATGTGTGGTCTTAGATGTGAAGTGAGCTTCAAGACATGCAAAAATCCCTAGTTTGTTGTCTAAAAGGTTCAACTTTTGTTGTGTGAGAGATGAATCTTCTTGAGGAAGATAATTCTTTTGCACTTGATTTTGGAGTTGAGTGTGAAAAATGAGCAAGATAGAGGGACAAAATGTCCTAAAAATAAGTATATACTAGCAACATGACCTAATTGTCAGGAACTTTGACCTAAGAAGCCGACACCCATCAGGGATTTTTGATTAATTATTGAATTTCCCACTTGAAACTTGAAAAATGATCAAAAAGGACTAGGTAACCAACATGGGCGACCTAGTCCCAGGGTGATCCCACAATAGTGGTTTACAATTTTTGGCCAAACTGGACACTGCAATTATTATTTTTAACTAAATCTTCATATTTGGGAACCTATAGCGGCTAAATCATGAGGAATTTGAAGATGATGAAAACTAGAGTCTCATCACATTTTATCTGTAGATTCTAAAAATATTTTTTTCAAAATTTTTGGAATCAGATTGCACTTTTTTTTCCATCTCCCATGAAAACTAATTTTTTTCAGAAAATAACATTTTAAAAAAGTGATGCTCACCGTATACAACAAAATTTTTTTTGTATAAAGGATTAAATTATAATTTTTTCAAATTTAGATTTGTAACTATGATATCTAGCATTTGCATTTGGTCTCATAGTTTTTTATTGAATTTTTTTTCCTTAATCAAGTTTCGAAGTCAAACCAATGGCAATTTAGATATAGGCAGACTGTATACAATATAACTTTTTTTGTATGTATCGAAATTCAATTTTATTTTTTTTAATGGATCAGGGACATCAATACCCAACCTCAACATATTTTCTAAAATTTTATTTTGATAATCTGTTATTTTTCCTCATGTGCAAAACAGAGAGCTTGACTTTCGTTGAAAAACCTATGTTTAATAAAACTAGAAAAACACATACATAATAAAACCAAATCATAATAAAATTTAATTCGTTGGATAGCTCATTCTGAAGACTACCATCTTCTAGTTGGCTTTGTGAATTCTCCTCCATTTTCATCCTCAACCCAATCTTTGAAGGGCAGAATTCTGCTAAAATTTGGTGGAAGAGTGGGAGAAGGGCAAAAAAGGGGGGTTCGAGCGAACCCCCCTTCGCTTGAAAGGTTAAAGGGGGGTTCGTTCGAATGGGGGTTTAGTTGAACCCCCCTTTGTTTTGAATTCCCCATAAGGGAATGTGGCATCATAGGGTTCGAGTGAACCCACCATGCAAAAGGGGGTTCGCTCGAACTAGGGGTTCGACCGAACCCCTCTTTTTGGTTCGTGTGAGCCCCCTAGTTTGAACGAACCCTTTAAAACATGAAATTTTCAATGCGTGAGAATTTTCTCAAATTTCCTTCCTCATAAAAATTGTACACCACTATTATGGGTTTACCCCCCACTAAGGGATTTTTGAGTGGGAATGAAACTTTTTGAATGGTTTTGATATGTTTTGTCAGAATTTGGATGATCCCTTGGGTATAACAGGCTTCCATGTAAAAATTAACAACCTTAGGGGCCTATAAATGTTGTTTTAGGGTGAAAATTGGTGAAATAGGACTTAAAGTGGGACCAAAACAAGCACAAAATTATCCTTTTCTTCAAAGGTATACAATTATTCGTTACACATTTAGCCCCCACTTTAGTGTCCATATGAATCTACATGCATATGTAAGATAAAGGACTCTAAAATAAATAATGCACCTTAATTTTCATAAAAGGATACTCATTTAAAAGGTGGGAGAATGAAGCCCCCGGTGTAGTTATCGACAAAACCAAAATGTTAGGAACTGTATCCTGCAAGAAAATTTTTTTAGAAGTCCTAGAAATCCTCTTATCTAATCCATAGTGATAAAATTTGAGGGTAGATGTATGCCCCCCCTTGATTCTGCTTGCTTTATGGAGGTGGAATCAAGGTAGCCGTCTAACCACGTCGAATAAGGGCACACATATCAGAGGGAATTTACAAGTACCATGCCTCATAGAGATAGGTGAGTGATGATGTAGGGCATGGAAACATGATTTTGACGCAACACACGACATCAAAAATAGAGTTCACTAGCACCCAAAATGTAGATTTTAATGAAAAAGCACACTAAAAGATTAACAAAGTGAAAAGGTATGAATGTGCACATGTGGGTAAAAGTGAGTTAGTGAAAAAGAAAATGAAAAAAGAGTAACACTCACTTAATTTTCTCATTTACCTTTTTTAGTGTTGGAGAGTGACAAGGAGAGAGTGACAGCATGCCTAACACACGTGGTTTTACTCCTGCGAGGTTGGATGTTTTGCGTGACCAGGTGGTGAGCAACAACTGGTAGTATGAGGTTGGTTGATTCTGCAACCTGTTATTTTGTGATTTTCCAATTATAGGACGAATTTAATGCTTTATTAGAGTATATTAGGATCCTGGAATTTTTTTTTTGCAAAGTGTCCCTTTTTTTTGCAAAGTGTCCCTTTTGTTCGCAAAGTGTCGGACCGTTTCTTCGAAAAGTGTCCCTTTTCTTTGCAAAGTGTCACATTTCTTCGTGAAGTGTCCCTATAGGCTTCTAAAGTGTCTAGGGCCATAGAAAAAGCACAGTAGAACAAAAATTAGCACACTTTCTCGATGAATTATAGTAAAATTAAAGAAAAATTAGATGATTTAGATAGAAAATTGTGAGACTTTGCATAGGTACCAACACAGTCTCGATAGTAGTTAGGCAAGAGACAACTGATTTTCATTAGGGACTTGGCTCCATCCCTATCACTAGCCAAGATAGAGCACCTATAGGTAGTGGGGATCTATTAGGCCTACCTTATGCCACAGATGAGATACCATGATGGGATGTTGATGGCGCTATGTGAGAGGTGGAATGCAGATACCTGCATGTTTCACCTACCCACAGGAGAGATGATGATTACACTAGAGGATGTCCACCACATTCTCTAAGTTCCTATTTGGGGAGAGTGTGTATGGCTATAGAGGGGATGGTCCTTCCTAGAGTAGCAGGCAGATATGCAATACTACTTAGAGGGTCTCGTTCATGATGATAGGGTAGCCAGATGGATAGAGCTATCGGTGATACTATATTCATGAGCACCCATGGTGAGATGGATCATGATGCACATAGTAGCATTGGTCCTATTGTTGTATGGGAAAGAAACACATCTAGAGGACAAATTGGTACACCTGATACGGGGCATGGTAGAGCATCAGATAGTATATGCCTTGGGCTGATGCATTCTGACACATATGTATTATGATCTCATGCGGTTCATTTTCTGAGAGCTAGACATCATGGTGCACTACATGCTTCTACAGATACGATGCTTAGAGCACATCACATGCACACAACCAGTGGGCTTTCCATGTCTGACAACAATGGGATATCCATGGGCATTCGGGTATCCATTACGATGATTATGGCAGTATGGTGATCTTGACTTTTGGAGAGTGAGATTCGACCAACTAGATGAGGAGGATATCTTATGGAGGCCATACAAACTTCTCCTTCATTTTCCTGATTACGCTAGACAATTTAGGAGATTATAGATGACCATGTTCCTAGTAGGTCAACATGATCACATAGTGTGGCCATTCTACTATGATCATGTCATGAGATAGTTCAAATAGGTATAGACACCGCCACAAGAATGAGCATCATTCAAAAGGTATGTCCGGAGTGCATAAAGGCCAAGAGATATAACACAATTCACACTGGATGATTTTATCGAGAGTGAATCAGACTATTTAGATCATGACCAACCACTGATTGATGATGCAGATGATGTCAGGGCTACATAGAACCATGAAGAGTGGTGGAGGGCCTCATGCCCAGAGCCAATGTTTCCTATCGATGAGCCAATAGGAGAGGCCCAACTGATAAAGGATTAGGCAGAGGAGAGGGAGAGAGAGGATAGGGCCGAGGAGACATGATACAGGGCTGCAAACATTTTTACACATATTATTGATGAGGATTATGATTAGGATGTAGACCCAGACTATGACGGTCAGGAGGGAGAGGATGAGGAGGATGAGTAGGATGAGTAGGAGGAGGAGAGAGTGGAAGAGCCACCTCTGAGTGAGGATGATGATGTTGCAACTGAGGATCGATACAAGCAGAGAGAGCTCTCACCTATTCATAGAACTAGATCCCAGATAGGAGTAATAGCAAGTGCCAACACTCACTATTGAGGGGAGGCAAGTACATTAGCCATGCCCCCTACACAGGATGAGGTGGACATTCCACCCTCTACTAGAGATATAGGTGATTACATTTAATTTTGGTTGATGTATTTTATTTGTAGTTTAATGCATATATATGTATATGATGATGTGTTATTGATGAGACTTTAATTTGATTTTTTTTAGGTCCTGCAGAGGGGTGGCGAGAGTTCCTGCAATAGGGAGCTAAAAAAATAGTGTCAGCAAACTTCGATGAAGAGGACATGGATACTGATTACATGCCTCCACCTATCGTGGAGCACGAGCTAGAGACCTTGAGACCCTTCGTGAGATTGCAGGCAGCCTATGAGGGCCTGAGGAGGCAGGTTCATCAAGTGAGAGTTGCACCACAAGCATAGCCATCATGACCTCTAGTAGAGGTGGAGAGATTAGAGAGAGATTTGTCACATGTGAGACTAGAGAGAGACCAAATAGCAGGTGAGCACCGATTGGCACTCGCACAAATGGGAGGATTAGAGTATGCACTCAGAGTCAGTGGATCCCGTTCATGATCACGCATGACTGTCTCCCAATGCCCTACTACTGATGCAGCATGAGCACCAAATCCTAATGGATCTATTAATCATAGTCCGCAGTGACACTGTGTATTATGATGATATGTATAAAATACTTTTGATATATATATATATATATACATTTGTATTTTCGATGATGTAATTCAATTGTATGGATGTTAAATGACAATGTGATTAATTAAATAGTTTATTATTTAATTAATAGCAACATGATTTAACAAAATGTATGTGATGTAATTACAACACATTTAGAATGTATGGTTAGATTAAAATATTTAATATTAATATGTTATTCACTTATGATTATAAAGAACATAACACACAAAATGGGAAAGAGGTTGAATAGTATGAAATCTAAAGTAATTGTAAAAATGAATTAAAAATCACTTGAGTGTTCAGGAAACAAACATGATGATGTGTCAAGAATGAAGCAATGAGAGATCTCCTAGGATAGAGACCAATAGCGTCAACAATACTGCTTTATAAATCATACCATTCAAGAGGGGATTAGACATAAAACCGACGCAAATGCATGGCATTAATGGGATCACAAAGGGGATTACCATTGTGCTCGATTAAGGTATAGGCACTAGATCCATAATTGCAGTCGATCACATATGGACCAAGCCAATTAGGACTAAATTTACCTTTTTCGGCATAATCAATGGCAGTATTACGTTGGTTTTCATATAAAACCAAATCACCCTTGTTAAAGGTTCAAGGGATGACACTTACATCGTGTTTGCATTGCAACTATTTAGCATAAGCTCAAAGGTGCTCAAGAGAATTGATGTGTTGTTCATCAAGCATTTCAAGTTGGTGCAGACGTTGTTCTGCATAAGTATCATTATCAACAAGCCTTTGGAGAGAAATTCGTAACGTGGGTATTTATATCTCCAAAGGAAGAATAGCTTCAGTACCGTAAACAAGGTTAAAAAGAGTATTTTCCATTAAGGAATGAACGGTTGTGTGGTACGCCCATAGTGAATATTGCAATTGTGTATGCCAATCTTTTTGGTTTTGATTGTCAGTCTTCCTAAGGATTTGCTCCAAGATCTTATTAGTACTTTTAGCTTGACCATTAGACTAAGGGTAGTAAGGTGTGGAGAATCAATTTTGGATATCGAAAGTCTCAAGGAACTTCTTCACCTCATTGTTCTTAAATGGAGTACCATTATCTGAGACTAACATGGAAGGGAGACCAAAGCGAGCGATGATGTTTTCCAATAAGAAAAAACATATCACCTCAGCAGTTGTGGAGCGAAGGGCGATAACTTCAACCCATTTGGTGAAATAATTGATAGGAGTGATAATGAACGTATGTCCAGTAGAAGAGGGCGGGGAGATGTTTCCAATTAGGTCTAAACCCCACACATAGAACGACCAGATAGGTATTTGGGAATGAAACTCTGAAGCAAGAGCATGGATCAAATGACTATGTTCCTGGGATTGATGACATCACTTGACATACACATAAAAATATTTTTCCATGTTTTTTCAATAATATCCCGTATGCAGGAGCTTTTGCGCTAAGGTCTTTCCTCCAAAATGTCCTCCACAAGTACTAGAATGGGCTTGTTTGAGGGTGATATGGGTTTCAAAATCCTTGAGGCATCGTAGAAGGATTCCTTCGAAGGATCTTCGGTACAATGAGTCTGCAAGGATGATATACCTAGTGGCTAGCTTTTTTAAGCATTGACGAGTATTTTTAGTGGTGGGTTAAGGAATGGTGCCATCTTTTAAATAATTATAGATGGAATCTTACCTGTAGACATGCAAAACTGACATTATATATCTCGCTCTAACTAACATCAAATTCTGCTATTAATTAATTAAAGCAATTTATTGATTAATTCACTAAGGTTCATTAAATAAATCAAAATTATTTAATCAAATCCTTAAAGTTCTTCTCATTTGATTTATCAAATGTCACTTCTTAATATCCCCTAAGTTAATTAATCTAAATTAATTGACTTCTAAATCATGATTAGCATTCTCTAGCTTTTGACTCAACTAGAGTCAAATCTAAACTCCTAACTAACCCACCCACTTGCATCAATAAATCAATTTATTGATTTATTAAAAAGAGTTATTTTCCCTCAATAACTCTCATCTTTGACTTTTTTGGACAAAGATTATTCCCCCCAAAACTCTCAACAACATGCATTTATTAACATTTTTCAAATTTGAATGGGCACATTGGCCAAAACTTGCACAAGCTTTGACCAATCCCATTATGACAAGTGTCTCTATCCTATTGGATGGGATTTAGTCCCACATTGCCTAATTTTGGCCTCTCTTCTATCAACTTTTCCTATAAATGCAAGCCATCTTCTCTCATTACAACAGCCACATTTGAAAGCATTTACACTATAGGCAACTTGAGTTCAAGCATCTCATTGTCTATCTCACTAAGCTTATCAAGGATTGGGAAAGGGAAACTTCCTACACAACTAAGTTGCACCAATCCACTATGGGATAGGTTTATTTCATGGTTTAGATGTTTTATCTAATTTTGTTGTTTGGTTGCATTTGAATCATGGATTATTATCTCATAGGGATAGGAATTTCTATTATATTGTTTGTATCATGTTGCTAACCATATGCAGATTTTCATGTCCTACATTACCATTCACACAGATTATCGAAAAAAGTAGGACAACTATGAGGAGGTTGATCGCTGATGGAGGGTTTCATGATAGGATGAATGGTGAAGATTATATGCTCAGAAGGGTCAGCAGGAGAGGCAAGACAGGCTGCACTATCCATTGCATCCATGTGGTGATTATCTTTTCAAGGGATGTTATCAATAGTAAAGGAGTCAAACTAGTCTAATAGATTAAGAACAAGCTCCTTATATTGTGAGATTTTATCATGTTTAGTTTGATAGAGACCTTTAATTTTTTTAATGATTAATTGCAATTCACCATAGATCTTAATATTTTTTGCCCTTAAGACAAGAGCAGTGCGTAACCTAGCGAGTAGAGCTTCATACTCAACTGTATTATTCATACATAGTAATTTGAGATGATAGGATAAGGGAATAGGCTTACCAACATGTGGAATTAAAATAACTCCAACATCGAAGCTTTTTCAACACTTCGATCCATCAAAGTACAACTCGCATATAGGAATGTCTATAGTAAACACACTGTCATCAAGAAAAGAATTATTGTTGGGTAACACTAATGGGGAAGGTGCATCAGCTAAATGGTCAATTAAGGCTTGACCCTTGATTTATTTATGAGCAATGAACTTAAGTTCGAACTCAATTAACAACATGACCCATTTAGCAAGACATCCTAACATATATGTTTTAGTAAAAAGATAGCGTAAAGGGTCAAACTTTGTCATCATGTTTACTTCAACATTTAGAAAGTAATGTCACAACTTACTAGTAGCGAATACAAGAGAAAAACATTATTTTTCAATGGTAGAGTAACGAGTCTTGTAATCAAGGAATGTTCGACTAATATAATAGACAGGATGCTCTTTAATGTTGGAAGCTTTTTGAGCCAACAATGTCGTGAGAGCATGACTAGAAACAATGATATAAAGGATGAAAGGTTGATTGGCTATAGCAGGCTATAAAACAAGAGGAGTTATGAGGTACTCTTTCAAATTTTCAAAGGCTTGTTTACAATCCTAATTCCAATCGAAGTTAACATCCTTTTTAAGGAGATGAGTAAAGGATAACGTATGATTGACTAAGCAAGCGATGAAATGATAAATGGCTTGTATTCGTCCTTGTAACATATGTAATTGGGAAATATTACGAGGAGGTGGCATATTGGTGATAGCATCAATTTTCTTTGTATCCACCTCAATGCCTCTCTGAGATATGATAAACCCTAAATATTTACCACTATCTACTCCAAAGACACACCTTTTAGGATTTAGGTGCATGTTGTACTTGCGCATACAGTCAAAGATTTGATGGAGGATAGTCACATTATCTTGGTGGGTTAAGGATTTGGCAAGAATGTTGTCAACATAGTCTTCTAAAAATTTGTGAATATAATCATGGAATATTAAGGTCATTTCTCGCTGATAAGTAGCACGATCATTGTTTAAACCAAAAGGCATCATAACCCAAAAAAATGTGCCCCAAGCGGACGTAAAAGCCATCTTGTATTGATCTTGTGGGTTAATAAAGATTTGGTTATACCCTGAAAATCCATCCATAAAGGATAGCAAAGTGTGTCCAGCAGTAGAATCCACAATCATATCGATGTTAGGAAGAGGAAAGTCATCTTTTAAAGAGGCCTTATTCAAGTCTCCAAAATTTGTACATATCCTAACATGACTATCAGGTTTGGCCACTGTGACAATGTTTGAAATCCAAGGAGAATAATCAATGGAGCAAATAAAACCTACGTCAAGGAGTTTTTCAAGTTTGCCTTTAACATGCAAGGCAACCTTGGGATTCATTTTTTGAATCTTCTGGCGAATAGGTTTAGCGTTATTAGCAAGGACAATGTTTTGGGTCACTATCTAGGGATCTATTCTTCGCATGTCAGAATATTTCCAAGCAAATAGCTCAGGAAAGGTATGAAGAAAAGTTGCAAGATCCTCTTGTTCTTTGTCATCTCGGCACTTCCCAATTTTAATGGGTTTTTCCTTGTCATCGATATCCATGGGGACATCAAAGGTATCTCCTGAAGGGAGTGCATTAGATTTGGGAGCATCAGGATCATATGGTTCCAAGCTAGGATGAGGTTTGTTAATAGCACCAACGGTAGACTCAAAACTTAACATAGCATAAGAGGCATGCCTCTTGGAGTGAGAAGTAGTATCTAATGCACCTAAGAGATGTTTTAAATTGTCCTCATCATGAACATAGGTGAAGAGGGGGGCATCCACATCAAGAAACTGAGGGTGTTTAAGCATAAGGGTGGATCTTAATGTGCATGATATAGTATTGATTTTGAGAGAGGGTTGTTGATTGGCTTTTATAGCTTTAGAAAAGGAAAACCCTAGACCGGTTTTAGTTCCTTGTGTATTAGGTTCAATGGGGACACAGATTCCTTGTTCATTCTTGCCGCATCCTTTTCCCTTGTAACACAATTGTTTCAAAAGTTCATAGTCTTTCCATTTCTTATGGGTTAGGGGGTTGTTGATAATCTATCTCATCAAAATTTGTTGTATATGTGGCATTTTCTTCCAAAAGAGATGAGGTGGAGATAAGGGAAGGGTGTTCCTCTTATTGGGTGGAGAGGACGATGGATTGATTGTTTTCAGTGTCCTCTTTTTGTGTGACACTTCACTCACCCATAAAGGAAGGAGTAAACTCTAAAGATCCCCAATCATCACCACGTAAATTAAACTTGGTTTTGTCCTCGGTTTGATCCTTCTCGGAAGGGGCAATGTTAGAGGTAGTAATTAGGGTATGGAGGGGACTTGATGTGCCCTTTTCGAGTTGCAAGAAACTCTCAGGTTTGGGATCGATGTCAATTTGATAAACTTTATTGTTATAGATATATTTCATTTTGCGATGAAGGGTTGAGGGTACTGCATGCATCTCATGAATCCATGGGCATCCCAAGAGAAGATTATAAGAAAGATCATGGGGGATAACATAGATAGGAGTCTACAGCATAACCATTTCGATGGTAATGGGTAAGGTGATGACACCAAGAGGTTATTTGGTAACATTATCGAATCCTCTAATGGATAAGGAATCAGATTGGATTTGTGATCAGTCTACGTGTAACCTATCAAGAAGCTTCACACTGCACGCATTTAGGGAAGATCCATTATCAACTAGGGTTCTTTTGATACCTATCTGATCATACTGGGCTATGATCATAAAGGCCTAATTTTGTTGGCGTAATTCTAATGGTGGCAGCTCATTTTGATAGAAAGTAATATCCACATTGGCTATTTTCATGTCATGTAAGAGAGTTGCCACATCAGCAGTGTTCATACCAGGATGAACCACTGTCTATTGTAAGGTTGTTTGAAGCATGGAGTGATAGTTAGGGGAATGTTGGAGAAGATCCCAAAGGGATATTTTGGTAGGAGTGTTTTTAAGTTGTTCAACCAAATCATACTCCCTAAGTTGTGAGTTGAAGCGAAGAGTTGTGGGTAAGATGGGGTTGGGTAATGGTAGGGAAGTGGATGGAGGTGGTTGTTGGGGATGTGGCTTATCACGAGTATAATGAGTGTGATCCATAGTACCGTTCTTAGGAGGTTAGAGGGTAAACTCAAGTTGGGCTGGGGTGAGGTTTCGGACAAGGTGGGTAGAGAAAAAATTGAGGTTGGATGACATTGACATATTTTGTGCTAGTGTGGTCATCACAACAAACCATAGTGGATGAAATAAGGGAGATGAAGTCTTGGAGGACATCATCTAACATACCCATATCATCACAACTAAAATGTTTGGAAAACAAGGGTGGGGAATTTGTAACTACATCATCACCAATCTTAGTGGATGAAGTGAGTGAGAGGAAGCTTTGAAGAGATTCATCTAACTGATCAAAATCATCACAACTAAAATATTTCAAGGATATAGTGTTCCTATAGTGAAAAAGTGTGTGCATTGTATTATGTGAGCTATCTATGTTCTCAGGTGTATGTGTCACGTGATCTACGTTGAAAGAACTAGGAACTAAAGTAGAAAGGGAAACATGTAGGGCTTTAATACTATTTAGAAATGCTATTTTAAGCTAGGAATAAGCATATAATGGAGAAAATCAAAACTAAAACCTAACATTAATAGAAAGGAACAAAGAGTGTAGAAACTAGAAAAAAAATTCAGAGAATACTGATGCAAAATGTCTACTGGGACTAGGTCACCCAGGTTGGTGACTTAGTCCTGGAAATTTCTTTTGAGTTTTTAAGGTGTTTTTTTGATGGAAAATGCAATTTTTTGGAGATTAACATGCATAAGTATAGTATATTTGTCAAAGTATTGTATTAGGCAAGGAAATGAATGGCAACTATGATTCTTTTTTACTAATGCAAAATGAAAAACCCTACGATGCTTGTTTATACAATGCAACATTCAATGCAATGCTAAATAAAGAGCTCCTAGTATGCCAATGCAAGGAAAATCATAAGTATGTAATGTGTTGAAATGGAGGTTCACCAAAATGAACCACAAAATATAAAGGTGCTTTGCATGGGGGGTAAAAGAGTGGATCCTCTACAACATCCTAGGGTTTTCTTTCACCTCTAGGGGCACCTAATTTTGCGATTCAATTAGAGGGTTTAGGGATTGGAAACCTAAAGGGGTGTGAGATGTGTGCAAATGTAATGAAATATGTTATAGAAATGCAACTACTTAACCTAAACTAATCTAAATTATATGCTACTAGAAAACACATGATGTAACATAATAGAAATGAAAGCAATAAGAGTAAACTAATCTAACAGAAAATAGAAGTGCAACTGGAAACCAAAGAGGGCTAGAACTGGGATTGTGAAAGTCACTGGAAAACTGGAAAATCAAGATTTTGAGCTATCTTAGACACTTACTCCTAGTGGGGCAACCTAGTCTCTTTTCAGGAAATCTGCTCTGGGAGTCATTTATGCCAACTGGGTCCCCGAATCTCAATCTTTCAGTGTTTGAAAGCCTCAATGGGACTAGGTCACCATTATGGGCGACCTAGTCCCTTTATGCTTTTCTGACAAACTTAAAGTGGGCTTAGGTGCCTTAGGTATGTGTTATGCTTTTTCATGGGAATCCTATCCAAGACCTAGGTATGTGGAGGATCATCATGGATAAAACAGGCCCTTAAGTGGTAATAAAAAGATAGAAAATCAGAGTTAGACAACTTAACATAAAAATTTGAATAAGTTATCTATATTATTTTTTTTAAAATGTAAAAATAGAATCTGTAGCAAATTGAATGTAGTTTCTAAACTACTAGACCTTTATTTTTATTTTTAAAATCTATTTGATGAAAATTTGAAATTTCAATGGAGTAGTATTTAAATTTCAAGGTAAAAATAAGAAGTAGGTGTCTGTCTGACCACCCTAACCACAATAAAATGATAATATTTTTTTATAATCTTTTAGATATAAGTAGAGGACTCATGTCTCGATGTGATGCATATTTTTTTATAGTTTTTTTCCAAGTAAATAATTAATTATTAATTTTTTATTACAAATTTAAAAAAATATAAGAGCTCGTATGTCTAACCACCTTAACTTGGTCAAAAATTCATGAAATTCAATTTTATTTTTTTTAATCCTATAGTATGTGAAGCATAGAATGTGACGCATGTTTTGGATTCAAAAAATGTGATACTGTTTGAAAGTTATAGATGTTTTTCAATCAGCCTATCAATCAAGACTTTATTCGTAGTTCTAATAGAAAATGAATAATAGTTATTTATTAAATTCAAAGTAAAGCATAATTTATATTGGTGGGAAGCTGAGAATATCCTCTAAAAACCCTTTTCGTTTCATCAATTTTGGGTACAAAAAAAGTCGTCAGCCACATGGGCCATCATATGGCTTACATATCACCACTTTTTGGCCCATCATGATCTTGCACATACCCACCTACAAAATAACCTACAAAACATAAATTATTTGTGTTTCTAATGTGGGATTTTCCTTGGTCAAACACCTAGTTTGTATTCAAACTTGAAATGAAATGGAAATCTTCATAAACCCTAGCCCTAGGTGTGTCTAGAACTAGGAAAACCTGAAACAAAGACAAACCCTATTCTATTGTGCTAGAATAAAATGTATGTAAGATATTTGAAATGATGCAGGCTCTAAACCCTAGAAATCCTACAACATTGCAAATGAAAACAACAAGAAATGTAAATGGGATGCAAACCTCAAATATACAAGTGGGTTGAAGGTAGAAGATGGAGTCATTTTGAAATCATTCTTTAGGAATGATTTGGGGGCTAGTTGCACCTCCTCAACCTAGGTTTCTCCATGAATCTCCATAGGCATCTATCTTCAACCTTATCAATGTGTGATCTTGGATGTGAAGTGAGCTTCAAGACCTACAAAAAGCCCTAGTTTTTTGTCTAAAAGCTTCAACTTTTGTTGTGTGAGAGATGAATCTTCTTGAGGAAGATTTTTTTTTTTTGCATTTGATTTTGGAGTTGAGTGTGAAAAATGAGCAAGAGAGAGAGTCAAAATGACCTAAAAAAAAGTATATATAAGAAACATGACCTAACTGTCAAGAATTTTGACCTAAGAAGTCATCACCCTTCTAGTATTTTTAATGAATTATTGATTTTCCCGCTTGAAACTTGAAAAATCCTCAAAAAGGACTAGGTCCCCAACTTAGGTGACCTAGTCCCACTAAGGGATTTTTGAGTGGGAACGTCACTTTTTGGATGGTTTTGATATGTTTTGTCAGAATTTGGATGATCCCTTGGGTATAACAGGCTTCCAAGTCAAAATTAACAACCTTAGGGGCCTATAAATCTTGTTTTAGGGTGAAAATTGGTGAAATAGGACTTAAATTGGGACCAAAATGGGCACAAAATTATCCTTTTCTTCAACGGTATACATTTTTTGGCGACACACATATCACCCCATTTTTAGAGGCTCCACTTCCATCTTCATTGTCCTCTAAATATTGGACTACCTCTTGGTCAAAACCCTCCATCTCTTCATCTTCATTACTACTAACTAAATCCTCCAAGAGGTCTTCACCTAGTACCACAGACAATTCTTCTTTGCTAATACTTATGGGGGTTAGAGCCATGTCTTCAGGTTCTTCTCTAGGTTCTTCAAAATTTAGTTTTTTCCCTTTGGCCAATTGGTCTGCTAGCCTAGCTAACCTTCATCCACCCTTCTCGATGCTAGAGTTTTTTGTTTTAATAATGTCCATATTCTTTTTAATAACTTTGACTCTACAAAATTGGACTAAATCCCTCAAGTGTAACTTTAGTGTTAACAATGATTTTTTTTTTGGAGTTATAGTCTTTGACCATGGAATTTAAGTCAATACTATTAGGAGAGATTCAATTAAAAAAATGCCTCCACCTAAAAGAATTTTGTAACTTCACAATAATCAAGGGAAGATCCAATCCATAAGAAATTATTTTTCTGAATCGGCTAACATACCCTCCCATTTAAACAACTTCTTAGGAAGCATGTATGGTTTCAATGACATGACAATTGTAAAAAACATTGACTCCATCAAAATTTATTTGGCTAATCCTCCTATTCTAGCTCCTATAGTGCAAGGATGATCATTCCTTCTCTATTAATCCTTTTCATCTCAATCCTCAATAGCCTTATTGGCTCAACATGATGATGATAAGGAAAAGGCCATATATTATATATGTAGGATCCTATTGATAATGATAGAAGGTGTTATATTTTTGAGAATTAATGACTTACTCTTGTCCTTGCAACACATAAGCTAAGACAATACCTACATGCAAAAACCCATGTCATTTTTAAGTTTGACACTCTTAAACATTTATTCTCTAAAACTAATCATTCAAGAATATAGGCTAAGTGTGTTTTTTTTTTTTTGGTTCATAAACTTAGCTAGAGCCCCATGCTTTTGACTGGAGGTGTGAACCAATGAGGCCACAAACAAGGACCTCAATAGTAGAGCCCCCTATTTTTAATTTATGACAAATATTTTTTTATGATTTAATGTATTATTATTAAAAATAAAAATTAAAAACTAAAAATAAATAATTATTTCAAAAATATTACTCATTAATTTATTCATAAAATATGTTGATTGCCATATTTTTATTCGATGAAATATATAATTAATTACTATTTTATTTATTAATTTAGAGAATAATCTCAATAGTTATTATTTTGTTTATCATTACATATATATCTTTTCAATTTTTTACTTAAATATACTAGAGTTCAATTTTAAAATTTTACTATATAAACAAAGAACATATTAAAAAACATTATTACAACTACTTTTAGCATAAAGTGAGTCGATTTAATTTTATTAATACGGCAATACTTGAAAAACAAAAGGGAAAAAAATAGTAGTAAAGAGGTGAGAAGAGTCTTTTGTCCCACACGATATCCATGAAAGCCACATTGTAATTTACCTTTATATTTAGATTGGAATAGTTAGAAAAGGATAGGAAATATTTTCTAAGTTTGAAATGGAAGGAAAGGGAATAGAACACTAGGCGAGGATAAATGCTAGCGTGCCTGGTTAACCTAAAATATGCGTGAGCATAGAGTAAAGAATGAAAGTTGATGATTTGGGGTGCATCAAACCAAAGCAGAGGATCTTCCAATCTAGAAAGACTATATTAAAATGGTGAAGTTACCATCTTAATTGGAACCCACGCAGGGGAACTGAAAGTGGCGGACAATGAAAGTGAAAGTGAAGTTTAAAGAATATATGGTTTCATTTGTTTTTATTTGACACTAGAAGTGAACATTCTCTTGCGTATGCTGAAGAGCTGATAATGACGCCTGAGAAACAAATCTTACCAAGGCAACAGCATCAGTGGTAGTAGCGGCTATAAATATAAGTGAAAATACAATCAAGATACATCATTCAAACAGCACAGCTATATCTATCCAAGAGAAGAAAAGAAAAAAATTCCAGATTATACATTTTGCAAATTTAGAAGTGAGGTGAGGTGAAGTTAGAGTTACGTGATCGTGCTGAGTTGTTCTATAAAGGTCAGCTGATATGTTTCTCCTGGGTTTTGCAGGGAAGATGAGGATGATGATAATAGCGTTTGGATTGCTACTGAGCATGATGTCCATAGCGGAATGCGGTAGGCCTGATGCTGCAGGAATCCTGGCATCGTGTAATCCCACTGGATATTTGAATGGCAACTCCCACAAGTGCAATCAGGAACACGAATCAGACTGCTGCAAGTCAGGGGAGCGATACCCACAGTACAAATGCTCGCCCCCCGTGACAGGCAGTACGCCAGCCACACTCACTGCGAATGGGTTTCAGAAGGGCGAAGACGGAGGAGGGCCTGCCGAGTGCGACAAGCACTACCACAATGACAGTGATCCAGTGGTTGCTCTTTCCACAGGCTGGTACGCCCGTGGTAGCCGCTGCCACAACTACATACTAATCACCAATCCAGACAATGGACGAAGCGTGCAGGCCATGGTGGTGGACGAGTGCGACTCATCCTCTGGGTGTGATGAGGATCACGACTACCAACCCCCTTGCAATAAAAATATCGTGGATGCCTCTCCAGGCGTATGGAAAGCCTTGGGAGTCGACAATTATGATGATGTTGGTGATATGAGTATCACCTGGTCTGAAACTTAGCCCCCCGTTTTCTTCTTTTTCTTCGTCAAATACACTCTGTCAACCATTCCTCGTGCAGTCTTATTTCTTACTCCATCATAACATACTCATATGACATATCAATGGTATATAATGCACTTCATTGTAATTGCAATTCAACTAGATTTTGGTTCCGATTTCCTAATGTTCGCAAATGGCATGATTATGCTGGCTGGGGCATTACGACTTCTTAAAGCATTACGAGAGAATTTCCTTGATAAACAAGATATATAACTTATTCATAGTTCAAATAGTTCGATAAATTATTACACAGAAAAACAGTACAATATATAAGTGAATATTTAGAAATAATCTTCCTACATTGCATGTGAATGTTTAGATGAAGTTTCAAATTCTTGAAACCTTCTTCGTAGACTCACTAATTTATTTTCTTTCAAATATCTTTAATAAAGATTACACAGTTCTCTTTCATCATCTATAAATAATTTAAAGAATTATATTATAACTAAGAGTATGTGCATCAAAATAGGGAGCAAAAAATTCTCAAATAAGTGATTTTGGTCATAATGTTCACATTATTAAAAGGTTGAAATATTGTGATTGTGTTATGGTTTGGAATCAAGCTATAGTACTATATCATTTTATGACCTTAAAAACATGACCGTATTCTAGGAAACATGAAAGGTGACGGGGTTTCATGTTTCCCAAAATGCAATTGCATTTTTTAGACAATATTTTATTATTATTAAAACATGATCATATTTTGAAAGTATACATGTGTCAAGTATTGCACTCACAACACATAATTTTCTTACATTTTTTATTCAAAATTGAATTCAATCCTCTTTGTTTTGGAATAGATTCGGATAACAAGCCTAGAGGTTCTAATTTGCCCCAATTTGATGTGTTTTTTATCTTCAATGTCATAAGATTATTTTTTCTTTTTCAAACAAGTTAGCATATTAATTGTATGTAACATCTACTTAATAATCACTAACAAAATAGGGAGATTAATGAATAAAATAAACATAATGGTTACTTACAATCAAAAAGTCAACACTTAGACATTCTTTTTTAAATATATAGGTTGGGTCTAGCTTGGTGGCAAGGTTTTGTTGATGTTGTTGTCCCCTTTATTTTGTATTGGGTAACTTGATATAATGGGTTCAGGGCCCTTTCTTACTTAATCAATCAAAAATTAAAAGAAGAAGAAGAAATAAGTCACTGCCTCAATAATTTTACTTGTGATGTAAGATAAAACAACCTATTACTAAACTAATCTCTATTTAACCTATATGTGCACAACCAAAACTCTAGATGGTACAATCTCTAAGGATATTTAAATCATAAAGTTCCAAGAAAAATTCCACCATGTGCACATACACAAAAAGAATCTTTAAAACCAATAATAAATAAATATTTTAAAGATTCACCATTACATTTCCGTAAGTAATATTATTGTATCTAATGTGTATTAGAAATACTTCTAAGACAACAAGGATTTTGACTAAATATTCAAATTCTAATATACATGAATAGAAATAGAGAGATATTTTATTATAGTAGGTAGAAAAATAGAAGTATCTCCCCTACCGAGCTCCTCTAATTTATAAATATATATCTTTATCTAAAACTATTTTTGGTGCCTCCTTTCTTTTACTCCATGTTCATATATTTATTTATCTTCATATATATCTATTTTTATGTTGAACCTTACCTACATACCTATTGACATGCGTTCCTATACTTAGATATAAATCTATCACTTTATTTTATATGATCATCTACTTATACATATCATACAAGCTTACAAGATAACTTTTCACATAGCCACCTACATCTATATGCATACATATCCATATATATAAAATAAAAAATTCTATATTTTACATTTCATTGAACTTATTTTAAGCAATGCACCTAGCTATATCCATGCATATAATATTTTTAAATCAATTAATTTTTAAGTGTCTTGTACCTATGTAAACATATTCCCATGTCTATAATTTATAAAAAAATTATATCATTTCCTATGCCTTTATCTCAGTCAAATACACCATTTAATCTCCATAAGCCTTCCTATCCATAAATTAAATTCTTATTTATACTAAAATTTCTGCCTACCTTCAAAATATAAGGCCAAAATTAATTCAGTATATAGGACATCCTTGTTGATGTTGCAACATCGAGCATTACTTTCAGCCACGACTTTCAACAATAAATATGATATAGCCTATCGGCTATTCTATTTATTGAAGTTGATTTAGATATGAAGAGGCGCTTCATTTCTTATAATTAATTATTGTTAATAATTAAAGATGACCCACTTATTCTTATTCGCCACTTGAAGAGACACATTTTTTTTAGGCTGACATCATACCATGAAGAGACGTGAACCTTCTCTCTCACACATGTTTATATAGGTGATGATCATTCATTTGATTATCAAGTTCATTCATCATAATTCACATTCCTAGAAGAAGTTCATACATAGCAGCAGATCATCATCCTATAGCAGCAGATCAATTTCAACGAGAAACATATTCATTTGTATCTGCATCTAGGAGAGGTGTGATTATTCATTGTATCAAAATTGGTATTGAGTTGTACCTGAGTTGTAAGTAGATTTATGCTCTTATTACATCAATAAATAAGAGATATATTTGTTGGGTTTTTCTCCCTCAAGTTGGAGGGTTTTCCCAGGGTATCTTGTTGTGTTCTTTGTCTTAAGCGCTACATTTTCTGATTGCTTTCAGTTTTATATATCTAATCATAAAACTAACATGGTATCAGAGCGGGTCTAAAGAAAGATCTGATTAGATTTATATATGAAGCATTATCCTCCATTATTGTTCTCATTTATTAGATCACATCTATCTTATCGTCAAGATGGTGAATGGGCTCAAGATCAAAGATAGACTTAAGGGCGCATCAAACCTCACATCTTGGAATTTTAGAGTGATGCTCGCTTTGGAGGAAAATGAGTTAGTTGAGTTCATGGAGGATGAAGTTCCTGAACCAACCGAAGAGAATGAGAAGCCTCAATGGAAGAGAAATGGAACGAAGGAAAAATATATGTTGGTTGCTTCCGTGAAAGATCACATTGTGCCAATCATCTCCAAGTTGAAAACAACAAGAGATATGTTCAAGACCTTGGAGGAGATGTATGAGATCAACAACAGAAGTCAAGCTCTTGAAGCAACAAATTCATCATATCAAGATGGCAAAAGGAGAATCTGTCATCTCCTACTTCATTAAGATCACCGAGTTGAGAGATCAAGTCTCTACCATTGGGCATATTATTGATAACAAGGATTTGAATATGTTGGCTCTCAATGGTCTTCCTAAATCTTGGGAGTCATACATTCAAGGAATCAATGCGAGATCAAAACTTCCTAAGTTTGACTGATTGAGAGAAGATTGTATTCAAGAAGAATCAAGGTTGGTTGCAAGAGGCATTGGTCAAAGTTCTACCAATGAGGAGATTCATGTTTTTAACACTCAATCTTCAAAGAAGAAAGGAAGAGAAGGAAAGAAAAACTACTTCAAGAGGAATAAGGATAGGAGATCTGATGGCACTCCTCTATTTCAGAAGAAGGATCTCTCCCATCTATAGTGCTTCAGATGTGACAAGTTTGGTCACTATGCAAAGGATTGCCCTACTAGACCAAAAAAACATGCTTCATTTGTGAATGTGCATGAGATCTCTCCTCAAAAGGACTCAAGGGAATTTCTATTATATTCTGCCTTGTCAAGAAATTTTCCAATAGATAGCAACACTTGGTTGATTGATAGTGGTGCCTCTTGTCACATCACTGGGTTTATAGAACATCTTTCCGATTTGGTGATGAAAGATACAATTGTTCAAGTCATAATTGGAGATGATGCTTGTTATTCTGTGAAAGGTGTTGGGACCTCCACTATTTACTTAGATTTAGGTATCTCCTTGCAGTTGAGTGATGTACTATTTTTACCAGGCATCAAGAGGAACCTTGTCTCTATTTCAGCCTTAGAAGATAAGGGATATCAAGTAGCATTCTGTGAAGGAAAAGTTCTTGCATTTAAATTAAATATTCTAAATATCTAATTACACACCTTCTTCATCTCTCACATAATTAAATATTATTTATTTAATTATGGAAGCTTCTAAAATCCATGTCACATGAAATTAAATAAATTTATTTACTTAATTAGGAATTTATCCTCAACTTTCAACCAAATTTCATAAATGAAATGACAAATGGTAATTTGTCTCCATTTTTGAATGAGGATGGTTTTGTGGGTTGAAAACATTCTTCCACCTTTCTCTCAAACTTCCACATTTCTCTGAATCTCCAGAATCTCTCACCATTCATCTTGATAGGTTTGAATTTGATCATTGATCTTTGCCAACTAGATTCTTGCCTCCAAAAATCTATAAATAGAGCTCTTTAGTGAGTACATTTCATCCTAGATTTTGTGAATTTAGCGCAATTACTATAGTTGCATTTGAATCAGCATTTTAGCATAGCATTTCAAGTTCATAGCATTTTAAATTCATATCATAGCTTAAATCATTTAGGAATGGACATG
Organism: Sequoiadendron giganteum; assembly: GCA_007115665.2. Classification (NCBI taxonomy): domain Eukaryota; kingdom Viridiplantae; phylum Streptophyta; class Pinopsida; order Cupressales; family Cupressaceae; genus Sequoiadendron; species Sequoiadendron giganteum. The sequence continues at coordinate 779,323,098 of CM021102.1, forward strand.
CATGTTGCATAAACTCATTCTCTAAGTTGTCATTTTTCCAAAGCTACTACATACACCAACTGAGAGCCAACAACTTACAAAAGATCCTTGGAGATAAAGGACAATGGAATGCTTTTGAAGGAGCTGTTGTTTAGAGTTTGTTTTACTTTTAATTAGTTTCCTTTGATTCAATGTTTCATTGGTGTGTTAGCTTAACTTATTAGTTTGTTCCACATATTCTCACACACACTATCTAACCTTAATGCCACATCCCTATTATTCACTTATCAAGCTATTCATTAATTTGATAAGTTCCCTTTATTTAATTAGTAAGTTTGCTAATTTTCTTTCTATAGAGAGGTGAAGTATCCCTAGTATTATCTTCTTTCTCTAAAATGTCTTGTTTTATCTTTAATTTTCTAACTCAATTTTCAAATTCTCTCTTTATTTTCTTATTTTTCTAATTCTTCCCTATCCTAGGCTAATCTTAAATTTGGAAGCTAACTCTACCAACTCTATGTATATACTAATTTCATCCCATCAATAAATGATTTGATCCCTAGTAGTAATCTAGAAATAAACTATTCTATCTTTGTTTCTCAATAAGTGGCTCTTCTAATTTCCTTTACACTCCTTTAAATATTTGATCAAATTCACTTTTTCTTTCTCCTTTCCCTTGTACCATTCCTCTCATTTTACTATAGCTATTGAATAGGACTTTGAGAGTTTGGAAGTTGTTTAATAATTCTTCTTTTAACCCTACCCGTTCTTTATTGTCTAAGGGACACTCTTTCATCCCTCACTTGAGTTCTTCTTCCCTTAAGTTTTTGATAAATTCATAAATCTTAGTCTAGTTATCCCTTATTCCACTTTATCTCTAGTTAGAGTTTAGGATACATTTGTTTAGTTGTATCCTTGCCAAAGATAGGTGGTTTAATATCATTTTATTCCATTTGTGGAAGAATAGGTTCCTATAATTTATCACAATGTGTTAAGGGTTCTCCTTTAGTTTCCCTCCTACCTTCCTTTTTACCTATTGATTCCTTAGGCCATTTTTCTTTGAATTATTGCTAATCTTGCCACGCTTCACAACCTCTTGTTGTTTCACTAATTTCCTTAGATTTTTTCTTATATCTGGAGGTAATTCAATGTCAAATAAATTGTGTCCTCAAAAAAGTTCACATAAAATCACAAATTCTTGTTTCCTCACTTCTCCATGTAACTACAATGGCAACAAACAGTGGAATGTAATAGTGTGAACATGGTAAAAAAAAAATTAAAGAGTCAAAATACAAAAATAATAACTAAAAGCAACTAAGATATATTTGAAAAAAAAACTAAAAACTAAAAAATAGTTTTTTAAAAAATACAATGAAATACTTAAGTAAATAAACAAATCATATAAAATAAAATGAAATATTTCTTAAATCGAATATAAATTTAAAAATTATTTAGATGTAATTTTTGTTTTTATATATTGTTTTAAGATTTTTAGTTTTTTATGATTTAATGTATTATAATTATTAAAAACAAATAATTATTTCAAAAATATTACTTATTAATCTATTTATAAATTATATTGCTTAACATATTTTATTTAAGGAAATATGTAATTAATCGCCATTTTATTTATCAATGATCTCAATAGTTATAATTTTTTACTTAATGAAATATATAATTATTTATTATTTTATTTATCAAATGAAAAGTAATCTCAATATTTTTTATTACTATTTTATTTATCCTTAGATACATATCTTATCGATTTCTAATTTGAATATAATAATTTAATTCTTCTTTATTTTATTATCAAATAAATGATTACAACTACTTGAACATAAATTAAGTCTTATATTTTCTTAATTTGGCATTTACATTGAAAACAAAAAGGAAAAGAACATAGTAGCAAATAGGTGACAAATGTAGTCATGGTCACACATGAGATGCGGCTGATTCTGTGTGCCAATAGGAAATAGGAAGAGAACAGTAGGGGAGGAAAGAGTAAAGTATGAATGTGATGATTTGGGGTGCATCAAACCAACGCAGAGGATCTTTCTGTAATGCCTCACCAAGTAACCCTAAAGGAAGTTATAATTAACGATTAAAGTGAACCATTTTTTTTTATATAAAGTGCATTTAACATACACATTCACTTACTAATTAACAACAACCTCTAAGGCTATAAGGTTAGGATTACTTAAACCCATACAAACATACTACATATAACCATAACATTATAATCTTTATGAAATAAACATCATACATCATAAGAATTCCACATAACATAATGAGATATTCAACCAAGACACAATCTCATAATCATTATCTTAATCCAATAGTTACATCACTCATTCCCAGAATGAGGCAATAGTACATATGTATTACAATTACAAAATTCTACCTCATAAACATAAGAGGGATAAAATAACTTATACAAATTGAAATATTACAATGCAAGAAAATTACAACAAGAACTGTGAGTTGTCCATCTGGATGTCTCACCACCAAGTACTGAAGATAGATGGGGACCCAACGGTTTTGGTGCATGTTCCACCCAACCAAGTGGTACCCGAAGGCCCACCCCCCATGCTAGGAGATAGTAACAAAGTAACATGGACAAAGAATCTACTACCTCTAACCCAAAGGAGACTCATACTAACTCAAACTAATATAACAAAATAAATGTCATAATAAGTACAAATCCAGTTCAACTCAAGTACAACACAAGTAAAAATCAAGTACAACTCAAACATCACGGACATAGGTCACATTGCTTCCAGACATCATAATAAATCAAGTATGTTTAGAGAACCATACACATAAAACAATTAAAAACAGTTGTCCTAGATAGAGTGTCATTGCATAGTAGTCATGAGATCTCCTCTGGGCATCCTTCATAGGCTCCGATAATCCTAGTGGCCTCAACCAAATCTTGGCACTCATACTCATTCATGCGGCATCAACTACCTATCGTAAGGACAAGATAGTTGATCTTGCCATTCTAGGCCTTCTCACTCATCCAAAGTCTAAACGAGCCCTTGTGTCTATGAGTGAGGATTAAATTATCTTGATTAGTGTGAACTACATCCTAATCATCTAAACACATTAATTTAATTATCACTTGATTAACTCACTTCTGAAGGTTACCTAATTTACCTCTTTGGGTTTCGGCCCCTAACAAAAGCCACTCTTCTATTCGACAACACACACCCAAACAATCCACTGAGGGAAACACAAATGCATACCAACTAGCATCATAATCCACTCCAAAACAATGAGGAAACAAAAGATAGAACTCACTCCAAACATCTTGAAGACAACAATCACATAGTCCACTCCTTTCACAGGAGGTACAAAAGATCCCCGTTCATGAAAACCAGGTAAGCTGAAAAGATGCCCCACACTACCCAAGGGAAAACAACTGGATAACATAAAGGTTCAACAACCCTCATCCTCTAAGTTCTTCTGGAAGACTTATAATTTAGGACTAACACTAAATCCCAAAACCAACAATGCAACTTGACGACATAGCAACAAAAACATTCAAGTCATTAATCAAATCTAATATTTGGATTTCCTAAATCCATACTCATTCAATAGGTAGTGTTGACAAAGTCAAAGACACGATAACTAGATCATCTAAAATAATCATAACCCCTATTTCCCCGTTCATTATTGGAAATCTAAAACAATTAAACTTACTTCCCTTTACTGAATACATAGAATTAAATCATTTAAGATAATCATGAGAAAGATACTACTATTGGATATACTAAATCCATATGTCTTTCATAATCCAATCACAATGATTCAATTAATCTAAATAGAAATTAATAAATAACATAATTGATTGCCTCATCAATAAAACAACTTCTTAATTTACTTTTAAATCGACACAAATCCATGCAATTAAACTCTTTCCATTTCCTAACCAAATATTACATTTCATTCAATTTCCTATTTAGAACATGCAATCAGTTTAATATAATAAAATATCGTTTCTCTACCCATTTACCCATATACACTAATGAATCCATTTTAAATCTTTATTCAATAATATATTGCATACATCTTATTAAAATGAGACACGATAATGAATTTACCCTTAACATATTTTTATATGCTCCATATTATATATACACCAAACATATATATTAACAAACTCAATTATATAGATTCTTTAATATTCCAATCAGAACGATTAATTTTCTCTATGGAAATAAAACATAATAACTATTGTCTTTCAAAATTAATTGAAAAAAAAAAACTAAATAAGTGCCTTTATAATAAAGGATAGACTAGTTCAAATAATTTAAGTCGAATCCATTGTTTTCCTTTAAAACTAACATAAATCTTCTACAATAATTATTTTCAATTTCCTAACCCAAACCTTATATTTATTCTAGTTTTCCAACAACACCCTATGTTAATCTCATCTAAAAGTTTCACTTTCCAAACTCTTATTACATACATCCATTTATTCAAATCATAAAATATACATTCTCAATAAATAAATTGTTCAAATAGAAATTGATTAAATTAAAATAATTAATTCTCTCTTCATAATAATCAATTCCTGAATTTACTTTTAAAACAACACGATCCCATGCACTACCAAGAGAATTCACAACAGGTTGACATCACAATGACAACCCTCACAAACAATAGACCATCTGGAAGACTTATAAACTAACAGGTATTCAACCCATTCTCAAAGCATAAACACGAAAGACATAATCATTGAAGGCAATAGAAGAAACTACATTTGGATACTCTAAATCCATTTCTCATTTCATTATGTAATTCATTATATCAATAAAACTGAATTAAGAATTCATCTTTTCAGATAAGGGAGAAATTACACTAATATTTTATTCTCTAATTGCTCTTAACAAAATAAGTATTTTTAACTATAACTCAAAGCATTTCGCTTTAAATTAAATAGCCAATTGCCCTTGCAAATTAAATCATTATAAAATTAATCAAATTAACATTTGATCTCTTCCATAACTTATTGTGTTAAAATAAGATCAATATTTGGACTATAACCCGATATCATATATATATATATTTCCAATTAAATCAAATTAATAATTGGACCTTTTACACATGAATTTAAATTTCATAATTAAATTTTAAATTATGCATTCTTTAAATCAAATATTTGACTCTTTCAATCAAACTTTAACATGCCATTTTAAAATAAACAATAATTTCCCCATACGTTTATAATTTTAATTCCACTAATCTAATATACAAATTTTATTTAAAATAATATAAATAAATATAATACTTTAATATTATAAATTATAATATAAAATACTATTAAATAATATTTTAATATTATAATAACAATACATAAAATATTAATATTTATAAATATCAATTTATTATTATTTTATTATCAAAGCAGCCATGAGAAAATAACTTAACAGTAGTCTTGTGTTTCAAGCATAACTCAAAAACTACAATCTGGGTATTTGCGATTTTTTGACAAGGATAAGAAAATCCAAGGTGCAGAAACCCTTTAAATTTCCTGACAACCCAGCTTGTGTAAGTGGAGTTATACGTGACGCAACCAGACCATTTTACCATGAAAAATATAACTACCCTGCGGATTTTAAAATCTAATTTTTAATAATAAACAGAGGGTTTCATTTTCTAAAAAAAAAACATTTTAAATGCTTCATTCAATCTCTATGTTTGATTCCAATAACAAAATAATCGATTTCCTCAAATAATTTAAATTCAACTGAGGTTTTCACAATTTTCACTCAAGAATTTTCACAAAGCAAAAGCTGTAAATTTATTTGATTCTTTTCTTCTAATAATAAATTTATTTTCTAAAACAGATTTAACAAACAAATCTTTAATCACTACTATTTAAAAGTAACCAAGAACAATAAAACACAAAGAGGAAAACCTGGTTCAAGAAGCTACAGGAAAAGATTAATTTCTTATGCAAGCCTCCTCCAAAGATTTCCTAAATTTTCTTCAATCATCCAACGAATCCAATCTAAAACCCAACAAATGCAACCAATCTTTCCTCCAATCAATTCTACAATCAAAACTTTCTTCAAATCCTTCTTGTGCAAATTTTTCCAAAATTTTATTCTCTACTGTAAAAATGAATTTTCCTAAAAACTTCCTGCCCTAAAATTAAAACATGCATTCCCTATAAATCAAAAATACCTAATATAACCCTAATTCACATTACATTCAAATTAGATATTAATTTCAATTTCAATTTCAATTTCAATTTTTACAACCCTAAATTTAAAATGTAATTTCAAATAATAAATTAATTTTCCAAAAGAAAAACCAATTTCCCAAATAGACATTTAATTAAAATTTCTAATTTAATTCCCACACGTTGAAATTAAATTCTAAAATTAATTTTAATTATTTTATTTCCTTTCATTTTTTTGCATCACGTTTAATTAATTAATTTAATTATTTAATAACTAAATTCAACCCCCTTGGATTAAATATAATTAATTAAATAAATTAAATATAATTAATTAATTTAAATATAAATTTTTATCCATATTGCATTATTTAAATTAAATAACCATCAACATGATTTAAATGCAATTATTCTAAATATTTATTTCCAATCAAGAATCCTTCAGAATTAAATAACATTAAAGCAAGACAGACAATGACTCGACACACACGACTGACGACACACTAATGCTATGGTGTAAACTTGACACATGTTACCTAGCTACTATCTCCCATTCAACTTAACCGTTGGATCGACACGCTCAAACCTGTGAAACCAGGTGGAGTCAATGTTATGCACCTGCAATCTTGCAACCAAGTAAACAACATCATACAATATATCCAACATATAATACACACCATGAAGGAGAAATTACGGATTCGTAGGGCACTCGCAAGTGAGTGATGCGAACCCGACTTCTTCACCAATACACTCATCGAAACTGACACTTCCATTATAATTCCAATAATCTCATAATAACATCTCATGTTAACTTTACAACATCATTAATCCTTAATGCATGTGAAACAATAATCAGATAACCACATTCCACAATAATAGTTGTCGCTCAATAGTAGCGATCAAAACATCATAACAAAATGTATCCAGTATCAAAAAAACTGCAACCAAACATAGCATAAAGCAACTTGAACAAGAAGCAAAACGAAGGGGTATTAAACTTCCAATCTAGAAAGACTATATTAAGATGGTGAAGTTGCTATCTCAATTGGAACCCTCGCAGGGGAACTGAAAGTAATGGACAATGAAAGTTCAAATGAAGTAAAAAGAATATATGGTTTCATTTGTTTTTATTTGGCACTAGAAGTGAACAGTCTCGTGTGTATGTTGAAGAGCTGATAATGATAATCTTACCAAGGCAACAACACCACTAGTAGAGGCAGCTATAAATATAGATGAAAATACAATGAAGATGTATCATTCAAACAACACAGCTATATCTATCCAAGAGAAGGAAAGAAAAACCTGCAAATTATAAATTTTGCAAATTTAGAAGTGGGGTGGGCTAAATTTAGAGTTAAGTGATCATGTTGAGTTGTTCTTTAAAGGTTAGCTGATATTTTTCTCCTGGGTTTTGCAGGGAAGATGAGGATGATGATAATAGCGTTTGGATTACTACTGAGCATGATGTCCATAGTGAAATGTGGTAGGCCTGATGCTGCAGGAATCCTGCAATCATGTAATCCCACTGGATATTTGAATGGCAACTTCCACAAGTGCAATCAGGAACACGAATCAGACTGCTACATATCAGGGGAGTGATACCCATAGTATAGATGCTCACCCCCCCATGACAGGCACTACTCTGGCCAAACTCACTGTGAATGGGTTTCAGAAGGGCGAATACGAAGGAGGGCCTTCCGAGTGCGACAATGACTACCACAATGACAACGATCTGGTGGTTGCTCTTTCCACAGGCTGGTACGCCGGTGGTAGCCACTGCCTCAACTACATCCTAATCACCAATCTAGACAACGGACAAAGCGTGTGAGCCATGGTGGTGGACGAGTGTGACTCATTCTCTGGGTGTCATGAGGATCACGACTACCAACCCCCTTGCAATAACAATATCATAGATGCTTCTCCAGGCGTATGGAAAGCCTTGGGAGTCGATAATTATGATGATGTTGGTGAGATGAGCATCACATGGTCTGAAAATTCACCCCTTTTGTGCTCTCATTTCCTCCTTCCTCTTCGTCAAATACACTCTATCGGCCATTCCTCGTGCAGTCTTATTTCTTACTCCATAATATTATACTTCATTGTAATTGCAATTCATAATCCCGCGAATGTAAAGTTACTTCAAATTTTATTTAACTAGATTTTGGTTCTAAGTTTCAAATGTTGGCAAATGGCATGATTATGCTGGCTGGGGCATTAGGACTTCTTAAGAGAATTTCCATGATACACTTTTCTTGAAATAAGAACAATTTTAATCTAAACTACTACTTAAAACTAGATATTTTTTAATAAAAAATATTCAAATTATTCATTTAGGAAAACAAGATAGATAGTATTCATAGCTTCATTAATTGCATAAATTATTGAATAGAAAATCAATACAATGAATAAGTGAATATTAAAAAATAATCTTCCTATGTTACATGTATCATGTGTAATGTTCAGACCAAGTTTCAAACCCCTAGAACTTCTTCATGAACTCTCTAAGTAATTTTTTTAAAATATTTTTTTAATGAAGATTGCATAATTCTCTTCCATCATAAACAAAGAACTTAAAGAATTATATTATAATTATGAGTATGTGCATCTAAATGGGGGACAAAAAAGTAGTTAAATAAGTTATTTTGGTCGTAATGTTCATGTTATTAAAAGGTTGAAATGATATCATCATGCTATGGTTTGGCAAATATCAAATCATAATACTACCATGCTTTATAGCCTAAAAATCGTGGTTGTATTTTGGGAAACATGAAATGTGATGGTGTTTCATGTTCCCAAAATGCAATTGTATTTTTATGTCATGAAAAGTTCTTTTTGACATGATCACATTTTGAAAACACAAGCATATTATGTAATGCACTCACATTACATAATCTACTCATGCTTTTTACTCAAAAATAAATTCCACCCTTTTGGTTCTAAAATAGGTTTGGATAACAAGCCTAAAAGGTTGGACTTCCCCCATTTGACATTCTTTTTTTTTATCTTCAATTTCATTTTCCAGCTTCAATGTCATCAAATTTATTTGTATATTTCAAACATACTAGCATATTAGATAATTGTAACACATACTTAATAATCACTAATAAATTATGGAGATTAATGAATAAAATAAGCATACTGGCTACACAAAATCAAAGAGCCCACACCTAGATTATTTTTCTTTGTAAATATACATGATAAATCTAAAATCATTACAATTAGTATAAATCCATTTATGATTTTTTGACATAACTATAAATCTCAAATCATTTTACATTACAAATATAGGTTCACACACTTATTAAAACAAAAAAATATAGTTAATTATCACCATCATAATTATTCTTCATTATGTTTCAAAAGATACTTAATCAGATTATCTTTCTTAATTATTTACTAATAAATAATTAATATAATAATTTAATAATTAAACTAAGTAAATTAAACAAAATGTGACATCATTCTTCCTAAGAATATTCATCATCCCAATGATTAAAGTTTTGTAGTTTACAACTGTATTTCTTCTTTATGTATCATCTTTGCCCCTATCTGTAAAATTCAATGTATAATCAATCAAGCTTTTTATTATCATATGGCATCAGGGCTATTGATTATGCACTTCGATGGGTTTAATGAAATAGAAAGGTGTTGAGAAAGAAGGTTGGTGTATAAAATGATTAGAAAGGCATGCCTTGACCTGGTGGGTAGAAGAAGAGCAGTTGTTGAACCTGTGCGACGATGAGTTTCTATCTAGGTAGCTCGGGTCTGCCAGCATGTGTTCATAACTTATTTGTATCACTATTCCCCCTCCTCCACATGCATTGAACAAAACATAGATGATCGTTAGAAATAATTAAGCATTTTACTACTAGATTGAATCAGAAAGTCAGCATGGCAATCTCAAAAAAATTTGGACGAGATCAAATGGGTAGAGTAGAGGCAGAGGGTTGATCATAAATCAGTTATGTGCTTGTGAACTTCCATTAAAGTTAATATTTCGATCTTTGAAGAAGGAAAACTATAACTGGATATTTTTCAAAAAATTTCATGAGTCTCATGTTCCTCAATAATTATTCTTGGATGATGTGATTTGGAGAAGCAATTAAAGGTGATCAATGGCCTGCCCTGTTTTTAAATCAATGAGCTTGTTGTGTTGGATATTTTATATTGAGTGTTGTTATTCGCACTAAGATTGCCAGTACACACATAATCCAGAAGGAATGATGTTGTAGGGTTTTAGTTGGACAAATAGGCAGGCTAAAGTGTGAGGAAAATAATGAAAGTTGTGGTGAAGAGGGGAAGGAATGGAAATGGAAATCTAGAAATAAAAAGGCCTATTGGAGGATGGTATACTGATGAAGTTGTGATTCTACATTTTGTTTTCTAGTCGTAGTGATTTATATTTGTTTACTATTCCAATGGCATGGGCATAATCTGGATAGGTTCTGGAAATCATTTTGATAGTTTTTATTCAGTTGTTTGATTTGGTGTTGGTTCAGTTTTCCCTTATCTATTTATTTTCCTCTTTTTGGAAGCAGCTTTATAGTTTCCAAAACATGTGTGGATGGAATAAAATAAGTTAACATTGTTGGGAAATGTTTGAAGATTTGTATTTTTATAAGAAAACAAGATGGGTGTATGCTAGCAAGCCCTAATATCATGAATAGCATCATGGCCAAGTAATCTCATTATTGTCGGGGGAAATAATTATTCGTAAATGGTTACATAGTCATTTATATAAATTTTTATTAGTGGTAATTTAGAGGTAAGTTGATTTGCAAAAGAAGGTGCCACTAAAATTAGTTTTATGAGTATTGTAAGATGTCAAGCAAATGATATATCTTCTCTAATATGTGCCAATCAAGTAATCTATCTTCTTACTATGGATGTCTTGGAAAGTGTTTTCCAAACCATTGAAAGAATTATAGAGTATCTTGTAGATGAGTTTATTAGTGTTGCCAATGGATCCTCAAATAATTATGCTTACATTTTTGGGGCTATCTTTGCTACAGCTAATGATACCTCCAAAATCCAATAAATAAAGTGTAACAAAATCCAATTGGAGGCTAGTGGCACTGAAGGATGCAAGAGTTTCCATCTTCTCAATTTAGATGATTCTTTTCTTGAGAATTTTTTTTTCTTTATTTCTTGTTTAACTTGTTGATGTTAATAGATTTCAAGAATACATATTTTGTGAAGTTTTATTTTTGGAGACAGATAACGGATTTGGTGTTGAACTCAATATAGATTGTTTTCAAGTGAGTTTATGAGACTATGATTGAGAACTATACCCTTACAAGGATCAAGATACAACTTGATGGAGCCCTATGTTTGTAGACCTCAATATTGATTATTTTCTAGGAATCAATGATTTAGGAGTTTGGGAAAATTGTAGTCTAAGAACTCAAGATTTCATATAGAAGCTACACCTTTTTTAGAGTAGTGATGTAGCTTGATGGAGTTCCGCTTGACTTAGAATGTGATTCTTCAAAGGAAGATACTCTCAAGAATGTATAGCTATTTTATAATCAGTAAGTTTTGCTATGTAACCCTTAAGGGGGTCCCTTCACAAAGTGAATTTCAAGTTTCTAGGGATGCATTTTTAGGGACAACGTAATAAGAGGGGAATGATAGAATAATACATTGATTAGTTGTTAATATTTAGTTATTTCGTGTCACAATTATATAGTTTGCAACTATATTTATCCTTTATGTATCATATTTTCCCTTGTTCATATAATTCAATTAATAATCAATCAAGCATTTTATTATCAATTACAACTTGATTATTTGACCAAGCTGCTACATATTTCTCGACATTGACATGATCCTTAGGTCTAATCACCAATAAAACATGTGCACTGGTGTTGGCTCATTAACAAAAGATAAAATATCTTATGAAAAATCTCAATGAATATATCATTCAATATCCAATATTATTAATACAAAAATCAATCACATTATGATTTCAAATAAATCACATTCAAAAGTCATACGATTGAAAGTATCATTAAGCTAGATTGCAAATGGATCATTCATGAAATACACATACTCCCAATTTATGTTATTTATAATATCCTTGGACAACATTGCTTATTTATAACTAGGAAGTAAGGTGCACATAACTAAATTAATATAATATACCCATTCCTACCATGTAAATAAACTACCAAGATTTTACTTAAATTAAAATCTTGAGATCACCATTTTGCTTATCTATTTAAACTTGCTTAGTTGTTATACATCTAGTTTATCATCTCAATTTATACCTATGTTTTCACAATAGATTGGAAGAAAAGAATTTATCTTTTATCAGATGAGAAACAAGCAATCTCATTTAAAAAATTCATGCAATTGCACACACAAAGTAATATATTAATTGAAACATTATTATTTCCATGCATACCTTCTTGTATGTGACAATATTTTCATTTGGGATTCATTCCTACTCACATGTGACATAAATAGTTAATGAATAAATATGTTCATCTCATCATTCATGCCTACTTTCATGTAACCTAAACAATTTGTTCATGACACACATAAAATATTTGATATCACGAAGTACATGGCACGTGCAATCTATTTAATGCTCACAAGCACAAATGTTTATGTGAATGCCTCTTTTTTCTTGAAGTGACTCAACTTAATTGAAATAATTCATTTTATAACTATTTCAAGTAATTTCTTTGACTAAATCCTCTATTTATTTATTTATTTCCTTAGATTCAATCTATATTCACTTAGCATATATTTGACATGTGTATTTTTTTCAAGAAAATTATAATTCTGTTCATCTTATTATACACTAAATTCCATACTATTTATATTCATCACTAGGAAGTATATCACACAAAATTTTATACCTAACCTTAAAAAAATAACAATCACACAAATTAAGTACAAAATCAATCATAGAAGAAGGTTTAATCACATTGTATCTTCAAATAAATTATCATATATAGAAGTTCACATAAAAGGATAAAAATTCTGACCACAATAATTTCCTATACATATCAAACTCATGAGAAAATCGTAATCAGGAAAAATATTATTGGTCACAAAAAGTGTGCACCATTCAATTATATTTTAAAATCATTAATAATCAAACAACATAAATTTTAAATTCATTCTATCAGACTCTTATATCATAAATCATTGGTTTTACTACAAGGAAAATAAGTAATCACACCAATCAACTTTTCTTCTAGGTAAAAAACTTCAAGTCCTTGGTGATATTTCCCTCTACTTGGTTCCCATATTGAACCATCTAGAAAATAACAAGGCACTAACTCATCTATAAATCTCCACAATTATAGGATTTTCTAAAAACTCTAATAAATGCAATTTTAGTAGACTCTAGGCCTTAGAAAAGAACCCAAAGATCTAATACTACATGTAACATCTACTCAATAATCACTAATAAAATATTGAGATTAATAAAATAAATAAACACAAACGATTTTTTTTTAAATATATAAAATGTATCTACATTTTTTTCGATCAATCTACAATAATTACAATTAGTTTAAGTCTATTTAAAATAATTTAGCATAACTATAAATTTCAAACTAGTTTACATCACAAATATAGGCTCACAAATCTTAAATCGAGACTCGGAATCTACAAAGCGAACAGAATATGAGAGACAGAGAGAGAGAGAGAGAAAGAAAGAGAGAGAGAGACCATCACCCATTTCTTATGTACTTATGAAAATAGAACATATAATTATTCATCACCATCATAATCATTCTTAATTATACTTCAAAAGATACTTGATCAAAATCAAATTGTCTTTCCTGGTTATCTACGAATAAAGAATTGATATAATAATCTAGTAATTATACTAGGTAAACTAAAAAAAACGGTGATATTTTTTTTTTTTTTTATGTGTATTTATATTCTTAAGATACATATGTATAAAATTTTATATAAATTTTCATCCGCTTATCAAAAATTGATAAAAGTTATATAGAATTGTTGTACACTTCATTCTTTATATATTTTTTAAGAAAAAAATTATTTTATTTATGGGCAAGTTATGTGAGATGCATATTTAGTGGTGCAATTTTTAGGATCCATCCATTGATAAAAAAAAATTAAAAACTTATGGAAAAATCAACAAATTTTACTACTCACTCTTAGCTATATTTCTACCAAACGGTTTTAAAAATATTGAATGGAACAAAAAACTAGGGGGGGGAACATTAAACACTATGTTATATTTTATTAAGAAAATAAGAAACACTTTTATGTTCGCACAACATTTGACACTCTTAATATTAACCATTTTAAGTTTAATTTTTAAGAAAATAAATTATAATTACTACAATTCTTGTTCTTATCATATCTTCATTTTCTTAATAGATTCATCTCAAATTACTCATCCAATTTTAAGTTGGCTGATTTTACAAAAAAATACCACTTTAGACCCCCTTTGTCACCTGTTTCGATGCACTTGCCCATTACAAATATTTACAAAACCTTAAACTTTTTAGAAATTAGTTTATCAATATTGTTTATTATTAATTCAAATCTAAACTATAGAGGGACAATATTTAATCTTTAGGGAGATTTATATGTACACTAAACCACCTAATTCAAGAATTCTATATTATAATGTTACTTAATACTCTAGTTGTGATAAGGAATATAGACACTAATTAAATTTACTAAATTTGTTAGGGACACTACATAATATCATTTATAATCATTCAAAACCTAATTATGAGGTTGAACTTATATTCAATTAAAGAAAAATAAACTATTTCTCTAATACAAAAAATGGATAATTAAACTTGGCATTGATTAAAGTCACATAATAATATTCTCATAGATACACCATTTATTTAAGTCTAGCTAGTATCCATCCACTAGCTAAATTATCTAGTCACCTTTTATGTTCACATTCCTTAATTTGACAAGAAGCTATATACCAGCATATATTTAGCCATGAACTTCATCACATCCTACTATGCAACTCTAATTAGGATTTGAGACTTAAGAAGCCTTCACCGTTTTAATTTAAATCAATTCTAAAACAACATGATATTAAATTTTAGTGGGAAGTTTAGAGGCGATGTTGAGTTTCATTAGTAGTATCTAACTCCAAGTTGTGTGGACCCTCACGTGAGCATTTATTTCTACATGTGAGCCCTTAATGGAAAATATTGTACTAGCAAAAGTTGCACAATTCTTGTCAAAGCCAAGAGGCCCAAAATCAAAATACAAAGTGATGAGGAAACATGTGGTGCCATCGGACACTTGGTGTTTTTTGGGCATTCCAAGTGCACCCCTCCCTCCCCCACATCAATTCTGCATACTAAAGTGGTTCAGGTCAGTGAAGGCCTTAAGCATAGCAAGCAACTCCTAGTGCGAAATTTGCTAGAACCGCTGGCATAGTTTTGGGTCTTTGCTTTCACTTGTAGATTGCTTCTCATTCAAGTTTTGAAGCTTGTAAAAAATTAGTCTTCATCTTGGAAGTCATATTTTATAGTTGGATGTGTTGTGGTGCCATGAGGTGGCCCTGCATGCCACCAAAAAAGACAAGTGATGTCTTCTACTTCACTGATGTTTTCCTCCACATCAAACCACGTGTTGTGATAGCACAAGCTACAAAAAATTTCAAGTATATTCTACAATCATTTTTATGCAATTTGATAGGTCTCTTGGTGGGACCACTGTGTGATATAAAAGGTGGAGGTTACTAGGTGTATTTGTGGACTCTCTGATGGAAAAGGCTTGTTGTTGGCAAGCCTGGCTACTTTCAAATTTCTAAGTATTGCTAAAGGTGGTGGTAAACTTAGATAATTCTCTTTTTGTCTTAGAATATAATCATGTGGCACCATTGCACTCTTTCGAGTGCCCTCCCAAAGTATGAGTTGCCTCCAGTTGCATAAAATTGACATGTGGCAATAGTCGTATCGGGATATGTGCTTTCCTTACAAAAGGAAAAATTGGTGCAATTTTATAATCTATCTGATGGCATGTGAATTTAGTAATGTCAATCAATTTGATGACATCATTGTCTAGAATTTTCAGTATAGATGATTGTTTGGATGCATCTTACACAAGCCCCATTTGATCGCCAGCTACTTAATAGATTTTTCATTAATAATAAAGTGACTATAGAGTAACTCACAAGCGAGTTGGCATGTTTCAAAAAAGGGAATTAAAGCGCTTTGAAATTCCTTTAATACCTCCCCTAATGAGAAATAAATTTTGAAATAATTCCCTCTCACCTGAAGCATGAGAGAATTAAGTGACTTGCTCTATTTTAAGAGGAAGGGTGATACCCTTGCTACACTATTCTTCTTGCAATTTCTTGTAGATAATCTTGAGTATGGACACTCCTATATGGCTCACATGCTTGCATCATCACATATCCTTCATGGGTCTTATTTTAGGCCAGTGGTTGAATGTGCAGGGGATATCTAGAGCATGCATGTGGGGGGAATTGAGGCTGAATGGCTCCCATTCATTGTTAATTTTCACATAGTGATAGTTGTACAACATAGAGTTTTGATGTGTATAGGTAGTTGTTTCTTAAACAAAGTAAACAATCTAGAGATAATGTCTGATCTCCAATGGGTAGTGGATATCAATGCCGCCTTTCAAGCGGTGTGAGAAAGAACTCAATTTCTAGCATAATACAAGTACAAGGACATGGCCATGTCAAGAGAAATAAGTGAACTTGGTAATATGGGAAACAAGTTAATTCAGATTTTTTTTGAAATTGATACTCATTGATAGATTGTGAAGTCTAGTTTTCAAACATGTAATTTTTTTATGATTGGATTTTTTTCTATTTTTTAATTAATTTCTAAGGAAAAGTGTCCATAAACTAGAAATATCAGGTTTTCATATTCTATTAATAACTTTTTATTTGTTAATTTTACTCTAAAAAATATATATGGCATCAATCTAAAAACAATTCTTTACACATTGAAAAAAATATAAAAAATGATTACTTTAGGTCAAATTACGATATCTGGACAGAAGGGTTTTCAAAAATAATTATTCGGGCCAATAAAAATTAATTAATAAAACATATTTTGAAAACAAATATAAAATATCCTCATCAATATTTAGTTTATTACACATCTTTCCCCAAAAGGAAAATAAAAATACTTTTATTTAGGTCAAAGTATGGTGTCCATTCATGTGCATGGTATAGTCTTGAAAAAATGACTTTTAAAAATTAATCTGTGTCATTTGGGTATTAAAATAAATTACATATTTGAAAACTAGACTCAAAATATGAAATTTTGTATTACTAGAATTTTTAAAAACTCAATGTGTAAGTGCTTCAAACTTTCATTCCAATTGTCACAAATATTAAAAAATCAAGGAAAACAATTCCACTTTTTGAACATTTTGTGGACCCAACTTCTTGCACATGCCCAAATCTAAATTCATTTGTTACATTTTCATAATTAATTCTATGGTAAATTAAAAAATCATAGAAATAGAGGTGAAAAGTAGAAAAATAGGTTATTCTAAAACTAGTTCACCACAATGAATTGATAACAGAGGAGGTATGATGGACCTTTTTTCCCTCAATTCCTTCAAGGAAATGAGATCCATACAATGAAATGACTAACAACCAAAAGGTGAATCAAATCAAGGTGTGAATCTACAAATTTCCTCTTTATGCAAGTGTGGGGGTATAAGTCAAACAATACTTTAGGGAGAAAGATTAAAAGTAGAAAAACAACTCAAAAATACAACCTATAAAGTGCATCTAGAAGGTTAAGCTCAATTTTTATGGAACCTGAACCGCAAAATTTGATGCTTTGTGTAGGGGTAAGAGAATAGGTCCTCTATAACTTTCTAGGGTTTTCAAGGGAAGGCTATCAAGGGTAAAAGAGAATTTGAGAAAGAGAATTCAAGGTATTCAAGGGAAGGTTACCAAGTATTCAAGAGCATTCTTCAAGCATCAATCATCATGTCAAAGATCACATTTTTCATATTTTTCATTGTGCTCACAATTGTGATGTAGAGTTCATGATCCAAGCAAGCTTTGCATTCAAGATCTATCAGCATCAAGCAAGAGTCCAGAACCACATCCATTGCAGCCATTTCAAGCATGTTTGCAACACTATATTGCTAGGGTTTAGTGAGTTGTAACATAATATTTTATTCATTCATCATTCTTCCTTTAAATTTTCTTTAATTCCAAGGTTTAATTACCAACAAGGGGTTTGACCAAGGCAAACACCTATTCTCTAACCCCACAACCATTTTTCCCTCTCTTTGCATTTGATTTGCAGGTCTAGGTTATAGATTTATCAAGGAGAAAGATTAAAAATTTTGTCATCAAGTTGTGAAAACCAGGGATAACTTTAAGAAACCCCCCCCTCAGTGAAGGTGTAAAATCCTAGCGAATCTTTTTATTTATTTGAAAAAATATATTAATTTTCCTAGAGAATCTATGCACATTATGTAATGCCCCACCACGCAACCCTAGAGGAAGTTGCATTTAACTACATAAATGGAATAATTTTTTTTTTAAAAGAATAAATAATAAGTAAGTTAATCAATTGATGCCAACAACCTCTAAGGTTACGAGACAGAGGTTATATAGAACCTCAACAAAACACATGAATATAAACTAAGACAATTATTTAATTGATAAATTTACACATACATTCCAAGTAAGGTGAAATAACAACAAGCATAAGATATAACTTTCAAATACACTAATCCATCCATTAAACAATAAGGTTACAATCTCTCATTCCCCGAATGAGGCAAACCAATACATAATTACAATTACATAATTCCACCTCGATAACACAAAGGGATAATGATTACAAGTATAACTGAAATGAAAACAAGAAGAAGTGCAACTGAAACAACCATGAGCTCTTCAACTAGAAGTCTCGTCCACAAGAACAAGAAGGAAGAGCCCAATGGATTAAGGTGCACGCCACCCAACCAAGTGGAACCCAAAGGCCCACCCCCCATGCAAGGAGATAGTAACTAGAATTTCTATCCAATGACATCTACCTCTAGATATAGGCTAACATAATCATACTGAAATAAATGCAATAACATCACTGACACAAGGTTACAATTCTTCTAGAATTACATAATCAACTGCATCACTGATGAAAACATATTGTCGACCTAGGAGAAGTGTCATCACAATGTTACATAGGTTACCCTGGTGAGTCTTCCTAGGTCCTGGCCCCCTTCTCGGGTTATCCTGGTAACCTCTAACAACTTTCGGCCCCTCATGTAAACCAATGCGGAATCAGTTATCTTTCATAGAGACAAGATAACAATCTTTCCATTCTAGGCCTTCCCATCTCAATCCAAGTCTTTACAAGCCCTTGTGATCTTGAGCGAGGGATAATTATCTTATTAAGTGTTTGATACTACATGATACTCTAATCATTTAATTTAGTTATCACTAGATTAACTAACTTACAACAAGTTACCCGGGCACCAATTCATGTGTCGGCCCCCATTACAAGCCATTCCTCTAAGACGACATGTGGAACGATTCCACAACCCAAGGGTACACAAGTGCTATGCAAGGATATCACATCCCTAACCATGACATTAAGTCAAATACCCTCTCGTTTGTGATAACTGGGGAAAAAACTGGTTATGCACTACCCAAGGCCATCTATGGTTGACTAAACAAAATGATAACTCATAGACTAAAATCCCAACTGGAAGACTTGTCAATTAAGGAGACCCCCACTTCCCAATGATAATGCACGTAGATCAATGCAAAAACAAGAATCAAATTCTACTTCAGGTTCACTAAACCCATTTCCTCATTCATATTCAATAATTCACCGCATTTAATAAATTAGAACAAGAATAAAGTTCAACTCCAATGTTTAAGTTTCACTATTGTTCAATGATAACAGGAATTGTTTAATGTCTACGTTTCGAGGTAAGACGTTTAGAAGTTGAAATAGGTCAATGCAAAATCATTTATTGACTAATCAACACGCCATCACATTTCTTGTCAAATCGTTTTTAACCTTTCAATATGCCATTGATTTAATATTAATATTTAAAAGCACACCATAGTAAAATATAATTAAAATTGCACAACCCGTTTGCCCAAGAAAACAATCCCCCCTTGTAAAAGCATTTAAGAATTATTTAATTAATTATTTACTTAATTAATTTAATTCCCACCTTTAATCCAAAATCTCCATATTATATTAACATTAGATTTATTAATATTATAATATTATCAATATTAATATTATAACCATATAATTATTAACATTATAATATTATAATTAATAATAAAATATTATATTATAATAACATTATAATAATATATATATTATAATATTTAAATATTAATATTTAATATTAAACTTATATATTATTAATTATTACTAATAACATAATAAATATTATTATAAATAATAAATCAAAATAATTTAAAAAAAAAAAAATTAAAAAAAAAAACAAAACAAACAAAGTCAAAGGGAGGTACGTACCCCTCCCCCTAACCGCGTGCTTGCGCTGGCCACATGCTTGCGCTGGCCGCATGCCCTAACTAGGGCGGCTGTGTTTACACATAACCAACCCCCATTAATGGGGGCGACTGTGTGTAAACACAGTCGTCCCAAGGGATGGTTGTGGGCGGCTTCAGTGGCACCGTTAAGGGCGTGGGGAGTGGGTGGAGTGCGCGCAGGGCGCAACTCCCCTCACCCGCCTCCCATGGGGGCACGGTGGGGATCGAGCCCCCTGCGCCTCCCCTGTTTTTTTTCATTTTTATATTTTTATTTTTGTTAAAAATTTCCTGTGAAATTTCGTGGTTTCTTTTTTTTTTTTTAAAAACATAGACCTATTTTCTGGAAAGAAAATTTTATATTTTCACTTTTGAAAATGAAAGAAATGGGGGCATGACCTCAACCCCAACATAAAAAAAAAACAAATATTTAATTATATATATTTACATATATATAAATTTTTACCACCAAATTTCCAATGAAGATAAACTGAGGAGAAGAATAAATTTTCTTTCAAAGATATCATGTTGAAAACAAAACAAAACTCCATTGTTCTTCCTTGGAGAAATTATTTATTATTATTATTTTTTTTGAAAGGTGAGATTTTTCACAATAAACTCAGTTTTCCATAAGGGTTTTTCCATTGCATTTCACAACGAGAAAATTGAAAGCATTTTGCAACATCAACATATTTAAATTTAAATTTCCAAAAACAATAAAACCAAAGACAAGAACCTGGTAAATTTGGAATTTGAAGATGACCAGATGATGATTAGCTTTCCCTCTTGCTTCCAATCCAATTCCTCAAGATTTTGCAACTCCAATCAAAAAACCCACAAATTTGAAGAATCCTCCTTTTACAAATTCCAATCTTTCTTTCAAACTTCAAGCTCCCAAAAATTATCAAGCAAATTCAAACACATAAGGATTTTGTCCTAAAACCCAACAACCCTCATAAATTTAAGAAAACAAAAATGGAAAATATCTATTTTTGAATTTTTTGAATTTTTGAATTTCCAACTTTTCAACTTTGACTTTTAAATTCATTACCCTTTAATTTTTAATTTTGCCCAAATATGCATAAAATTCCCAAAATGAGTAATTTAACTATTGCAACATTATAAATTTAATCAATTAATAACATGGATTTACTCAACGATTAATTTATTTAATAATTAAATTAAATTAACAATAAAATAAAATACATCTCAACATCAATCAAATAAGGTAATTGTCAATATAACTATAAGGGCATATACTTTACCATTTTCTTACTTGCACAAGAACTGAAATTAAAGTCAGAAAACACAATTAAGACAACTTAACCTGACTAACACCAGACGACACACTAGGACTAGGGTGATGACTTGGCACAAAAATCCTAGCTACTATCTCCCAATCAGATGTCATTGGGCATTGGACTTGCTCGAACCTGTGAAACCAGGTGGAGTCAATGTCACGTACCTGTCAACTTGCAGCAAAGAGCATATCCATATACATAAACATGTCATAATTAAAACACACAGTGAATAGGAGATCACGGAATCGCAGGATGCTCGCAAGCAAGTGATGCGATACCATCCTCTTCACCAATACAATCATTCTAACTGACACTTCTAACATGGCAGCAGAATCGAAAGCATGAACATCATAAATTAAATAACCACTTATGCTAATTTCATACATGCCATAATAATTCACATCAAAATGTAGGATCATCAAGTCAAGATACATCACGATAACATAAAATTAATGGTAACCATGTACAATGTCAAAGTACATCACAATACTAAAGCATAAAATAGGAACCAATAATGTTCGTACAATAGACAAAATGGAGGGGTATTACACATTATATAAAAAAAATAGAAAATTCAAGCGAATCTTAATGAATTATTGGTAAAAAATAATAATCACAATAGCAAATCCTAGCGAATAATCACTAAAAATATTAATTACCATGGAAAATATCTCCTTTAAAAATTTTCATAGTTGGTCGATGCATTTTCCCTATAATTTTTTGGGTTTTTGTAATATTGAAGTAGGGGCCTAAGGGTGGAAGCCATCAGTGGGGCAAGGGGATTAAGTTTTTTTTTCAAATCTCACTTTAAAACTAAAACTAAATGAAAAGTGAAATTTTTACCATTGATTATATTTTTAGTCGAATGGTTGTAGGTTGGTTTCACGACCTATATGCATGTGCCTTTTAAAAGGCACATGCATATAGGTCACAGAATCAACCTGCAACCATATGATTAAAAAGCTAATTGATGATTCGATCGCAATAAATAAAAGCCCTATTCAAGGCTAAAATATCCCTAAAATTAAATGGTAATTTATTTTTAGTGGCGATATTGCCCCAAAATTAATGGTAGGATTATAATATTACTAGTGAATATAATTAATACTTGCAATTATAGTATAAACTACTGTGAATTAGTTCCAATGATGCGTCATTTAAAAAAGAATGCATAGGCAAATTAATTGGGACAAAATTGAGTTTTTGTAAAAACCTGGTGATTGAGCATCCATTTTAGCTTGTACTATTCACCATTTCTAGAGGTCCCAATTTCCATTATTCGTTAATTGGTGAATATTTTCCACTAAATTTCTCCCTAGTCAAAATAGTTCAAATTTTTCCAAGTTGTGAACAAGCTTCGGAGGAGCTTGGAGAAGATCTAGATGCTAAATTTTGTAGATTTAAACCTAGATCTAAATCAGGAACAAAAAAAGCAAACTGAGAACTACAGGATCTAACTTTGAATTTCTAGAAATCCAAAAGTGGACTGATTCACCACTATTGGTGAATGAGTCCCACTCTACCTATCTATTGGGGATTTTTATAGATCTGAGTACCCATTTGTCTGAAACCTATTCCAACACAGTTTACACAAAACTAGACTGAGTTGCCCAGCTTGGTGTATGAGTCCCAATTGGCTCCAACAGTGGACTGTTCAACTTTCCAGATCTCCATTACATCTTCTCTAGTCTCCCAACTGCACATTTCTAGTTTTATAACTTTTTGTTACATTCTACTTGCATTTCTATGTAACGCCCCGCCACGCAACCCTAGAGGAAGTTGCATTTAACTTCTTAAACAGAATAATTTATTTTTTTAAAGGATAAATAATAAGAAGTTAATTAACTAATGCCAACAACCTCTAAGGTTACAAGACAGAGGTTATATAGAACCTCAAAAAAAACATGAATATAAACTAGAACCATTATTTAATTAATACATTAACACATACATTCCAAGAAGATGAAATAACAACAAGCATAAGATATAACTTTCAAATGCATTAATCCATCCATTAAATAATAGGGTTACATTCTCTCATTCCTTGAATGAGGCAAACCAATACATAATTACAATTACAAAATTCCACCTCGATAGCACAGAGGGATAAAGATTACAAGAATAGCTGAAATGAGAACAAGTAAGAACTACAACTGAAACAACCACGAGCTCTCCAACTGGAAGTCTCATCCACAAGAACATGAAGAAGGACACCAACGGATTAAGGTGCACGCCACCCAACCAAGTGGAACCCAAAGGCCCACCCCTCGTGCTAGGAGATAGTAACCAGAATCTCTAACCAAGGATGTCTACCTCTAGACATAGGCTAACATAACCATAAAAAAATAAATATAGTGACATCACTGACACAAGGTTACAATGCTTCCAGAATCAAATAATCAACTGCATCACTGACGCAAACATACTGTCGACCTAGGAAAAGTGTCATCACAATGTTACATGGGTTACCCTGGTGAGTCTTCCTAGGTCTCGGCCACCAAACTGGGTTATCCTGGTAACCTCTAATGACTTCCAGCCCCTCATGTAAACCAATGTGGAATCAGTTATCTTTCATGGTGACAAGATAATGATCTTGCCATTCTAGACCTTCCCATCTCAACCCAAGTCTTTACAAGCCCTTGTGATCCTGAGCGAGGCATAATTATCTTATTAAGTGTTTGATACTATGTGATACTCTAATCATTTAATTTAGTTATCACTAGATTAACTAACTTACAACGGGTTATCCTGGCACCACTTCGTGTGCCGGCCCTTGTTACAAGCCAGTCCTCTAAGACGACACATGGAACAACTCCACAACCCAAGGGTACATAAGTGTTATGCAAGGATATCACATCCCTAACCATGACATACATTCAAATACCCTCCCGTTCGTGATAACCGGGGAACAAACTGGTTAAACGCACTACCCAAGGCCATTTATGGTTGACTACACAAAAAGACAACCCACAGACTGAAATCCCAACTGGAAGACATGTCAATTAAGGAGACCCACACTTCCCAATGATAATGCATGCAGATCAATGCAAAGATAGGAATCAAACTCTACTTCAGGTTCACAAAACCCATTTCCTCATTCATATTCAGTAGTTTACCACCTTTAATAAATCAAGACAAGAATAAAGTTCAACCCCAATGGTTAAGTTTCACTATTGTTCAATGATATCAGGAATTGATTAATATCTACATTTCAAGAATAAACGTTTAGAAGTTAAACAAGTCTATGGCAAAATCATTTGTTCACTAAATAAGACGCCAACATATTTCCTAGCAAATCATGCTTAACATTTCAAAATGTCATCGATTTAATATTAATATTTTAAGAGGCATGCCATAGTAAAATATAAATTCGATTTGCCCAATCAATTTGCCCAAGAAAATAATTCCCCCTTACAAAAGCAATTAAGAACTATTTAATTAATTATTTAATTAATCAATTATTTTTCCACCTTTATTCCCAATTTCACTGATGAAAAAAAGCATATGCCCTATTATTATTATTATAACATTATAAATATTAATATTTTAATATTCAAATATTAATTTTATAATATTATATATAATAAATTTCATTATTAGATGAATATTAAAATAACACATATATTATAATATTAAATATTAATATTAAATACTAATATTTAATATTATAACATATATAATATTTAATATTAAAATTAAAAAAAATTAAAAAAATGAAAATAAATATTAATAAAAAAACAACCAACCCTAAGTCAAAGGGAGGTGTACCTACTTGGCCGCACCTTCCTAGCCGCATGCTCCATGGGCGGGTGTGTTTACACACAACTGACCCCCATGAATGCAGGCGACTGTGTGTAAACACAATCGTCCTCTATGGATGACTGGGCACAGAGGGCAAGGGCAGACGACGGCGGTAAGCAGGGGCTAGGGTGCGTGCAGTAAGGAAGGGCTGGGGTGCGCACAGGGTACGACTCCCCTCACCCACCTCCCATGGGGGCGTGGTGGGGGTCGAGCCCCCTGCACCTCCCCTGTATTTTTTTCTTTAAAATTTTTGTTCTGAAATTTTTTTTTTTATTCTGAAATTTCTTGCAGAATTTTTTTTCTTGAGAAAAAAAATAAAAAATAAAAACAAGACCTTTCTTTTTTTAAAATAAAATTTTATTTTCACAATAAACCATATGAAAATAGAGGTATAACCTCACCCCACATTAATTAGCAATATATCTATATATATATTTTCAACACCCATTTGCAAAAATTAAATTGAGAGGAATAACAAATTTTATTCTAAAAGATCATTTAAATCTCAAAAAGAAAAACTCCATTGATTTCTTGGAGAAATTATTAATTTTATTTTTTAATTTTTAGATGATATTTTTCACTATAAATACAATTTTCCATATGGGTTTTTTCCTTCGAATTCACAACTAGATTATTGAAACAATATGCAACCAGGTTTTCAAACATTCACACATTTAAAATTTAAATTTCCAAAATCAATAAAAAAAAGACAAGAACCTGGTGAAATTTGAGTTTGAACAAGACCAAATGATGCTCAGCTTTTCCTCTTGCTTCTAGATCCAATTCCTCAAAATTTGACTTTGCAATTCATTTCCCTTTAATTTTCAATTTTGCCCACAGATGCATAAAATTCCTAGAATGAGTAATTTAACTATTACAACTTGATAAATTTAATCAATTAATAACATGGATTTACTCAACGATTAATTTATCTAATAATTAGATTAAATTAACAATAAAATAAATTACATCCAACATAAATCAACAAAGTAATTTCCAATTTAACTATAAGAGTATATATTTTACCATTTCCTAGCTTGCACAATAAGCTTGAATTTAAAGCCAGAAGACCCAAATAAGACAACTTAGCCTGACTAACACTAGACGAATCACTAGGATTAGGGTGACGACTTGGCACGAAATCCTAGCTACTATCTCCCAGTTGATTGCCATTGGGCAATGGACATGCTCAAACCTGAGAAACCAGGTGGATGCGATGTCTTGTACCTATCAACCTGCAACACAAAATATATATATACACATGCAATAATATGTCATAAATAAGGCACACCGTGAAGAGGAAATCACAAGATCGCAAGGCACTTGCAAGTGAGTGATGCGATACCGTCCTCTTCACCAATACAATAGTTCTAACTGACGCATCTAACATAGCAGCATAATGGAAAACATGAACATCATAAATTAAATATACACTTTAGCTATTTCCAAACATGCCATAATAATCACATCAAAAGTAGGATCCTCAAGTCAAGATACATCACGATAACCATAGAGATAAGCTATAACCAAGTACAATGTCAAAGTACATCATAATACTAAAGCATAAAATAGGAACCAATAATTTTCATACAATAGACAAAATGGAGGGGTATTACATCCTCCCCCCCTAGGGTCAGGCTTACTCCTAGAAGCCTGCAACCAGATAGGGATATAACTCCCTCAAATAGATTGCATATAAATCAAAACCTTGACCCCTGAGGTTGAGCATCTTGCACTGGATGACCAACACCAAAGGTCTCAACAACAGCTCCCTGATATCCAAGCTGACAATTATCAACCGCAACATAAGATCGATGCGATCTACCAACATCTCCAACTGTCGGCTCTGAAACTACTGGGCCCTGAACAAAACCAGAAGTATTATGATGTGGATAGTTCCTAGCAATGTGGGCCTATTGGCCACAAGAGTAACACCCTATGTCACGACCAACTCCTCTACCACCTAAAGGTGCAGTAGACTGCTGCACACTACCCCAACTAGTCGCAGACTGTGAACTCTGGGCTGGTTGCTCCTGCTGATTGCGCTTGTTGCACCTCCAATTTCGGCTCCTCCAAGGTGAAGAACCTCCATCATCCTGACATGGCTGAGAGTCCTTATGCTTCCTAATCACACTCTCCTACTGCTGACCACCCTGCAATGGCCCCTACTGAGACCTAGAAGGTACACCTCCCTAAGACTGCCCTCCTCTTACACTAGACCCTGCCACTGCACTACTGCCAAATGGAACACTCATGTGTCCCCCAAGTGCCATACTAAAATTCTCCTCAATCAGGCGTGCTTTCTCTATGGCCACATCCATGGTCTTGGGTTCGAAAACCCTCACACCACCGCTGAGACGAGCATTCAAGCCCCTGAAGAATTGGTGAACTAACATGCTCTCGTCGTCGCCAATCCCTGCATATTGTTTGAGCTCGTAAAAATGACGCTCGTACTGCTCAACAGATAATGCTAATTGATGCAAGGCATGGAACTCATCACCTCGGCACTGACGCCAATGCTCAGATAAAAATCTAGCTCTGAATCTCTCTACAAAGATCTCCCATGATGCAGTGTGAATATCAATATGGATCTTCTGCTCCTCTAATCTCAACCAAGTGGATGCAAATCCTCTCAACTACATAATGGCATACCAAGCTCTGGTGTTGCTACCATATAGATGCATAGCGAAACACCTATCCAAGTCTATCAGCCAGGTCTTGGCCTCTAACCCCGTACCTGATCCATCATATAAAGGAGGGTGCCCACTGAGCAAGTCCCTCATGTGAGACTTAGACTTGGAGCGAGCTTCCCTCACCACTAGATTCACTTGAATCTCTACCTGCCTAGGTCCAAGGAGTGCCAAGGCCTCCTCTAGCACTCTACGCACTGCCTCGATCCCTGCTGGACCCCACTGTTGATTACCAACCCCAAGGGCATTCTGAGATGCCTGTTGTTCCTCCTGATCAGGAACAATTGAAACACGAGGAGGAGAGTCATGCTGGCTCTCACCATGACTTCCCAGACAGCCACTAGCACGCCCCCTACCTCTTCCGCATCTAGGTGGCTTAATCCTACACAGACACGTCAAGGTATTAGGCATGATAACAACTCAAAACCTAAACAACTAAAAGCTTAATGGTTCCATCATAATCCCAGAGTACCCAGTGTTTAAATCTAGGCTCTGATACCATGTGTAACGCCCCGCCATGCAACCCTAGAGGAAGTTGCATTTAACTTCTTAAACGGAATAATTTTTTTTTAAAAGGATAAATAATAAGACGTTAATTAACTAATGCCAACAACCTCTAAGGTTATGAGACAAAGGTTATATAGAACCTCAAGAAAAACATGAATATAAACTATAACCATTATTTAATTAATAGATTAACACATACATTCCAAGAAGATGAAATAACAACAAGCATAAGATATAAATTTCAAATGCATTAATCCATCCATTAAACAATAGGGTTACATTCTCTCATTCCCCGAATGAGGCAAACCAATACATAATTACAATTATAAAATTCCACCTCGATAACACAGAGGGATAAAGATTACAAGAATAGCTAATATGAGAACAAGTAAGAACTGCAACTGAAACAACCACGAGCTCTCCAACTGGAAGTCTCATCCACAAGAACATGAAGAAGGAGCCCAACAGATTAAGGTGCACGCTACCCAACCAAGAGGAACCCAAAGGCCCACACCCCATGCTAGGAGATAGTAACCAGAATCTCTAACCAAGGACGTCTACCTCTAGACATAGGCTAACATAACCATACAGAAATAAATATAGTGACATCACTGACACAAGGTTACAATGCTTTCAGAATCAAATAATCAACTGCATCACAGATGCAAACATACTATCGACTTAGGAAAAGTGTCATCACAATGTTACATGGGTTACCCTAGTGAGTCTTCCTAGGTCCCGGCCCCCAAACTGGGTTATCCTAGTAACCTCTAACGACTTCCGGCCCCTCATGTAAACCAAGGTGGAATCAGTTATATTTCATGGTGACAAGATAACGATCTTGCCATTCTAGACCTTCCCATCTCAACCCAAGTCTTTACAAGCCCTTGTGATCCTAAGCAAGGCATACTTATCTTATTAAGTGTTTGATACTATGTGATACTCTAATCATTTAATTTAGTTATCACTAGATTAACTAACTTACAAAGAGTTACCCTAGCACCACTTCATGTGTCGGCCCCCATTACAAGCCACTCCTCTAAGACGACATGTGGAACAACTCCACAACCCAAGGGTACACAAGTGCTATGCAAGGATATCACATCCCTAACCATGACATATAGTCAAATACCCTCCCGTTCGTGATAACCGGGGAACAAATTGGTTAAACGTACTACCCAAGGCCATCTATGGTTGACTACACAAAAAGACAATCCACAGACTAAAATCCCAACTTGAAGATTTTTCAATTAAGGAGACCCACACTTCCCAATGATAATGCACGTAGATCATTGCAAAGATGGGAATCAAACTCTACTTCAGGTTCACTAAACCCATTTCCTCATTCATATTCAGTAATTTACCACCTTTAATAAATCAAGACAAGAACAAAGTTCAACTCCAATGTTTAAGTTTCACTATTGTTCAATGATATCAGGAATTGATTAATATCTACGTTTCAAGAATAAACATTTAGAAGTTAAATAGGTCTATGGCAAAATCATTTGTTCACTATATAAGATGCCAACATATTTCCTGGCAAATCATGCTTAACATTTCAAAATGTCATCGATTTAATATTAATATTTTAAGAGGCACGCCATAGTAAAATATAAATTCGATTTGCCCAAGAAAATAATTCCCCATTACAAAAGCAATTAAGAACTATTTAATTAATCAATTATTTTTCCACCTTTATTCCCAATTTCACTAATGAAAAAAACATATGCCATTATAAATATTAATATTTTAATATTTAAATATTAATTTTATAATATTATATATAATAAATTTCATTATTAGATGAATATTAAAATAACACATATATTATAATATTAAATATTAATATTAAATACTAATATTTAATATTATAACATATATAATATTTAATATTAAAATAATAATAAAAAAAAAATGAAAATAAATATTAATAAAAAAAATAACAGCCAACCCTAAGTCAAAGGGAGGCGTACCTACCTGGCCGCACCTTCCTGGCCGCATGCTCCATGGGCAGCTGTGTTTACACACAGTTGACCCCCATGAATGGGGGTGACTGTGTGTAAACACAGTCATCCTCCATGGACGACTGGGCGCAGAGGGCAAGGGCGGACGACGGCGGTAAGGAGGGGCTGGGGTGCGCGCAGTAAGGAAGGGGTGGCGTGTGCACAGGGCGCGGCTCCCCTCACCCACCTCCCATGGGGGCATAGTGGGGGTCAAGCCCCCTGCCCCTCCCCTGTATTTTTTTCTTTAAAATTTTTTTTTTGAAATTTTTTCTT
Organism: Sequoiadendron giganteum; assembly: GCA_007115665.2. NCBI lineage: Eukaryota > Viridiplantae > Streptophyta > Pinopsida > Cupressales > Cupressaceae > Sequoiadendron > Sequoiadendron giganteum. Next base: position 779,354,330 of record CM021102.1, read on the forward strand.
TTTATTCCGAAATTTCCTAATTTCTTTTCTTGAGAAAATAAATAAAAAATAAAAACCAAACCTTTCTTTTTTTAAAATAAAATTTTATTTTCTCAATAAACCATATGAAAATAGAGGTATAACCTCACCCCACATTAATTAGCAATATATCTATATATATATTTTCAACACCCATTTGCAAAAATTAAATTGAGAGGAATAACAAATTTTATTCTAAAAGATCATTTAATTCTCGAAAAGAAAAACTCCATTTATTTCTTGGAGAAATTATTATTATTATTATTTATTTTTTAGATGATTTTTTCACTATAAACACAATTTTCCATATGGGTTTTTTCCTTCCAATTCACAACCAGATTATTGAAACAATATGCAACTAGGTTTTCAAACATTCACACATTTAAAATTTAAATTTCCAAAATCAATAAAACAAAAGACAAGAACCTGGTGAAATTTGAGTTTGAAGAAGACCAGATGATGCTCAGCTTTTCCTCTTGCTTCTAGATCCAATTCCTCAAAATTTGACTTTGCAATTCATTTCCCCTTAATTTTCAATTTTGCCCACATATGCATAAAATTCCTAGAATGAGTAATTTAACTATTACAACTTTATAAATTTAATCAATTAATAACATGGATTTACTCAATGATTAATTTATTTAATAATTAGATTAAATTAAAAATATAATAAATTACATCCCAACATAAATCAACAAAGTAATTTCCAATTTAACTATAAGAACATATATTTTACCATTTCCTAGCTTGCACAATAAGCTTGAATTTAAAGCCAGAAGACCCAAATAAGACAACTTAGCCCGACTAACACCAGATGACTCACTAGGACTAGGGTGATTACTTGGTATAGAATCCTAGCTACTATCTCCTAATCGATTTCCATTGGGCAATGGACACGCTCAAACCTGAGAAACCAAGCAGAGTCGATGTCCTGTACCTGTCAACCTGCAACACAGAATATATATATACACATGCAATAATATGTCATAAATAAGGCACACCGTGAAGAGGAAATCACGAGATCGCAGGGCACTCACAAGCGAGTGATGCGATACCATCCTCTTTACCAATACAATAGTTCTAACTGACGCATCAAACATAGCAGCATAATCGAAAACATGAACATCATAAATTAAATATACACTTCAGCTATTTCCAGACATGCCATAATAATCACATCAAAAGTAGGATCCTCAAATCAAGATACACCATGATAACCATAGAGATAAGCTATAACCAAGTACAATGTCAAAGTACATCATAATTCTAAAGCATAAAATAGGAACCAATAATGTTCGTACAATAGACAAAACGGAGGGGTATTACATTCTATGTCACCTTGCATACTACATTGTGTTTTCAAAAATTTCACTTTCCAAGTTTACACTTGGTGGTGAACCCATCATTTCTCATCATTAAATCCCCTTAGAATAGTCCCTTTGTCAAATTTTAATCTCCTTTGCATTGAAATCTCAAGGGTTTGTTCTTGAGTGAAATGTGTCTTAGAAAAGTGGACCTCTCTCCTTTTAGGTCTAAACCCCTAGAAGCCCTAGAGAGAAGGACAACCAACTGACATTTTTCATCGATTCATTGTGTTTCAATATATATATTATAATAATAACTTACTTCTCTTTTTTTGGATTTCTAAAAATCAATCATCACTAGAATATCTTTGTTTCTACCTTTTATCATTCCAAATCCATTTCATATGTATCATTATATACTGTATAGTAGCTAGACCAAATTTGTATCCTTCTTTGTGAGGGTGAGGTCTCTTACCTCTCATATTTTACTAGAATCTCCTATTTTATTTTTAATTTCTTAAATTCTAAATTTAATGTCTTCATATCTCAGTTTCAAAAAATTTATTCCTCTGAGTTCGAGCTTCTATTTATGGTTGTAGCTCCATTACTTCATTATAGGTTAGTAAATTATTTTCCATCTACTATAGCTTAATTTTTTCAAACTATATGTAATTCATTCTATTCTCTATTTTATGATAGTGATTCATCTAATCTACAAAACCATTTTTAAATCATTATTCAAATTATTTCACCAAAAAAATATTCTCTTGTATGATCAGTTTCATCATACTAAAACTCTCATTAGAGGCATTAATGGGAATAAAAAATTTCAAAATAGATTCTCTTATCTCATCCATATATTATTATGTTTAGGGAATATTTTAACTTACTTTTGTATAACTTCATCTTTTAATGTCAATATAAATTCATATAATTAATTCTAGTCCTTTTCTATATAAACTATTTTCTAATGATATTCAAAGACAAATAGATTATCATTTGAATCCTTAGTGTATTTTCCAAACATAGGGAGTGTATTCACATTTGTAACCATACTTGTAGGGTTTGTAAGAGCCCTCCGTTTTGCTCATTGGATGGAACAGTGTTCTGTTTGGTTAGGCCTTATTTTATGTTGGTACTTTGCCTTGAAACTCGGTTGTTATTTGATCGTTATCTGTAAGTGTTGTAAATGTTATATTTTGGTGTGATGGTGTAATTTTCTGATGTTATCATTATGTCATGCTTTGGATTAGCATAGTAGATAATTGGATTAATGATGTTTATGCTTTTGATTATATTAATGATGTTAAATTCGTCAGTTAGAGATACTGTATTGGTGAAGGGGACGGATCGCATCACTCGCTTGCGAACGCCCTGCGATTTCGTGATTTCCTCTTCACGGTGTGTTTTAATTTTAACATATATATGCATGTGGATATACTCTGTATTTGTAGGTTGACAGGTACAGGACATCGACTCCACCTGGTTTCATAGGTGAGAGTGTGTCCAATACCCAATAGTATTCGATTGGGAGATAGTAGCTACATTTCTCGTGTCAAGCCATCACCCTAGTCTTATGTGTGTCGTCGGTTTTAGTCTGGTTCAATGATTTTAATATTGTCTTATTTGCTTGGATCTTATTAAATTGCAAGTTAGAAAAGTTAAATGAATGGCTTATGTAGTTAAGTTGTTGATTGAATTAATTTGGTTATAGTGTGAAAAATGTTATTTTATTTATGGATAAATTTAATGTAATTAATAAAATAATTAAATTTTGGATTAGATTTATTTTATTAATTAATTAAAATTAGTTATGTTGAAATGAAGTTAATTATGCATTTTGGAAATATAGATATTCTGGAATTAGAATTATGTTGGAAAATTTGAAAAAGGTCTAAATTACATTTTTGAAAATTAGAAAATGTGAAAATTAAAAAAAATAGAGATAATTGAGATATTTTCAAAAGTTTGACTTTGGGGTTGAGGAGATATTTTCATTTTTGGTTATTATTTGGATTTTGGGTAAAATTTTGAGAGAGGATGAAAAATAAGAAAAATGGAGAAGGGAAGGAATTTCTTGTTTTGGGGCTTTTCGATTTGCTTGGAGGAACTAGATTTTGAACAGGAATCATGGCACCCTTATGGATCTTTTCAGACTTCTAAAACCAGGTTCTTTTTATTCGATTTAAATTTATATATTTGAAGTATTATTTGGAAATGGTGTTCCTCAAAAAAAAAAAAATAATAGTGTTCTTGGTTTAAAAAATTGTTCTTTTATGTTTGGGTTTCTCAATTAATTCTAGAAATCCCTCTTGGAAATATAAAGCATATATTTATTGTATATATATATGTATTTATGAGATTATTAGCTTTCTTATGAAATAAAATATGTGTTTTGGGTGTTTTTAAAACCCTATTTTATTGGAAATTTTGGATTAAAAATCCGGAGGGTTATTTTTTTTATAAAAAAAAAGGTTTATTAACAAAAAAATTAAATTAAATTTTAGGGAGGGCTGGGAGTCAACCCACAGCCGCCCCCATGGGAGGCGTTGTGGGGAGCTGCACCAGCCGCCCCCACCGTTACCCCTGCGGTGGCTTGGCACCGCCGCCACCACATTAGTGGCCGGTTGTGCTAAGCACAGCCGAGCCACCCTTGTGGGGGACGGCGGTGCACAGCCGCCAGTCACTACCTGGCCAGCTTCCGCCCGCTCTGTGCAATAGCACCACCGCCTGCAAACCGTGACCGACGCCACTAAAACCTCCGCCCACTGTGTAAAGTGTGGCCATGGGGGAAAAGAAAATGGTTGCCTCCTCTCCCATAACGTGCGTGCGGATTTTGAGAATGCCCGCGCCCTAAAATAATTTGACTTTTTAAAAAAATAAATAAATAAAAATATGATATTTTAATATTATATTTTATAGTATTAAATATTTTTTAATAATATTTAACATTATATTTTATAATGTTAAAATAATAATATTTGCTGTTATGAGTAGACATATGATATTTTTAATATTATATTTTATAATATTAAAATATTAATGTATATTAAAAGGTGTTTTTAATTAGTGGCATGTGTAATAGAATTGGGAAAATTGTATAGCTAAATGCTATAGTCAAATTATGACTTTTTGGTTTATTTAGAGTAATATATTTGAAAAGGCAAATATTAGTTTTTTTTTAAGGAAATAGATTCTGAAAATGAAGAGATTGTTTTAAAATAATAAAATAATAGACGAATTATTGGAAGTAAAATAAATAGGATTTCATAAAGAGATTAATGAATTTTAAAATGATTTATTTGAATTGAAGGGTAAATGTTAATTTATTGTTCAATTAGGAAGTTAAATATTGAGTCTTAATGTAAAAGACATATTTTAATTCTGATTACTGAATTCAAAAGAGTATTGAATCTAATGTGGGAAATGGATTTAGAATACCCAAAGTTAGGTTGTTTCATATGCCTTCACTAAATATTCCCTTCATGTGCTTGCTTTGGGAAATGGGTTAAAGGTGTGTTTTGTTCGTAAGTCTTCCAAATGGGATTTATAGTTCTCTAGTTGTTGTCTTGTGATGTCGACTATTTGTTAATTCCCTTGGGTAGTGCATGAAGTGATGTTAATTTTGTACCCAGTTTCCACGATTGAAAATGTTTTCTGCCTCTTGAGAAAGGAGTGGATTTTGTTATGTGTGTCTCCTTGTCAGGAGCAGTCAGGAGCAGTTTGTTATTGTTGTTAGCTCCAATGTTTGGAGATGGTTTTATCTTTCTTGCCTCCTAAGAGAGGAGTGGATTTTGTAATGTGTGCCTCCTTGTCAGGAGCGGTCTTGTTATTGATGTTACCTCCAGTATTTGGAGATGGGTTCACCTTTGTCGCTCCTGAGAAAGGAGTGGACTTGTGTCTTGTTTGTTGCACCTTGGTTCCATTGTGGTTTGGATGGTGTGTGTGTGTTGTCCAGTAGAAGAGTGGTTTGTAACGGGGGCCGACACCCAAAGTGGTGTCAAGGATAACTCGTTGTAAGTTATTTAATCAAGTGATAACTAAAACAATACTTAGAAGCTTAGGACTAACTTCTCACTAATCAATATTTTAATGCCTCACTCATGGATCCAAGTGCTTGCTTAGGCTTGGGATGAGATGGGAAGGTTTGGAATGGCAAGGTCATCTATCTTGTCTGTACGAAAGGTATTTGGCTCCGCATGAGTGAGTATGGGGGTTGGGATTTGGTAAAGGTCACCAGGATAACCTTTTCTTTTGGGGCCGGAGCCTAGGAAGAATGCCCAGAGGATAACCCATGACGAACTGTGTGATGACACTCTGTCTAGGACAACAACTGGTTCTTGTTTTGTGGGTATGGTTTCTTTGACATACCTGACATGACCATAGTTGGTATTCGATTATTATGTGGATGGTTCTCATAAGATACTTGATCTACTTTATTTCTGGAAGCAATGTGACCATGTAGAGTGGTACTTGTCAGGTACTTGTGATGCTCTTATGTCATACTTATGTTGTACATATGTGGTACTTGGGTTGTACTTGTGATGTGCTTGTGTTGTACATATGATTGGTTGTTTCAGTTTATGTTAGCCTATATCTAAAGGTAGATGGTCTTGACTAGGATTCCTAGTTACTATCTCCTAGCATGGGGGGTGGCCCTTTGGGTTCCACTTGGTTGGGTGGCATGCACCTAAATTCGTTGGGTTCTTTCTTCATGTTCGTGTGGACGAGACTTCCAGTTGGAGAACTCGTGGGATTCAGTTTCATGTCATGCTTTATTTCATTTCAGTTGCTCTTGTATTATTTTACCCCTCTTTGTTATTGAGGTGGAAGTTGTAACTGTAACCTTATTTATTGGACTTGCCTCATTCGAGGAATGAGAGTTCTAATTGTGATATTTAATTTTGGATAAATGAGTCTGAAAGTTATCTATTATGTTTGGATGTAATTTATCTTGTATGGAATGTATGCGTACTTATTATCTTGAGTAGATAAATGTTATGGTTCCATTTATTTTGTTGTTGTAGGTTGTTTAGAGTTTTCAGTCACATAACCTTAGCGGATGTTTGCATTGGGAAGCAAACTTGTATAATAATTGTACTTAAACAAAAAAAAAATAGCCTGTTTAAGTAGTTGTTTGCAACATCCTTTAGGGTTGCGCGGTGGGGCGTTATAGGGTTTGAGTGCGTATTTGATTTATTTGTTTAATTTCTAGGGATTATCCTTCTGCCTAATGGTGATTACTTTATTGGATCTCTTTATCTTGTCCTTAAGTATCTTATGCCTTATTTTACTTTGTTGTTTCGCTAATATTTATTTTCTACCATTATTTCTATCTAATTGAACTTTAAAAAATTCAATGCCTAGTATTTCCTCAAAATTAAAATTCAATGCCTAGTATTTCCTCAAAAAAATTTAAACTCTCTCTTAATCTTTTCCCTCTTTCTATCCTAAGCAAAGATTCAATATTTATTTCTTATTTTTAACCTATTCCACTTTTATTTTGCACGGAGGTTGACTCCCAGTCCAAGGGGTTCACATCTTCAAGGTATCCTTTCATATTTTAGGATATATATTTTGATAATTTATCATTCATTAATGATATTATTAACTAATATGGGACTCTCTCATCCTTCTCCAATTTCCTTAATAGTATCTATGGCTAACTTCTTAAACCTTTCCCTTATACATCTTCATCCATATAACTTTTGTGTTTTCCCATACTAACCTTTCAATTGTTTATCTTATTGAATGTACATTTTTAATTAGTAATTTATCTAAGCAGTATTAACTTAAATATATAGGTTTAATTTTTGAACTAGATTTAGAAAACTATAAAATGCTTAATTAATTATTATCCTTAGGTTAGACAAAAACTAGTTTTGTATATGCTTTTTTATTTAAATTATATAATGGGAGAGCACCCTTGTTTATATCCTCTAGTTGAAAAATATTTTTGTTATGCCATTTCCTAATTGATTGTTTAAATTCGTCATATTTATTTATTTCATTTACTAATCAATTTAATTTTTTCTACTCTTTTTGTATGAATAGTTTGTTTCATAGATATTCCAGTATTATTTGGTGGTATAGCAACTATCCATCCCTATATTGGCAGAATCATATTATCTCTGGATAAACCTTGATAGTGCACTTTATAGAGGCTTCTCTAGCATTCTAAATCCTTCTAGAGTATCTTTCCCATATTTCCTAATATTTTCCAACTCCTATTCTTCTTACACATGCATTTTATAAGCCATATTAATTCCTTGTAAAATTCTCTCAACATTTCCTCTCTCCTTTTAACTAGGTTTATTTTTGGGATATTATTAATCATTTAATCCATCCTTAATGTATTGTAACTTCAAACTAAATTTAGTAGCCATATTTTTTAGGATCATTCTTATGATCACCCCTATTCCATTTATCACCCCTAAGTGTTTGACCCCTCTCAAAATATAGGACCTTGAGTGGTTACCACATATCTTAATTACTACTAAAATTATCATTAATACAAATTCCCTTTACGAGATTCCTTAATGCAATTTATTCCTTACTTCTATAGTTACTTCCTACAAACCATAAATTAGGCTTCCAACTATGGAAAAAAACATAAATGATAAAAAATAGGCCTGAGTTTTATACAATTGATGTTAGAGAAGTTTTTTTTAGATTACAGGAATCTAAATCGGGTAGCTGCCCTCTATAAACTGTAGTGCGCTTGGTTAAAAAAATTCACATGACTGATGACACCGGAGCGATATGCCCTCTAGTACCCAAGGATTGTGGGGAGACTAGACCTTGTGACCTCTCACCTACAACAGGGTGCTTTAGCCAATCAAGCTAGGCCCACCACCCCTTATGTTAGAGAAATTAATATGGTAGTAAAATAGGAATAAATTAGAAATAAAATAGTATATAATATATACATATCATGAGAATTCCAATAATTTTACATAATCATAGAAATCATAGGATAAATCTACTTATATATCTATATTATATACTTCTTTCTAATTATATACTTTAATGCAAGAATATATATTTACATTATATATGCTTTGCTAGCTTCTCTAGGTTATACATCTCTTTTCCTCATTTTTCCTTCCCTTATTTTTCTTTCCATTCTTATATTCTCTATCTACTATTGTTTTATGGTTCATATACGCAAGTGAGTTCATTGAGATACATGTCCCTCTTCCTTGAGGTATCTCTTAGATGTGTTTTAGAAAGTACTACATGATATTTCTTATTACCACACTTATCTTACAATGAATATGGATTTGTTGTGTTTCTTGTTTCTAACACTCCAACACCATCCCTCTTTGTATGGGATTATTATCCGCATAACTCTAGTTCTACCATCTCTTGCTCATCCCATTTTCCACAAATCACATATAAACACTTTTCAATCTTCTACAAGATTCTACAATATCTAACCTTAATGCCATATCTCTTTTCTTCACTTGTCATACTATTTATTAATTTAATAAGTATGCTTTATTTAATTAGTAAGTATACTGATTTTTCTTTCTATAGAAAGGTGAGGTACTCGGATAGTTTATCTTTAATTTTTGAACTTAATTTTCAAATTCTCTATATGTTACTTTTCTAATTCTTCCCTCTCCTAGATTAAGCTTCAATTTGGAAGCTAACTCTAACACCAGATCAAATTCACTTTTGGTTTCTCCTTTCACTTCTACCATTTCTCTCATTTTACTAGTGCCATCTAATAGGACTTTGAGAGTTCGGAAGTGTTTAATAATTCTTCTTTTAACCCCACCCACTTTATTGTGTAAGGGACACTCTTTCATCCACCACTTTGAGTTCTTCTTCCCTTTAAGTTTTTGACAAATTCATAAAGTTTAGTTTAGTTATCCCTTATTATTAGCCTATAGATCCCGACATTATTTTTGATAAAAGGGTAAAACAGGTTTCTCAAGGACCCGAAACCACAAAGTTTACAAAATAGAGAATATCCTATGAAAAATATCAATGAATAGATCATTCAATATCCAATATTATTAATAAAAAAATCAATCACATTATGATTTCAAATAAATGACTTTCAAAAGTCATACGATTGAAAGTATCATTAAGCTAGATTGCAACTTGATCATTCGTGAAATACACATACTCCCAATTTATGTTATTTATAATATCCTTGGACAAAATTGCTTATTTATAACTAGGAAGTAAGGTCCACATAACTAAATTAATATAATATACTCATTCCTACCATGTAAATAATCTATCAAGATTTTACTGAAATTAAAATCTTGATGTCACCATTTTTCTTATCTATTTAAACTTGCTTAGTTGTTATACATCTATTTTATCTTCTCAATTTATACCTTTGTTTTCACAATAGATTGGAAGAAAAGAATTTACGTTTTATCAGATGAGAAACAAGCAATCTCATTTTAAAAATTCATGCAATTGCACACACAAAGTAATATATTAATTGAAACATTATTATTTCAATGCATACCTTCTTGTATGTGACAATATTTTCATTTGGGATCCATGCCTACTCACATGTGACCTAAATAGTTAATGAATAAATATGTTCATCTCATCATTCATGCCTACTTTCATGTAACCTAAACAATTTGTTCATGACACACATATAATATTTGATATCACGAAGTACATGGCACGTGCAATCTATTTAATGCTCACAAGCACAAATGTTTATGTGAATGCCTCTTTTTTCTTGAAGTGACTCAACTTAATTGAAATAATTCATTTCATAATTATTTCAAGTAATTTCTTTGACTAAATCCTTTATTTATTTATTTATTCCCTTAGATTCATTCTATATTCACTTAGCATACTTTTGACATGTGTATTTTTTTCAAGAAAATCATAATTTTGTTCATCTTATCATACAATAAATTCCATACTATTTATATTCATCACTAGGAAGTATATCACACAAAATTTTATACATAACCTTAAACAAATAACAATCACACAAATTAAGTACAAAATCAATCATAGAAGAAGGTTTAATCACATTGTATCTTCAAATAAATTATCATATATAGAAGTTCACATAAAAGGATAAAAATTATGACCACAATAATTTCCTATCCATATCAAACTCATGAGAAAATCGTAGTCAAGAAAAATATTATTGGTCACAAAATGTGTGCACCATTCAATTATATTTTAAATTCATTAATAATCAAACAACATGAATTTTAAAGTCATTCTATCACACTCTTATATCATAATCATTGATTTTACTACAAGTAAAATAAGTAATCACACCAATCAACTTTTCTTCTAGGTAAAAAACTTCAAGTCGTTGGTGATATTTCCCTTTACTTGGTTCCCATATTGAACCATCTAGAAAATAACAAGGCTCTAACTCATCTATAAATATCCACAACTATAGGATTTTCTAAAAACTCTAAGAAATGCAAGTTTAATGTAGTAGACTCTAGGCCCTAGAAAAGAACCCAAAGCTCTAATACTACATGTAACATCTACTCAATAATCACTAACAAAATATTGAGATTAATAAAATAAATAAACACAGACGATTTTTTTTTAAATATATAAAATGTATCTACATTTTTTCGATGAATCTACAATAATTACAATTAGTACAAGTCTATTTAAAATACTTTAGCATAACTATAAATTTCAAACTAGTTTACATCACAAATATAGGCTTACAAATCTTAAATCGAGACTCAGAATCTACAAAGCGAAGAGAATATGAGAGACAGAGAGAGAGAAAGAAAGAGAGAGAGATCATCAACCATTTCTTATGTACTTATGAAAATAGAACATATAATTATTCATCACCATCATAATCATTCTTAATTATACTTCAAAAGATACTTGATCAAAATCAAATTGTCTTTCCTAGTTATCTACTAATAAAGAATTGATATAATAATCTAGTAATTATACTAGGTAAACTAAAAAGAAAGGTGATATTTTTATTTTATTTTCTGTGTTTTTATATTCTTAAGATACATATGTATTAATTTTTATATAAATTTTCATCCGCTTATCAAAAATTGATAAAATTTATATAGAATTGTTTTACACTTCATTCTTTATATATATATATATATATATATATATATATATATATATTTAAACTAATTTATTTATGGGCAAGTTATGTGAGATGCATATTTAGTGGTGCAATTTTTAGGATCCATCCATTTATAAAAAAAAATTAAAAACTTATGGAAAAATAAACAAATTTTACTACTCACTCTTAGCTATATTTCTACCAAATGGTTTTAAAAATATTGAACGGAACAAAAAACTAGGGGGGGAAACATTAAACACTATGTTATATTTTATTAAGAAAATAAGAAACACTTTTATGTTCGCACAACATTTGACACTCTTAATATTAACCATTTTAAGTTTAGTTTTTAAGAAAATAAATTATAATTACTACAATTCTTGTTCTTATCATATCTTCATTTTTTTAATAGATTCATCTCAAATTACTCATCCAATTTTAAGTTGGCTGATTTTACAAAAAGAATACCACTTTAGACCCCCTTTGTCACCTGTTTCGATGCACTTGCCCATTACAAATATTTACAAAACCTTAAACTTTTTAGAAATTAGTTTATCAATATTGTTTATTATTAATTCAAATCTAAACTATAGAGGGACAATATTTAATCTTTAGGGAGATTTATATGTACACTAAACCACCTAATTCAAGAATTCTATATTATAATGTTTTTGATAAAAGGGTAAAACGGGTTTTACAGGGACCCGAAACCACAAAGTTTACAAAAAAGAGGAGAGACCACCAAAAGTCCACCAAAAAAATACAGCTGCCCAAGAAAAACCAGCAGTACATAGACAAAAAAGACTAGGAGGGTCAGAAAGAAAAGAATAGCAAAAAAGAAACCAGAATTACTTCAGAGACCTAAGGATAGTCTATGTCTCTGCCTCCAAAGCCTGCATATCAGTAACCCCCTTTTTGAAAGTTTGAACCATTTTCGGAGTTAAGGGGGCCTTTCGCTTCAAATTAGCGTGTGTTCTTCTAGAAATGCCTCCATTCGTATCTTGGCTTTTCTCTTCAGTGTCTTCAAGATCAACCACCAAGGATCCCTATTGGGCTTTGTTAAGCTTCTCATTCATTGCATTGATTATAATAGCATTGTGTCTTGCTATTCGATTGTTCTGTTCTGCAATGGTTCTAATGTTAATCCTTAAGCCCTCAACATCATTATCAGTAATCCTGTTACTGTGCACCGCATCTTTCTTACCCAAATCCATAATCATAGCTTCCATTTCCTCAATCTTGTTTTGCAGGGCCCAGTTTTTAATTTTGAGCTCATTGATTTTAGAGAAGGTCCAGTCTAGGAGTTTAAAGTGGGACTCAGAGTTGGTTTTATCCAGGTAAGGAAAATCAAGGGATGGCTCTTTACCAATATTAATAGGGGAATTTTCGGTATTCTGTAGGTCCGGAGCAGGGCCCACATAGCGCTCAGGAGTATTGGTGTCAGCTTCCTCTGGCTCCGAGGACTCTTCAGAGTAAGAAACAAGGCTTTTAGCTTGGGTGGACTTCCGAGCACGGTTGAACTTAGGAAGAGGACATTTAGGCTCAGTCGCGCCCCGAATTTTACCTGGATCCCTAGAAGGACCAGCATGCAGACTAGGGTCTTTTTGGCCAGGTCTAGGGTTAGGAAAAAAGTTCGAGCCACTGAGCTCAGTATCCTCACTATCAACATCAGGGTTGGCTTCCGAGGTAGCAGGGGCTTGCGCATGCAGATATTCAGCAATAAGCCTAATTAAGCCAGTGTGGAGGATAAGAAATCTTTTGGGATTCTTTTTATTCTCCTCCAGAATTTTCTTTAGAGAGCAAAAGAGATAGTAAGGGATAGAAACCCTTACCTTATGGTGGGAATGATTGAGGAGGGCAAAGTGGTACCCATAGACTTTGGTGAAACGCCCATCCACAGTGATATACTCCATAATGGCCCTAAGGACATTTCTCCATATAGATTTTATGGATTCAACATCAAAATAACTATTCACAATTTTAACCAGATTTTGCTTTTTCATATCATTTTTGGGGAATCTGATGATAGCTTCATTAGAATAAGCCCTGTCCCTGAAAAACTTCTTCACATTAGTGGGTAAACCCATAACTTTGGCAATTAAATCTTCATTGGGCTCCACATTCCTGCTAAACAGCTTCAAGTTGCCATCATTCCAATGTTTGGCAAAGAGATTTGTAGCCTCCAAATCAGACCCATGAAGCTTCTCCAGAAAAGGGAAAAGACCTCCGCTTTTTATCTTGTTCCAGATCTTAGCATTTTTCATATGGGTTTCATAGCTGTCTGGCTCCGTTCGCTTTCTGTCCTCACCCATATTGGTCGACACAGTGAGGAAAAGAAAAACACAATCATTTCTAAAATTGGCCCTGCCAAATCTAAGCACCCATAAAGCGTGCGGAGTAAACTTACAAATTACTCCATGGAGCTTAGTCCCATACAATTTAATGATTGTGATGTGAGAGATCCAACCTGTCCTCATTAAAGGGATAGCATGATGCCTTACCATGTGATTTATCATAGTTTAATAGGGCACAAACTTTAATGTTTAGATCACTATTATTAAGCCAAGTACACACTTCTTTACTCTTAACTCCTTCATTAGCAAAAAAATCCGCAACAGCATTGGCTTCTCTATAGGCGTGTGTTATTTTAACTTTTTCAAACCTGTCCAAGTTCAATTTAGCTTCATCAATCCACAATTTGATGGTCCATGAGGGAGGAGACTTGCCACAGAGGCAGTCAATTATGTTTTTGGAGTCTCCTTCCAGCCATAAGTATTTTATATTGAGACTTTGGGCTAAATTTATAATATCGTAAGCACCAACAGCCTCTACCAGATGATTAGTTTGAGAGCCAAGAGGAGAGGCCGTCGCACCCATGAAATTTCCATAGGAATCCCTTACTACTCCACCACATCCTGCCTCCCCCAGGTTGCCTTTAGCCACACCATCAAAGTTAGCTTTGATCCACTCGTTGGGCGAAAAATTCTAGCAAACTCCCTCTCTGTCCTTTTTAGCCTTCATAGTAAAGCTAGATAGAATGGGGAATATGTTCTAATCCTTAGCAATGTAAAGGTCATAGTTTGAAAACTCATCATTCAGAATCTTCCTATCCTTCTAGGCCACAACACTAAAATTTTCCTTTAGAAATCTAACAATATTATCAAAGACATGATCCATAGGGGCTTCTTTGTTCCTGAAAATTCTGTTGTTGCATTCTTTCCAGATGCCCCAGGCAATATGAGGAAAAGAAAGCTCCCAAAACAAACTAAGTAAAGGGTTTCTTGTCAGAGCTTTCCATTGATAGAAGAAATCTTCAATGAGCAAAGGAAAGATCCAGGAGAGATTCCATAAGCTGTTAAACTTATCCCAAATAGAAGCAGCAAAAGAAAAATGAAGGAATAAATGATTAGCAGATTCATCATCCATATTACAAAGACAACATCTATTAGGGATTTGAAATCCCCATTTACACAAATTGTCAATCGTGAGCAACTTATTTTGAAGCAAGATCCAAAAGAAGATGTTAATTTTAGGTATCAGATTATTGCACCAGGCTTTAGACCAAAAGGGAGGATGATTTAGAGAAGAAGTGAACTTAGAAAAGCAGAGGACACCAAAAAATTACCAAAGGGATCGTCAAGCCAGACCGCACGGTCCTCCAGCTGCTCTGAACTAAGTCTAATAGCCAGCAAAAAAATCTAGATGGGGGCCAGAGCCGGACTAACTCTGCTTAAGTCCACCCAATTATCATTCAATTTGTAATCTTTCACATTAATACCAAACCTAGCCTTGCAAATCACAGCCCAATCTCTGAACGGATTGATATTTATCAGGGGTTCCTTAAAAAGCCATCTGTCTTCCCAAAATCTAGTACTGTTACCATTTCTCACTTGCCAACCAATACCTTCCTCCACAATCTTTTCTCCATTAATTAGATTGTTCCAACATATAAATCCTCTTGGAAGAAGGTGGGAGTCCTTGTTAATGATGGAAAAGGCAATTGTTATCTAGATATTTACAAGCCATAATATCAATCCACTCCCCGAAGGAAGAGAAAATTCTCCAAATTTGCTTAGCCAAAAGGATTTTATTGATCAATCTGATTCTTCTTAACCCAAGTCCTCCGTTATTTTTAGATCTATAGACCAGGTTCCAGTCAATTAAGGGAATTATTTTATTTTCCTCAACACCTGACTAGAGAAATCTTTTTTGGATTTTTTCAATAGTGTCAGCATATTTGGCAGGGATCCTAAAAAGGCTCAGGGCATAGATAGGGAGATTCTATATTATAATGTTACTTAATACTCTAGTTGTGATAAGGAATATAGACACTAATTAAATTTACTAAATTTGTTAGGGACACTACATAATATCATCTATAATAATTCAAAACCTAATTATGAGGTTGAACTTATATTCAATTAAAGAAACATAAACTATTTTCTCTAATACAAAAAATGGATAATTAAATTTTGCATTGATTAAAGTCACATAACAATATTCTCATAGATACACCATTTATTTAAGTCTAGCTAGTATCCATCCACTAGCTAAATTCTCTAGTCACCTTTTATGTTCACATTCCTTAATTTGACAAGAATCTATATACAATCATATATTTAGCCATGAACCTCATCACATTCTACTATGCAACTCTAATTAGGATTTGAGACTTAAGAAGCCTTCACCGTTTTAATTTAAATCAATTCTAAAACAACATGATATTAAATTTTAGTGGGAATTTTAGAGGTGATGTTGAGTTTCGTTAGTAGTATCTAACTCCAAGTTGTTTGGACCCTTGGGTGAGAATTTATTTCTACATGTGAGCCCTTAATGGAAAATATTGTACTCGCAAAAGTTGCACAATTCTTGTCAAAGCCAAGAGGCCCAAAATCAAAATACAAAGTGATGAGGAAACATGTGGTGCCATCGGACACTTGGTTTTTTTTGGGCATTCCAAGTGCGCCCCTCCCTCCCCCACAACAATTCTGCATACTAAAGTGGTTCAGGTCAGCGAAGTCCTTAAGCATAGCAAGCAACTCCTAGTGTGAAATTTGTTGGAACCGCTGGCATAGTTTTGGGTCTTTGCTTTCACTTGTAGACTACTTCTCATTCAAGTTTTGAAGCTTGTAAAAAATTAGTCTTCAACTTGGAAGTCATATTTCATAGTTGGATGTGTTGTGGTGCCATGAGGTGGCCCTGCATGCCACCAAAAAAGGTAAGTGATGTCTTCTACTTCACCAATCTTTTCCTCCACATCAAACCACGTGTTGTGATAGCACAAGCTATAAAAAATTTCAAGTATACTCTACAATCATTTTTATGCAATTTGATAGGTCTCTTGGTGGGACCACTGTGTGATATAAAAGTTGGAGGTTACTAGGTGTATCTATGGACTTTCTGATGGAAAAGGCTTGTTGTTGGCAAGCCTGGCTACTCGCAAATTTCTAAGTATTGCTAAAGGTGGTGCTAAACTTAGATAATGCTCTTTTTGTCTTAGAATATAAGCATGTGGCACCATTGCACTCTTTCGAGTGCCCTCCCAAAGTATGAGTTGCCTCTAGTTGCATAAAATTGACATGTGGCAATAGTCGTATTGGGATATGTGCTTTCCTTACAAAAGGAAAAATTGGTGTAATTTTATAATCTATCTGATGGCATGTGAATTTAGTAATGTTAATCAATTTGATGACATCATTGTCTAGAATTTTCAGTATAGATGATCATTTGGATGCATCTTACACAAGCCCCATTTGATCGCCAGCTACTTAATAGATTTTTCATTAATAACAACGTGACTATAGAGTATCTCAGAAGCGAGTTGGCATGTTTCAATAAAGGGAATTAAAGCTCTTTTAAATTCCTTTAATACCTCCCCTAATGAGAAATAAATTTTGAAATAATTCCCTCTCACCTAAAGCATGAGAGAATTAAGTGACTTGCTCTATTTTAAGAGGAAGGATGATACCCTTGCTACACTATTCTTCTTGCAATTTATTGTAGCTAATCTTGAGTATGGACACTCCTATATGGCTCACATGCTTGCATCATCACATATCCTTCACGGGTGTTATTTTAGGCCAGTGGTTGAATGTGCTAATGAAACATCCTATTGGAAGAGACTTGAAATTTTTTTTAAGATGATACTTAGTGTTGAATTCCCAAGGGATGTTGACTGTTATAGGGTAAACATGGATATCACTTCACATTTTGTGGCTTCCCTCATAGATTTAGGAGAGAAAAAGGAGCTAGTGACTAATGACAAAACTATTCAAAAATCACAACCTGTTTGTGCTGGAGGTAACCCTATAAATAGCAAGGAATGGGATTGGTGTCTCGAGACCATGGGATATCTAGAGCATGCATGTGGGGGGAATTGAGGTTGAATGGCTTCCATTCGTTGTTAATTTTCACATAGTGACAGTAGTACAACATAGAATTTTGATGTGTAGACACGTAAAATCAATATCATGCATTCCGCTTTAACCAACATCCAATTCTGTTATTAATCAATTATAACAATTTATTGATTAATATCCTTAGGTTAATCAGACTTATTTAAATCAAATTATTTAATTAAGTTCCTAAAGTTCTTCTTATTTGATTCAATAAATCAAACTGATTTAAAATCAAATATCAAATCCCTAAAAATCCCTCAAGTTAATTAATCTAAATTTAATTAACTTCTAAACATAATTACCATTCTCTAGCTTTTGACTCAACTAGAGTCAAATCCAAACTCTTAACTAACCTACCCACTTGCACCAATAAATCATTTATTTGATTTATTATTTCGTCTACTTACATTCAAAATGGCATCAAAATGGAATATTCTTCCAATTTAAATCTTCCCCCCAAAAGGGACTTGTCCCTTCCAACAAGGTTTTAAATGCTATTTGCACAAGTCAAACATGGCATTTATTGCACCTTTCATCCCCCCTAAACATGTCATTTCATCCAAATTTGAATTTCAAATTGGCACATTGGCCAAGACTTGCACATTCCTCACCCTCTCACACTTTGACAAGTTGCATCTTGTCATTGGCTCATGAATGATCCCACATTCATCCAAATCTATCACTCTTCCTAATCTTGAATCTATAAAATGCAACACATTTCAACACAAATCATCTACAACACAACACACTTCATGCAAGGTTACTCTCTTCATTTGAGAATCAATTTTGCTCTTCATCATCTACAATCTACACACATTTTGAATGCATCTAAACTATAGGCAACTTGAGCTCATAGCAACTCATTGTCTATTTCATTTGGCTTAGAAAGGGATTGGGAAAGGGCTCTCTCACATCTTCATGGAGGGAACCAATCCACAATAGAATAGGTTAGCATAAAGAATTTGTGACATTGGAGATAAGAAATAACAAGCATAGACCTTATTTTCCGAGCTCCTCGCATTAAACTTGACAAAAGCATTTTTTAATGCTATTGTAAAAGCATGAAACGTTCATTTCCCGCTTTCGTTTTTTGTTTTAGGACAACTCACTTTCAATTTGGATTTAATATTAATCATTTATTGATTTTATTTTTTTCAAAGTTGGGCTAAAACTAAACATTAGAAACTCACTAAGTTTTTTGATTTGTTCTTAAAATTGAACAAGGCAAACTTCACATTTCATTTTGGTGCTTCTAAAACGAATTCATCATTGCTTTGAGGTATAAAATGAACAAGTGTCTTTCATGTTTTGCAATATTTTTCACAAATTCACATCACTGAAATGCGTATGTGCTTCTCTCGCGCTTCATAGCGATCTTGAGAATCAAAAGCATTTTGGTGATATTAACTTGTGAAAAATATTTCCTCCACATTTCAATTTGGGCATTTCAAAATTGAAGAAAACATGCAAGTGTGAGCACGACATATTGCGAAGGTTTTCCCCTTTATTTTTCAGCAAAGGTTGTGTGAACGACGGGATATGTTAGCTCGCTTTTGTTTATATTAGAGGGCCTGCCTTGTGGGAAAAAGTAATCACCCAAGGGAACGACCCAACCGGGAACACGCTAAAGCCAAGTGACTTCCACCCGGGATATAAGTGTGGATATTGGAATAAAGGCCAATATCACGAGGATTATTCTGACGAGATGGATAGCAATGGACTCTCGTCGATGTTGGATAATCCCCCACGACGAAATGCCCGAATTAGAACCCCTTGTTTAGAAAAAGGCCAAAACCTTGTCTATCTTGTTGGTGCAAAAGGTTATGTCCTTTGAAGCCACCCCATGTAACATGCGGTCTTGTTGTGGAAATGGAAAGTATGCCATGGGAGATTCATGGGTATTAATGCTTGGCTGACCCGAATAAGTGAGTGTCGTGGAGGGGAGAAAGTGTGGTCAAGCATTTACCCATTTGCACAAGATATGTGCAGCTAGATTTATCCATGTGGTAACCCAACAAGGTATTGTCTCATCAACCTAGGAGTGTAAAAGTGCTTGGAAAGAACACATTGCTTGATCTTGGAAACATTTTGAAAAACGAACATACACAAAAACCTTAAAATTTCAAACACCTTGTGGGAAACAAATACCTATTGATGAACTTGCCCACTCTTACTTTCCCTAGGAATCACATTCCTAGAGGTTTCTAATTGCACAAGTTCTACCATCATTTGTTTCCAATAAGGATAAACATAGGGAACTTTTGCCCTATTCTCCTCGATTTCCACACAAAGGACCTTGTGGGATGAGAAAGAGAATGGGACACTATACATATAGTTTGAAAACCTAAGCAAGCAAGTGTCTTGGATAAAAAGAACCTCATTTAACCAAGATAAAGAGACAAATTTGATTACACATGTGTTTTCTAACATGATTTCTTGCAAGATCAAAATCCCAAAGCCAAAGTTCAAGAAGCTTAGTCTAAAAGCTCGTGAGGAGCGTCTTGAGAGACTTTTCAAATTCAGGGAAAGATTGGTTTATAACTTTTACAGAAAAGCCTCAAGGAACAATCCCACATTGTATGCATTTTATTGTCAACAAAATCCTGAACTTTTTCAAAGGTTTGTATTTCTTCCATAGGAAGTCTAGCATGTTCTTCAATACCAAGGTTTTTTAGAAAGAGTCCCATCTAGGTTAAGGTTCAAAGATCAAAGTTGTCATTCCCATTCATTCCTCCATCGAATCAAGTCTCATTTCATCATCAAACCTTTTTGAGAACTCTAGAATTAATCATCACACTAAACTTAGAGGGCTAAATCAACACCATCATATCTTGGCTTAACACACTTAGCCAACATAGTCTCAAATCATTGGACAAATCTTCTTTGAGATAACACAACTTCTTAAAGTCTATTAGTTCTCAAACACATTGGCATAAAACACTTTGTCAATTCATCCATTTGTGCAAGTTCCCTTAGGATAACACAACTTCCTAGGGAAAACAACTTCACAAAAATCTTGCTTGACTTAACACATCTAGTCAAATTATCCAATCAATCAAATCAAAAGCCCTTACAAAGTTTAGCACATACATTCAAAAGTTCTCCAAAGGTTTCACTCACTCATCCCATCCATTTTAACCCATCACCATTATCACCATCTTTGATCTTTTAGCTTCCCTAGTTCTTCTCTTTTGGACTTAAAAGATTAGGATCGAACAAATCCCTATTTTTATGGTTCAAACAAGATCTCAATACAAGAAGGACATGGAGAATATCAGAGAAATATCAGCTTCTATGGAAATTAGTCATCTAAATACCGAAGTGAACCTAGCGGGATCAAGCAATCCCCCAAGCAACTCTCCCTTATCATCACAAAATCCTCAAGAGGAGAATCATCAAGAGGAAAACACAAATGAAGACATGGGGATGACACCAAATGAAATCATGGAAATGGTTCAAAATCCAGAGAACC
Organism: Sequoiadendron giganteum; assembly: GCA_007115665.2. Lineage (NCBI taxonomy): Eukaryota > Viridiplantae > Streptophyta > Pinopsida > Cupressales > Cupressaceae > Sequoiadendron > Sequoiadendron giganteum. The sequence goes on from CM021102.1 coordinate 779,375,579, forward strand.
ACAAAATTGTTAGTGCTATGTTCAAATACATAAATATGATAGCAAGAGGAGGGGTCATGCCCCCTCCCGACCTTAACACAAGCACTAGTATAGATGCATCCCCATTGTCCAACATCAATCAAGAAGTACCTTGCACCACATCAGTCATCACACCAACCTCCAGAATGTGGACAAGGGGAGTGCCATGTTCCAAGAATTGCAAAAAAATCGCCTTGTGGCTAATAAAGAAGCAATCATCACCCCCACATTGGCTACATCTATTCCGGAAAACCCATTTCACCCTTACGTCCCACTCACATTTCATAATCCCGCTGGTTCATCCTCATTTCATGCCACACCAGCCTATCAATTGAACATACCAGCTGCCCCACCGCATGAGGAAGTTGGCTTGTTGGGAACGATGAAAGCTATCAATCCTTTCTCTTTCCAAAGTGGTGCATCATCCCTTCCCCTGCTTCCTTTCGCATCTGCATCGCCTCCTGGAATAGGTCTTCCACCTTTGACCATCAAAATTTTTGCTAATCCGACCACCACTTTGAACCCGCTTCTTTTGCCCATATCCTCACAACAAATCGCAACCATTCCTATCACCACAGTTAATGCATCTATTGGTCCTCAAGTCTCCCAAAGCATGCCTCATCAAGGACCAATTATCTCAAGCACCCCGGCCACAACCACAATCCCTCCACTCGCCACGACAGTTGGCATGATTCCTGCTCCACCACCAATCCCACCACCAAAGCACAACACGGCCAATTCATTCTCTATCATTTTGCAAGCCGCACAACAAGCTGCCAGCCAGAAGGCACTCCAAGCCCAGCAAGCCGCACAAATGGTGCAAGCAACTCAAGTAGCCCAAGCCCAAGCACAGGCCCAAGCACAGGCTCAAGCACAAGCCCAAGCACAAGCTCAAGCACAAGCCCAAGTGCAAGCTCAAGCACAAGCCCAAGCACAAGCTCAAGCACAAGCCCAAGCACAAGCTCAAGCACAAGCTCAAGCCCAAGCACAAGCTCAAGCCCAAGCCCAACAACAAGCACAAGCTCAATACCAAGTGCAATTGCAAGTGATCCACCTACAAGCCTACAAACAAGCCCTACAAGAATTTTAGGCACAACACCAAGCTAAACAGAAAGCTTTATTGACACAACAGCAGCTCGACCAACAACAAGCATTGTTGGTGCAACAGTAGCTAGACCAACAACAAGCGTTACTAGCTCAACAATAGATTGACCAACAACAAGCTTCATGGGAACAACAGCAGATGGACCAACAACAAGCGCTATTGGAGCAACAACAGCAAGATCAACAATAGGCATTATTGGCACAAACGCAGGCTTACCAACAAGCCTTAAACGCACAGCCAAGCTCACACCAAACACCAACCAATACTCTTCCCACCCATCAAACACCTCCAACACCTCACCACTCATTCATCCCACCCCTCGACCTAAGCAAGGATGTCGCAACACAAATCAAACTGCTCTCGCAGCAGGTGTTGGACTTGCAAATAGGAAAAACCACAAGGACACTAGGTAACTTGTGCCCTTATCCATTCGATAGAAGTTTCACCATGGTACCATTCCCAAAGGGATTCAAGATCCCCAAATTTGATAAATACAATGGAACGGGCAACCCTGAAAACCACGTTAGGGAATTTTAGGTACATTGCATGGAAGTCGCATATGATGACACATATCTAATGCGGCTCTTCCCCCGAAGCCTGACTGATCTAGCTATGGAATGGTTTTCTTGCCTACCCATGGGCATTAAAACATTCGAGGAAATTGTGGAGGCTTTCCTTAAGAATTACGCTTTTAATATGGGTGTGGATGTCAGTTTAGAAGAACTATCTACACTCAAACAAAGAAAAGGAGAGCTATTTGCATCCTTCTTGCAAAGATGTCAATCCAAGGCCAATCAAAGCAAGTGGACCATGCCAGAGGAACAATAAGTTTGCACCATCATAGCCAATATAGATGAAAACTTGGCATTCTACCTAAAAATGCAGTGCATCACATCTTACGATCAACTAATTCCAAAGGCGCTCAACATCAAAAGAGCCCTTATTGCACGAGGAGGCACACCAACATTCGCTCCACCATAGGATAACCGCCCATCTAACAACTACAATGATAAAACTCGAACATGGTCGAGGAACAAAAATATCACGAACGACGGCGTGGTCAATGCTAAGGTAGTCATCAGTGCTCCTAAGCAAAATACCCAAAATCATCATCAACCGCAAAATCATAATCACAACAATGCGCAAACTAATGCGGTAGTAGCATAGTCACAACCACCTTCCACCAGTCAAGTCAACAATGTGGGTAATCAAGGAGGACCACCTCCCCACAACAAGTTCCCCCCCAAGAGAAAGTTCACAGCCCTTGGCAAATCGATAGAGTCTGTCATGAAGAAATTGGTCAAAGAGAACCTAATCAAGATCTCTAACTTTGAACAATACACAGAGCCCGTGACCAAACCACCGTGGTACAATGAGAATCTCTTGTGTGACTTTCACAAAGTCAAAGGACACACCACCACCAACTGTATGAGACTCAAAAATATCATCCAAGACCTCATCGAGGATAAGGTCATCAACATCGAGCAGCCAGTCAAAAACCAAGACCTGAAAATCTACACGAATCTTATGCCGAATCATAACCAAGGAAATAATCAAGGAAACAACCAGGGGAATAATAAGGGTAAACAAAAGTATGCTAGTGCTAATCTAGTATACGAGGAGATAGTCGGATGTGTCGACGAGTTGGTCACTATCATAAATATCAAGGGAGCCAACAATGACTGTGGAGTCACCACACGAGGCAGAAAAGTTACCATTATCGGGGCACCTGCTAAGACCTCCATTACCAACACAAAGGTCGTCCCCTATGATTACAATGTAATTGACCAGCTGAAGAGAACACCTGCACAAATCTCCATCATGGAACTGCTAAAAATCTCTGCCGCCCATAGACAAATCCTAGATGAAGCACTAGCTGTGTCTACTATTGCTACCACCCTTGATACAGAGCAATTTTAGGCTATGGTGGGTAACATCATTTCCCCAAATCTCATCACATTTTCAGACCAAGATTTCCCCCCGCAACCATCTCATACTGCGCACTCCACCTCCAAGTCCTAGTCCATAAAAAGAAAGTCAAATGAGTTCTGGTAGATGGTGGTGCAGGTCTTAATATTTATTCTCTGAAACTTATAAAGAAATTGGGATTCATTGAGGATTCCATCAATAAGAACAAAAGCATCACCATAAGAGCATATGATGACTAGGAAAGAGTGTCTCAGGTCACTATCAAGATCCCCATCCAAGTGGGGCCAACAACCATGGAAACAACCTGTCAAGTTCTTGACCTTGATTTGCCATACAAAATCCTCCTGGGCTGCCCATGGATACACGAAATGAAGGCAGTGGCCTCAACCTATCATCAGTGCATTAAGTTCTCATATCAAAATGAGGAGGTTACCATATATGGGGATCCCAAACCTTTCACCTATTGCAAAAACTTGGAAGCCAAGTTTTACAATATCCCTCAAGTACCTAAAAATAATGAAGGACCATCCACTTCATACATAGACACAGCTAATCTCACCTCCACTTCTATGACAGAGACACCCACCATCCCCAACATATCTGAGATCAAAAACATGATATAGGACAATGGATGCTGTGATTATAGAATGAAGAGAAATGCTTTTGTTGTAGGAGAGTTACCACAATCTCCTAGGTCACGTGGGCAATCATAATTGATTCAAACACCTATTCACACTAGAACGGAACCCACTGAATTCCACAGTTCGGGGGATCTCAGTCGGGAGAATGTGGACGAGGAGGACATCACAAACACCATGTACCAAGATGAAAGACCCACTCCCACCCTACCCATGGAGGAAACAAACAGAGGGTTACACATGATGTTTGACATGGGCTATAACAGGAATGAAAGCCTAGGAAGAAACAGTGATGGACGGTTGGAGCCCATCATTGTAGAAAGAAGAATGTGGAACCTTGGCCTCAGTTGTACCCCTCCGAGTATAATCATGCATGGAAAAAGTGTTCCTAATAAGGTAGTTAGGTCCTCTCCTCGGGTCTCGGCAACTAACCTTAGATTACCCGTATCCACAGGCCTAACTCTCGATAACTTCACATTTGACACCATAGGTGGCTTACCTAGGCTCTTTGAAGATTCCACCCTGCTAATGATTAGTGCCTCACCCACTAAGCCAATCCAATGAACCCACCAAATCCACTTAGTGTACCCCCAACTCATCGATCATGACCAACGGGGACTGCCAATCCTAGACTCGTTCAAAAATGATGAGGCTCTCTCAGAATTCATGGGACTAAGGGATATTGTTCCATGTGGAGATCACAAGATAGGATTTGATATCACTCTAGACACACAAGCATACTATGGGGAGATGATTGAGTCCTTCAGTCACAAAAGAAAAAGATCGAGAATAAGCTCAGAGTTATTGAGTGAAAACCACACTATGGCACTCTCTAACCATAAAACAGTAAAAATAAAGGACACATCCAATGGCGAAAACCTCTCTGAGGCACCAGAGGATGAAGGATTCAATCTCCCCCCTACTGCTCTACACCAGGAGAAGTCAGCAGTATTGGCAGAACAGTGCAACCCGGTCAACTTAGGAACAGAATCAGAACCACAAATTACCTTCTATGCAGAATCCCTCCTAGAAGAAGAACAAAAACTATTGGCAGCTTTCCTAAAGGAGAGAAAGGTAAATTTTGCATGGACCTATGCAGACATGCCAGGCTTGGACCCTGAAGTGGTAGTGCATCATTTGGCCATTTACCCCAATGCAAAACCAGTCAGACAAAAGCTAAGGAAGATGCACCCACAAATAGCCTTGCTTGTAAAGATTGAGCTGCAGAAACTTCTGGATGTTGGCTTCATACACCCAATCGACTATCTAGAATGGGTATCTAATCTTGTACCAGTCTCAAAACCAAAAGGGGGCATCCGCATCTGCACTGATTTCAGAGACCTAAACAAAGCATGTCCCAAGGATGACTTTCCATTACCCAACATTGACATGATAGTGGATATGACGGCCGGACATGAGATGCTTTCCCTAATGGATGGCTTTTCGGGGTATAATCAGATAATGATCACAAAAGAAGACCAACACAAGACAACATTCACATGTCCTTGGGGCACCTACTGCTGGAATATAATGCCATTTGGGTTGAAGAATGCAGAAGCTACCTACCAAAGAGACATGACATTAATCTTCCACAACATGATTCATAGAATAGTCAAAGATTATGTAGATGACATACTAGCTAAATCAAAGAAGAGACAAAACCATATAGCAACTCTAAGTGCTATCTTTGACAGGCTCGAACAATATAAGGTTAGACTCAACCCGAAGAAGTGTGTCTTTGGGGTATAATCAGGAAAGTTGCTAGGATACATAGTTTCAATGAGAGGAATAGAGGTGGACCCTGCAAAGGTAAAAGCAATCCTCGAAATGGAAGCACCAAGAATGTTAAAACAACTAAGAGGATTACAAGGTAGACTCCAGTCCATCCGTAGATTCATAGCACAATTGGCAGACAAACAAATTGCTTATTCACACCTACTTCACAAGGGAGTAGCTTTCAGATGGGACGAAAAATGTGAGCAAGCATTTAGCAAAATAAAAGAATATCTACTTACACCACCTGTGTTGATGCCACCAATTGTGGGGAAATCATTAATCCTATACATCTCTGCAACAACAGCCGCCCTGGGGGCCCTTTTAGCCCAACATGATGAAAAGGGAACCGAGCGGGCTATCTACTACATCAGCAGAACAATGGTGGGACATGAGCTCAATTACACGTCAATAGAAAAAGCTTGCCTAGCACTGGTATTTGTGGCTCAAAAATTCATACACTACATGCTAGCACACCAAATCAAGTTGATTGCCAAAATAGACCCTCTAAAATACCTATTGTCAAAAGCAGCACTTATAGATAGAATGGCTAAGTGGGTAATGATATTATATGAACATGATATTGAGTATGTAGAATGAAAAGCCAAAAAAGGACAAGTCATTGAGGATCAGCTAGCAGAAGCTCCCCTCTACACAGATAACCCACTCATATCATAATTCCCAGATGAGTCCCTTTTTAACCTTGGTGCAGCAGACCACTGGAAGTTATACTTTGATGGCTCTCACACACAACATGGGTCAGGAGCTGGTGTGTTCTTCATCACGCCACAAGGAGACTGCATACCTAGATCATACAAGCTAGCATTCCCTTGTACTAACAATATTGCAGAATATGAGGCTTTGACCATAGGTCGCAAGATTGCAGCACAATGGCAAATCATGGCACTAAAAGTCTATGGGGACTCGCAACTTATCATCAACCAAGTCAATAGTGAATACCAAACGAAGGATGATAAGCTTGCACCGTACAAGAAGGTGGTAGAAAGCCTCAAGGAATCTTTCATTGACATTACCTTTGAGTCGATACCAAGGACAAACAACAGAGTGGCCGATGCAATGGTGACAATTGGATCCTTATTAAACATCCCTCGTAACGTCTCAAAACATGAATTCCTCGTAGAGCAGCTTCTCGTACCCACATTCGAGGTACCAGAGTCAGAATACATGTGTGAACTCATTGGTCCTGGTGATCTTTGGTATCATGATATATACAGCCACCTAAATTTAGGAATCCTCCCCATCGACATCACTCCAAACCTAAAACGCACTTTTGTCAAAAGGACTTCACGATTCGTCATCCTAGGAGAGACCCTCTTCCGTAGGAGTACCGATGGAACCTTGCTACATTGTTTAAAACCCGAGGAAGCCTTGACTACTCTAACTGAAGTACACAATGGCACATGTGGGTCACACTCAAGTGGTATGACCTTGGCTAAGAGGTTGCTAAGAACCGGGTACTACTGGCCGACAATGGAGAGAGAGGCACACAACTTTGTCAGGAGATGCCTGCAATGTCAACAACATGGAGACCTTATTCATGCACCAGCTTAAGAACTGCATCCCATTGTTATACCTTGGCCCTTTTCACAATGGGGGCTTGATCTCATTGGTAAAATATCACCCACCTCATCCAATGGCCATAAGTTCATCATCACCGCCACTGAATATTTCACAAAGTGGGTTGAAGCAATTCCCATGACCTACATCACGGGTAAACAAATATCGAAGTTCATCCTGAATTACCTCATTTGTCGATACGGTGTTCCTCAATCCATTACCTCTGATAATGGGACGCCCTTCAAAAATTAGGATGTCCATGATTTGTGTGAAAAATTCAAAATCCAACACTGTTTTTCCACTCCATACTATCCACAAGGCAATGGTGAGGCAGAAGCTACAAATAAAACCATTTTGAAAATCCTCAAGAAAACAGTCAATGACTCCGGTCGTGACTGGCATCTATAGTTAAATCCCGCCTTATGGGCCTACCGCACCAGCATCCGCAAGCCAAAAGGTGCCACCCCATTCTCTCTGGTCTATGGATCAGAGGCCATACTCCCCATTGAGATCGAGCTTCCATCACTAAGGATATCACTACAAAACCTAATCACTGATGAGGAATACAAGGTCATAAGACTCAACGAGTTGGAGTTACTAGATGAAAGGCACATGGATGCCCTTAATCATCTGCAAGTGTACCAGAATCGCCTAAAAAGGAGCTACAACAAGAAGATCAGACAACACACTTTCCAAGTTGGTGACCTCGTGCTGAAAGAAAACCAAAAGAACATGTCAAATTTGGATATAAAGGGAAAGTTTGAGCCCAACTGGCTGGGACCTTTTGTCATCACTACAAGTTACACATCAAAGGCATATCAACTAGCAACATCAGAAGGTGAGCCTCTGTAGGAGCCTCTGAATAGCTCTCACCTCAAAAAGTTTTATGCCTAAATCTTGCAAGGTATAGAACTAGAAAATACAAAAACAATCAGAAAAAGTCCTGAAAAAATGGTTACCTTGATGAAAACCTGGCAAACAGGCATCTTGGTGATAGCAAAAAAATCAAAAAATACAAAAAAATCCAAAAAAGGATTGAAAATAGTAAAAAAATAAAATAAAAAATCGTCCTCTAGTGAAAACCACTTCGATGGCGCTTTGGGCAAGTACCTTGGTGAAAATCTGGCAAATAGGCACCAAGTGTAAATAAAACACCTTCCCCATCTACCAGGATTTGCACGGCTCTTTCCATCACGCATTCATCCACTCATCCACTCACATCCATACCATAGCCTGTGTTGGTATCTACACCATGTTCCACCATGGAGCTACTTGGCATTCCTAAGAACAGTCTGTCCTACCTTTATCAAAGTAGTTTGTCGCACCACACTGGGGGCATGTTCTCGCAACATCGGATCAGATCCGTGTATATTCTCGTGATCTTTTTCAAAATTTCATCAGAAAAAACCAAAAACATTCAAAAACTCATCAAAAAAGCCAAAAACATTCCAAAAATCAAAAATCCAAAAACATTCAAAATTTCATCAGAAAATCCAAAAATAGGTCAAAATATCGAAAAATCTTCAAAATGCAACATTTAGTCTTGTCAGTCTTCCACCTTGTTGAACTACATCGTCTCTGAGCTTGAATGTAGGCAAGGTTGATCTTTGATCATCCCCCGAAATGGTTAGGTCAGTCCTTAGGCATCCGTCGCATTGGCAATCTATTTGCCCATCTAGTTTCACATTTAGGTTAGTCCTTTAGGCATCCGTCACATTGGCCATCCGTTTGCCCATCTATCTTTTCATCGAGTCGAATTTATCGTCAGTTGAACTACGTGGTCTCTCCGTGTATAACGTAGGCAAGGCTAATCTATGGATCAGCTCCCGAGACCTCTAGGATAGGTCTTTAAGTTAGTCTGTTCATCGTAAAATCTTGAAAATACAAAAAACATTGGAAAATCTTGAAAATACCAAAAACATTTGTAAAACATCTCAAAATTCCAAAAACAGCCTCAAAACATTTGAAAAAACCAAAATGGTGCATCCATTTCATCTCGCTTTCACCCGTGATTTTCATCACTCATAATAAATCAATCATCACTCTCACCCTTTGGTGAGTCAATCAAAAGCAAGTCTAGTAGGTTTCAAAGTGAACTCCCTGATCATCAAAGTCTCGAAATTCTAAGTCAGTAAGTTAGCAAGTTGGTCAACTCGGAGTATCAATAGCTTATCACCCAATTAGTCTCACCAAAACCCTGATCACTACATGTCCTAGGATGAAGCTTTCTTGCGATGGACATAAGCATCAGGTACCCCACAATAGTTTAGCCTTGGCTAGTGGTACAAAGAACATCAACTTGTTTGTTTATTTTATCTTGGTCTTGTTTAGACTTATCTTAGTTTGCACTCATTCCAAGGACCTCCCGATGATGCCTAAACAAAACAGGTTTAGAGAGAAAGGAATGGGGTAATGATCATTATCTTTTTATCTGTTGTGCTTGTTGGATATCCTTGTAAAAAACTTCGTCATGCATACTTTGTTTTGTTTGTAGGAATGATGTTTTAGGTATCTTGTTGACCACATAAGAAGGCTTGCCTTCTTATGTTTTGGCCCGAGATGTCTAGAATATTTGAACTGCATTCTGAATAAGGTAATGTTTGTCAAGTGTGAACAAGAATACTCCTATCTGTTTGACGAGTCAAAGTCCATCACACTAGGCGCCATGCCATCCTGGTTCTTAATACCTTGATGCATCGCACCTACGTGTGTTATCAAATATAAAGAAAGGTATGCTCTTTTCCCATCCTTGGCTAAGCAATACATCATCATCCTTCATCATTTCTAATAAATTTGGTTTGTTGAACTTCTACATCTTCTTGGATTCAAGGGTTGATCCATCTCATTCTTCTATCCTATTTCACGCTAACAATGCATCCATGTTGCATCCATGTTGCATTCATCCTCTCATATTGCATAATTACGCCATATCCATCTAATGCATAATCATGTCATATCATCATAGGACAACATCATCCATCTCATCCATCTCACATGCATTGCACAATCATTTAACATATTTAAAATAATATAGATTTGTTATTTTAAGCATCTTCCAAACATCTCATTTTCATCATCATTATCATATAGACATCCATTTTAAACCTCTTTGTCACGAGATCGATCTCAAATCAAATCTTTTCGCTCAATCTCTGGAGGGGGCAATGTACTAACGTACTTATTTTAACTGGGGCATCCAAATTTAAAAAATAAAAAATAATTTCGATGTCGGCAGCATCATTCTTTGAATCAATGCAACGATTACATTGCTTCAAAGAGGGGAAAAATGTACACACATAAAATCAACATCATGCATTCTGCTTTAACCAACATCCAATTCTATTATTAATCAATTATAAAAATTTATTGATTAATATCCTTAGGTTCATCAGACTTAATTAAATCAAATTATTTAATTAAGTTCCTAAAGTTCTTCTTATTTGATTCAATAAATCAAACTGATTTAAAATCAAATATCAAATCCCTAAAAATCCCTCAAGTTAATTAATCTAAATTTAATTAACTTCTAAACATAATTACCATTCTCTAGCTTTTGACTCAACTAGAGTCAAATCCAAACTCTTAACTAACCCACCCACTTGCACCAATAAATCATTTATTTGATTTATTATTTCCTCTAATTACATTCAAAATGGCATCAAAATGGAATATTATTCCAATTTGAATCTTCCCCCCAAAAGGGACTTGTCCCTTCCAACAAGGTTTTAAATGTTATTTGCACAAGTCAAACATGTCATTTATTGCACCTTTCACCCCCCCTAAACATGTCATTTCATCCAAATTTGAATTTCAAATTGGCACATTGGCCAAGGCTTGCACATTCCTCACCCTCTCACACTTTGACAAGTGGCATCTTGTCATTGGCTCATGAATGATCCCACATTCATCCAAATCTATCACTCTTCCTAATCTTGAATCTATAAAATGCAACGCATTTCAACACAAATCATCTACAACACAACACACTTCATGCAGGGTTACTCTCTTCATTTAAGAATCAATTTTGCTCTTCATCATCTACAATCTACACACATTTTGAATGCATCTACACTATAGGCAACTTGAGTTCAAGCATCTCATTGTCTATCATATCACTAAGCTTATCAAGGATTGTGAAAGGGCTCTTTCACATACTCAAACAACACCAATCCACTATGGGATAGGAATGATTCATGTTTTTGCATTGTTCTTATTAGTTGCATTGTTTAACATGATTCTATATTTCATAGGGATGTTTAAATTTGCTGATTTAAACTAACTTTTGTGCTAACAACATGAAATTGTTTAAGTCTCTCTTGCAGATTTTAGCATCCACATGATGTGTATAGGTAGTTGTTTCTTAAAAAAGGTAAATAGTCTAGAGCTAATGTTTGATCTCCAATGGATAGTGGATTTCAATCCCGCCCTTGAAGTGGTGTGAGGAAGAACTCGATTTCTAGCAAAATACAAGTACAAGGACATGGCCATGTCAAGAGAAATAAGTGGAATTGGTAATATGGGAAACAAGTTAATTCAGATTTATTTTGAAATTAATACTCATTATAGATTATGAAGTCTAGTTTTCAAACATGTAATTTTTTTATCGTTGGATTTTTTAATATTTTTTAATTAATTTCTAAGGGAAACTGTCCATAAACTAGAAATCTCAGGTTTTCGTATTCTATTAATAACTTTTTATTTTTTAATTTTACTCTAAAAAATATATATGGCATCAATCTAAAAACAATTCTTTACACATTGAAAAAAATATAAAAAATGATTACTTTAGGTCAAATTACGATGTCTGTACAGGAGGGTTTTCAAAAACAATAATTTGGGGCAATAAAAATTCATTAATAAAACATATTTTGAAAACAAATATAAAAATATCCTCATCCATATTTAGTTTATTACACATCTTTTCCCAAAAGGAAAATAAAAATACTTTTATTTAGGTCAAATTATGGTGTCCATTCATGTGAATGGCAAGGTCATCTATCTTGTCTATACAAAAGGTATTTGGCTCTGCATGAGTGAGTATGGGGGCCGAGATTCGGTAAAGGTAACCAGGATAACCCTTTCTTGTGGGGGTCGGAGCCTAGGAAGAATGCCCAAAGGATAACCCATGACGAACTGTGTGATGACACTCTGTCTAGTACAATAGTTGGTTCTTGTTTTGTGGGTATGGTTTCCTTGACATACCTGACGTGACCATAGTTGGTATTCGATTATTATGTGTATGGTTCTCATAACATACTTGATCTACTTTATTTCTGGAAGCAATGTGACCATGTAGAGTGGTACTTGTGAGGTACTCGTGATGCTCTTATGTTGTACTTATGTTGTACGTATGTGGTACTTGGGTTGTAAATATGATTGGTTGTTTCAGTTTATGTTAGCCTATGTCTAGAGGTAGATGGTCTTCACTAGGATTCCTGGTTACTATCTCCTAGCACAGGGGGTGGGCCTTTGGGTTCCACTTGGTTGGGTGGCGTGCACCTAAATCCGTTGGGTTCTTTCTTCATGTTCGTGTGGACAAGACTTCCAGTTGGAGAGCTCGTGGGATTCCGTTTCATGTCATGCTTTATTTCATTTCAGTTGCTCTTGTATTATTTTACCCCTCTCTGTTATCGAGGTGGAAATTGTAACTGTAACCTTATTTATTGGACTTGCCTCACTCGGGGAATGAGAGTTGTAATTGTGATATTTAATCTTGGATAAATGTGTTTGAAAGTTATCTATTATGTTTGGATTTAATTTATCTTGTATGGAATGTATGCGTACTTATTATCTTGACTAGATAAATGTTATGGTTCCATTTATGTTGTTGTAGGTTGTTTAGAGTTTTCAGTCTCGTAACCTTAGGGGATGTTTTCATTGGGAAGCAAACTTGTATAATAATTGTACTTAAACAAAAAAAAAATTAGCCTGTTTAAGTAGTTGTTTGCAACATCCTTTAGGGTTGCGTGGTGGGGCGTTACAGGGTTTGAGTGTGTATTTGATTTATTTATTTAATTTCTAGGGATTATACTTCCACCTAATGGTGATTACTTTATTGGATCTCTTTATCTTTTCCTTAAGTATCTTATGCCTTATTTTACTTTGTTGTTTCGCTAATATTTATTTTCTACCATTATTTCTAGCTAATTGAACTTTAAAATATTCAATGCCTAGTATTTCCTCAAAATTAAAATTCAATGCCTAGTATTTCCTCAAAAAAATTTAAACACTCTCTTAATCTTTTCCCTCTTTCTATCCTAAGCAAAGATTCAGTATTTATTTCTTATTTTTAACCTCTTCCACTTTTATTTTGCATGGAGGTTGACTCCCAGTCCAAGGGGTTCACATCTTCAAGGTATCCTTTCATATTTTAGGATATATATTTTGATAATTTATCATTCATTAATGATATTATTAACTAATATGGGACTCTCTCATCCTTCTCCAATTTCCTTAATTGTATCTATGGCTAGCTTCTTGAACCTTTCCCTTATACATCTTCATCCATATTACTTTTGTGTTTTGCCATACTAACCTTTTCATTGTTTATCTTACTGAATGTACATTTTTAATTAGTAATTTATCTAAGTAGTATTAACTTAAATATATAGGTTTAATTTTTGAACTAGATTTAGAAAACCATAAAATGCTTAATTAATTATTATCCTTAGGTTAGACAAAAACTAGTTTCGTATATGCTTTTCTATTTAAATTATATAATGGGAGAGCACCCTTGTTTATATCCTCTAGTTGAAAAATATTTTTGTTATGCCATTTCCTAATTGATTGTTTAAATTCGTCATATTTATTTATTTCATTTACTAATCAATTTAATTTTTTTCTACTTTTTTTGTATGAATAGTTTGTTTCATAGATATTCCAGTATTATTTGGTGGTATAGCAACTATCCATCCCTATATTGGCAGAATCATATTATCTCTGGATAAACCTTGACAGTGCACTTTATAGAGGCTTCTCTAGCCTTCTAAATCCTTCTAGAGTATCTTTCCCATATTTCCTAATATTTTCCAGCTCCTATTCTTCTTTCACATGCATTTTATAAGCCATGTTAATTCCTTCTAAAATTCACTCAACATTTCCTCTCTCCTTTTAACTAGGTTTATTTTTGGGATATTATTAATCATTTAATCCATCCTTAATGTATTCTAACTTCAAACTAAATTTAGTAGCCACATTTTTTAGGATCATTCTTATGATCACCCCTATTCCATTTATCACCCCTCTCAAAAGATAGGACCTTGAGTGGTTACCACATATCTTAATTACTACTAAAATTATCATTAATATAAATTCCCTTTACGAGATTCCCTAATGCAATTTATTCCTTACTTCTATAGATACTTCCTACAAACCGTAAATTAGGGTTCCAACAATGGAAAAAAATATTAATGATAAAAAATAGGCCTGAGTTTTATACAATTTATGTTAGAGAAGTTTTTTTTAGATTGCAAGAATCTAAATCGGATAGCTGCCCTCTCTAAACTGTAGTGTGCCTGGTAAAAAATTTTCACATGACCGATGACACCGGAGCGATATGCCCTCTGGTACCCAGGGATTGTGGAGAGACTAGACCTTGTGACCTCTCACCTACAACAGGGTACTTTAGCCAATCAAGCTAGGCCCACCACCCCTTATGTTAGAGAAATTAACAATGTAGTAAAATAGGAATAAATTAGAAATAAAATAGTATATAATATATACATATCATGAGAATTCCAATAATTTTACATAATCATAGAAATCATAAGATAAATCTACTTATATATCTATATTATATACTCCTTTCTAATTATATACTTTAATGCAAGAATATATATTTGCATTATATATGCTTTGCTGGCTTCTCTCGGTTATACGTCTCTTTTCCTCATTTTTCCTTCACTTATTTTTCTTTCCATTCTTATATTCTCTATCTACTATTGTTTTGTGGTTCATATACGCAAGTGAGTTCATCGAGATACATGTCCCTCTTCCTTGAGGTATCTCTTAGATGTGTTTTAGAAAGTACTACATGATATTTCTTATTACCACACTTATCTTACAATGAATATGGATTTGTTGTGTTTCTTGTTTCTAACATTCCAACACCATCCCTCTTTGTATGGGATTATTATCCACATAACTCTAGTTCTACCATCTCTTGCTCATCCCATTTTCCACAAATCACATATAAACACTTTTCAATCTTCTACAAGATTCTACATTATCTAACCTTAATGCCATATCTCTTTTCTTCACTTGTCATACTATTTATTAATTTAATAAGTGTGCTTTATTTAATTAGTAAGTATACCAATTTTTCTTTCTATAGAAAGGTGAGGTACTCGGATAGTTTATCTTTAATTTTTGAACTTAATTTTCAAATTCTCTATATGTTATTTTTCTAATTCTTCCCTCTCCTAGATTAAGCTTCAATTTGGAAGCTAACTCTAACACCAGATCAAATTCACTTTTGGTTTCTCCTTTCCTTTCTACCATTTCTCTCATTTTACTAGCGCCATCTAATAGGACTTTGAGAGTTTGGAAGTGTTTAATAATTCTTCTTTTAACCCCACCCACTTTATTGTGTAAGGGACACTCTTTCATCCACCACTTGAGTTCTTCTTCCCTTTAAGTTTTTGATAAATTCATAAAGTTTAGTCTAGTAATCCCTTATTATTAGCCTATAGATCCCGACATTGTCATTTAGACTGGAATAGTTAGAAAACGATAGGAAATATATTTTAATTTGAAAATGAAAGGAATAGAAAGAGGAGAGGATAAATGCTAGCGTGCTTGGTTAACCTAAAATATCCGTTAGCATAAAGTATGAAAGTTGATGTTTCGGGGTGCATCAAACCAAAGCAGAGGATCTTCCAATCTAAAAAGACTGTATTAAGATGGTGCAGTTACCATCTCAATTGGAACCCTCGCAGGGGAACTGAAAGTAGCGGACAATGAAAGTGAAAATGAAGTTTAAAGAATACATGGTTTCATTTGTTTTTATTTGGAACTAGAAGTGAACAGTCTCGTGCGTATGCTGAAGAGCTGATAACGATAATCTTACCAAGGCAACAGCACCACTGGTATTGGCAGCTATAAATATAAGCCAAAATACAATGAAGATGTATCATTCAAACGAGCACAGCTATATCTATCCAAGAGAAGGAAAGAAAAACCTGCAGATTATAAATTTTGCAAATTTAGAAGTAAGGTGGGCTGAAGTTATAGATAAGTGATCGTGTTGAGCCGTTCTAGAAAGATTAGCTGATATGTTTCTCCTGGGTTTTGCAGGGAAGATGAGGATGATGATAATAGCGTTTGGATTGCTACTGAGCATGATGTCCATAGCGGAATGCGGTAGGCCTGATGCTGCAGGAATCCTGGCATCGTGTAATCCCACCGGATATTTGAATGGCAACTCCCACAAGTGCAATCAGGAACACGAATCAGACTGCTGCAAATCAGGGGAGCGATACCCACAGTACAGATGCTCGCCCCCCGTGACAGGCAGTACTCCGGCCAAACTCACTGTGAATGGGTTTCAGAAGGGCGAAGACGGAGGAGGGCCTTCCGAGTGCGACAATGACTACCACAACGACAACGATCCGGTGGTTGCTCTTTCCACAGGCTGGTACGACGGTGGCAGCCGCTGCCTCAACTACATACTAATCACCAATCCAGACAACGGACGAAGCGTGCGAGCCATGGTGGTGGACGAGTGCGACTCATTCTCTGGGTGTAATGAGGATCACGACTACCAACCCCCTTGCAATAACAATATCGTCGATGCTTCTCCAGGCGTATGGAAAGCCTTGGGAGTCGACAATTATGATGATGTTGGTGAGATGAGCATCACATGGTCTGAAACTTAGCCCCTTCTGCGCCCCCGTTTCCTCCTTTCTCTTCGTCAAATACACTCTGTCGACCATTCCTCGTGCAGTCTTATTTCTTACTCCATAATATTATACTTCATTGTAATTGCAATTCATAATCCCGCGAATGTGAAGTTACTTCAAAGTTTATTTAACTAGATTTTGGTTCTGATTTTCAAATGTTGGCAAATGGCATGATTATGCTGGCTGGGGTATTAGGACTTCTTAAGAGAATTTCCGTGATACGCTTTTCTTGAGCTAAGAACAATTTTAATATAAAATACTACTTAAAACTAAATATTTTTTTAATAAAAAATATTCAAATTATTCATTTAGGAAAACAAAACAAGATAGAGAGTATTCATATCTTCATTAATTACATAAATTATTGAATAGAAAATCAATACAATGAATAAGTGAATATTAAAAAATAATCTTCCTATATTACATGTATCACATGTAATGTTCAGACCAAGTTTCAAACTCTTAGAACTTCTTCATGAACTCTCTAAGTCATTTTCTTTTAAATATTTTTTAGTGAAGATTGCATAATTCTCTTCCATCATAAATAAAGAACTTAAAGAATTATACTATAATTATGAGTATGTGCATCAAAATGGGGGACAAAAAAGTAGTTAAATAAGTTATTTTGGTCGTAATGTTCATGTTATTAAAAGGTTGAAATAATGGCATCATGCTGTGGTTTGGCAAATATCAAACCATAATACTACCACGCTTTATAGCCTGAAAATCACGATCATATTTTGGGAAACATGAAATGTGATGGTGTTTCATGTTCCCCAAAATGCAATTGTATTTTTATGTCATGAAAAGTTCTTTTTAACATCATCCCATTTTGAAAACACAAGCATATTATGTAATGCACTCACATTACGTAATCTAACGCTTTTTACTCAAAAATAAATTCCACCCTTTTGGTTTTAGAATAGGTTTGGATAACAAGCATAAAATGTTGGACTTCCCCCATTTGACATTCTGTTTTTTTTATCTTCAATGTCATTTTCCAACCTCAATGAAATCAAATTTATTTGTATATTTCAAACATACTAGCATATTAGATAATTGTAACACATACTTAATAATCACTAATAAATTATGGAGATTGATGAATAAAATAAGCATACTGGCTACACAAAATCAAAGAGCCCACACCTAGATTATTTTTCTTTGTAAATATACATGATAAATCTAAAATCATTACAATTAGTATAAATCCATTTATGATTATTTGGCATAACTATAAATCTCAAATCATTTTACATTAAAAATATAGGTTCACACATTTTGAATCCATACTTAGAATTTGCAAAGAGAAAAGAAGGAAAAAGAGTGTCAACCATTCTTGATACACTTATTAAAACAAAAAAAATATAGTTAATTATCACCATCATAATTATTCTTAATTATTTTTCAAAAGATACTTAATCAGATTATCTTTCTTAATTATTTACTAATAAATAATTAATATAATAATTAAACTAAGTAAATTAAACAAAAAGTGACATCATTCTTCCTAAGAATATTCATCATCCCAATGATTACAAGATATAAAAATAATCATCACAATGTTAACCATTGAAAAAACAATATTTTTATTCATACATGTGTTTATCATACCTTTACCGTTGGCATATTACATTGATTAGTTGTTAACATACAGTTATGTAGACAGTTCTGTAGTTTACAACTGTATTTCTCCTTTATGTATCATCTTTGCCCCTGTCTCTAAAATTCAATGAATAATCAATCAAGCTTTTTATTATCATATGGTATCAGAGCTATTGATTATGCACTTTGATGGGTTTAATGAAATAGAAAGAGGTTGAGTAAGAAGGTTGGTGTATAAAATGATCAGAAACGCGTGCCTTCACCTGGTGGGTGGAAGAAGAGCGGTTGTTGAACCTGTGCGACGGTGAGTTTCTACCCAGGTAACTCGGGTCTACCAGCATGTGTTCATAACTTATTTGTATCACTATTCCCCCTCCTCCACTGATCCGAGGGATATTTTCACCAAAAATTGAAGTGTCTCCAATACTCCATATTTTAGCACCATTAGAAAGAGCTCGATGTCCTGATTCCAATGCAACTTGAATGGAGTCAAACAGAGCTACGAAGCCCAAGTTATTGCCAGTCAAAGTTCAGTCAACAACTGGTCAACTCAAGGCCCAAGGCAAGAAAAAAGGTCAAAATTTCATGTCACCAAAAGTGGTCAAAATTTATGTCAACGTGAAGAGCTCGGAAAGACTTTTTCGACGGTGTTTGTTTTATGCAAATCAGAGCTCGTATGTGCGAGATATGGAAGGTCAAAGCTCAGTTGACTTGAAGGTACAATGATGACGTCAGCATGACATCATCATGCTGACATGGATGAATCATGAGGTGACACATGGTGGCTTCCCGAAGTTACATGTGGCAGAAATTTGTTGGACATGGCTTTATTTAAAAAATAAATAAATATAAAAGCCTACCACTCCTCCCATTTAAAAGCCTTAATTTAAGGCCTACGTGAGAAAAATTAGGTGGGGTCTTAATTTAAAACAAAACAAATTTACCCCTATTTAAATGGGATAAAATCCCTTTAATATTTAAAAATACATGTGGTTGAGAGATCCCCTTTTTAAGGGGAACTTAAACATTATTTTTAAAGAAAAAAAACAAATTTCCAACCAATTCACCCCCTATAATTAAGGATTAAATCCTTAACAAAATCAAGCCCGTTTATATTCAAAGGTGAATTATTAAGATCTCCTAATAAATCCTAAAACGAATTATGGAATAAAATTACAAGAGGCCATCCGTGAAGATTTTATGTAAAATTGGATGGGTTGTTTTAACGGGAGATATCCCTATGTAAATAAGGGGGGATTTTCAAATAATATTTTCTATGTAAAGGGGATATTGGGAGGTTTTGAAAATCAATTGGTTATGAACCAATTTGAGTAATTTTTTTTGTATAAAAAGGGTAGAATGGGGGGTGTGAGTTTAAGTAATTTTTAAGGGAATTTTCAAGTGAAACAAGTGACAGGTGATTCAAGAGGAGTTCTAAGGAGATCATTTTGAAGCCATTTTGTACGTCGGAGCAGTGTTATGCTACCGAAGTGATGGTCTTGGTGCATCATTGTAATTGATTCTGTAGATTAATCGGATCGGTTGTACTCTATTGGAGCCGACCCGGAGACGTAGTCACGTTTGTGGCGAACTCCGTAATCAAACTCTATTTGCACCTTCTATCTTCTTTTCTCTCAATTTTGTTTCTCATCTTAAGTTTTGATGCATAAATTTCGTTAATGTATGCATGAATTAAGATTCCGCAAAGTTGTGTTTTTAATTAAGCATTCAATCCGCAATTTAGTCTAGATCCTATACAGATCAATTGGTATCAAAGCTCAGTTGACTATTATTGCAGTTGTTTTCTTGAATGCTAATGAGATCCAAGATTCAGAAGGGCGAAGGCAAGCTTGAAGACTTTAATCCTGAGATCGGGAAGCGAAGAAGTATTCTGAAGATGTCTGTGTCTGGAATGGAGGTTCCTGAAGAAATCAGTGAGTAGGAATTCTGAAGAGCATTCCTCGAGATGAAGGCTAAGGTGGACATCCTTTTCCAAGAAAGACAAGAACGAAAGGAACGTGAAGGAGGTTCGTCGAAGGAAGATGTTCGTGAAGACAAGAAAGGGAAACAACATGGAGATGGTTGCAAGCAACCAGATCACCCCTTTTCTTCTTCTCCTCCCTCTTCTCCTTCTTCTCCATCTTCTCCTCATTCTACTTCTTTTAATCCTTTCAAGAGTGGGCATAAGCCTAAAATTAAGTTGGATGTAAAATTTGATTTACCAAAGTATTGTGGTGAACTTAATGTTGAAAAATTGGATGATTGGATTCAGCAAGTAGAAGTCTACTGTAGAGTCCAAAACCTATTAGATGATGTTGATAGGATCCAATTAGCTACTCTTCGATTAGGAGGTATAGCTTTAACCTGGTGGTAGAGTAAGACTAAGGCAGAAATTTCGCAGCATGGTAGAGTCAGTTTAACTTGGGCAGAGTTTGTTAATGCTCTTAAGAAGCAGTTTTATCCCCTAGGACGTATGCAATAGTTAATGATGGACTGGCAAATGTTTAGGCAAGGGAAAGGTCAAACTGTCCAAGAGTACACCCATGAATTTAGAAAAAGGGCTATTGCTTTGAATGTTCCTTTGTACACCCCGGACACTTTGTTGAAGTACATAGGAGGTTTGCATTCCTACCTTAGGCATTCTATTTTGGTTTTGAATCCTAACAACTTGGATGAAGTTTGTGTCCAAGCTACCTGTAGACATGCAAAAATAACATTATGCATTCCGCTTTAACTAACATCATGCATTCAATTCTTCTGCTAATCAATTAAGATAATTTATTGATTTAATCCTAAGGTTCATCAAGCTTAATTAAATAAATCAAATTATTTAATTAAGTTCCTAAGGCTCTTCTTATTTGATTTAATAAATCAAACAAATCAAATATCAAATCCCTAAAATCCCCTAGGTTAATTAATCTAAATTAATTAACTTCTAAATCACAATTACCATTCTCTAGCTTTTGACTCAACTAGAGTCAAATCTAAACTCCTAACTAACCCACCCACTTGCATCAATAAATCAATTTAATTGATTTATTAAAAAGCCTATTTTCTCTCAATAACTCTCATCTTTGACTTTTTTGAACAAAGATTATTCCCCCCAAAACCCTCAACAACATGCATTTATTGACATTTTTCAAATTTGAATGGGCACATTGGCCAAAACTTGCACAAGCTTTGACCAATCCCATCATGCCAAGTGGCTCTATTCTATTGGAGGGGATTTAGTCCCACATTGGCTAAACTTGGCCTCTCTTCTCTCAACTTCTTCTATAAAAGCAATGCATCTTCTCTCATTTCTACAACACACTTTGAAGGTATCAAAACTATAGGCAACTTGAGCTCATAGCAACTCATTGTCTATCTCATTTGGCTTAGAGAGGGATTGGGAAAGGGCTCTCTCACATTTTCATGGAGGGCACCAATCCAACATAGAATAGGTTTTATTCATTTTCTCTAAATGCATGCTTGTCTTAGTTTTTATTATCATGGTTTGGAGATTATGTTTTACATCATTCTATGAGGATGGTTGAACTTATACAAACAATGTATAAGAACTCACCATCCTACAAATGGCGCTAGAAGGAGGGCATGACAGTATTTTTTTTTAAAAAAAAAGCACATTGCCTATTATCCATTGTTAGTTTAAATCAACAGGCTACTCTTTGTTTGCTATACTTATGATTTTCCTTAACCAACATCGATGCTCAACTAAAAATATCTTTCTCAAAATATTTTCTTTGAAAATATCTTTCTCAAAATATTTTCTTTGAAAATATCTTTGCTTTAAGACGTGTATTCATTAGGCATCTGTTTTATATCACTGAATGTATTTAGTTATTGCAATATCTTTATTTCTGTTCTGAGTAGCCTTTAAATTTTGTGCATCCTCTTAATACCGTGCAAATACTTCTTCATAAAATCGGACAGTGCTCCTATAGCTTCACCAACGAAGGTCACTTAAGGCTCAAGCTTACGGTTGGTTTAAAATGTAGGATGAAAGATCTCTTTGTAGCACAGTCATATATTGATTACAAAAGAAAAAAAAAAAACAAGATTATTAGTCTGAAATATATATTATCTGTGTATTGTCTTCACTGCCTTCAAGCCTTAGGTGCTCACGCATAACACTGTTTAACACTGAGTAGAATGCATTTGATAGGAAAGTGAAGTCTTTGTAAATTGCAACCTTTCGACAGAGTCACACTTACTCTTTCTGTCATGGCGTCTTTCTTAAAGTAGGACTTTTCTTCTTTCTACTGCCTGTCATTTGAATTGTTTAAGAGTTATTAAGTTGATGAATAATAAGTCATTAGAATGTCAAATCTCATCTGCCAGTGTAATCATGGAACTTGCAAAGCACACTAAGTGGCTTATACTTATTGCCTAGCGTATGCATTGTATCACAAGGAAGGTTGTATAAATGACTGAGTTGAAATCAAATCTTATGGGTGTGCATTTACTCCAATAATCTTTCTCGAGCTGGACCTTATTATTTACTCAGATCTGTCAGCCCTATTCAAATCCCTTTCCTGACGTAGAAAGGATCTATTGCATTTATACTTGGTGGCACCGATCAAATCTCATAATGCTATAGAAAGGAGGGACCTAGGCTTAGCTGTGTGGAATACGCGTATGAATCCTGGGGTCATAAACTTGTTAGGTTCATAACAAATGTACTCATGAATCATATCCAGTCAAAGATTCTAGAATTTATACTTACCTCTACCAGCTGCGTTTTCCTTAGAAGATTCTTGGCTCTTTGTACGTGCCTAATTCTCTGTCAGGAAAAACGCATTTTCTCTGAACAGTGTGCATGCCTTTTTTGTTGTTGAGGAAGTTGTCAAATAGTTCACGTGCCTTGTCTATGCTTCCATGCTGCTTATTAGCCTGAGACTTAGTGGTGATAGGCGCAGACGCCCAAAACTGCTGCGGGGGCTGAGTGCCCTGATCCTACGTGTCTTTGCCCTTTCCTAACCGTGGTACACCTGACATACGATTCAACCATGGTAAATGTGCTCTCAGTATCATGATTACAGTCTATTGTCCTTTCTTGAATTAAAAATTCATTGCTAGATTTTATTAAAAATGTCTCCATGATATATCAGACCATTGGGTAATTGATCTCCATCGATATTTTTTCTCATGCTGATCTTTTAAGTCTGCCAATTTCTATGATAAGAATTCTTTTTGGAATTGACCTTTTGTTTTGCAGGTGAGTTTCCATCCAATATCTATCTGACATGTTGTTGAGCAATTGTGGAGTAATAAGTATCAGTGACATAGACGTGCACTATCCTTTAATTGATAACTTTCTATCAATATTTGAATTATATTTCTTTTAGGCTTTGATCAGTATAAGATCCCTCTACTTTTGAGAGAGTGAGGCTTTTTTTTTTTTTTTCCTTTTGAAAGAAGGGGAAGGTAATATTAAGAATTGTTATTATCTCTTGTTTGAGATTAAAGGATTAACATGCCTTTAGATTTTCAAGATACAATCATTATATCATAGGAATAATCAATACACTTAACGAATGGTCATTGTTTTTGCAAAAATCCAAGTTGTTTATAATTTTTCAAGTAGGAATATCAAAGGATAAACATGGTGGGATGCCTTCCTTTATTATTTTCTTGATAATAGTTGTATACTATTAACTTTCATCTTATGATTAACATAATTGATTATGAGAGATTTAGTGGGTCATCTTATTTATAACAACCTTGCATTGTTTATAGGTTGAAACATCAAGATTGGCATCAAACGAAAACGAAGGCGAAAAGAGTGGAATTAAAGATTTTTGAGAACAAAACTTGGAAAATAGCATTTTTTAATGCTTGATTTGACAATCTTAGAGCTTCCATTTACTACCCTTTTTTTCTGTTTTTAGCTAACTCACCTTTCAATTTGGGCTTAAAATCAATCAATGGCTTGATCTTTTCAAAGTTGGTTAAAATTGAACCTTAGACACTTACTAGATTTCAATTTGGGATTAAATTTGAACAAGGCAACTTCACATTTCAATTGGTGCTTTTAAAACGAACTCATAATTGCTTTGAGGAATTTAAAATTGAACATGTGTACTTTGTGTTTTGTAAACTTTTTTGCAAAGTAGTGTCATTTAAAAAGGCGTATGCGCTTCTCTCGCGCTTCACGGCGATCTTGAGAATCAAAAGTCTTTTTGGTGACCCTAAGTTGCATAAAAGATTGCCTCCACACTTCAATTTGGGCATTTTAAAATTGAACAAATCATGCGAGTGTGAGCACGATATATTGCGGAGGTTCTCCCCTTTGTTTTTCAACGAAGGTTGTGTGAACGACGGAATATGTTAGCTCGCTTTTGTTTATCTTAGAGGGCCTGCCTTGTGGGAAAAAGTAATCACCCAAGGGAACGACCCAACCGGGAACACGCTAAAGCCAAGCGACTTCCACCCGGTATATAAGTGTGGATATTTGGAACAAAGGCCAATATCACGAGGATTATTCCGACGAGATGGACAGCAATGGACTCTCGCCGACGTTGGATAATCCCCCACGAACGGAATGCCCGAATTAGAACCCTTGTTTAGAAATTGGCCAAAACCTTATCTATCTTGTTGGTGCAAGAGGTCATGTCCTCTGAAGCCGCCCCACATAACATGCGGTCTTGTTGTGGAAATGGAAAGTATGCCATGGGAGATTCATGGGTACTAATGCTTGGCTGACCCGAATAAGTGAGTGTCGTGGAGGGGAGCCAGTGTGGTCAAGCATTTAGCCATTCGCACAAGATATGCGCAGCTGGATTTATCCAAGTGGGAACCCAACAAGGTATTGTCTCATCAACCTAGGAGTGTGAAAGTGCTTGGAAAAAACACATTGCTTGATCTTGAAAACATTTGGAAAACAAACATACACAAAAACCTTGAAATTTCAAACACCTTGTGGGGAACAAATACCTATTGACGAACTTGCCCACTCTTGCTTTCCCTAGGAATCACATTCCTAGAGGTTTCTAAGTGTGCAAATTCTATCATCATTTGTTTCCAATAAGGATAAACATAAGGAACTTTTGCCCTATTTTCCTCGATTTCCACACAAAGGACATTGTGGGATGAGAAAGAGAATGGGACATTAGACATATAGTTTGAAAACCTAAGCAAGCAAGTGTCTTGGATAAAAAGAACCTCATTTAACCAAGATAAAAAGACAAATTGGATTACACATGTGTTTTCTAACATGATTTCCCGCAAGATCAAAATCCCAAAACCAAAGTTCAAGAAGCTTAGTCTAAAAGCTCGTGAGGAGCGTCTTGAGAGACTTTTCGAATTCAGGGAAAGATTGGTTTATAACTTTTACAGAAAAGCCTCAAGGAACAATCCAGCATTATATGCATTTTATTGTCAACAAAATCCCGAATTGTTTCAAAGATTTGCATTTCTCCCATAGGAAGTCAAGCGTGTTCTTCAACACCGAGGTTTTGTAGAAAGAGAGTCACATCTAGGTTAAGGTTCAAGATCAAAGTTGTCATTCCCCTTCATTCATCCATCAAATCAAAGTCTCATTTCATCATCAAACCTTTTTGAGAACTCTAGAATCAAACATCACACTAAACTTAGAGGGCTAAATCAACATCATCATATCTTGGCTTAACACACTTAGCCAACATAGTCTCAAATCATTGAACAAATTTTCTTTGAGATAACACAACTTCTTAAAGTCTATTAGTTCTCCAAAACATTGGCATAACACACTTTGTCAATTCATCCATTTTTGTGCAAGTTCCCTTAGGATAACACAACTTCCTAGGGAAAACAACTTCACAACCAATCTTGTTTGACTTTACGCATCTAGTCAAATTATCACATTCAAATCAAATCAAAAGCCCTTTCAAAGTTTAGCACATATATTCAAAAAGTTTTCCAAAGGTTCCATTCACTCATCTCATCCATTTTAACCCATCACCATCATCACCATCTTTGATCTTTTAGCTACCCTAGTTCTTCTCTTTTTGGACTTAAAGGATTAGGATCGAACAAATCCCTATTTTTATGGTCCAAACAAGATCTCAACACAAGAAGGACATGGAGAATATCAGAGACATATCAACTTCTATGGACATGAGTCATCTAAATATCGAAGTGAACCTAGCAGGATCAAGCAATCCCCCAAGCAACTCTCCCGTATCATCACAAAATCTTCAAGAGGAGAGTCATCAAGAGGACGACATAAATGAAGACATAGGGATGACACCAGAGGAAATCATGGAAATGATTCAAAATCCTAAGAACCATAAAATTGTTAGTGCTATGTTCAAATGCATAAATTCAATAGAAAGAGGAGGGGACATGCCCCCTCCCAACCTTAACACAAGCACTAGTGCAGTTGCATCCCTGTTGTCAAACATCAATCAAGAAGTACCTTGCATCACCTCAATCATCACACCAACCTCCCCGATTGTGAACAAGGGGAGTGCCATGTTCCAAGAATTGCAAGAACACCGCCTTGTGGCTAATGAAGAAGCAATCATCACCCCTACATTTATTCCGGAAAACTCATCCACTCCATCACATTCCACTTATCCGCTCGCATCCATACCATAGCCTGCGTTGGTATCTGTACTATATTCCACCATTGGAACTACTTGGCATTTCAAAGGTCAGTTTGCCCTGCCTTTATCGAAGTAGTCTACCGCACCACACTGGGGGCACGTTCTCACAACATCAGATCGGATTCATGTATATTCTCGTGATCTTTTTCAAAATTCATCAAAAAATTCCAAAAGCATTCAGAAAACTCATTCAAAAAACCAAAAACATCCAAAATCATCAAAAATCCAAAAACATGTCAAAATATCAGAAAATCTTCAAAAAATTCATCATTTAGTCTTGTCAGTTTTTTTTTTTTTTTTACCTTGTCGAACTACGTCGTCTCTGAGCTTGAACGTAGGCAAGGTTGATCTTTGATCATCCCCTGAGACGGTTGGGTCAGTCCTTTAGGCGTCTGTCACATTGGCAATCTGTTTGCCCATCTAGTCCGCATCTTAAGTCAGTCCTTTAGGCAATAAAATGGCAATCCATTTGTCCATATTATCATCAAGTCAGTCTACCACCAGTCGAACTACGTGGTCTCTGCGTATATAACGTAGGCAAGGCTAATCTATGGATCAGCTCCCGAGACCCCTAGGATAGGTCTTTAAGTTAGTCTGTTCGTTGTAAAATCTTGAAAATACCAAAAACATTGGAAAATCTTGAAAATACCAAAAACATTTGTAAAACATCTCAAAATTTCAAAAAAAAAACAGCCTCAAAACATTTGAAAAAACCAAAATGGTGCATCCATTTCATCTCGCTTTCACTCATGATTGTCATCATTCATAATAAATCATCGTCGCTTTCACCCTTTGGTGAGTTAGTCAAAAGCAAGTTTAGTAAGTTCTAAAGTGAACGCCTAATCGTCAAAGTCTCGAAGGTCTAAGTCAGTAAGTTAGCAAGTTGGTTAACTCAGAGTATCAATAGCTTATCACGCAATCAGTCTCACCAAAACCCTGATCACTACATGTCCTAGGATGAAGCTTTCCTGCAATGGACATAAGCATCAGGTACCCCACATTAGTTTAGCCTGGCTAGCGATACGAAGAACATTTGCTTGTTTGTTTACTTTATTTTGGTCTTTTAGACTTATCTTATTTTGCACTCATTCCAAGGACCTCTCGATGATGCCTAAACAAAACTGGTTTAGAGAGAAAGGAAGGGGGCAACGATCAGTATCTTTTTATCTGCTGTGCTTGTTGGATATTCTTGTAGAATAACTTCGTCACGCATACTTTGTTTTGTTTGTAGGAAGGATGTTTTAGGTATCTTGTTGACCACATAAGAAGGCTTGCCTTTTTATGTTTTGGCCCGAGATGTCTAGAATATCTGAACTGCATTCTGAATAAGGTTATGTCTGTCAAGTGTGAACAAGAGTACTCCTATCTGATTGTCAAGTCAAAGTCCATCACACTAGGCGCAACGCCATCCTGGTTCTTAATACCTTGATGCATCGCACCTACGTGTGTTATCAAACATAAAGAAAGGTATGCTCTTTTCCCATCCCTGGATAAGCAACACATCATCATCATTCATCGTCATATCCAATAAAGTCTCGATGACTAATGGACTTATTGGACTTCTACATTCTTCTTAGATTTAAGGGTTCATCCCTCTCATTCTTCTATCTTCTGTCACGCTAACAATGCATCCATCTTGCACCCGTATTCTCATTTGTTATTCTAAGCATCTTCCGAACATCTCATTTACATCATCATTACCATCCATACATCCATTTTGAACCTCTTTGTCGTGAGATCCACCTCAAATTGTATCTTTTCGCTCGATCTCTCGAGGGGGCAATGTACTAACGTACTTCTTTTCGCTGGGGCATCCGAAAAATCGGAAATTTTTTAATTTCGATATCGGCAACATCATTCTTTGAACCAATGCAACAAGTACATTGCTTCAAAGAGGGGCAAAATGTAGACATGCAAAAATAACATTATGCATTCCGCTTTAACTAACATCATGCATTCAATTCTTCTGCTAATCAATTAAGACAATTTATTGATTTAATCCTAAGGTTCATCAAGCTTAATTAAATAAATCAAATTATTTAATTAAGTTCCTAAGGCTCTTCTTATTTGATTTAATAAATCAAACAAATCAAATATCAAATCCCTAAAATCCCCTAGGTTAATTAATCTAAATTAATTAACTTCTAAATCACAATTACCATTCTCTAGCTTTTGAATCAACTAGAGTCAAATCTAAACTCCTAACTAACCCACCCACTTGCATCAATAAATCAATTTAATTGATTTATTAAAAAGCCTATTTTCTCTCAATAACTCTTATCTTTGACTTTTTTGAACAAAGATTATTCCCCCCAAAACCCTCAACAACATGCATTTATTGACATTTTTCAAATTTGAATGGGCACATTGGCCAAAACTTGCACAAGCTTTGACCAATCCCATCATGCCAAGTGGCTCTATTCTATTGGAGGGGATTTAGTCCCACATTGGCTAAACTTGGCCTCTCTTCTCTCAACTTCTTCTATAAAAGCAATGCATCTTCTCTCATTTCTACAACACACTTTGAAGGTATCAAAACTATAGGCAACTTGAGCTCATAGCAACTCATTGTCTATCTCATTTGGCTTAGAGAGGGATTGGGAAAGGGCTCTCTCACATTTTCATGGAGGGCACCAATCCAACATAGAATAGGTTTTATTCATTTTCTCTAAATGCATGCTTGTCTTAGTTTTTATTATCATGGTTTGGAGATTATGTTTTACATCATTCTATGAGGATGGTTGAACTTATACAAACAATGTATAAGAATTCACCATCCTACACTACCCACTTAGATTCAAGGGGTAAAGAATCTTTTATTGATAAGTTTGATAATGATGTAAAGAAATCTTCTAAAGTTGCAGAGACAGGGAAAGGAAAGAAGGTAGCTATAGTTAAGAAGGATGACAAGCTTTCTTGCTCTCATTATGACAGGAAGGGTCATGATGAAGAACATTGTTGGCAGTTGCATCCTGAACTGAGGCCTAAGTGGGCTCAAAAATGTAATCAGAAACAGAAAGGTAAGGAGAAAGCCGCAAATGTTGTTATGGATCTTGGTTCAGATTTAGATGATGAGACTAAGATAACAACTATGGGTCTGAAAGGTAAAGCTCCTATTTCCAGTGTTTCTGTTCATAGTTGTGCTTCTTCATCTAAAGTTAATGATGCCTCTGAAGATGAAAAAAGGAATGAGTTTTTTCATTTAAGGGTTGTTGCTAAGAACAGTAAAATTGATGCACTCATAGATAGTGGTTCTCAAGTTAACTTAATTTTTGAAAGTGTTGTAAGAAACTTGGGATTGAAAACTACACAACATAAGAAACCTTACCCACTAGGCTAGATTTGTGAAAATGATAAGTTGCAAGTAACAAGACAATGCACCTTAAGATTCACAATCACTAGTAAGTTTGTGGATGAAGTACAGTTTGATGTGGTTCCACTGGATATCTGTGGGATAGTGCTTGGTAGCCCTTATTTATATGACAGGAAAGCAATTTTCTATAGGGAAAAGAATCATTATCACTTGTTTAAAGATGGCATACAGTATATTGTGCATTCTCACGGGATTAAGACTGATCGTTCTTTTGCAAACACAGGGTAGTTAAAGAGGGTAATGAATGCAAGTAAAGAATTAACTCTTATGTCTATCAGTACAGGTGGTTCTAAACATGAACTTGGAGTAGCTAACCAGGGTCAGATGTTGCAGGATGCACCCGCAGTACAACATGAGGGAATGATGATTGAAAGCATTGATGGTTCCTTGGGTGAAAATTTTCCTATTATTAAGGATCGATATCTTGTTGATTTGTTCTCTTTCATTTCTGCATTATTGTTTAGCTTGATGCTAGTCAATTTTTGTTGCTTAGCGGCTACGATAGTTGATGTAGATGCTTATGGAAGTGATAAAGTGATGTTTATGTTCAACAATATTGTTGCAGTCTTTGTTGTGATTGTGAGCCAGGTATACAAATGTACAAATGATACAAGACAAGTGGGGAGGCCAAGTCCTCACTTGATGTTTGAATAAATGCCACTTTTGGAGGTCAAAAAGTTCTTCAGTGGGGAGGCCTGATCTGTTGGATATTTTCACCCAAAATTGAAGTGTCTCCAATACTCCATATTTTAGCACCATTAGAAAGATCTCAATGTCCTAATTCCAATTCAACTTGAATGGAGTCAAACAGAGCTATGAAGCCCAAGTTATTGCCAGTCAAAGTTCAGTCAACAACTGGTCAACTCAAGGCCCAAGGCAAGAAAAAAGGTCAAAATTTGATGTCACCAAAAGTGTTCAAAATTTATTTCAATGTGAAGAGCTCGGCAAGATTTTTTCGATGGTGTTTGTTTTACGCAAATCGGAGCTCGTATGTGCGAGATATGGAAGGTCAAAGCTCAGTTGACTTGAAGGTACAATGATGATGTCAGCATGACATCATCATGCTGACATGGATGAATCATGAGGTGACACATGGTGGCTTCTCGAAGTTACATGTGGTGGAAATTTGTTGGACATGGCTTTATTTAAAAAATAAATAAATATAAAAGCCTACCACTCCTCCCATTTAAAAGCCTTAATTTAAGGCCTACGTGAGAAAAATTAGGTGGGGTCTTAATATAAAACAAAACAAATTTACCCCTATTTAAATGGGATAAAAACCCTTTAATATTTAAAAATACATGTGGTTGAGAGATCTCCTTTTTAAGGGGAACTTAAACATTATTTTTAAAGAAAAAAAAAACAAATTTCCAACCAATTCACCCCCTATAATTAAGGATTAAATCCTTAACAAAATCAAGCCCGTTTATATTCAAAGGTGAATTATTAAGATATCCTAATAAATCCTAAAACAAATTATGGAATAAAATTACAAGAGGCCATCCGTGAAGATTTTATGTAAAATTGGATGGGTTGTTTTAACGGGAGATATCCCTATGTAAATAAGGGGGGATTTTCAAATAATATTTTCTATGTAAAAGGGATATTGGGAGGTTTTGAAAATCAATTGGTTATGAACCAATTTGAGTAATTTTTTTTGTATAAAAAGGGTAGAATGGGGGGTTTGAGTTTAAGTAATTTTTAAGGGAATTTTCAAGTGAAACAGGTGACAGGTGATTCGAGAGGAATTCTAAGGAGATCATTTTGAAGCCATTTTGTACGTCGAATCAGTGTTATGCTACTGAAGTGATGGTCTTGGTGCATCATTGTAATTGATTCTGGAGATTAATCGGATCGGTCATACTCTATTGGAGCCAACCCGGAGACGTAGTCACGTTTGTGGCGAACTCCGTAATCAAACTTTGTTTGCACCTTCTATCTTCTTTTCTCTCAATTATGTTTCTCATCTTAAGTTTTGATGCATAAATTTTTTTAATGTATGCATGAATTAAAAATCCGCAAAGTTGTGTTTTTAATTAAGCATTCAATCCGCAATTTAGTCTAGATCCTATACAAATCATCCACATGCATTGAACAAAACATAGATGATCGTTAGAAATAATAAAGCATTTTACTACTGGATTGAATGAGAAAGTGAGCATGGCAATCTCAAAAAATATTTGGACGAGATCAAATGGGTAGAGTAGAGGAGGGTTGATCATAAATCAGTTATGTGCTTGTGAACTTCCATTAAAGTTAATATTTTGATCTTCGAAGAAGGAAAACTATAATTGGATCTTTGTCAAAAATGTTCATGAGTGTCATGTTCCTCAATAATTATTCTTGGATGATGTGATTTGGAGAAGCAATTCAAGGTGATCAATGGCCTGCCCTGTTTTTAAATCAATGAGCTTGTTGTGTTGGATATTTTATATTGAGTGTTGTTACTCACACTAGGATTGCCAATACACACATAATCCAGAAGGAACAGTGTTGTAGGGTTTTAGTTGGACAAGGAGGCAGGCTAAAGTGTGAGGAAAATAATGAAAGGTGCGGTGAAGAGGGGAAGGAATGGAAATGGAAATCTAGCAATAAAAAGGCCTATTGGAGGACGGTATACTGATGAAGTTGTGATTCTACTTTTTTTTTCTAGTCGTAGTGATTTATATTTGTTTACTATTCCAATGGCATGGGCATAATCTGGATAGGTTCTGGAAATAATTTTGACAGTTTTTGTTTGGTGGTTTCATTTGGTGTTGGTTCAGTTTTCCCTTATCTATTTATTTTCCTCTTTTTGGAAGCAGCTTTATAGTTTCCAAAACATGTGTGGATGGAATAAAATAAGTTAACATTGTTGGGAAATGTTTGAAGATTTGTATTTTTATAAGAAAACAAGATGGGTGTATGCTAGCAAGCCCTAATATCACGAATAACATCATGGCCAAGTAATCTAATTATTGTCGGGGGAAATAATTATTCCTAAATGGCTACATAGTCATTTGTATAATTTTTTATTAGTGGTAATTTAGAGGTAAGTTGCTTTGTAAAAGAAGGTGCAACTCAAATTAGTTTTATGAGTATTGTAAGATGTCAAGCAAATGATATATCTTCTCTAATGTGTGCCAATCAAGTAATCT
The DNA here is from genome assembly GCA_007115665.2 of Sequoiadendron giganteum. Classification (NCBI taxonomy): domain Eukaryota; kingdom Viridiplantae; phylum Streptophyta; class Pinopsida; order Cupressales; family Cupressaceae; genus Sequoiadendron; species Sequoiadendron giganteum. The sequence goes on from CM021102.1 coordinate 779,409,222, forward strand.
AAATTCTCTAGTCACCTTTTATGTTCACATTCCTTAATTTGACAAGAATCTATATACCATCATATATTTAGCCATGAACCTCATCACATCCTACTATGCAACTCTAATTAGGATTTGAAACTTAAGAAGCCTTCACTGTTTTAATTTAAATCAATTCTAAGTCAACATGATATTAAATTTTAGTGGGAAGTTTAGAGGTGATGTTGAGTTTCATTAGTAGTATACCAATGTAAGTGATGTCTTCTGCTTCACCAATGTTTTCCTCCACATCAAACCATGTGTTGTGATAGCACAAGCTACAAAAAATTTCAAGTATACTCTACAATCTTTTTTATCCAATTTGATAGGTCTCTTGATGGGACCACTATGTGATATAAAAGGTGGAGGTTACTAGGTGTATCTATGGACTCTCCAATGGAAAAGGCTTGTTGTTGGCAAGCCTGGCCACTTGCAAATTTCTAAGTATTGCTAAAGGTGGTGCTAAACTTAGATAATGCTCTTTTTGTCTTAGAATATAAGCATGTGGCACCATTGCACTCTTTTGAGTGCCCTCCCAAAGTATGAGTTGCCTCCAGTTGCATAAAATTGACATGTGGCAATAGTCGTATTGGGATATGTGCTTTCCTTACAAAAGGAAAAATTGGTGCAATTTTATAATCTATTTGATGGCATGTGAATTTAGTAATCTTAATCAATTTGATGACATCATTGTCTAGAATTTTCAGTATAGATGATCATTTGGATGCATCTTACACAAGCCCCATTTGATCACTAGCTACTTAATAGATTTTTCATTAATAACAACGTGACTATAGAGTATCTCACAAGCGAGTTGGCATGTTTCAAAAAAGGGAATTAAAGGGCTTTGAAATTCCTTTAATACCTCCCCTAATGAGAAATAAATTTTGAAATAATTCCCTCTCACCTGAAGCATGAGAGAATTAAGTGACTTGCTCTATTTTAAGAGGAAGGGTGATACCCTTGCTACACTATTCTTCTTGCAATTTCTTGTAGCTAATCCTGAGTATGGGCACTCCTATATGGCTCACATGCTTGCATCATCACATATCCTTCATGGGTGTTATTTTAGGCCAGTGGTTGAATGTGCTAATGAAACATCCTACTGGAAGAGACTTGAAATTTGTTTTAAGATGATACTCAGTGTTGAATTCCTAAAGGATGTTGATTGTTATAGGATAAACATGGATATCACTTCACATTTTGTGGCTTCCCTCATAGATTTAGGAGAGAAAAAGGAGCTAGTTACTGATGACAAAACTATTCAAAAATCAAAACCTTTTTGTGTTGGAGGTAACCCTATAAATAGCAAGGAATGGGATTGGTGTCTCGAGACCATGGGATATCTAGAGCATGCATGTGGGGGGAATTGAGGTTGAATGGCTTCCATTCGTTGTTAATTTTCACATAGTGACAATAGTACAACATAGAGTTTTGATGTGTATAGGTAGTTGTTTCTTAAAAAAGGTAAACATTCTAGAGCTAATGTTTGATCTCCAATCGATAGTGGATTTCAATTCCGCCCTTGAAGTGGTGTGAGGAAGAACTCGATTTCTAGCAAAATACAAGTACAAGGACATGGCCACGTCAAGAGAAATAAGTGGACTTGGTAATATGGGAAACAAGTTAATCCAGATTTGTTTTGAAATTAATACTCATTATAGATTTTTAAGTCTAGTTTTCAAACATGTAATTTTTTTCTGATTGGATTTTTTTCTATTTTTTAATTAATTTCTAAGGAAAAGTGTCCATAAACTAGAAATATCAGGTTTTCATATTCTATTAATAACTTTTTATTTTTTATTTTTACTCTAAAAAATATATATGGCATCAATCTAAAAAAAATTCTTTACACATTGAAAAAAAATATAAAAAATGATTACTTTAGGTCAAATAACGATGTCTATATAGGAGGGTTTTCAAAAACAATAATTCGGGCCGATAAAAATTAATTAATAAAACATATTTTGAAAACAAATATAAAAATATCCTCATCCATATTTAGTTTATTACACATCTTTCCCCAAAAGGAAAATAAAAATACTTTTATTTAGGTCAAATTATGGTGTCCATTCATGTGCATGGTATAGTCTTGAAAAAATGACTTTTAAAAATTAATTTGTGTGATCTGGGTATTAAAATAAATTACATATTTGAAAACTAGACTCAAAATATGAAATTTTGTATTACTGGAATTTTTAAAAACTCAATGTGTAAGTGCTTCAAATTTTCATTCCAATTGTGACAAATTTTAAAAAATCAAGGAAAGCAATTGCACTTTTTGAACATTTTGTGGACCCAACTTCTTGCACATGCCCAAATCTAAATTCATTTGTTACATTTTCATAATTAATTCTATGGTAAATTAAAAAATCATATAAATAGAAGTGAAAAGTAGAAAAATAGGTTATTATAAAAGGGGTTCACCAAAATGAATTGATAACAGAGGAGGTATGATGGACCTATTTTCCCTCAATTCCTTCAAGGAAATGAGATCCATACAATGAAATGACTAACAACCAAAAGGTGAGTCAAATCAAGGTGTGAATCTACAAATTTCCTTTTTATGAAAGTATGGGGGTATGAGTCAAACAATACTTTGGGGAGAAAGATTAAAATTAGAAAAACAACTCAAAAATACAACCTATAAAGTGCATCTAGAAGGTTAAGCTCAATTTTTATGGAACCTGAACCGCAAAATTTGATGCTTTGTGTGGGGGTAAGAGAATAGGTCCTCTATAACTTTCTAGGGTTTTCAAGGGAAGGATATCAAGGGTAAAAGAGAATTTGAGAAAAAGAATTCAAGGTATTCAAGGGAAGGTTATCAAGTATTCAAGAGCATTCTTCAAGCATCAATCATCATGTCAAAGATCACATTTTTCATGTTTTTCATTGTGCTCACAATTGTGATGTAGAGTTCATGATCCAAGCAAGCTTTGCATTCAAGATATATCAACATCAAGCAAGAGTCCAGAACCGCATCCATTGCAGCCATTTCGAGCATGTTTGCAACACTATGTTGCTAGGGTTTGGTGAGTTGTAACATAATATTTTATTCATTCATCATTCTTCCTTTAAATTTTCTTTAATTTCAAGTTTTAATTACCAACAAGGGGTTTGACCAAGGCAAACCCCTATTCTCTAACCCCACAACCATTTTTCCCTCTCTTTGTATTTGATTTGCAGGTCTAGGTGTAAAATCCTAGCAAATCTTTCCATTTATTTGAAAAAATATATTAATTTTCCTAGAGAATCTATGCACATTATGTAACACCCCGCCACACAACCCTAGAGGAAGTTGCATTTAACTACTTAAATGGAATAATTTTTTTTTTTAAAAGAATAAATAATAAGTAAGTTTATCAATTGATGCCAACAACCTCTAAGGTTACGAGAGAGAGCTTATATAGAACCTCAACAAAACACATGAATATAAACTAAGACAATTATTTAATTGATAAATTTACACATACATTCCAAGTAAGGTGAAATAACAACAAGCATAAGATATAACTTTCAAATACACTAATCCATCCATTAAACAATAAGGTTACAATCTCTCATTCCCCGAATGAGGAAAACCAATACATAATTACAATTACATAATTCCACCTCGATAACACAGAGGGATAATGTTTACAAGTATAACTGAAATGAAAACAAGAAGAACTGTAACTGAAACAACCACGAGCTCTTCAACTAGAAGTCTCATCCACAAGAATAAGAAGAAAGAGCCCAACGGATTAAGGTGCATGCCACCCAACCAAGTGGAACCCAAAGGCCCACCCCCTGTGCTAGGAGATAGTAACCAGAATTTCTATCCAATGACGTCTACCTCTAGACATAGCCTAACATTACCATACTGAAATAAATACAGTGACATCACTGACACAAGGTTACAATGCTTCTAGAATTACATAATCAACTGCATCACTGATGCAAACATACTATCGACCTAGGAGAAGTGTCATCACAATGTTAAATAGGTTACCCTGGTGAGTCTTCCTAGGTCTTGGCCCCCTTCTCGAGTTATCCTGGTAACCTCTAACGACTTTCGGCCCCTCATGTAAACCAATGTGGAATCAGTTATCTTTCATAAAGACAAGATAACGATCTTGCCATTCCAGGCCTTCCCGTCTCAACCCAAGTCTTTACAAGCCCTTGCGATCCTGAGCGAGGCATAATTATCTTATTAAGTGTTTGATACTACGTGATACTCTAATCATTTAATTTAGTTATCATTGGATTAACTAACTTACAACGAGTTACCCTGGCACCACTTCATGTGTCGGCCCCCATTACAAGCCATTCCTCTAAGATGACACGTGGAACAATTCCACAACCCAAGGGTACACAAGTTCTACGCAAGGATATCACATCCCTAACCATGACATTAAGTCAAATACCCTCTCGTTCGTGATAATCGGGGAACAAACTGGTTATGCACTACCCAAGGCCATCTATGGTTGACTAAACAAAACGACAACCCATAGACTGAAATCCCAACTAGAAGACTTGTCAATTAAGGAGACCCCCACTTCCCAATGATAATGCAAATAGATCAATGCCAAAACAAGAATCAAATTCTACTTTAGGTTCACTAAACCCATTTCCTCATTCATATTTAGTAATTCACCACATTTAATAAATTAGGACAAGAATAAAGTTCAACTCCAATGTTTAAGTTTCACTATTGTTCAATGATAACAGGAATTGTTTAATGTCTACGTTTCGAGGTAAGACGTTTAGAAGTTGAAATAGGTCAATGCAAAATTATTTATTGACTAATCAAGATGTCGTCACATTTCTTGTCAAATCGTTTTTAACCTTTCAATATGCCATTGATTTAATATTAATATTTAAAAGCACACCATAGTAAAATATAATTAAAATTGCACAACCCGTTTGCCCAAGAAAACAATTCCCCCTTGTAAAAGCATTTAAGAATTATTTAATTAATTATTTACTTAATTAATTTAATTCCTACCTTTAATCCAAAATCTCCATATTATATTAACATTAGATTTATTAATATTATAATATTATCAATATTAATATTATAACCATATAATTATTAACATTATAATATTATAATTAATAATAAAATATTATATTATAATAACATTATAATAATATATATATTATAATATTTAAATATTAATATTTAATATTAAACTTATATATTATTAATTATTACTAATAACATAATAAATATTATTATAAATGATAAATCGAAATAATAAAAAAAAATTAAAAATTAAAAAAAAAAAACAAAACAAACAAAGTCAAAGGGAGGTACGTACCCCTCCCCCTAACCGCGTGCTTGCGATGGCCGCATGCTTGTGCTGGTCGCATGCCCTAACCAGGGTAGTTGTGTTTACACACAGCCAACTCCCATTAATGGGGGCGATTGTGTGTAAACACAATCGTCCCAAGGGATGGTTGTGGGCGGCTTCGGTGGCGCCGGTAAGGGCGTGGGGAGTCGGTGGAGTGCGCGCAGGGTGCAGCTCCCCTCACCCGCCTCCCATGGGGACACGGTGGGGGTCGAGCCCCCTGCGCCTCTCCTGTTTTTTTCATTTTTATATTTTTATTTTTGTTAAAAATTTCGTGGTTTTTTTTTTTTTTAAAACCAGGATCTATTTTGGAAAGAAAATTTTATATTTTCACTTTTGAAAATGAAAGAAATGGGGCATGACCTCAACCCCAACATAAAAAAAAAAAAAAGAAATATTTAATTATATATATTTACATATATATAAATTTTTACCACCAAATTTCCAATGAAGATAAACTGAGGAGAAGAATAAATTTTCTTTCAAAGATATCATGTTGAAAACAAAACAAAAACTCCATTGTTCTTCCTTGGAGAAATTATTTATTATTATTTTTTTTTTTTAAAGGTGAGATTTTTCACAATAAACTCAATTTTCCATTGCATTTCACAACCAGAAAATTGAAAGCATTTTGCAACCAGATTTTCAACATCAACATATTTAAATTTAAATTTCCAAAAACAATAATACCAAAGAAAAGAACTTGGTAAATTTGGAATTTGAAGATGACCAGATGATGATTAGCTTTCCCTCTTGCTTCCAATCCAATTCCTCAAGATTTTGCAACTCCAATCAAAAAACCCACAAATTTGAAGAATCCTCCTTTTACAAATTCCAATTTTTCTTTCAAACTTCAAGCTCCCAAACATTATCAAGCAAATTCTAACACATAAGGATTTTGTCCTAAAACCCAACAACCCTCATAAATTTCAGAAAACAAAAATGGAAAATATCTATTTTTGAATTTTTTGAATTTTTTGAATTTTTGAATTTCGAACTTTTCAACTTTGACTTTTAAATTCATTTCCCTTTAATTTTCAATTTTGCCCAAATATGCATAAAATTCCCAAAATGAGTAATTTAACTATTGCAACATTATAAATTTAATCAATTAATAACATGGATTTACTCAACGATTAATTTATTTAATAATTAAATTAAATTAACAATAAAATAAAATACATCTCAACATAAATCAAATAAGGTAATTGTCAATATAACTATAAGGGCATCTACTTTACCATTTTCTAACTTGCACAAGAACTGAAATTAAAGTCAGAAAACACAATTAAGACAACTTAACCCAACTAACACCAGATGACACACTAGGACTAGTGTGACGACTTGGCACAAAAATCCTAGCTACTATCTCCCAATCAGATGTCATTGGGCATTGGACACGCTCGAACCTGTGAAACCAAGTGGAGTCGATGTCATGTACCTGTCAACCTGCAACAAAGAGCATATCCATATACATAAACATGTCGTAATTAAAACACGCAGTGAAGAGGAGATCACGGAATCGTAGGGTGCTCGCAAGCGAGTGATACAATATCGTCCTCTTCACCAATACAATCGTTCTAACTGATGCTTCTAACATGGCAGCATAATCGAAAGCATGAACATCATAAATTAAATAACCACTTATGCTAATTTCATACATGCCATAATAATTCACATCAAAATGTAGGATCATCAAGTCAAGATACATCACGATAACATAAAATCAACGGTAACCATGCACAATGTCAAAGTACATCACAATACTAAAGCATAAAATAGGAACCAATAATGTTCGTACAATAGACAAAATAGAGGGGTATTACACATTATATAAAAAAATTAGAAAATTCAAGCAAATCTTAATGAATAATTGGTAAAAAATAATAATCACAATAGCAAATCCTAGCGAATAATCACTAAAAAGATTAATTACCATGGAAAATCTCTCCTTTAAAAATTTTCATAGTTGGTCGATGCATTTTCCCTATAATTTTTTTGGTTTTTGTAATATTGAAGTAGGGGCCCAAGGGTGGCAGCCATCGGCGTGGTCAAGGGGATTAAGTATTTTTTTTAAATCTCACTTTAAAACTAAGACTAAATGAAAAGTGAAATTTTTACCATTGATTATATTTTTAATCGAATGGTTGTAGGTTGGTTTCGCGACCTATATGCATGTGCCTTTTAAAAGGCACATGCATATAGGTCACAGAATCAACCTGCAGCCATATGATTAAAAAGCTAATTGATGATTCGATGGCAATAAATAAAAGCCCTATTCAAGGCTAAAATATCCCTAAAATTAAATGGTAATTTATTTTTAGTGGCGATATTGCCCCAAAATTAATGGTAGGAATATAATATTACTAGTGAATATAATTAATATTTGCAATTATAGTATAAACAACTGTGAATCAGTTCCAATGATGTGTCATTTAAAAAAGAATGCATAGGAAAATTAATTGGGATGAAATTGAGATTTTGTAAAAACCTGGCGATTGAGCATCCTTTTTAGCTTGTACTATTCACCATTTCTAGAGGTCCCGATTTCCATTATTCGTTAATTGGTGAATATTTTCCACTAAATTTCTCCCTAGTCAAAATAGTTCAAATTTTTCCAAGTTGTGAACAAGCTTTGGAGGAGCTTGGAGAAGATCTAGATGCTAAATTTTGTAGATTCAAACCTAGATCTAAATCAGGAACAAAAAAAAGCAAACTGAGAACTACAGGATCTAACTTTGAATTTCTAGAAATCCAGAAGTGGACTGATTCACCACTATTGGTGAATGAGTCCCACTCTACCTATCTATCGGGGATTTTTATAGATCTGAGTACCCATTTGTCTAAAACCTGTTCCAACACAGTTTATGCAAAACTGGACTGAGTTGCCCAGCTTGGTGTATGAGTCCCAATTGGCTCCAACATTGGATTTTTCAAATTTCCAGATCTCCATTACATCTTCTCTAGTCTCCCAAGTGCACATTTCTAGTTTTACAACTTTTTGTTACATTCTGCTTGCATTTCTATGTAACGCCCCACCACACAACCCTAGAGGAAGTTGCATTTAACTTCTTAAATGGAATAATTTTTTTTTTAAAAGGATAAATAATAAGAAGTTAATTAACTAATGCCAACAACCTCTAAGGTTATGAGACAGACGTTATATAGAACCTCAACAAAAACATGAATATAAACTATAACCATTATTTAATTAATACATTAACACATACATTCCAAGAAGATGAAATAACAACAAGCATAAGATATAACTTTCAAATGCATTAATCCATCCATTAAACAATAGGGTTACATTCTCTCATTCCCCGAATGAGGCAAACCAATACATAATTACAATTACAAAATTCCACCTTGATAACACAGAGGGATAAAGATTACAAGAATAGCTGAAATGAGAACAAGTAAGAACTGCAACTGAAACAACCACAAGCTCTCCAACTGGAAGTCTCATCCACAAGAACATGAAGAAGGAGCCCAATGGATTAAGGTGCATGCCACCCAACCAAGTGGAACCCAAAGGCCCACCCCCCGTGCTAGGAGATAGTAACTAGAATCTCTAAACAAGGACGTCTACCTCTAGACATAGGCTAACATAACCATACAAAAATAAATACAGTGACATCACTGACACAAGGTTACAATGCTTTCAGAATCAAATAATCAACTGAATCACTGATGCAAACATACTGTCAACCTAGGAGAAGCGTCATCACAATGTTACATGGGTTACCCTGGTGAGTCTTCCTAGGTCTCGGCCCCCAAACTGGGTTATCCTGGTAACCTCTAATGACTTTCGGCCCCTCATGTAAACTAATGCAGAATCAGTTATCTTTCGTGGTGACAAGATAATGATCTTGCCATTCCAGACCTTCCCATCTCAACCCAAGTCTTTACAAGCCCTTGTGATCCTAAGTGAGGCATAATTATCTTATTAAGTGTTTGATACTATGTGATACTCTAATCATTTAATTTAGTTATCACTGGATTAACTAACTTACAATGAGTTACCCTGGCACCACTTCATGTGCCGGCCCCCGTTACAAGCCACTCCTCTAAGACGACACATGGAACAACTCCACAACCCAAGGGTACACAAGTGCTACGCAAGGATATCACATCCCTAACCATGACATACAGTCAAATACCCTCTCGTTCGTGATAACTGGGGAACAAACTGGTTAAACGCACTACCCAAGGCCATCTATGGTTGACTACACAAAAAGATAACCCACAGACTAAAATCCCAACTGGAAGACGTGTCAATTAAGGAGACCCACACTTCCCAATGATAATGCACATAGATCAATGCAAAGACAGGAATCAAACTCTACTTTAGGTTCACTAAACCCATTTCCTCATTCATATTCAGTAATTTACCACCTTAATAAATCAAGACAAGAATAAAGTTCAACTCCAATGTTTAAGTTTCACTATTGTTCAATGATATCAAGAATTGATTAATATCTACATTTCAAGAATAAATCTTTAGAAGTTAATCAAGTCTATGGAAAAATCATTTGTTCACTAAATAAGGTGCCAATATATTTCCTGGCAAATCATGCTTAACATTTCAAAATGTCATCGATTTAATATTAATATTTTAAGAGGCACACCATAGTAAAATATAAATTCGATTTGCCCAATCAATTTTCCCAAGAAAATAATTCCCCCTTACAAAAGCAATTAAGAACTATTTAATTAATTATTTAATTAATCAATTATTTTTCCACCTTTGTTCCCAATTTCACTAATGAAAAAAACATATGCCCTATTATTATTATTATAACATTATAAATATTAATATTTTAATATTTAAATATTAATTTTATAATATTATATATAATAAATTTCATTATTAAATGAATATTAAAATAACACATATATTATAATATTAAATATTAATATTAAAATAATTTTTAAAAAAATGAAAATAAATATTAATAAAAAAAACAACAGCCAACCCTAAGTCAAAGGGAGGCGTACCTACCTGGCCACACCTTCCTAGCCACACGCTCCATGGGCAGTTGTGTTTACACATAGCCAACCCCCATGAATGGGGGCGACTGTGTGTAAACACAATCGTCCTCCATGGACGGTTGGGCGTAGAGGGCAAGGTCGGATGACGGCGATAAGGAGGGGCTGGGGTGCGCGCAATAAGGAAAGGGTGGGGTGCGCGCAGTAAGGAAGGGGTGGGGTGCACGCAATAAGGAAGGGGTGGGGTGCGCATAGGGCACGGCTCCCCTCACCCACCTCCCATGGGGGCGCGGTGGGGGTCGAGCCCCCTGTGCCTCCCCTATATTTTTTTCTTTAAAATTTTTGTTTTGAAATTTATTTTTTTTATTCCAAAATTTCCTACGGAATTTTTTTTCTTGAGAAAAAAAATAAAAAATAAAAACCAGACCTTTCTTTTTTTAAAATAAAATTTTATTTTCTCAATAAACCATATGAAAATAGAGGTATAACCTCACCCCACATTAATTAGCAGTATATCTATATATATTTTCAACACCCATTTGCAAAAATTAAATTGAGAGGAATAACAAATTTTATTCTAAAAGATCATTTAAATCTCAAAAAGAAAAACTCCATTGATTTCTTGGAGAAATTATTTTTTTTATTTTTTTATTTTTAGATGATATTTTTCACTATAAACACAATTTTCCATATGGGTTTTTTCCTTCCAATTCACAAGCAGATTATTGAAACAATATGCACCCAGGTTTTCAAACATTCACACATTTAAAACTTAAATTTCCAAAATCAATAAAACAAAAGACAAGAACCTGGTGAAATTTGAGTTTGAAGAAAACTAGATGATGATCAGCTTTTCCTCTTGCTTCCAGATCCAATTCCTCAAAATTTGCCACTCCAATCCAAAAACCCACAAATTTGCCAAATTCCCTCTCACAAATTCCAAATTTTCATCCAAAGACTCGAGATCCAAAAATTGTGAAGCCAATTCAAACCATAAGGATTTTACCCTAAACTCAACAACCCTCATAAATTTCAGAAAACAAAATGGAAAATATCTATTTTTGAATTTTTTGAAATTTTTTGAAATTTTTTTAATTTTCAACTTTTCAAATTTGACTTTGCAATTCATTTACCTTTAATTTTCAATTTTTCCCACATATGCATAAAATTCCTAGAGTGAGTAATTTAACTATTACAACTTTATAAATTTAATCAATTAATAACATGGATTTACTCAACAATTAATTTATTTAATAATTAGATTAAATTAACAATAAAATAAATTACATCCCAACATAAATCAACAAAGTAATTTTCAATTTAACTATAAGAGCATATATTTTACCATTTCCTAGCTTGCACAATAAGCTTGAATTTAAAGCCAGAAGACCCAAATAAGACAACTTAGCCCGACTAACACCAGACGACTCACTAGGACTAGAGTGACGACTTGGCACAGAATCCTAGCTACTATCTCCCAATTGATTGTCGTTGGTCAATGGACAGGCTCGAAATTGAGAAACCAGGTGGAGGTGATGTCTTATACCTTTCAACCTGCAACACAGAATATATATATACACATGCAATAATATGTCATAAATAAGGCACACCGTGAAGAGGAAATCACGAGATCGCAGGGCACTCGCAAGCGAGTGATGCAATACCGTCCTCTTCACTAATACAATAGTTCTAACTGACACATCTAACATAGCAGCATAATCAAAAAAATGAACATCATAAATTAAATATACACTTCAGCTATTTCCAAACATGCCATAATAATCACATCAAAAGTAGGATCCTCAAGTCAAGATACATCACGATAACCATAGAGATAAACTATAACCAAGTACAATGTCAAAGTACATCATAATACTAAAGCATAAAATAGGAACCAATAATGTTCATACAATAGACAAAATGGAGGGGTATTACATCCTCCCCCCTAGGGTCAGGCTTACTCCTGGAAGCCTGCAACCAGATAGGGATATAACTCCCTCAAATAGACTACATATAAATCAAAACCTCGACCCTTGAGGTTGAGCATCTTGCACTGGATGATCAACACCAAAGGTCTCAACAACAGCTCCCTGATATCCAAGCTGATGGTTATCAACCGCAGCATAAGATCCATGCGATCTACCAGCATCTCCAACTGTCGGCTCTGAAACTGCTGGGCCCTGAACAAAACTAGAAGTATTCTGATGCGGACAGTTCCTAGCAATGTGGCCCTGTTGGCCACAAGAGTAACACCCTGTGTCACGACCAACTCCTCTACCACCTAAAGGTGCAGTAGACTGTTACACACTACCCCAACTAGTCGCAGACTGTGAACTCTAGGCCGGTTGCTCCTGCTGATTGCGCTTGTTGCGCCTCCAGTTTTGGCTCCTCCAAGGTGAATAACCTCCATCATCCTGACACGGCTAAGAGTCCTTATGCTTCCCAAGCGCACTCTCCTGCTGCTAACCACCCTGCGATGGCCCCTACTGAGACCTAGAAGGTACACCTCCCTGAGACTGCCCTCCTCTGACACTAGACCCTGCCACTGCACTATTGCCAGCTGGAACACTCATGTGTCCCCCAAGTGCCATACTCAAATTCTCCTCAATCAGGCGTGCTTTCTCTATGGCCACATCCATGGTCTTGGGTTCAAAAACCCTCACACCACCGCTGAGATGGGCATTCAAGCCCCTGAAAAAATGGTGAACTAACATGCTCTTGTTGTTGCCAATCCCTGCATATTATTTGAGCTCATAAAAACGACGCTCGTACTACTCAACAAATGATGCTAACTGACTCAAGGCATGGAACTCGTCACCTCGGCGTTGATGCCAATGCTCAGATAAAAATCTAGCTCTGAATCTCTCTACAAAGATCTCCCATGATGCAGTGTGAATATCAATATGGAGCTTCTGCTCCTCTAATCTCCACCAAGTGGATGCAAATCCTCTCAACTACATAATGGCATATAGAGCTCTGGTGTTTCTACCATATGGATGCATAGCGAAACACCTGTCCAAGTCTATCAGTCAGGTCTCGACCTCTAACCCCGTATCTGATCCATCATATAAAGGAGGGTGCCCCTTGAGCAAGTCCCTCATGTGAGACTCAGACTGGGATCGAGCTTGCCTCACCACTGGATTCACCTGAATCTCTGCCTGCCTAGGTCCAAGGAGTGCCAAGGCCTCCTCTAGTGCTCTACGCGCTGCCTCGATCCCTGCTGGATCCTGCTGCTAATTACCAACCCCAAGGGCATTCTGAGATGCCTGTTGTTCCTCCTGATCAGGAACAACTGAAACATGAAGAGGAGAGTCATGCTGGCTCTCACCACGACCGCCTAGATGGCCACTAGTACGCCCCCTACCTCTTCCGCATCTAGGTGGCATAATCCTACATAGACACGTCAAGGTATTAGGCACAACAACTCAAAACCTAAACAGCTAAAAGCTTAATGGTTCCATCATAATCCTAGAGTACCCAGTGTTTAAATCTAGGCTCTGATACCATGTGTAACGCCCCACCCCGCAACCCTAGAGGAAGTTGCATTTAACTTCTTAAACGGAATAATTTTTTTTTTTAAAGGATAAATAATAAGAAGTTAATTAACTAATGCCAACAACCTCTAAGGTTACGAGACAGAGGTTATATAGAACCTCAACAAAAACATGAATATAAACTATAACCATTATTTAATTAATACATTAACACATACATTCCAAGAAGATGAAATAACAACAAGCATAAGATATAACTTTCAAATGCATTAATCCATCCATTAAACAATAGGGCTACATTCTCTCATTCCCTGAATGAGGCAAACCAATACATAATTACAATTACAAAATTCCACCTCAATAACACAGAGGGATAAAGATTACACGAATAGCTAAAATGAGAACAAGTAAGAACTGCAACTGAAACAATCACGAGCTCTCCAACTGGAAGTCTCATCCACAAAAACATGAAGAAGGAGCCCAATGGATTAAGGTGCACGCCACCCAACCAAGTGGAACCCAAAGGCCCACCCCTCGTGCTAGGAGATAATAACCAGAATCTCTAACCAAGGATGTCTACCTCTAGACATAGGCTAACATAACCATACAGAAATAAATATAGTGACATCACTGACACAAGGTTACAATGCTTTCAGAATCAAATAATCAACTGCATCACTGATGCAAACATACTATCAACCTAGGAGAAGTGTCATCACAATGTTACATGGGTTACCCTAGTGAGTCTTTCTAGGTCCCGGCCCCCAAACTGGGTTATCCTGATAACCTCTAACGACTTTTGGCCCCTCATGTAAACCAATGCGAAATCAGTTATCTTTCGTGGTGACAAGATAACGATCTTGCCATTCCAGACCTTCCCGTCTCAACCCAAGTCTTTACAAGCCCTTATGATCCTAAGTGAGGCATAATTATCTTATTAAGTGTTTGATACTATGTGATACTCTAATCATTTAATTTAGTTATCACTGGATTAACTAACTTACAATGAGTTACCCTGGCACCACTTCGTGTGTCGGCCCTCGTTACAAGCCACTCCTCTAAGATGACACATGGAACAACTCCACAACCCAAGGGTACACAAGTGCTATGCAAGGATATCACATCCCTAACCATGACATACAGTCAAATACCCTTCCGTTCGTGATAACCGGGGAACAAATTGGTTAAACGCACTACCCAAGGCCATCTATGATTGACTACACAAAAAGACAACCCACAGACTAAAATCCCAACTTGAAGACTTGTCAATTAAGGAGACCCACACTTCCCAATAATAATGCATGTAGATCAATGCAAAGATAGGAATCAAACTCTACTTCAGGTTCACTAAACCCATTTCCTCATTCATATTCAGTAATTTACAACCTTTAATAAATCAAGACGAGAATAAAGTTCAACTCCAATGTTTAAGTTTCACTATTGTTCAATGATATCAGGAATTGATTAATATCTACGTTTCAAGAATAAACGTTTAGAAGTTAAATAGGTCTATGGCAAAATCATTTGTTCACTAAATAAGATGCCAACATATTTCTTGGCAAATCATGCTTAACATTTCAAAATGTCATCGATTTAATATTAATATTTTAAGAGGCATGCCATAGTAAAATATAAATTCGATTTGCCCAAGAAAATAATTCCCCCTTACAAAAGCAATTAAGAACTATTTAATTAATTATTTAATTAATCAATTATTTTTCCACCTTTATTCCCAATTTCACTATTGAAAAAAAACATATGCCCTATTATTATTATTATAACATTATAAATATTAATATTTTAATATTTAAATATTAATTTTATAATATTATATATAATAAATTTCATTATTAAATGAATATTAAAATAACAAATATATTATAATATTAAATACTAATATTTAATATTATAACATATATAATATTTAATATTAAAATAAAAAAAATTTTAAAAATGAAAATAAATATTAATAAAAAAAACAATAGCCAACCCTAAGTCAAAGGGAGGTGTACCTACCTGGCCGCACCTTCCTGGCCGCACACTCCAAGGGTGGCTGTGTTTACACATAGTCGACCCCCATGAATGGGGGTGACTGTGTGTAAACACAATTGTCCTCCATGGACGGTTGGGCACAGAGGGCAAGGGCGGACGACTACGGTAAGGAGGGGCTAGGGTGCGTGCAGTAAGAAAGGGATGGGGTGCGCACAGGGCGTGGCTCCCCTCACCCGCCTCCCATGGGGACGCAGTGTGGGTCGAGCCCCTTGCACCTCCCATGTATTTTTTTCTTTAAAATTGTTTTTTGAAATTTTTTCTTTTTATTCTAAAATTTCCTGCGGAATTTTTTTTCTTGAGAAAAAAAATAAAAAATAAAAACCAGACCTTTCTTTTTCTAAAATCAAATTTTATTTTCTCAATAAACCATATGAAAATAGAGGTATAACCTCACCCCACATTAATTAGCAATATATCTATATATATATATATTTTCAACACCCATTTGCAAAAATTAAATTGAGAGGAATAACAAATTTTATTCTAAAAGATCATTTAAATCTCAAAAAGAAATACTCCATTGATTTCTTGGAGAAATTATTATTATTATTTTTTATTTTTTAGATGATATTTTTCACTATAAACACAATTTTCCATATGGGTGTTTTCCTTCCAATTCACAACCAGATTATTGAAACAATATGCAACCAAGTTTTCAAACATTCACACATTTAAAATTTAAATTTCCAAAATCAATAAAAAAAAAAGACAAGAACCTGGTGAAATTTGAGTTTGAAGAAGACCAGATGATGCTCAGCTTTTCCTCTTGCTTCTAGATCCAATTCCTCAAAATTTGCCACTCCAATCCAAAAACCCACAAATTTGCCAAATTCCCTCTCACAAATTCCAAATTTTCATATAAAGACTCTAGATCCAAAAATTGTGAAGCCAATTCAAACCATAAGGATTTTACCCTAAACTCAACAACCCTCATAAATTTTAGAAAACAAAATGGAAAATATCTATTTTTGAATTTTTTTAATTTTTTTAATTTTTATTTTATTTTTAACTTTTCAAATTTGACTTTGCAATTCATTTACCTTTAATTTTCAATTTTGCCCACATATGCATAAAATTCCTAGAGTGAGTAATTTAACTATTACAACTTTATAAATTTAATCAATTAATAACATGGATTTACTCAACAATTAATTTATTTAATAATTAGATTAAATTAACAATAAAATAAATTACATCCCAACATAAATCAACAAAGTAATTTTCAATTTAACTATAAGAGCATATATTTTACCATTTCCTAGCTTGCACAATAGGCTTGAATTTAAAGCCAGAAGACCCAAATAAGACAACTTAGCCCGACTAACACCAGATGACTCACTAGGACTAGGGTGACGACTTGGTACAGAATCCTAGCTACTATCTCCCAATCGATTGCCATTGGACAATGGACACGCTCGAACCTGAGAAACCAGGCGGAGTTGATATCCTGTACCTGTCAACCTGTAACACAAAATATATATATGCACATGCAATAATATGTCATAAATAAGGCACACCGTGAAGAGGAAATCATGAGATCGCAGGGCACTCGCAAGCAAGTGATGCGATACTGTCCTCTTTACCAATACAATAGTTCTAACTGACACATCTAACATAGTAGCATAATTGAAAACATGAACATCATAAATTAAATATACACTTCAGCTATTTCCAAACATGCCATAATAATCACATCAAAAGTAGGATCCTCAAATCAAAATACATCACGATAACCATAGAGATAAACTATAACCAAGTACAATGTAAAAGTACATCATAATACTAAACAATAAAATAGGAACCAATAATGTTCATACAATAGACAAAATGGAGGGGTATTATGTAATACCCCTCCGTTTTGCTCCTTATTCGGTTTGCTTTATGTTATGTGTGGTTGCATTTACTTTGATACTGGATACATTTTGTTATGATGTTTTGTTCGCTACTATTGAGTGACAACTATTATTATGTGATGTGTTGACCTAATTAGTGTTTCTCACGCTTTAATGGATTAATGATGTTGTAAAGTTAACATGAGATGTTATTATGAGATTATTGGATTATGATGGAAGTGTCAGTTTCGATGAGTGTATTGGTGAAGAAGACGGATTCGCATCACTCACTTGCAAGCACCCTACGAATCTGTAATTCCTTCTTCACAGTGTGTATTATATGTTGGATATATTGTATGATGTTGTTTACTTGGTTGCAGGATTGCAGGTACATGACATCGACTCCACTTGGGTTCATAGGTTTGAGCGTGTCGATCCAATGGTAAAGTTGAATGGGAGATAGTAGCTAGGTAACATGTGTCAAGTTTACACCTTAGCCTTAGTGTGTCGTCAATCGTGTGTATCAAGTCATTGTCGGTCTTGCTTTAATGTTATTTAATTCTGAAGGATTCTTGATTTGGAAATAGATATTTAGAATAATTGCATTTAAATCATGTTGATGATTGTTTAATTTAAATAATGCAATGTGGATAAAATTTTATATTTAAAATTAATTAATTATATTTAATTTATTTAATCAATTAAATTTAATCCAAGAGGGTTGAATTTAGTGATTAAATAATTAAATTAATTAATTAAACGTGATGCAAGAAAATGAAAAGAAATAAAATAATTAAAATTAATTTTGGAATTTAATTTCAACGTGTGGGAATTAAATTAGAAATTGTAATTAAATGTTTATTTGGGAAATAAGTTTCAACTTTGAAAATTTATTTATTATTTCAAATTGCATTTTAAATTGAAAGTGGGCTTTCAAAAATTGAAATTGAAATTGAAATTGAAATTAATATCTAATTTGCATGCAATGTGAATTAGGGTTGTAAAAATTGAAATTGGAATTGGAATTGAAATTAATATATAATTTGCATGTAATGTGAATTAGGGTTGTATTAGGTATTTTTGATATATAAAGAATACATATTTTAATTTTAGGGCAAAAAAGGTTTTAGAAAAAAATGCATTTTTACAGCAAAGAAGAAATTTTGGAAGGTTTGCACCAAGAAGGGTTTGAAGAGAGTTTTGATTGTAGAATTGATTGGAGGAAAGATTGTTTGCATTGGTTGGGTTTTGGATTGGATTTGTTGGAGGATTGAAGGAAATACAGAAAATCTTTGAAGGAGGCTTGCATCAGAAATTCATCTTTCCTGTAGTTTCTTGAGCCAGGTTTTCTTCTGTGTTTTTATTGTTCTTGATTGTTTTTAAAATAGTAGTGATTAAGGATTTGTTTGTTAAATCTGTTTTAGAAAATAAATTTGTTGTTAGAAGAAAATAATCAAATAAATTTGTAGCTTTTGTTTTGTGAAAATTCTTGAGTGAAAATTGTGAAAACCTTAGTTGAATTTAATTTGTTTGAGGAAATTGAATATTCTATTTTGGATTCAAACATAGATATTGAGCAATGTTTTTAGAATGTTTTTAGAAAATGAAACCCTCTGTTTATTATTAAAATTTGGATTTTAAAATCCGCAAGGTAGTTATATTTTTCATGGTAAAATGGTCTGGCTGCGTCACATATAACTCCAATTACACAAACTAGGTTGTCAAGAAATTTAAAGGGTTTCTGCATCTTGGACTTTTCTTACCTTTGTAAAAAAATCACAAATACCCAGATTGTAGTTTTTGAGTTATGCTTTAAACACGAGATTATTGTTAAGTTATTTTCCCATGGCTGCTCTGATAATAAAATAATAATAAATTAATATTTATAAATATTAATATTTTATGTATTGTTATTATAATATTAAAATATTATTTAATAATATTTTATATTATAATTTATACTATTAAAGTATTATATTTATTTATATTATTTTAAATAAAATTTTTATATTAGATTAGTGGAAATAAAATTATAAACGTATGGGGAAATTATTGTTTATTCTAAAATGACATGTTCAAGTTTAATTGAAGGAGTTAAATATCTGATTTAAAGAATGCATAATTTAAGATTTAATTGTGAAATTTAAATTCATGTGTAAAAAGTCCAATTATTAATTTGATTTAATTGAAAATATATATATATGATATTGGGTTATAGTCCAAATATTGATCTTATTTTAACGCAATAAGTTATGGAAGAGACCAAATGTTAATTTGATTAATTTTATAATGATTTAATTTGCAAAGGCAATTGGTTATTTAATTTAAAGCGAAATGTTTTGAGTTATAGTTGAAAATACTTATTTTGTTAAAAGCAATTAGAGAATTAAATATTAGTGTAATTTCTCCCCTATTTGAAAAGATGAATTCTTAATTCAGTTTTATCGATATAATGAATTACGTAATGAATTGTAGAAATTAGAAGAGTTAGTTGTGTATCTAAAAAAAATATTTTTATTGGAACTGATTAGTATGCATAATTCAATTTAATAGGAAAAAGGTATTTTATATTAAATAATTAAATCATTTGAGTTAGTTGGAAAACGAAAGGAATCCAGTTAATAAAGAACTAATGTTAGTTTTAGAAGTAAATATTGAAATTGATTTAAATTGTTTAAATTAGTATTTCTTGTATTTGTAGATTGAAGATACTTGTTTAAATATTTCAATTAAGTTGAAAGAGCAAATGTTTTATATTATTGGGAATAGGGATTTTAAATGATAAAATTAGAATGCGTGGTATAGATTTTGGATAAAAAATTTGAATATAGTATTTGCAATAGTTTATGTTGTATTAGACGTAAATTTAGGAACTAATTATATTGGAAAAGGCAAATATTTGTTTTGTTTCATTTATTTTCATAGAGCAATTTTAATCGTTGTGATTGGAATATTAAAGAATATATATAATTAAGTTATTAATATATATATTTGGTGTATACATAATATGGAACATAAATATACATATATTAAGTGTAAATGCATTATCGTATTTTATTTTAATAAGAAGCATGCAATATATTATTGAATAGAGATTTTAAAATGGTTTGATTAGTGTATATGGGAAAATGGATAGGGAAACAATATTTTATGATATTAAAGGGATTGAATGTTTTAAATAGAAAATTGAATGAGATGTAAGATTTGGTTAGGAAATGGAAAGAGTTTACTTGCATGAATTCGTGTCGATTTAAAAGCAAATTAAGAGGTTGTTTATATTGATGAGGCAAATAGTTATTTTAATTTATTATATTTCAATTAGAGCAATTAATTTATTGTGAATGAAATGTGAAAGAGATATGGATTTAGTATATCCAAAAATAGTAATGTTTCCGTAATTGCCTTAAATGTTCTAATTTCTTTGTAATTCGTAAAAGAATGTAAATTTAAATTGTTTAAATGGAAATAGAAATATGGGATATGATTATTTCAGATGATCTAGTTATCGTGTCTTTGACTTTGTCAACACTACCTATTGAATGAGTATGGATTCAGGAAATCCAAATATTAGATTTGATTAATGACTTGAACGCTTTCGTAGTTATGTCATCAAGTTGTTTTTTGGGTTATGGGATTATTTGTTAGTCCAATATTGTAAGTCTTCCTAAGGATCTTAGAGGATGAGGGTTTTCGATACCTTATGTCAACCAAATATTTTTTCTTGGGTAGTGCATGGTGTCTTGGCAGTATTTACCTAGTTTCCATGAACGGGGATGTTTTGGTACCTCCTGTGAAAGGAGTGGACTATGTGTTTGTTGCCTCCAAGATGTTTGGAGTGGTTATGTTTTCTAATTTGTGTACACTTGAGATTTCCTTGGTGATTGGTATTTGTATACGTGTATTGTTCTCTAAACATACTTGGTCGATTTTATGTCAGGAAGTAATGTGACCTATGTCAGTGATATTAGTGTTGTACCTGAGTTGTACTTGTTTAGTTCATTTGTTTGGTTATGTCATTATGAGTTTGCCTTTGGTTAGAGGTAGTAGTATCTTAACCATGTTGTGTGGTTACTATCTCCTAGCATGGGGGGTGGGCCTTCGGGTACCACATGGTTGGGTGGAACATGCACCAAAACCATTGGGTCCCCATTGATCTTCAGTTCATGGAGGCGAGACATCCAGATGGACAGCTCGCGGTTCTATTGTATTTTCTTGCATTGTAATATTTCTATTTGTATAAGTTATTTTATCCCTCTTATATTTATGAGGTGAGATTATGTAATTGTTATACTTTTGTACTATTGTCTCATTCTGGAAATGAGGGATGTAACTATTGGATTAAGTTAATGTTTATGAGATTGTATCTTGGATGTTCATCTTGTTATGTTATGTGCTATTATTATGATGTATGATGTTTATTTCATAAAGTATTTATTGCTATGGTTTATGTAAGATGTATGTGTGGGTTTAAGTAATCCTAACCTTGTAGCCTTAGAGGTTGTTGTTAATTAGTAAGTGAATGTGTATGTTATTACACTTTATAAAAAAAAATTGGTTCACTTAAGTTGTTAATTACAACTTCCTTTAGGGTTACTTGGCGGGGCATTACATATTAAATTCTATGTGACCTTGCATGCTACATTGTGTTTTCAAAAATTTCACTTTCCAAGTTTACACTTGGTGGTGAACCCATCATTTCTCATCATTAAATCCCCTTAGAACATTCCCTTTGTCAAATTTTAATCTCCTTTGCATTGAAATCTCAAGGGTTTTTTCTTGAGTGAAATGTGCCTTAGAAAAGTGGACCTCTCTCCTTTTAGGTCTAAACCCCTAGAAGCCCTAGAGAGAAGGACAACCAACTAACATTTTTCATCGATTCATTGTGTTTTAATATATATATTATAATAATAACTTACTTCTCTTTTTTTGGATTTCTAAAAATCAATCATCACCAGAATATCTTGGTTTCTACCATTTATCATTCCAAATCCATTTCATATGTATCATTATATACTGTATAGTAGCTAGACCAAATTTGTATCCTTCTTTGTGAGGGTGAGGTCTCTTACCTCTCATCTTTTACTAGAATCTCCTATTTTATTTTTAATTTCTTAAATTCTAAATTTAATGTCTTCATATCTCAATTTCACAAAATTTATTCCTCTAAATTCGAGCTTCTATTTTTGGTTGTAGCTCCATTACTTCATTATAGGTTAGTAAATTATTTTCCATCTACTATAGCTTAATTTTTTCAAACTATATGTAATTCATTCTATTCTCTATTTTATGATAGTGATTCATCTAATCTACAAAACCATTTTTAAATCATTATTCAAATTATATCACCAAAAAATTATTCTCTTGTATGATCAGTTTCATCATACTAAAATTCTCATTAGAGGCATTAATGGGAATAAAAAATTGATTCTCTTATCTCATCCATATATTATTATGTTTAGGGAATATTTTAACTTACTTTTGTATAACTTCATCTTTTAATGTCAATATAAATTCATATAATTAATTCTAGTCCTTTTCTATATAAACTATTTTCTAATGATATTCAAAGACAAATAGATTATCATTTGAATCCTTAGTGTATTTTCCAAACATAGGGAGTGTATTCACATTTGTAACCATACTTGTAGGGTTTGTAAGAGCCCTCCGTTTTGCTCATTGGATGGAACAGTGTTCTGTTTGGTTAGGCCTTATTTTATGTTGGTACTTTGCCTTGAAACTCGGTTGTTATTTGATCGTTATCTGTAAGTGTTGTAAATGTTATATTTTGGTGTGATGGTGTAATTTTCTGATGTTATCATTATGTCATGCTTTGGATTAGCATAGTAGATAATTGGATTAATGATGTTTATGCTTTTGATTATATTAATGATGTTAAATTCGTCAGTTAGAGATACTGTATTGGTGAAGGGGACGGATCGCATCACTCGCTTGCGAACGCCCTGCGATTTCGTGATTTCCTCTTCACGGTGTGTTTTAATTTTAACATATATATGCATGTGGATATACTCTGTATTTGTAGGTTGACAGGTACAGGACATCGACTCCACCTGGTTTCATAGGTGAGAGTGTGTCCAATACCCAATAGTATTCGATTGGGAGATAGTAGCTACATTTCTCGTGTCAAGCCATCACCCTAGTCTTATGTGTGTCGTCGGTTTTAGTCTGGTTCAATGATTTTAATATTGTCTTATTTGCTTGGATCTTATTAAATTGCAAGTTAGAAAAGTTAAATGAATGGCTTATGTAGTTAAGTTGTTGATTGAATTAATTTGGTTATAGTGTGAAAAATGTTATTTTATTTATGGATAAATTTAATGTAATTAATAAAATAATTAAATTTTGGATTAGATTTATTTTATTAATTAATTAAAATTAGTTATGTTGAAATGAAGTTAATTATGCATTTTGGAAATATAGATATTCTGGAATTAGAATTATGTTGGAAAATTTGAAAAAGGTCTAAATTACATTTTTGAAAATTAGAAAATGTGAAAATTAAAAAAAATAGAGATAATTGAGATATTTTCAAAAGTTTGACTTTGGGGTTGAGGAGATATTTTCATTTTTGGTTATTATTTGGATTTTGGGTAAAATTTTGAGAGAGGATGAAAAATAAGAAAAATGGAGAAGGGAAGGAATTTCTTGTTTTGGGGCTTTTCGATTTGCTTGGAGGAACTAGATTTTGAACAGGAATCATGGCACCCTTATGGATCTTTTCAGACTTCTAAAACCAGGTTCTTTTTATTCGATTTAAATTTATATATTTGAAGTATTATTTGGAAATGGTGTTCCTCAAAAAAAAAAAAATAATAGTGTTCTTGGTTTAAAAAATTGTTCTTTTATGTTTGGGTTTCTCAATTAATTCTAGAAATCCCTCTTGGAAATATAAAGCATATATTTATTGTATATATATATGTATTTATGAGATTATTAGCTTTCTTATGAAATAAAATATGTGTTTTGGGTGTTTTTAAAACCCTATTTTATTGGAAATTTTGGATTAAAAATCCGGAGGGTTATTTTTTTTATAAAAAAAAAGGTTTATTAACAAAAAAATTAAATTAAATTTTAGGGAGGGCTGGGAGTCAACCCACAGCCGCCCCCATGGGAGGCGTTGTGGGGAGCTGCACCAGCCGCCCCCACCGTTACCCCTGCGGTGGCTTGGCACCGCCGCCACCACATTAGTGGCCGGTTGTGCTAAGCACAGCCGAGCCACCCTTGTGGGGGACGGCGGTGCACAGCCGCCAGTCACTACCTGGCCAGCTTCCGCCCGCTCTGTGCAATAGCACCACCGCCTGCAAACCGTGACCGACGCCACTAAAACCTCCGCCCACTGTGTAAAGTGTGGCCATGGGGGAAAAGAAAATGGTTGCCTCCTCTCCCATAACGTGCGTGCGGATTTTGAGAATGCCCGCGCCCTAAAATAATTTGACTTTTTAAAAAAATAAATAAATAAAAATATGATATTTTAATATTATATTTTATAGTATTAAATATTTTTTAATAATATTTAACATTATATTTTATAATGTTAAAATAATAATATTTGCTGTTATGAGTAGACATATGATATTTTTAATATTATATTTTATAATATTAAAATATTAATGTATATTAAAAGGTGTTTTTAATTAGTGGCATGTGTAATAGAATTGGGAAAATTGTATAGCTAAATGCTATAGTCAAATTATGACTTTTTGGTTTATTTAGAGTAATATATTTGAAAAGGCAAATATTAGTTTTTTTTTAAGGAAATAGATTCTGAAAATGAAGAGATTGTTTTAAAATAATAAAATAATAGACGAATTATTGGAAGTAAAATAAATAGGATTTCATAAAGAGATTAATGAATTTTAAAATGATTTATTTGAATTGAAGGGTAAATGTTAATTTATTGTTCAATTAGGAAGTTAAATATTGAGTCTTAATGTAAAAGACATATTTTAATTCTGATTACTGAATTCAAAAGAGTATTGAATCTAATGTGGGAAATGGATTTAGAATACCCAAAGTTAGGTTGTTTCATATGCCTTCACTAAATATTCCCTTCATGTGCTTGCTTTGGGAAATGGGTTAAAGGTGTGTTTTGTTCGTAAGTCTTCCAAATGGGATTTATAGTTCTCTAGTTGTTGTCTTGTGATGTCGACTATTTGTTAATTCCCTTGGGTAGTGCATGAAGTGATGTTAATTTTGTACCCAGTTTCCACGATTGAAAATGTTTTCTGCCTCTTGAGAAAGGAGTGGATTTTGTTATGTGTGTCTCCTTGTCAGGAGCAGTCAGGAGCAGTTTGTTATTGTTGTTAGCTCCAATGTTTGGAGATGGTTTTATCTTTCTTGCCTCCTAAGAGAGGAGTGGATTTTGTAATGTGTGCCTCCTTGTCAGGAGCGGTCTTGTTATTGATGTTACCTCCAGTATTTGGAGATGGGTTCACCTTTGTCGCTCCTGAGAAAGGAGTGGACTTGTGTCTTGTTTGTTGCACCTTGGTTCCATTGTGGTTTGGATGGTGTGTGTGTGTTGTCCAGTAGAAGAGTGGTTTGTAACGGGGGCCGACACCCAAAGTGGTGTCAAGGATAACTCGTTGTAAGTTATTTAATCAAGTGATAACTAAAACAATACTTAGAAGCTTAGGACTAACTTCTCACTAATCAATATTTTAATGCCTCACTCATGGATCCAAGTGCTTGCTTAGGCTTGGGATGAGATGGGAAGGTTTGGAATGGCAAGGTCATCTATCTTGTCTGTACGAAAGGTATTTGGCTCCGCATGAGTGAGTATGGGGGTTGGGATTTGGTAAAGGTCACCAGGATAACCTTTTCTTTTGGGGCCGGAGCCTAGGAAGAATGCCCAGAGGATAACCCATGACGAACTGTGTGATGACACTCTGTCTAGGACAACAACTGGTTCTTGTTTTGTGGGTATGGTTTCTTTGACATACCTGACATGACCATAGTTGGTATTCGATTATTATGTGGATGGTTCTCATAAGATACTTGATCTACTTTATTTCTGGAAGCAATGTGACCATGTAGAGTGGTACTTGTCAGGTACTTGTGATGCTCTTATGTCATACTTATGTTGTACATATGTGGTACTTGGGTTGTACTTGTGATGTGCTTGTGTTGTACATATGATTGGTTGTTTCAGTTTATGTTAGCCTATATCTAAAGGTAGATGGTCTTGACTAGGATTCCTAGTTACTATCTCCTAGCATGGGGGGTGGCCCTTTGGGTTCCACTTGGTTGGGTGGCATGCACCTAAATTCGTTGGGTTCTTTCTTCATGTTCGTGTGGACGAGACTTCCAGTTGGAGAACTCGTGGGATTCAGTTTCATGTCATGCTTTATTTCATTTCAGTTGCTCTTGTATTATTTTACCCCTCTTTGTTATTGAGGTGGAAGTTGTAACTGTAACCTTATTTATTGGACTTGCCTCATTCGAGGAATGAGAGTTCTAATTGTGATATTTAATTTTGGATAAATGAGTCTGAAAGTTATCTATTATGTTTGGATGTAATTTATCTTGTATGGAATGTATGCGTACTTATTATCTTGAGTAGATAAATGTTATGGTTCCATTTATTTTGTTGTTGTAGGTTGTTTAGAGTTTTCAGTCACATAACCTTAGCGGATGTTTGCATTGGGAAGCAAACTTGTATAATAATTGTACTTAAACAAAAAAAAAATAGCCTGTTTAAGTAGTTGTTTGCAACATCCTTTAGGGTTGCGCGGTGGGGCGTTATAGGGTTTGAGTGCGTATTTGATTTATTTGTTTAATTTCTAGGGATTATCCTTCTGCCTAATGGTGATTACTTTATTGGATCTCTTTATCTTGTCCTTAAGTATCTTATGCCTTATTTTACTTTGTTGTTTCGCTAATATTTATTTTCTACCATTATTTCTATCTAATTGAACTTTAAAAAATTCAATGCCTAGTATTTCCTCAAAATTAAAATTCAATGCCTAGTATTTCCTCAAAAAAATTTAAACTCTCTCTTAATCTTTTCCCTCTTTCTATCCTAAGCAAAGATTCAATATTTATTTCTTATTTTTAACCTATTCCACTTTTATTTTGCACGGAGGTTGACTCCCAGTCCAAGGGGTTCACATCTTCAAGGTATCCTTTCATATTTTAGGATATATATTTTGATAATTTATCATTCATTAATGATATTATTAACTAATATGGGACTCTCTCATCCTTCTCCAATTTCCTTAATTGTATCTATGGCTAACTTCTTGAACCTTTCCCTTATACATCTTCATCCATATTACTTTTGTGTTTTCCCATACTAACCTTTTCATTGTTTATCTTACTGAATGTACATTTTTAATTAGTAATTTATCTAAGTAGTATTAACTTAAATATATAGGTTTAATTTTTGAACTAGATTTAGAAAACCATAAAATGCTTAATTAATTATTATCCTTAGGTTAGACAAAAACTAGTTTCGTATATGCTTTTTTATTTAAATTATATAATGGGAGAGCACCCTTGTTTATATCCTCTAGTTGAAAAATATTTTTGTTATGCCATTTCCTAATTGATTGTTTAAATTCGTCATATTTATTTATTTCATTTACTAATCAATTTAATTTTTTTCTACTCTTTTTGTATGAATAGTTTGTTTCATAGATATTCCAGTATTATTTGGTGGTATAGCAACTATCCATCCCTATATTGGCAGAATCATATTATCTCTGGATAAACCTTGATAGTGCACTTTATAGAGGCTTCTCTAGCCTTCTAAATCCTTCTAGAGTATCTTTCCCATATTTCCTAATATTTTCCAACTCCTATTCTTCTTTCACATGCATTTTATAAGCCATATTAATTCCTTCTAAAATTCTCTCAACATTTCCTCTCTCCTTTTAACTAGGTTTATTTTTGGGATATTATTAATCATTTAATCCATCCTTAATGTATTGTAACTTCAAACTAAATTTAGTAGCCACATTTTTTAGGATCATTCTTATGATCACCCCTATTCCATTTATCACCCCTCTCAAAAGATAGGACCTTGAGTGGTTACCACATATCTTAATTACTACTAAAATTATCATTAATATAAATTCCCTTTACGAGATTCCCTAATGCAATTTATTCCTTACTTCTATAGATACTTCCTACAAACCGTAAATTAGGGTTCCAACAATGGAAAAAAATATTAATGATAAAAAATAGGCCTGAGTTTTATACAATTTATGTTAGAGAAGTTTTTTTTAGATTGCAAGAATCTAAATCGGATAGCTGCCCTCTCTAAACTGTAGTGTGCCTGGTAAAAAATTTTCACATGACCGATGACACCGGAGCGATATGCCCTCTGGTACCCAGGGATTGTGGAGAGACTAGACCTTGTGACCTCTCACCTACAACAGGGTACTTTAGCCAATCAAGCTAGGCCCACCACCCCTTATGTTAGAGAAATTAACAATGTAGTAAAATAGGAATAAATTAGAAATAAAATAGTATATAATATATACATATCATGAGAATTCCAATAATTTTACATAATCATAGAAATCATAAGATAAATCTACTTATATATCTATATTATATACTCCTTTCTAATTATATACTTTAATGCAAGAATATATATTTGCATTATATATGCTTTGCTGGCTTCTCTCGGTTATACGTCTCTTTTCCTCATTTTTCCTTCACTTATTTTTCTTTCCATTCTTATATTCTCTATCTACTATTGTTTTGTGGTTCATATACGCAAGTGAGTTCATCGAGATACATGTCCCTCTTCCTTGAGGTATCTCTTAGATGTGTTTTAGAAAGTACTACATGATATTTCTTATTACCACACTTATCTTACAATGAATATGGATTTGTTGTGTTTCTTGTTTCTAACATTCCAACACCATCCCTCTTTGTATGGGATTATTATCCACATAACTCTAGTTCTACCATCTCTTGCTCATCCCATTTTCCACAAATCACATATAAACACTTTTCAATCTTCTACAAGATTCTACAATATCTAACCTTAATGCCATATCTCTTTTCTTCACTTGTCATACTATTTATTAATTTAATAAGTATGCTTTATTTAATTAGTAAGCATACCAATTTTTCTTTCTATAGAAAGGTGAGGTACTCAGATAGTTTATCTTTAATTTTTGAACTTAATTTTCAAATTCTCTATATGTTATTTTTCTAATTCTTCCTTCTCCTAGATTAAGCTTCAATTTGGAAGCTAACTCTAATGTAATGCCCAAAACTTTACACCAAAATATAGTTAAGGAAAAAGTACAAATTCCAAATTTCATTCACTTATGCCCGCAAAACTCTTAAATTATTCTACCAGAGAAGGCACTACAAGAAAGCATACAACTTTTGACCAGTCATAAACTATAGTTGTTTTAGTTAGATGACTAAATTTCTTAGACCATCATGGTCAAGTTGAGAGGAGACATGGAATCCACATCTTTGAGGTATACTTAAATAGTTTAACCAAATCCCAAAAATTAATTTGAACGTTATATGAGTCACATGCCAACAATAACATATGTATATCAGTAGTAATCATAAGAATTATAAGAGAACAAATCCTAGGGGCCAGACCTAGTCCTCGAGGGCTCATCTCCGATGGCCTTGCCTATGTATATAATTCGCAGAGGAACCGTAGTTCACAACTAGACTTCAACCATCTCCCCCATGGTTGGGTAACAAATGGATATAATTGCTAGGTTAAAATGATGGCTTAATCAACAAATCCAATCACATACCACTAACACCTCTCCTCACAGTTACAACAGGAACAATAGTTCAAGATCAAGGATTGATACTAGACCCACACATAGGTTTTCTCAAGAACTTTAAGAGACAACTTGAGTTTTCTTCCAACTCATACTACCATTTAGGTTTAACTCACAAATGGTTACACAATACCTAGGCTATGAGGATTCTCACTATATAGTGAGGTGATAGGATAGGTTGATAGAGGGATTTCCCCTATTATTAACTCCCTCTAAGTGAATCTTAACATAATCAACCAAAGGTCTATGTGCTTGTGATCCAATGCTATACCATCTATGCATCATGCCCACTAGCTATAGAATCAAAGCAAAAATAAAATAAAATAAAATGTATCATCATAATATCCCATAGCCCTCAAGGTGAAACCATTTGGGCATCTTGATCTAAAAGGGAGGGTAACCAATACTTGAATCAAGCATGAATTAATAAAGGAAATATTACTAAACTTATTTTCATCACTAACCACTTAGTGTACAAAGGAGTGTCAAATTCATAATTAATTATCATGTCCATTGCTATTGTATGTAAACAAAACCCTACATGTTCTATATTTTTAAGGAAAATATAATGTGAAAACCAATAATCATAATGATATTTTAAAATAAATCTCTCATTCTTTCTCCTTTATTCAACCACTATAGCATGAAGTTATAATGAATTAAAATGTAATCAAGCAATTATCAACGGCTTGCAAATTAATTAAGCATGCAAAAACTTATGTACTTATAACATAATATTATCAATTGTTTACCTATGATCAATGGACATAGAACAATCACATATACAACAAATAGGTTCACACATGCATATATGCTTTGATGTACATATATATATATACATGTTACCATCAAATAATTAGATTAGGTTACTACTGTTTAAAAGTTTAATTAATTTCCAAATAATTTATATCCATATAAGAATATAAACATAAACATCAACATACTTTATGAATATACTTATATTCTTGTATCAAGATACTCACAAATCCATCTACTATAAAATATAAATTGCAAAACTATCATGAGAGAGAGTTTGTAGCTAACACCATTATTGGGTTCTAGGTTTCAGAACAAAACATAACTCCTTCCGGGTATATTTATACTGAGTACTAAGGTAAGGAGCAATTTTTTTGACATTTAAACTATCAAGCTCTCAACCATCTCAAGGTCAAAGTTTCCTTTTAGCACCTTATTTTATATTGATGAGAATTGAGGTTTATACATAAATTAAAAATTATTCTAGATAGATTTATCCTCATTAACAAAATAAAATATGTATTTAATCATGTAAGTATATATATATTACATCTGCCATTTCATTTTGGGGAATATACACATTAGTGTATAGGTAGAAAAGCTTATAGTAATAAGATTAGTGCTTATGATTGCTTGCACATTTTATTGCTAATATTAGATTCTTTATGTTTCAATTGCTGCACACAGCCAAAAGATCTAAGAAATGTTTATTCAATTATTATCATTAATTTGCATCTTTATATTTTTTTATTTCTATTATAAATAATCTGCTGCAATATTAACAGTGAAAGAATAATAAAATTTCTTTCATTTCTACTTTTTACTCAGGCATAACTATTTTTTTTTTTTCCAAGATTGGATGAACTGCTGAATTTGATTTCATTTACACATGTAAATATATTCAACTTCTGCATTTATTCACTATATAAAAAAAAACATTGATTGCAAGGACAGAGTTAATGTAAAACTAACGATAGTAGTATTGTCTGACCAAAGATAACTTGTTTAGCAACCCCCTATCAAAACAATTTTAATTGTTATAAATGGTGGCATAAAGGGACAATGACAATCTCATGATTTCATTCTTAATTTATTTTATCACCATTTCTCTGTTTGCACCATGTTGTTTGGACATCCATTAAGGCATAATCGAATGAGGATATGGAGAAGAAAATAATTCAATGTAAGAGTCCCTTGGCCTCAAACATGGACGTCTTCCATTATAAAATTTATCTCTTCTATATATTGCCTGAACATTAAATTTTAGTAGTGCAACTGTTTTGTTTATTCCAATAATAAAATTAGATGCTTCCTGGAAATTCATGTTTTCCAATATTTAAACAGAAAGATAAAAGAACTATGCGAGAGAGTTGAGAATTTCAGATTCACTGTTTTAGCAGCTCAAATTCAAGATTTTTTTTTTTTTTTTTTTCCACAAGACCAACACCTTCAATTGACAGATAGCCACAATTTTTTTTTTTAAATGGAATAAGACTCAACAAAATAGTGATCTAGCCACGTACAAGCTCCATAATCAACAAAATGAAATCACTGAAACCTTGGCTAGTAACTTACCTCAATATTTTTTCCCAAGGTGTGTCACGCAGGCGCACTTGGCAGGTATATTACCAATTTTCACAACCTTCTCCAGCATGCTCTCTGCCTACGCCAAAATGGGAGCTTTGGAATAGGGTGTGGACACTCATCAAGGCATACAGGATGAGGGAAAATACCAAACGTTGTAGTTGCTTCTACCAAAGAACTTGATATCCCTGTCTCTAAACTTTCCAGCTTTACTTATTACTGAAGGTGCCTAGAATCCACATGGGCTACCGATCAATTACCTCCCCTCCAAGAAACAATACCCTCCCTGAAATTATTTAGCAATCTACATGTAATATTGGCACCCAACCCAGCGTATTTTGTCAAGATGTTTCTTTTTACCATTACGCCAACAACCATATTTGCAAAATGCCAAAACTCCAGGGTGAAAAAAGTAAGCATTTTTTTTCCTAAAAAATATACATGCCATATCTCCATCATTCAAAAACTACCTTCAGTCCTGCATACGCCATCCCTATGCAGCCACCATCCTCTCTGCTCATTAATTTCCTCTTCCTACTTTAATGTCTCATTTTACCTCCTTTGCAAGTAATGTAGCCCATCATAATATTACCCGATAAGAGCAGTTAGATGAACTAGTGAAAAATTAATTGTTTTGTATGTATCATCATTTCGCAAAAGCTTGGCATGCCTGTCATAATTTATGGTGAAGAGGCATGTTCGTGTGGCCAACCACCCCTGTACATCTTTCCCATCACATCCCTTAAAGAGAGAATTAAAATCTTTAAATTCAGACATCGAAATCCTCCAATTCCTATTGCATTTATTACTCTTGAGATAGAGATACGATGCCATCGACAAGAAATCCCTTGCTGACTTAGCACAGTGGTAGCACTACTGGTGGTTGGATCGCCTTTTGAAGCGATGTCGAAGTGATTTCCCAATTTAATTCTATTCATTGGAGTTTGGTTGGGTGATAAGTCCTATATTGAGATAACCATCTTGAATAGAGCACAACCAACTCAATTATTCCCTATGATTTATATTTCAATAATATGATGGAATAATAATTTAATATCGTAATAGTTATAAACAACGATTTCATATTTTGAAAACTATTGATTAACTTGGACTACCTCTTGTAAAAAATGTCCTATTAATCAAATAAACATTATACTGATGATTAAAAATTTATACTTTGTGAAACAACTGACTAGAGATTAAAAAAAATATAAACAATACTGTACAAATCCGATTGGTACATTCTTAATTAATAATGATAATACTTGATACTAAATATCATAATAATTTTAGTCATTTTACTAACATTTCCTCAAGTTCTTATTCCTTTTTAACACTTTCCATGCCATAGCTAAGGTTTCATAGTTGTATAAATCATGGATAATATTTAATTGTCTCATGAAACTAACCAGTCTTAACATACGTCCTCCCTCTTTTGATCTCATGACAATAATCTTTATAACATATGGATCCACAAGTAATAATTATAAACTAATTTTATTACTTCATATTTTCATCATATCATTATAATGAAATATTGCGCCTAAGATTAAGGTTAATGCTTGAACAATCCTTGACCAAATAAAACTCTAATTACCAGGGGAGGTAAACCCAATTAGTTGACATTCTAAATAAAAATGCACTCATTCCACACACTTGATATTCACTACTAATAGTGATATAAATGAACTTATGATTCCTTCATCTACACTTACCTCACAATGTTCACTAAGATTATACATAAATATATTTACCACGAGAATTTATCATACCACCTTTAATTATTAGCAATACTAATGTTCAAGGACAGTGTTATGACTCAACTGAGTCTATAAGGAAATGAGGTCTCCCCCACTCCATTATTTCTCTAGTACTTATTACTAAATATTTCTAACATCCTATTAACACACCCATTTTGGCATCATATAAATGAGTGATGTACAAGGAGTCCATCAATGAGCAAGGAAGCTTCACACTATAAGGATTACCATATGACTTAGATTTAACATCCACATATTCCATACAACATTAAACACCAAAAGTACCATTAAACTTAATCATGACTTGCTCCAATATCATTCATTTATAAAAATTAGGACATTCTCACAATGCAAATAAAATAGCATAATTAACAAGTGAATCTACTATAACCCATATGAATTTTATGTTGTGAGGTGTACGATTACCACATGTTAGAAAATCCTTACATGTATTATGGGGAGTTGATTGAGTGGCCTTACATCTAACACCAGATCAAATTCACTTTTGGTTTCTCCTTTCCCTTCTACCATTTCTCTCATTTTACTAGCGCTATCTAATAGGACTTTGAGAGTTTGGAAGTGTTTAATAATTCTTCTTTTAACCCCACCCACTTTATTGTGTAAGGGACACTCTTTCATCCACCACTTGAGTTCTTCTTCCCTTTAAGTTTTTGACAAATTCATAAAGTTTAGTCTAGTTATCCCTCATTATTAGCCTATAGATCCCGACATTGTTATTTAGACTGGAATAGTTAGAAAACGAAAGGAAATATATTTTAATTTGAAAATGAAAGGAATAGAAAGAGGAGAGGATAAATGCTAGCGTGCCTGGTTAACCTAAAATATCCGTTAGCATAAAGTATGAAAGTTGATGTTTCGGGGTGCATCAAACCAAAGCAGAGGATCTTCCAATCTAAAAAGACTGTATTAAGATGGTGCAGTTACCATCTCAATTGGAACCCTCGCAGGGGAACTGAAAGTAGCGGACAATGAAAGTGAAAATGAAGTTTAAAGAATACATGGTTTCATTTGTTTTTATTTGGAACTAGAAGTGAACAGTCTCGTGCGTATGCTGAAGAGCTGATAATGATAATCTTACCAAGGCAACAGCACCACTGGTATTGGCAGCTATAAATATAAGACAAAATACAATGAAGATGTATCATTCAAACAGCACAGCTATATCTATCCAAGAGAAGGAAAGAAAAACCTGCAGATTATAAATTTTGCAAATTTAGAAGTAAGGTGGGCTGAAGTTATAGGTAAGTGATCGTGTTGAGCTGTTCTATAAAGGTTAGCTGATATGTTTCTCCTGGGTTTTGCAGGGAAGATGAGGATGATGATAATAGCGTTTGGATTGCTACTGAGCATGATGTCCATAGCGGAATGCGGTACGCCTGATGCTGCAGGAATCCTGGCATCGTGTAATCCCACCGGATATTTGAATGGCAACTCCCACAAGTGCAATTCAAATATCACCAATCCAGACAACGGACGAAGCGTGCGAGCCATGGTGGTGGACGAGTGCGACTAATTCTCTGGGTGTAATGAGGATCACGACTACCAACCCCCTTGCAATAACAATATCGTCGATGCTTCTCCAGGCGTATGGAAAGCCTTGGGAGTCGACAATTATGATGATGTTGGTGAGATGAGCATCACATGGTCTGAAACTTAGCCCCTTCTGCGCCCCCGTTTCCTCCTTTCTCTTCGTCAAATACACTCTGTCGACCATTCCTCGTGCAATCTTATTTCTTACTCCATAATATTATACTTCATTGTAATTGCAATTCATAATCCCGCGAATGTGAAGTTACTTCAAAGTTTATTTAACTAGATTTTAGTTCTGATTTTCAAATGTTGGCAAATGGCATGATTATGCGGGCTGGGGCATTAGGACTTCTTAAGAGAATTTCCATGATACGCTTTTCTTGAACTAAGAACAATTTTAATATAAAATACTACTTAAAACTAAATATTTTTTTAATAAAAATTTCATTTAGGAAAACAAAACAAGATAGATAGTATTCATAGCTTCATTAGTTACATAAATTATTGAATAGAAAATCAATACAATGAATAAGTCAATATTAAAAAATAATCTTCCTATATTACATGTATCAGATGTAATGTTCAAACCAAGTTTCAAACTCTTAGAACTTCTTCATAAACTCTCTAAGTCATTTTCTTTTAAATATTTTTTAATGAAGATTGCATAATTCTCTTCCATCATAAATAAAGAACTTAAACAATTATATTATAATTATGAGTATGTGCATCAAAATGGGGGACAAAAAAGTAGTTAAATAAGTTATTTTGGTCGTAATGTTCATGTTATTAAAAGGTTGAAATAATGGCATCATGTTGTGGTTTGGAAAATATCAAACCATAATACTACCATGCTTTATAGCCTAAAAATCATGATCATATTTTGGGAAACATGAAATGTGATGGTGTTTCATGTTCCCCAAAATGCAATTGTATTTTTATGTCATGAAAAGTTCTTTTCAACATGATCACATTTTGAAAACACAAGCATATTATGTAATGCACTCACATTACATAATCTACTCACGCTTTTTACTCAAAAATAAATTCCACCCTTTTGGTTTTAGAATAGGTTTGGATAACAAGCCTAAAATGTTGGACTTCCCCCATTTGACATTCTCTTTTTTTTATCTTCAATGTCATTTTCCAACTTCAATGTCATCAAATTTATTTGTATATTTCAAACATACTAGCATATTAGATAATTGTAACACATACTTAATAATCACTAATAAATTATGGAGATTAATGAATAAAATAAGCATACTGGCTACACAAAATCAAAGAGCCCACACCTAGATTATTTTTCTTTGTAAATATACATGATAAATCTAAAATCATTACAATTAGTATAAATCCATTTATGATTCTTTGACATAACTATAAATCTCAAATCATTTTACATTACAAATATAGGTTCACACATGTTGAATCCATACTTAGAATTTGCAAAGAAAAAAGAAGGAAAAAGAGTTTCAACCATTCTTGACACACTTATTAAAACAAAAAAATATAGTTAATTATCACCATCATAATTATTCTTAATTATGTTTCAAAAGATACTTAATCAGATTATCTTTCTTAATTATTTACTAATAAATAATTAATATAATAATTTAATAATTAAACTAAGTAAATTAAACAAAATGTGACATCATTCTTCCTAAGAATATTCATCATCCCAATGATTACAAGATATAAAAATAATCATCACAATGTTAACCATTGAAAGAACAATATTTTTATTCATATATGTGTTTATCATACCTTTACCGTTGGCATATTACATTGATTAGTTAACATACAATTATGTAGACAGTTCTGTAGTTTACAACTGTATTTCTCCTTTATGTATCATCTTTGCCCTTGTCTGTAAAATTCAATGAATAATCAATCAAGCTTTTTATTATCATATGGTATCAGAGCTATTGATTATGCGCTTCGATGGGTTTAATGAAATAGAAAGGTGTTGAGTAAGAAGGTTGGTGTATAAAACGATCAGAAAGGCGTGCCTTGACCTGGTGGGTGGAAGAAGAGCGATTGTTGAACCTGTGCGACGGTGAGTTTCTACCCAGGTAACTCAGGTCTGCCAGCATGTGTTCATAACTTATTTGTATCACTATTCCCCCTCCTCCACATGCATTGAACAGAACATAGATGATCGTTAGAAATAATAAAGCATTTTACTACTGGATTGAATAAGAAAGTGAGCATGGCAATCTCAAAAAATATTTGGACGAGATCAAATGGGTAGAGTAGAGGCAGAGGGTTGATCATAAATCAGTTATGTGCTTGTGAACTTCCATTAAAGTTAATATTTCGATCTTTGGAGAAGGAAAACTGTAACTGGATCATTGTCAAAAATGTTCATGAGTGTCATGTTCCTCAATAATTATTCTTGGATGATGTGATTTGGAGAAGCAATTCAAGGTGATCAATGGCCTGCCCTGTTTTTAAATCAATGAGCTTGTTGTGTTGGATATTTTATATTGAGTGTTGTTACTCGCACTAGGATTTCCAATACACACATAATCCAAAAGGAACGGTGTTGTAGGGTTTCAGTTGGACAAGGAGGCAGGATAAAGTGTGAGGAAAATAATGAAAGGTGTGGTGAAGAGGGGAAGGAATGGAAATGGAAATCTATCAATAAAAAGGCCAATTAGAGGACGGTATACTAATGAAGTTGTGATTCTACTTTTTTTTTCTAGTCATAGTGATTTATATTTGTTTACTATTCCAGTGGCATGGGCATAATCTGGATAGATTATAGAAATCATTTTGATAGTTTCTATTTGGTGGTTTGATTTGGTGTTGGTTCAGTTTTCCCTTATCTATTTATTTTCCTCTTTTTGGAAGCAGCTTTATAGTTTCCAAAACATGTGTGGATGGAATAAAATAAGTTAACATTGTTGGGAAATGTTTGAATATTTGTATTTTTATAAGAAAACAAGATGGGTGTATGCTAGCAAGCCCTAATATCACGAATAGCATCAGGGCAAAGTAATCTCATTATTATCGGGGGAAATAATTATTCGTAAATGGCTACATAGTCATTTGTATAAATTTTTAAAAGTGGTAATTTAGAGGTAAGTTGCTTTGCAAAAGGAGATGCAACTCAAATTAGTTTTATGAGTATTGTAAGATGTCAAGCAAATGATACATCTTCTCTAATATGTGCCAATCAAGTAATCTATCTTCTTACTATGGATGTCTTGGAAAGTGTTTTCCAAAACATTAAAAAAATTATAGAGTACCTTATAGATGAGTTTATTAATGTTGCCAATGGATCCTCAAATAATTATGCTTACATTTTTGGGGCTATCTTTGCTACACCTAAAGATAACTCCAATGACTCATCTAAGATATTAAATGGATAAAGTGTAACAAAATCCAATTGGAGGCTAGTGGTACTGAAGGATGCAGGAGTTTCCATCATCTCAAGCTAGCTTCTCAATTTTAGATGATGCTTTTCTTGAGAAAAAAAAATTCTTTCTTTCTTGTTTTCCTTGTTGATGTTAATAGATTTCAAGAATACATATTTTGTGAAGTTTTATTTTTGGAGACAGATAAGGG
This sequence comes from Sequoiadendron giganteum, assembly GCA_007115665.2. Taxonomy (NCBI): domain Eukaryota; kingdom Viridiplantae; phylum Streptophyta; class Pinopsida; order Cupressales; family Cupressaceae; genus Sequoiadendron; species Sequoiadendron giganteum. The sequence continues at coordinate 779,448,949 of CM021102.1, forward strand.
ATTTGGTGTTGAACTCAATATGGATTGTTGTCAAGTGAGTTAATGAGACTATGATTGAGAATTATACCCTTACAAGGTTCAAGATACAACTTGATGGAGCCCTATGTTTGTAGACCTCAATATTGATTATTATCAAACAATTCAGGAATCAATGATTTAGGAGTTTGGGAAAATTGTAGTCTAAGAACTCAAGATTTCATATAGAAGCTACACCTTTTTTAGAGTAGCGATGTAGGTTGATGGAGTTCCTCTTGACTTAGAATGTGGTTCTTCAAAGGAAGATACTCTCAAGAATGTATATCTATTTTATAATCAGTAAGTTTTGCCATGTAATCCTTAAGGGGGTCCCTTTACAAAGTGAATTTCAAGTTTCTAGGGATGTAGTTTTAGGGACAATGTAATAAGAGGGGAATGATAGAATAATACATTGATTAGTTGTTAATATTTAGTTATGTTGTGTGACAATTATATAGTTTACAACTATATTTATCCTTTATGTATCATGTTTTCCCTTGTTCATATAATTCAATTAATAATCAATCAAGCATTTTATTATCAATTACAACTTGATTATTTGACCAAGTTGCTACATATTTCTCAAAATTGACATGATCCTTAGGTCTAATCACCAATAAAACATGTGCACTGGTGTTGGCTCGTTAACAAAAGAGAAAATATTTTGTGAAAAATCTCAATGAATAGATCATTCAATATCCAATATTATTAATACAAAAATCAATCACATTATGATTTCAAATAAATCACTTTCAAAAGTCATACGATTGAAAGTATCATTAAGCTAGATTGCAACTTGATCATTCATGAAATACACATACTCCCAATTTATGTTATTTATAATATCCTTGGACAACATTGCTTATTTATAACTAGGAAGTAAGGTGCACATAACTAAATTAATATAATATACTCATTCCTACCATGTAAATAAACTACCAAGATTTTACTTAAATTAAAATCTTGAGATCACCATTTTGCTTATCTATTTAAACTTGCTTAGTTGTTATACATCTAGTTTATCATCTCAATTTATACTTTTGTTTTCACAATAGATTGGAAGAAAAGAATTTATGTTTTATCAGATGAGAAACAAGCAATCTCATTTAAATAATTCATGCAATTGCACACACAAAGTAATATATTAATTGAAACGTTATTATTTCCATGCATACCTTCTTGTATGTGACAATATTTTCATTTAGGATTCATGCCTACTCACATGTGACCTAAATAGTTAATGAATAAATATGTTCATCTCATCATTCATGCTTACTTTCATGTAACCTAAACAATTTGTTCATGACACACATAGAATATTTGATATCACGAAGTACATGGCACGTGCAATCTATTTAATGCTCACAAGCACAAATGTTTATGTGAATGCCTCTTTTTTCTTGAAGTGACTCAACTTAATTGAAATAATTCATTTCATAATTATTTCAAGTAATTTCTTTGACTAAATCCTTTATTTATTTATTTATTTATTTATTTATTTATTTATTTATTTATTTATTTATTCCCTTAGATTCAATCTATATTCACTTAGCATATTTTTGACATGTGTATTTTTAAAAAAAAAATCATAATTTTGTTCATCTTATCATACAATAAATTCCATACTATTTATATTCATCACTAGGAAGTATATCACACAAAATTTTATACATAACCTTAAACAAATAACAATCACACAAATTAAGTACAAAATCACTCATAAAAGAAGGTTTAATCACATTGTATCTTCAAATAAATTATCATATATAGAAGTTCACATAAAAGGATAAAAATTATGACCACAATAATTTCCTATCCATATCAAACTCATGAGAAAATCGTAGTCAGGAAAAATATTATTGGTCACAAAAAGTGTGCACCATTCAATTATATTTTAAAATCATTAATAATCAAACATGAATTTTAAATTCATTGTATCGCACTCTTATATCATAAATCATTGATTCTACTACAAGTAAAATAAGTAATCACACCAATCAACTTTTCTTCTAGGTAAAAAACTTCAAGTCGTTGGTGATATTTCCCTTTACTTGGTTCCCATATTGAACCATCTAGAAAATAACAAGGCTCTAACTCATCTATAAATATCCACAACTATAGGATTTTCTAAAAACTCTAAGAAATGCAAGTTTAATGTAGTAGACTCTAGGCCCTAGAAAAGAACCCAAAGCTCTAATACTACATGTAACATCTACTCAATAATCACTAACAAAATATTGAGATTAATAAAATAAATAAACACAGACGATTTTTTTTTAAATATATAAAATGTATCTACATTTTTTCGATGAATCTACAATAATTACAATTAGTACAAGTCTATTTAAAATACTTTAGCATAACTATAAATTTCAAACTAGTTTACATCACAAATATAGGCTTACAAATCTTAAATCGAGACTCAGAATCTACAAAGCGAAGAGAATATGAGAGACAGAGAGAGAGAAAGAAAGAGAGAGAGATCATCAACCATTTCTTATGTACTTATGAAAATAGAACATATAATTATTCATCACCATCATAATCATTCTTAATTATACTTCAAAAGATACTTGATCAAAATCAAATTGTCTTTCCTAGTTATCTACTAATAAAGAATTGATATAATAATCTAGTAATTATACTAGGTAAACTAAAAAGAAAGGTGATATTTTTATTTTATTTTCTGTGTTTTTATATTCTTAAGATACATATGTATTAATTTTTATATAAATTTTCATCCGCTTATCAAAAATTGATAAAATTTATATAGAATTGTTTTACACTTCATTCTTTATATATATATATATATATATATATATATATATATATATTTAAACTAATTTATTTATGGGCAAGTTATGTGAGATGCATATTTAGTGGTGCAATTTTTAGGATCCATCCATTTATAAAAAAAAATTAAAAACTTATGGAAAAATAAACAAATTTTACTACTCACTCTTAGCTATATTTCTACCAAATGGTTTTAAAAATATTGAACGAAACAAAAAACTATGGGAGGAAACATTAAACACTATGTTATATTTTATTAAGAAAATAAGAAACACTTTTATGTTCGCACAACATTTGACACTCTTAATATTAACCATTTTAAGTTTAGTTTTTAATAAAATAAATTATAATTACTACAATTCTTGTTCTTATCATAGCTTCATTTTTTTAATAGATTCATCTCAAATTACTCATCCAATTTTAAGTTGGCTGATTTTACAAAAAGAATACCACTTTAGACCCCCTTTGTCACCTGTTTCGATGCACTTGCCCATTACAAATATTTACAAAACCTTAAACTTTTTAGAAATTAGTTTATCAATATTGTTTATTATTAATTCAAATCTAAACTATAGAGGGACAATATTTAATCTTTAGGGAGATTTATATGTACACTAAACCACCTAATTCAAGAATTCTATATTATAATGTTACTTAATACTCTAGTTGTGATAAGGAATATAGACACTAATTAAATTTACTAAATTTGTTAGGGACACTACATAATATCATCTATAATCATTCAAAACCTAATTATGAGGTTGAACTTATATTCAATTAAAGAAAAATAAACTATTTTCTCTAATACAAAAAATGGATAATTACATTTGGCATTGATTAAAGTCACATAACAATATTCTCATAGATACACCATTTATTTTAATCTAGCTAGTATCCATCCACTACCTAAAATTTCTCTAGTCACCTTTTATGTTCACATTCCTTAATTTGACAAGAATCTCTATACCATCATATATTTAGCCATGAACCTCATCACATCCTACTATGCAACTCTAATTAGGATTTGAGACTTAAGAAGCCTTCACCGTTTTAATTTAAATCAATTCTAAAACAACATGATATTAAATTTTAGTGGGAAGTTTAGAGGTGATGTTGAGTTTCATTAGTAGTATCTAACTCCAAGTTGTGTGGAACCTCGGGTGAGCATTTATTTCTACATGTGAGCCCTTAATGGAAAATATTGTACTGGCAAAAGTTGCACAATTCTTGTCAAAGCCAAGAGGCCCAAAATCAAAATACAAAGTGATAAGGAAACATGTGGTGCCATCGGACACTTGGTGTTTTTTGGACATTCCAAGTGCACCCCTCCCTCCCCCACATCAATTCTGCATACTAAAGTGGTTCAGGTCAGCGAAGGCCTTAAGCATAGCAAGCAACTCCTAGTGCGAAATTTGTTGGAACCGCTGGCATAGTTTTGGGTCTTTGCTTTCACTTGTATATTGCTTCTCATTCAAGTTTTGAAGCTTGTAAAAAATTAGTCTTCATCTTGGAAGTCATATTTCATAGTTGGATGTGTTGTGGTGCCATGAGGTGGCCCTACATGCCACCAAAAAATGTAAGTGATGTCTTCTACTTCACCAATGTTTTCCTCCACATCAAACCACGTGTTGTGATAGCACAAGCTACAAAAAATTTCAAGTATACTCTACAATCATTTTTATGCAATTTGATAGGTCTCTTGGTGGGACCACTGTGTGATATACAAGGTGGAGGTTACTAGGTGTATCTATGGACTCTCCAATGGAAAAGGCTTGTTGTTGGCAAGCCTGGCTACTTGCAAATTTCTAAGTATTGCTAAAGGTGGTGCTAAACCTAGATAATGCTCTTTTTGTCTTAGAATATAAGCATGTGGCACCATTTAACTCTTTCCAGTGCCCTCCCAAAGTATGAGTTGCCTCCAGTTGCATAAAATTTACATGTGGCAATAGTCGTATTGGGATATGTGCTTTCCTTGCAAAAGGAAAAATTGGTGCAATTTTATAATCTATCTGATGGCATGTGAATTTTGTAATGTTAATCAATTTGACGACATCATTGTCTAGAATTTTCAGTATAGATGATCGTTTGGATGCATCTTACACAAGCCCCATTTGATCACCAGCTACTTAATAGATTTTTCATTAATAACAACGTGACTATAGAGTATCTCACAAGCGAGTTGGCATGTTTCAAAAAAGGGAATTAAAGCGCTTTGAAATTCCTTTAAGACCTCCCCTAATGAGAAATAAATTTTGAAATAATTCCCTCTCACCTGAAGCATGAGAGAATTAAGTGACTTGCTCTATTTTAAGAGGAAGGGTGATACCCTTGCTACACTATTCTTCTTGCAATTTCTTGTAGCTAATCTTCAGTATGGACACTCCTATATGGCTCACATGCTTGCATCATCACATATCCTTCACGGGTGTTATTTTAGGCCAGTGGTTGAATCTACTAATGAAACATCCTACTGGAAGAGACTTGAAATTTGTTTTAAGATGATACTCAGTGTTGAATTCCTAAGGGATGTTGACTGTTATAGGATAAACATGGATATCACTTCACATTTTGTGGCTTCCCTCATAGATTTAGGAGAGAAAAAGGAGCTAGTTACTGATGACAAAACTATTCAAAAATCACAACCTGTTTGTGTTGGAGGTAACCCTATAAATAGCAAGGAATGGGATTGGTGTCTCGAGACCATGGGATATCCAGAGCATGCATGTGGGGGGAATTGAGGTTGAATGGCTTCCATTCATTGTTAATTTTCACATAGTGACAGTAGTACAACATAGAGTTTTGATGTGTATAGGTATTTTTTTCTTAAAAAAGGTAAACAATCTATAGCTAATGTCTGATCTCCAATGGATAGTGGATTTCAATTCCGCCCTTGAATTGGTGTGAGGAAGAACTCGTTTTCTAGCAAAATACAAGTACAAGGACATGGCCATGTCAAGAGAAATAAGTGGACTTGGTAATATGGGAAACAAGTTAATTCAGATTTGTTTTGAAATTTAATACTCATTATAGATTATGAAGTCTAGTTTTCAAACATGTAATTTTTTAATTATTGGATTTTTTTCTATTTTTTAATTAATTTATAAGGAAAAGTGTCCATAAACTCGAAATATCAGGTTTTCATATTCTATTAATAACTTTTTATTTTTTAATTTTACTCTATAAAATATATATGGCATCAATCTAAAAACAATTCTTTACACATTGAAAAAAATATAAAAAATGATTACTTTAGGTCAAATTATGATGTCTGTACAGGAGGGTTTTCAAAAACAATAATTCGAGCCAATAAAAATTAATTAATAAAACATATTTTGAAAACAAATATAAAAATATCCTCATCAATATTTAGTTTATTACACATCTTTCCCCAAAAGGAAAATAAAAATGCTTTTATTTAGGTCAAATTATGGTGTCCATTCATGTGCATGGTATAGTCTTGAAAAAATAACTTTTAAAAATTAATTTTTGTCATCTGGGTATTAAAATAAATTACATATTTGAAAACTAGACTCAACATATGAAATTTTGTATTACTCGAATTTTTAAAAACTAAATGTGTAAGTGCTTCAAATTTTCATTCCAATTGTGAAAAAATTTTAAAAATGAAGGAAAACAATTCCACTTTTTGAACATTTTGTGGACCCCACTTCTTGCACATGCTCAAATCTAAATTCATTTGTTACATTTTCATAATTAAATCTATGGTAAATTAAAAAATCATATAAATAGAAGTGAAAAGTAGAAAAATAGGTTATTATAAAAGGGGTTCACCACAATGAATTGATAACAGAGGAGGTATGATGGACCTATTTTCCCTCAATTCCTTCAAGGAAATGAGATCCATACAATGAAATGACTAACAACCAAAAGGTGAGTCAAATCAAGGTGTGAATCTACAAATTTCCTTTTTATGCAAGTATGGAGGTATGAGTCAAACAATACTTTGGGGAGAAAGATTAAAAGTAGAAAAACAACTCAAAAATACAACCTATAAAGTGCATCTAGAAGGTTAAGCTCAATTTTTATGGAACCTGAACCGCAAAATTTGATGCTTTGTGTGGGGGTAAGAGAATAGGTCCTCTATAACTTTCTAGGGTTTTCAAGGGAAGGCTATCAAGGGGAAAAGAGAATTTGAGAAAGAGAATTCAAGGTATTCAAGGGAAGGTTATCAAGTATTCAAGAGCATTCTTCAAGCATCAATCATCATGTCAAAGATCACATTTTTCATGTTTTTCATTGTGCTCACAATTGTGATGTAGAGTTCATGATCCAAGCAAGCCTTGCATTCAAAATCTATCAACATCAAGCAAGAGTCCAGAACCACATCCATTGCAGCCATTTCAAGCATGTTTGCACTATATTGCTAGGGTTTGGTGAGTTGTAACATAATATTTTATTCATTCATCATTCTTCCTTTAAATTTTCTTTAATTTCAAGGTTTAATTACCAACAATGTGTTTGACTAGGGCAACCACCTATTCTCTAAACCCACAACCATTTTTCCCTCTCTTTGCATTTGATTTGCAGGTCTAGGTTACAGATTTATCAAGGAGAAAGATTAAAAAGTTTGTCATCAAGTTGTCAAAACTAGAAAATTCATGGGCAAGTTATGTGAGATGCATATTTAGTGGTGCAATTTTTAGGATCCATCCATTTATAAAAAAAAATTAAAAACTTATGGAAAAATAAACAAATTTTACTACTCACTCTTAGCTATATTTCTACCAAATGGTTTTAAAAATATTGAACGGAACAAAAAACTAGGGGGGGAAACATTAAACACTATGTTATATTTTATTAAGAAAATAAGAAACACTTTTATGTTCGCACAACATTTGACACTCTTAATATTAACCATTTTAAGTTTAGTTTTTAAGAAAATAAATTATAATTACTACAATTCTTGTTCTTATCATATCTTCAATTTTTTAATAGATTCATCTCAAATTACTCATCCAGTTTTAAGTTGGCTGATTTTACAAAAAGAATACCACTTTAGACCCCCTTTGTCACCTATTTTGATGCACTTGCCCGTTACAAATATTTACAAAACCTTAAAATTTTTAGAAATTAGTTTATCAATATTGTTTATTATTAATTCAAATCTAAACTATAGAGGGACAATATTTAATCTTTAGGGAGATTTATATGTACACTAAACCACCTAATTCAAGAATTCTATATTATAATGTTACTTAATACTCTAGTTGTGATAAGGAATATAGACACTAATTAAATTTACTAAATTTGTTAGGGACACTACATAATATCATCTATAATCATTCAAAACCTAATTATGAGGTTGAACTTATATTCAATTAAAGAAAAATAAACTATTTTCTCTAATACAAAAAATGGATAATTAAATTTGGCATTGATTAAAGTCAAATAACAATATTCTCATAGATACACCATTTATTTAAGTCTAGCTAGTATCCATCCACTAGATAAATTCTCTAGTCACCTTTTATGTTCACATTCCTTAATTTGGCAAGAATCTATATACCATCATATATTTAGCCATGAACCTCATCACATCCTACTATGCAACTCTAATTAGGATTTGAGACTTAAGAAGCCTTCACTGTTTTAATTTAATTCAATTCTAAAACAACATGATATTAAATTTTAGTGGGAAGTTTAGAGGTGATGTTGATTTTCATTAGTAGTATCTAACTCCAAGTTGTGTGGACCCTCGGGTGAGCAAGTATTTCTACATGTGAGCCCTTAATGGAAAATATTGTACTGGCAAAAGTTGCACAATTCTTGTCAAAGCCAAGAGGCCCAAAATCAAAATACAAAGTAATGAAGAAACATGTGGTGCCATCGGACACTTGGTATTTTTTGGATATTCCAAGTGCGCCCCTCCCTCTCCCACATCAATTCCGCATACCAAATTGGTTCAGGTCAGCGAAGGCCTTAAGCATAGCAAGCAACTCCTAGTGCGAAATTTGCTGGAACCGCTGGCATAGTTTTGGGTCTTTGCTTTCACTTGTATATTGCTTCTCATTCAAGTTTTGAAGCTTGTAAAAAATTAGTCTTCATCTTGGAAGTCATATTTCATAGTTAGATGTGTTGTGGTGCCATGAGGTGGCCCTGCATGCCACCAAAAAATGTAAGTGATGTCTTCTATGTCACCAATATTTTCCTCCACATCAAACCACATGTTGTGATAGCACAAGCTACAAAATATTTCAAGTATATTCTACAATCATTTTTATGCAATTTGATAGGTCTCTTAGTGGGACCACTGTGTGATATAAAAGGTGGAGGTTACTAGGTGTATCTATGGACTCTCCGATGGAAAAGGCTTGTTGTTGGCAAGTCTGGCTACTTGCAAATTTCTAAGTATTTCTAAAGGTGGTGCTAAACTTAGATAATGCTCTTTTTGTCTTAGAATATAAGCATGTGGCACCATTGCACTCTTTCGAGTGCCCTCCCAAAGTATGAGTTGCCTCCAGTTGCATAAAAATGACATGTGGCAATAGTCGTATCGGGATATGTGCTTTCCTTACAAAAGGAAAAATTGGTGCAATTTTATAATCTATCTGATGGCATGTGAATCTAGTAATGTCAATCAATTTGATGACATCATTGTCTAGAATCTTCAGTATAGATGATCGTTTGGATGCATCTTACACAAGCCCCATTTGATCGCCAACTACTTAATAGATTTTTCATTAATAACAACGTGACTATAGAGTATCTCACAAGCGAGTTGGCATGTTTCAAAAAAGGGAATTAAAGCACTTTGAAATTCCTTTAATACCTCCCCTAATGAGAAATAAATTTTGAAATAATTCCCTCTCACCTGAAGCATGAGAGAATTAAGTGACTTGCTCTATTTTAAGAGGAAGGGTGATACCCTTGCTACACTATTCTTCTTGCAATTTCTTGTAGCTAATCTTCAGTATGGACACTCCTATATGGCTCACATGCTTGCATCATCACATATCCTTCACGGGTGTTATTTTAGGCTAGTGGTTGAATATACTAATGAAACATCCTACTAGAAGGGACTTGAAATTTGTTTTAAGATGATACTCAGTGTTGAATTCCTAAGGGATGTTGACTGTTATAGGATAAACATGGATATTACTTCACATTTTGTGGCTTCCCTCATAGATTTAGGAGAGAAAAAGGAACTAGTTACTAATGACAAAACTATTCAAAAATCACAACCTATTTGTGTTGGAGGTAACCCTATAAATAGCAAGGAATGGGATTGGTGTCTTGAGACCATGGGATATCCAGAGCATGCATGTGGGGGGAATTGAGGCTGAATGGCTTCCATTCGTTGTTAATTTTCACATAGTGACAGTAGTACAACATAGAGTTTTGATGTGTATAGGTAGTTGTTTCTTAAAAAAAGTAAACAATCTAGAGCTAATGTCTGATCTCCAATGGGTAGTGGATTTCAATGCTGCCTTTGAAGTGGTGTGAGGAAGAACTCGATTTCTAGCAAAATACAAGTACAAGGACATGACCATGTCAAGAGAAATAAGTGAACTTGGTAATATGGGAAACAAGTTAATTCAGATTTGTTTTGAAATTAATACTCATTGATAGATTGTGAAGTCTAGTTTTAAAACATGTAATTTTTTTATGATTGGATTTTTTTCTATTTTTTAATTAATTTCTAAGGAAAAGTGTCCATAAACTAGAAATATCAGGTTTTCATATTCTATTAATAACTTTTTATTTGTTAATTTTACTCTAAAAAATATATATGGCATCAATCTAAAAACAATTCTTTACACATTGAAAAAAATATAAAAAATGATTACTTTAGGTCAAATTACGATGTCTGTACAGAAGGGTTTTCAAAAACACTTATTCGGGCCAATAAAAATTAATTAATAAAACATATTTTGAAAAAAAACTTAAAAATATCCTCATCAATATTTAGTTTATTACACATCTTTCCCCAAAAGGAAAATAAAAATACTTTTATTTAGGTCAAATTATGGTGTCGATTCATGTGCATGGCATAGTCTTGAAAAAATGACTTTTAACAATTAATTTGTGTCATCTGGGTATTAAAATAAATTACATATTTGAAAACTAGACTCAAAATATGAATTTTTGTATTACTAGAATTTTTAAAAACTCAGTGTGTAAGCGCTTCAAATTTTCATTCCAATTGTGACAAATTTTAAAAAATCAAGCAAAACAATTCCACTTTTTGAACATTTTGTGGACCCAACTTCTTGCACATCCCCAAATCTAAATTCATTTATTAGATTTTTATAATTAATTCTATGGTAAATTAAAAAATCATATAAATAGAAGTGAAAAGTAGAAAAATAGGTTATTATAAAAGGGGTTCAGCACAATGAATTGATAATAGAGGAGGTATGATGAACCTATTTTCCTTCAACTCCTTCAAGGAAATGAGATCCATACAATGAAATGACTAAGTGAGTCAAATCAAGGTGTGAATCTACAAATTTCCTTTTTATGCAAGTATGGGGGTACGAGTCAAACAATACTTTGGGGAGAAAGATTAAAAATAGAAAAACAACTCAAAAATACAAACTATAAAGTGCATCTAGAAGGTTAAGCTCAATTCTGATGGAACCTAAAACACAAAATTTGATGCTTTGTGTGGGGGTAAAATAATAGGTCCTCTATAACTTTCTAGGGTTTTCCTTCACCTCTAGTGGGCACCAAATCTTGTGATTCATTCAATGTTGGGGATTGAATATGTAAGTGGAATGTGCAAAGGTGCTGAAATATAATATATAAACCTAACTACTTAACCTAAGCTAATAGAATCTATGATGTTGGAAAACACATGATGTATTGTAACAATACTAAAATGAAAGCAATATGAGCAAATTAACCTAACAGATCAAATAAGTGCACCTAAAAATTGAAGAGGGCTAAAGCAGAGATTGTGGAAGTTCCTAGAAATTTGGAAAATTAGGGTTTTGAGCCACCTAGGACACTTACACCAAGTGGGGCGACCTAGTCCCTTTTTAGGGAAACTACTCTGGAAGCCATTTCTATCAACTGGGTCTCCAAATCTACAACTTTCTATGTCGGAAAGCTTCAGTGGGACTAGGTCACCATTATGGGTGACCTTGTCTCTTTCAGCTTTTCTAAGAAATTGAAAGTGGACGCAGAGGCCTCTAGTCTATATTATGCTTCTTCACAGGAATCCAGATCCAGATCTACAAAATAACCTGCAAAATAGAAGATATTTATGTTTCTAATGTGGGGTTTGTCTTGGTCAAACCACTAGTTTGTATTTAAACTTGTAATGGAATAGAAAATATGCATAAACCCTAGCCCTAAGTGTGTCTAGAACCAGGAAAACTAGAATAAAGAAAAACCATATTCTAGTGTGCTAGAATAAGATGCAAGCAATAGATTTGAAATGATGCAAGACTTCAACCCTAGAAACCCTATACCATTGCAAATGAATGTAACAAGGAATGCAAATGGAATGCAAACCCCAAATCTACAAATGGGTTGAAAGTAGAAGATAGAGGCACTTTGAAATCAGTCTTTAGGAGTGATTTGGTGGCTAGTTGCACATCCTCAACCTAGATTTCTCCATGAATCTCCATAGGCATCTATCTCAAACCTTTGTCAATGAGTGATCTTGGATGTGAAGTGAGATTGAAGACCTACAAAAAACCCTACTTTGTTGTCCAAAAGCTTCAACTTTTGTTGTGTGAGAAATGAATCTTCTTGAGGAAGATATTGTTCACTTGGTTTGTGGACTTGGATGTTGAAAATGACTAAGAGAGAGTGACCAAATGACCTAAAACAAGTATATATAGGCAACAAGACCTAATTGTCATAAATTTTGACCTAAGAAGCTGACACCCATCGAAAATTTATGATAAAATATTAATTTTCCTGATTGAAAGTTCAAAAATCCTCAAAAAGGACTACGTCACCAACTTGGGCGACTTGGTCCCACTAAGGGATTTTGAAGTGGGAACAATACTTTTTGAATGGTTTTGATATTGTTTGTCAAGGGTTGAATAATCCCTTGGGTATAATAGTCTTCCAAGTCAAAATTAACAACCTTAGGGTCCTATAAATACTGTTTTAGGGTGATAATTGATGAAATGGGACCTAAAGTAGGACCAAAATGGGCACAAAATTGTCTTTTTCTTCAAAGGTATATAATTTTTGGTGACACATTTAGCCCCCACTTTAGCGCCCATATGACTCTATGTGCATATGTAAGCTAAAGGACTCTAAAACAAACAATGAACCTTCATTTTCATAAAAGGGTACTCATTTAAAAGGCAGGAGAATGAAGCCCCCAATGTAGTTATTTGCAAAACCACAATGTTAGGAGCTACATCCTGCAACAAAAATTTGTTAGAAGTCATATAAATCCTCTTATCTAATCCCTAAAGATCAAATTCAAGGGTAGATGTATGCCCCCTTGATTCTGCTTGCTTTAAGGAGGTGGAATCAAGGTAGCAATCTAACCATGTCAAATGCGGACATGCATATCGGAGGGAATTTCCAAGTACCATGCCTCATAGTGATAGGTAAGTGATGATGTAGGGCATGGAAACACAATTCTGAAGCAATAAATGACATCAAAAATGGAGATCACTAGCACCCAGGATGCTAATTTGAATGAAAAAGCACACTAAAAAGGTTAACAAGGTGAAAAGGTACAATGTGCACATGTGTGTAAAAGTGAGATAGTTAAAAAGAAATGAAAAGGAGTAAACATGCACTTACTTTCTCATTTACCTTTTGTAGCGTTGAAGAGTGATGAGGAGAGAGAAAAAGAATGTTGAGCACACGTGATTTCACCCCCACGAGATTGGATGTATTGTGTGATCAAGTGGCGAGCAAAAACCGCCAACATGAGGTTAGTTGATTCTAGAGCCTTTGCTTTGTGATTTTTCAATTATAGGATGAATTTAATGCTTATTTAGAATATATTAGGATCCTAGAAAAAAAGTTCACAAAGTGTCCCTTTTTTTTGCAAAGTGTCCCTTTTGTTCGTAAAGTGTCTCATTTCTTTGCAAAGTGTCCCTTTTCTTTGCAAAGTGTGTTGTTTCTTCGTGAAGTATCCCAAAAGGGTTCTAAAGTGTCTAGGGCCATAGGAAAAGCACACTAGAACAGCATTAACACACTTGCCTGATGAATTAGAGTAAAATTGGAGAAATTAGATGATTTAGATAGCCTATTGTGATAATTTGTATAGGTACCCACTCATTCACGACAGCGTTTAGGAAAGAGACAGTTGAGTTTCTTTAGAGACTTGGCTCCAGCCCTATCAGCAGTGGAGATGAAGCATTTGTAGGCAGTGGGTATCTATTGGGCATATCTTATGCCACCCATGAGATATCATGATGCTATGTTGATGGCATTATGTGAGAGGTGGAATGTGAATACATGCACTTTTCACCTACCCATAGGTGAGATGACCATTACATTAGAGGACTTCCATTATATTCTCTAAGTCCCTATTCGGGGGGAGCGTGTGTGGCTATAGAGGGACGATCCTTCCGAGAACAATGGGCAGACATGTAGTACTGCCTCGAGGGTTATGTACATGATGATAGAATAGCAGGGCAGATAGAGTTGGTGATGTTACTCTATTCACGAGCACCAGTGGTGAGATGTATCATGATGCATACAGTGGCTTTGGTCCTCTTGTTGGAAGGGAAAGCAACACATCTAGAGGGTGGACTGGTACATCTAGTACGAGGCATGGTAGAGCATCGGATGGTTTATGCCTTGGGCCGCTGCATTCTAGCACATTTATACTATGACCTTGGTCGATTTGTTTTCTGGGAGCTGGATAGTATGGTACACTACACACTCTTATAGGTATGGTGCTTAGAGCATATCACATGTACATGACCAATTGGCTTCCCATATCTGAAAATAGTAGGCTATCCTCGAGCATTCGGCTATCCATTGCAACGATTATAGCAGTATGATGATCTACACTTTTGGAGAGTGAGATTCGACCGACTAGATGAGGAGGATATTTTGTGGATGTCCTACCAGCTCATTCTCCAGTGGCCAGATTATACTAGACAGCTGAGGAGGTTACAGATGAGCAGGTTCCTGGTAGGATACAATCACATAGTGCGGTCATTCTACTATGATTGGGTTATGACATAGTTTGCATAGGTACAGGTAAGTATGCCACAACCATGATCATCATTCAAGAGGTCTGTTTGGAGTGCTCGGAAGCTAGGGGACATAACACAATTCACACAGGATGATGTCATCGAGAGTGACTTAGACTATTCAAATCATGACCAGCCACTTGTAGATGATGCAGATGATGTTGGGGCCACAGGGGACCACAAGGAGTGGTGGCGAGCATCACGACTAGATCCAGTGTTCCCAATGGATGAACCAATACGAGAGGTCAAGCCTATGCTAGATGAGGGGGAGGATAGGGAGAGAGAGGACAAGGCTAAGGAGACACGGTACAGGGCTGCCGACATATTTACAAATATTATTGATGAGGAGTATGATGACGATGTAGACCTAGATTATGATGGACAGAAGGGCGAGGAGCAGGATGAGGAGGAGGAGAGAGTAGAGGAGCCACCCCTGAGTGAGGATGATGATGTTGTAGCCGAGGACCGATACGAGCAGGGAGAGGTCTCACTTGTACATAGGACTAGATCCCAGACAGTAGCAGCAGCAGGTGCTAGCACTTATAGCTGAGGGGAGGTGAGCACATCTTCTATGCCCCCTACATAGGATGAGGTGGACATTCCACCTTTGACCAGAGAGATAGGTGACGATATTTAATTTTGATAGATGCATTTGATGTGTGATTTAATGTTTATATATTTATATGATGATGTGTTACTAATGATACTCTTGTTTGATTTTGCAGGGCTTGTAGAGGGATGGCAACAGTTCCTTCATCAGGAAGTCACGGAGATAGTGCTAGCGACCTTTGATGAAGAGGAGATGGATACTGACTACGTGGCCCCACCTATCGTGGAGCAAGATCTTGAGACCCTTCACGAGATTGCGAGCAGCCTATGAGGGCCTAGGGAGGCAGGTCCACTGAGTGAGAGTTGTACCACAAGTGTAGCCATCACGACCTCCAGCAGAGGTGGAGAGACTAGAGAGAGAGGTGGCACAGTTACGGGCATAAAGGAACCAGATACCAGGTGAGCATCAATTGGCACTCACGTGTATGGGAGGGTTGGAGTACACACTCAGAGTCAGCGGATCACAGTCATGATCGCACACAACTGTCACTCAATGCCCTACTACTGATGCAACGTGAGTACCAGATCTTGAGGGATCTTGTAATCACAATCCTTAGTGACACTGTGTATTATGATGACATGTATAAAATAATCTTGATATATGTATATATAT
The DNA here is from genome assembly GCA_007115665.2 of Sequoiadendron giganteum. Lineage (NCBI taxonomy): Eukaryota > Viridiplantae > Streptophyta > Pinopsida > Cupressales > Cupressaceae > Sequoiadendron > Sequoiadendron giganteum. The sequence continues at coordinate 779,465,128 of CM021102.1, forward strand.
GCATTTGTATTTTATATGGTGTAATTTAATTATGTGGATGTTAAATGACAATGTGATTAATTGAATAGTCTAGTATTTAATTAATGGAAGCATGATTTAATAGAATGTATGTGACAGAATTAGAATATATTTAGAATGTATGTTAGATTTAGACATTAAGATGAAATATGTTATGCACTTATGATTTTAAAGGAACATAACACACAAAAGGGGAAAGTTTGAATAGTATGAAAATTAAAGTAATTATAAAAATGAAATAAATAATCACTTTAGTGTTCGGGACACAAGCATGAGGATGTGTCCAAAACGAAGCAATGAGAGAGCCCATAGGATAGAATCCGATAGCTTTAACAACACTAATCTATAAATCATACCATTCAAGAGGGGATTAGACATAATACCGACGCAAATGCACGACATTAATGGGATCTCAAAGGGGAGTGTCATCACGCTCGGTTAGGGTATAAGCACTAGATCCGTAATTGGAATCGACCACATAAGGGCCAAGCCAATTAGGACTTAATTTACCTTTGTCGACATAATCGGTGATGGTGTTGTGTTGGTTTTCATATAAGACCAAATCACCTTTATTAAAGGTTCGAGGAATGACAACAACATCATGTTTGCGTTGCAACTGTTTAGGGTAAGCTTAAAGATACTCAAGAGCATTGATGCATTGTTCATCAAGCATTTGAAGTTGGTGTAGATGTTGTTCTGCATAAGTTTCATTATCAATGAGACTTTGGAGAGCAATCCTCAACGTGGGGATTTCTAACTCTAAAGGGAGAATAGCCTTAGTGCCATAAACAAGGTTAAAAGGGGTATTTCCGGTAGAAGAATGAACACTCGTGTGATATGCCCATAGTGCATGTTGCAATTGTGTATGCCAATCTTTTTGGTTTTGATTGAGAGTCTTCCTCGGGATTTTCTCGAGGATTTTATTATTACTTTCAGCTTGACCATTGGATTGGGGGTAGTAAGGTGTGGAAAATCGGTGTTGGATATGGAAGGTCTCAAGGAACTTCTTCACATTGTTGTTCTCAAAGGGAGTACCATTATCTGAGACTAATGTGGATGGAAGGCCAAAGGGAGCGATAATGTGTTCCAATAAGAAACAACATATCACCTCAACAATTGTGGATCAGAGGGGAATGGCTTCGACCCACTTGGTTAAATAATCAATAGTGGTAATAATGAACATATTCCCAACAGAAGAAGGTGGGGAGATTTTACCAATTAGGTCCAAGCCCTACACAGAGAATGGCCAGATAGGTATTGGGCATGAAGCTCTGAGGTAGGAGCGTGGATCAAACTACTATGTTCCTGGCACTGATGACATCGCTTAACATATGCATAGCAATATTTTTCCATGCTTTTCCAATAATATCACATGTGAAGGATTTTTTGGACTAAGGTTTTTCCTCCAAAATGTCCTCCACAAGTACTAGAATGGGCTTGTTCGAGGGCAAGATGAGTTTCAGCATCCTTGAGGCATCATAGAAGGATTCCATCAAAGGATCTTCGGTACAATGTGTCAGCAAGGATGATATACTTAGTGGCTAATTTTTTTAGGCAAAGGTAGGTATTTTTAGTGGTGGGTTTGGGAATGGTACCATCCTTCAGATAATTATAGATGGCATCACACCATTCACATGGATTATTGGGAAAAGTGGGACATATATCAATAGGTTGATTGTTGATGGAGGGTTTCATAATGGGATGAATGGTAAAGATGATTTGTTCATAAGGGTTAACAAGAGATATAAGATAGGTTGCACTATCCATAGCATCCACATGGAGATTGTCTTTGTGAGGGATGTTATCAATGGTAAAGGAGTCAAACTGCTCTAATAGATTGAGAATGAGGTCCTTATATTGTGAAATTTTATCATGTTTAGTTTGATAGAGACTGTTGATTCACTTAATTACTAATTGTGAATCACCATAGATCTTAATATTTTTAACCCTCATGGCAAGAGCAGTGCGTAATCCATCGATTAATGCTTCATACTCAGCTGTGTTATTCGTACATAGGAAATTGAGATGATAGGATAAGGGAATAGGCTTACCAATGGGTGGAATTAAGGTAACTCTAGCACCGGAGCCTGTTCTACACTTGGATCCATCAAAGTACAATTCCCATGTAGGAAGGTCTATAGTAAACACACTTTCATCAAGAAAAGAGTCATTGGTGGGTAACACTAATGATGAAGGAGCATCAGCTAAATGGTCGGTTAAGGCTTGACCTTTGATTGATTTTTGAGCAATAAATTTAAGGTCATACTTGGTTAACATGACCCATTTAGCAAGACATCCTGAAAGATCTAATTTATTGAAAATATATCTTAAAGGGTCAAACTTTGTCATCACTTGTACTTCAGCATTGAGTAAGTAATGTTGCAACTTACTAGTAGTGAATACAAGATCCAGACATTGTTTTTCAATTGTGGAATAACGAGTCTCGTAATAAAGGAGCTTTCTACTAATGGAATAGACAGGATGCTCTTTACCATTGGAATCTTGTTGAGCCAACAAGGAAGCAAGAGCATGGGTAGAAGCAGCGGTATAAAGGATGAAAGGTTGGTTGGGTATAGCAGGTTGTAAAACAGGTGGAGTTATGAGGTATTCTTTCAAACTCTCAAAGGCTTATTTACAATCATTATTCCAATCAAAATTAACATCCTTTTTAAGGAGGTGTGTGAACAGTAACGTATGGTTGGTTAAGCAAGTGAAAAAACGGTGAATGGCTTGTATCCATCCTTGTAATGTGCACAATTGGGAAATGTTACGAGGAGGTGGCATATTGATTATAGCATCAATTTTCTTTGTATCCACCTCAATGCCTCTGTGAGATGTGATAAACCCTAAAATTTTACCACTCTCTACTCCAAAGACACATTTTTTAGGATTTAAGCGCATGTTATATTTACACATACGCTCGAAGATTTGGTGGAGGACACTCACATTATCTTGGTGAGTTAAGGATTTAGCAAGAATGTCAACAACATAGTCTTCTAAGATTTTGTGAGTGTAATCATGGAAGATTAAGGTCATTGCTCACTGATACGTAGTGCCGGTGTTCTTTAAACCAAAAGCTATCATAACCCAACAAAATGTGCCCCAAGTAGATGTAAAAGTCGTCTTATATTGATCTTGTGGGTTAATGAAGATTTGATTATACCTTGAAAATCCATCCATAAAGGATAAAAAAAGCATGTCCAATAGTGGAATCCACGACCATATCGATGTTAGGAAGAGGAAAGTCATCTTTTAAAGAGGCCATATTCTGGTCTCTAAAATCCATACATATCCTAACACAATTATCGGGTTTTTCCACTACAACAATGTTTGAGATCCAAGGAGAGGAATCAATGGAGTGAATGAAACCCACATCGACGAGTTTTTCAACTTCTCTTTTAACATGCAAGGCTACCTTAGGATTCATTTTTTGAATATTTTGGCGAACGGGCTTAGCATTTTTAGCAAAGACAATGTTATGGGTAACTATCTGGAGATCTATTCCTAGCATGTCAGAATATTTCCAAGCAAATAATTAAGCAAAGGTATGAAGCAAGGTTGCAAGATCCTCTTGTTCTTCATCATCTAGGCACTTCCTAATTTTAATGATTTTGTCCTTGTCATCGATATCCATGGGTATGTCAAGGGTATCTCCTAAAGGGAGTACATTAGATTTAGGAACTTAAGGATCATATGGTTCCAAGTTGGGTGAGGTTCATTAAGATTACTAATGATAGACTCAGAACTCAACATAGCACAAGAGGCATGTCTCATGGAGTGAGAAATCTTATCCACAACACTTAACAATTGTTTTAAATCATCATCGCCATGAACATAGGTGAAGAAGGGAGCATCCACATCAATAAATTTAGGGTGCTCAAGCATAAGATTTGTTCTTGAGGTGCATGATACAGTATTAATGTTGAGAGAGGGTCATTGATTGGATTTTGTAGCTTTAGAAAAGGAAAACCCTAGAGCGGTCTTAGTTCCCTGCGTATTAGGTTCAATGGGGAAACAGATGCCTTGCTCATGCTTGGCACATCATTTACCATTGTAACCCAATTGTTTCACAAGATCATAACCACGTCCATAAGGTCTTTCCATTTCTTGTGGGTTAGGGGGTTGTTGATAATCTATCTCATCAAAAGTTGTTGTATATGTGGCATTCTCTTCCAAAAGAGAGGAGGTAGATATTTAAGAAGGGTGCTCCTCTTGTTGGGTAGAGAGGAAGATGGATTGTTCATTTTGGGTATCCTCTTTGTGCATGACACTACACTCACCCATAAAGGAAGGAGTAAATTCTAAAGAGCCCCAATCATCACCAAGTAAATTAAACTTGGTTTTATCTTCGAGTTGGCTCATCTTGGGAGGGGAAATATTACAAGTAGGAATTAAGGTATGGAGAGGACTTGATGTTTAGGATCAACATCAATTTGATAAACTTTGTTATTATAGACAGATTTCATTTTGCGATGAAGGGTCGAGGGGACCACATGCATCTCATGTATCCATGGTCATCCCAGGAGGAGATTATAAGAAAGATCATAATGCATGACATGGATAGGAGTCTGCAGCGTAACCATTCCGAGAGTAATGGGTAAAATGTTGACACCAAGAGGCTACTTTGTAACATTATCAAATCCTCTAATGGATAATGAATCAGATTGGATTTGTGATCGGTCCACATGTAATCTATCAAGAAGCTTCACACTACACACATTTAGGGCATATCCATTATCAACAAGGTTCATTTTACTACATATCCGATCATACTGGGCTATAATCATAAAGGCTTCATTTTGTTTTCGTAATTCTAATGGTGGTAACTCATGTTGATAGAAATTAATATCCACATTAGCTATGTTCATATCATGGAGGAGAGCTGCCACATCATTATTATTCATACTTGGAGGGACCACTATCTATTGTAAGGTTTTTTGAAGCATGGAGTGATAGTTACGAGAATTCTGAAGGAGATCCCAAAGGGGTATTGTTCTGAGGAGGGTAAAGGGTATAGTCAGGTTGGGATGAGGTTGGAGGTTTAGGATAAGGTGGGTAAAGAATTAATTGAGGTTGGATGATGTTGACATATTTTGTTTTAGTTTGGTCGGCACAACAAACCATAGTGGATGAAGTAGGGGAGATGAAATCTTGGAGGACGTCATCTAACATGCCCATATCAACACAACTAAAAGGTTTAGAAGACAAGGGTGGGGAAGGTGTAACTATATCATCACCAACCTTAGTGGATGAAGTGAGTGAGAGGAAGCTTTGAAGAGCTTCATCTAACTTATCAAAATCATCACTACTAAAATATTTGGATGATATAGTATTCCTATAGTGAAGAAGTGTGTGCATTGTATCATGTGAGTTATCTATGTTTTCAGGTTTTATTTTCACAAAATTAACTTTGAAAGAACTAGGAATGAAAGCAGAAAATGAAACATGTAAAGCTTTAATGCTACTCATAAATTCCATTTTAAGCTAATAATAATGATATAATAGAGAAAAACAAAACCGAAACCAAGCATTAACATAAGGAAGGAAAGAGTAAATAATCTGGAAAGCAAAAGTAGAAATTACTGATGCAAAATGTCTACTAGGACTAGGTCGCCCAAGTTGGCGACTTAGTCCTAATATGAGCTTTTCTGTGTTTTTTTATGTTTTCTAATTAAAAAAACTTTTGGAAGATAAAATGCAAGGGTATAAGAGATATGCCATATTTTCATATCATCCAAAGAAATGAATGCCAAATACAATGCTTTTTCACTAATGCAAGATGGGAAACTCTAGGATGCTTATTTAAACAATGCAACATTCAATGCAAGGCTAAAGAAAGAGCGCTTAGTATGCAAATGCAATTGAAATCAGAAGTATGTATTGTGTTGAAATGCAAGTTCACCAAAATGAACCACAAAATTTGATGCTTTCTGTGGGGGTAAAAGAATATGTCCTTTACAACTTTCTAGGGTTTCACCTAGAAGGAAGAGGGTTTTCCTTCACCTCTAATGGGCACCAAATCTTGTGATTCATTCAATGTTGGGGATTGAATATGTAAGTGGGTTGTGCAAAGGTGTTGAAATGTAATATATAAACCTAACTACTTAACCTAAGCTAATAGAATTTATGATGCTGGAAAACACATGATGTATTGTAACAATACTAAAATGAAAGCAATATGAGAAAATTAAGCTAACAAATAAAATAAGTGCACTTGGAAACCGAAGAGGGCTGAAGCAGAGATTGTGGAAGTTCCTGGAAATCTAGAAAATCAAGGTTTTGAGCCATCTAGGACACTTACACCAAGTGGGGCGACCTAGTCCCTTTTCGGGGAAACTGCTCCAAAAGCCATTTTTGTCAACTGGGTCTCCAAATCTGCAACTTTCCATGTCAAAAATCTTCAGTGGGACTAGATCGCCATTATGGGTGACCTAATCCCTTTCAGCTTTTTTGAGAAACTGAAAGTGGACATGGAGGCCTCTGGTCTATATTCTTCTTCTTCACAGGAATTTGGATCCAAATCTGCAAAATAACTTGCAAAACAAAAGATATTTGTGTTTCTAATGCGGGTTTTTCCTTGGTCGAACCCCTAGTTTATATTTAAACTTGTAATGGAATAGAAAATATGCATAAACCCTAGCCCCAACTGTGTCTAGAACTAGGAAAACTTGAAATAAAGAAAAACCCTATTCTATTGTGCTAGAATAAGATGCAAGTAATAAATTTGAAATGATGCAAGACTTCAACCCTAGAAACCCTACACCATTGCAAATGAATTTAACAAGGAATGCAAAGGGGATGCAAACCTCAAATCTTCAAACGAGTTGAAAGTAGAAAATGGAGGCACTTTGAAAGCAGTCTTTAGGAGTGATTTGGTGGCTAGTTGCACCTCCTCAACCTAGATTTCTCCATAAATATCCATAGGCATCTATCTCCAACCTTTGTCAATGAGTGATCTTGGATGTGAAGTGAGCTTGAAGACTTGCGAAAAGCCCTAGTTTACTATCCAAAAGCTTCAACTTTTGATGTGTGAGAGATGAATCTTCTTGAGGAAGATGTTTTTCACTTGGTTTGTGGAGTTGGATGTGAAAAATGACTAAGAGAGAGTGGCCAAATGACCTAAAATGCATATATATAAGCAACAAGACCTAATTATCAGGAATTTTGACCTAAGAAGCGACACCCATCAGGAATTTATGATAAAATATTCATTTTCTCACTTGAAACTTCAAAAATCCTCAAAAAGACTAGGTCGCCAAACTGGGTGACCTAGTCCCACTAAGGGATTTTGAAGTGGGAATGGTACTTTTTGAATGGTTTTGATATTGTTTATCGAGGGTTGAATGATCCCTTGGGTATAATAGGCCTCCAAGTTAAAATTAACCACCTTAGGAACCTATAAATGTTGTTTTAGGGTGATAATTGATAAAATGGGACCTAAAGTAGGAACAAAATGGGCACAAAATTTTTCTTTTCTTAAAAGGTATATAATTTTTAGCGACAGAGAACCAATAGTCAAATTGCAGATTTGAGAAGGGGGAAGTGAAGCATACCACTCACCAAAAGTGATTTTTTGAAGCTCACTGAGGACTCATTCACCCTATCGCGAATGGATCACGGCTAGGGCTCCTAAAAGTCAATTTCTAGGTTTTGTTCTATTGTTTCTACACTCCCAGATTCCAAAAGCTAATGGTTGGAAAGCCGGAAATAAATTATGTAGGTCAACTTCTGTGAAATTGCAAGAATGATGATAACTTTGACAACTTTGCAATTTTTTCTCTTGAATAGATCTTCCACCTAAACTCTACAATCACACATTAAGAGAGAAAATTGTTGTTTGTTAGTTGAATGGGGGTTTACCTTGGTCAAACCCCGTTTTGGTAATTAAACCTTGTAATGAAATGAAATAGCTTGGAGGAGATGAATGAACAAATGCAATGTCACAATTCATCAAACCCTTGTTTGAACCTTGGAATGTAGATCTCCAACTAGCATGAATTGGCTTCAATAGATGTGGATCTTGATCATGAAACTTGATTTGAAACAATTCCTTTGAATGTTTGAATGTATTGTGAACAAGTTACATCAACATTTTAGCTTAAATAACATGCATGATGCAAGAAGACTTGGACATGATAATGGAATCTTGATTGTTGTAATAATATTCAATAATTCTACCCATGAATCCCTTGAAATGCTCTTTATAATGCTCATTTGAATGCTCTACGTACTCATTAAGTCACATAAAATTTCTAGGATTTCGTAGATGAAACTTAATGAAATGACCTCTTATTTATACATATGTGTTAATAAATTCTCAAAATTCAAATCACACAAGATGAAATGTGAATACACATTTGAGATAATTGAGACATTGTCAAAAACATATTTAAAAATTAGGTCCTAAGTCTAAGTCAGGACCCATTCACCCTTGGGCAAATGGGTCTTAGGTCACTTACCTAGGACACCAAAACATAGAAAAAATAGGATAGGAGGAGATTTCCCCCAAAAATTAAAAAGTGGATCCAAAGAGGGGAGAGGGGTCATGTTCTTCTATTTTCATTAGTGTGTCACCAAAAATTGTATACCTTTGAATAAAAGGACAATTTTGTGCCCATTTTGGTCCTACTTTAGGTCCTATTTCACCAATTTTCACCCTAAAACAGTATTTATAGGCCCCTAAGGTTGTTAATTTTGACTTGGAGACCTGTTATACCGAAGGGATCATTCAAATTCTAAAAATTCATATCAAAACCATCCAAAAAGTAATGTTCCCACTTAAAAGTCCCTTAGTGGGACTAGGTCGCCCAAGTTGGTGACCGAGTTCTTTTTGAGGATTTTTCAAGTTTCAAGCAGGAAAATTAATAATTAACCTAAAATCCCTGATGGATGTCGGCTTCTTAGGTCAAAATTCCTGATAATTAGGTCATGTTTCTTATATATACTTGTTTTTAGGTCATTTTCCAACTCTCTCTTGCTCATTTTTCACACTCAACTCCAAAAATCAAGTGCAAAACATCTTCCTTGAGAAGATTCATCTCTCACACAGCAAAATTTGAAGCTTTTAGATAGCAAACTAAGACCTTTTGCAAGTCTTGAAGCTCACTTCACATCCAAGATCACACATTGACAAGGTTGAAGATAGATGCCTATGGAGATTCATGAAGAAATCTAGGTTGAGGAGGTGCAACTAGGCACCAAATCATTCCTAAAGATTGATTTCAAAGTGCCTCCATCTTCTACCTTCATCCCCCTTACAGATTTGAGGTTTGCATCCCATTTGCATTCCTTGTTGTTTTCATTTGTAATGTTGTAGGATTTCTAGGGTTTAGATTCATGCATCATTTCAAATCTCTTAAATACATCTTATTCTAGCACAATAGAATAGGGTTTTTCTTTGTTTCAGGTTTTCCTAGTTCTAGACACACTGAGGGCTAGGGTTTTATGCAAATTTCCATTCCATTTCAAGTTTAAATACAAACTAGGGGTTTGACCAAGGCAAACCTCACATTAGAAACACAAATACATTATATTTTGCAGGTTTTAAACAAGATTTCAATGGAGAAGCATAACACGGACTTAAGGCACCTGAGTCCACTTTCGGTTTCTTAGAAAAGCAGAAAGGGACTAGGTTGCCCATAATGGTGACCTAGTCCCATTGAGGCTTTCTGACACTGAAAGTTAGAGATTTGAGGACCCAATTGGCAGAAATGACTCCTGAAGCAGATTCCCTGAAAAGGGACTAGGTCACCCCATTTGGCGTAAGTGTCCCAGACAGCTCAAAACCCTAATTTTCTAGTTTTTCAGTGATTTCCACAATCCGAGTTCTAGCCCTCTTTGGTTTCTAGGTGCACTTCTTTGTTCTATTAGATTAGTTTACTCTTATTACTTTCATTCCTATTATATTATATCATGTGTTTTCCAGTAGCATAAGTTAGATTAGTTTAGGTTAAGTAGTTACATTCCTATAACATATTTCAATACATTTGTGCACATCACACTCCTTTAGTGTTCCAAACCCTAAACCCTCTAACTGAATCGCAAAATTAGGTGCCCCTGGAGGTGAAAGAAAACCCTCTTCCTTGTAGGTGAAACCCTAGGAAGTTGTAGAGGATCCACTCTTTTGCCCCACACAAAGCACCTTCATATTTTGTGGTTCATTTTGGTGAACCTACATTTCAACACATTACATACTTTTGATTTTCATTGCATAGGCATCCTAAGAGCTCTTTATTTAGCCATGCATTGAATGTTGCATTGTGTAAACAAGCATCCTAGGGTTTTTCATTTTGCATTAGTGAAAAAGCATCATAGTTGCCATTCATCTCCTTGCATGATACAAAAATTTGACATATATACTAGATACTTTTGCATGTTAATTTCCAAAAAATTGCATTTTCCATTAGAAAACACCTTAAAAACTCAAAAACAATCATATCAGGACTAAGTCGCCAACCTGGGTGACCTAGTCCCAGTAGGCATTTTGCATCAGTATTCTCTGAATTTGTTTTCCAGTTTTTGCACCCTTTGTTTCTTTCTGTTAATGCTAGGCTTCAACTTTGATTTTCTCTATTATATGCTTATTCCTAGCTTAAAATGGATTTTCTAAGTAGTATTAAAGCATTACATGTTTCCCTTTCTACTTTAGTTCCTCATTCTTTTAAAGTAGATTCTATGAAACATACACCTAAAAACATAGATGACCCACATAATACAATGCACACACTTGTTCACTATAGGAACACTATATCATCGAAATCTTTTAGTTGTGATGATTTTGATCAGTTAGATGAAGCTCTTCAAAGATTTCTCTCACTTACTTCATCCACTAATATTGGTGATGATGTAGTTACAACTTCCCCTCCCTTGTTTTCCAAACCTTTTAGTTGTGATGATATGGGTATGTTAGATGATGTCCTCCAAGACTTCATCTCCCCTATTTCCTCCACTATGGTTTGTTGTGATGCCCACACCAACACAAAAGATGTCAATGTCATCCAACCCCAATTCGTTCTCTACCCACCTTGTCCTAAACCTCCAACCCCGGCCCAACCTGAGTTCACCCTTTACCCTCCTAAGAACGATACTGTGGCTCACACTCATTATACTCGTAATAACCCACATCCCCAACAACCACCTCCCTCCACTTCCCTACCATTACCTAACCCCATCTAAGTACCCGTAGCTCCTCATTTCAGCTCAAAACTCAGGGAGTATGATTTGGTTGAACAACTTAAAAACACTCCTGCCAAAATATCCCTTTGGGATCTTCTCCAAAATTCCCCTAACTATCACTCCATGCTTCAAACAGCCTTACAACAGATAGTGGTTCCTCCTGGTATGAATACTACTAATGTGGCAGCTCTCTTACATGACATGAACACAACTAATGTGGATATTACTTTCTATCAACATGAGCTACCACCATTAGAATTATGCCAACAAAATGAGGCCTTTATGATCATAGCCCAGTATGATCGGATAGGTATCAAAAGGACCCTAGTTGATAATGGCTTTGCCCTAAATGTGTGCAGTGCAAAGCTTCTTGATAGGTTACATGTGGACCGATCACAAATCTAATCCGATTCCTTATCCATTAGAGCATTTGATAATGTTACCAAACAACCTTTTGGTGTCATTACCTTACCCATTACTATCGGAATGGTTATGCTACAGACTCCTATCCATGGTATGCCCTATGATCTCTCTTATAATCTCCTCTTGGGATGACCATGGATTCACGAGATGCATGCAGTACCCTCGACCCTTCATCACAAAATGAAATATGTCTATAACAATAAATTTTATCAAATTGACATCGATCCTGAACCTGAGAGTTGCTTGCAACTCGAAAAGGGCACATCAAGTCCTCTCCATACCCTAATTCCTACCTCTAACATTGCCCCTTCTAAGAAGGATCAACCTGCAGATAACACCAAGTTTAACTTACTTGGTGATGATTGGGGCTCTTCAGAGTTTACTCCTTCCTTTATGGTTGAGTGTAGTGTCACACACAAAGAGGACACTCAAAATTATCAATCCATTGTCCTCTCCACCCAACAAGAGGAACACCCCTCCCTATCTCTACCTCATCTCTTTTGGAAGAAAATGCCACATATACAACAAATTTTGATGAGATAGATTATCAATGTAACCCCCTAACCCATAAGACATGGAAAGACTTTATGGATGTGGTTATAACCTTGTGAAAAAACTAGGTTACAAGGGAAAAGGATGTGGCAAGCACGAACAAGGCATCTATGTCCCCATTGAACCTAATACGCAAGGAACTAAAACCGGTCTAGGGTTTTCCTTTTCTAAAACTACAAAAGCCAATCAACGACCCTCTCTCAACATCAATACTATATCATGCACATCAAGAACCACCCTTATGCTTAAGCACCCGAAATTTCTTGATGTGGATGATCCCCTCTTCACCTATATTCATGATGAGGATGATTTAAAATATCTCTTAGGTGCTTTGGATACTACGTCTTGCTCCAAGAGGTATGCCTCTTGTGTTATGTTGAGTTCTGAGTCTACCATTGGTGCTATTAATGAACCTCATCCTCACTTGGAACCATATTATCTTGACCCTCCCAAAGCTAATGCGCTCCCTTTAGGAGATACCCTTGACGTCCCCATGGCTATCGACAACAAGGACAAAATCATTAAAATCAAGAATTGCCTAGATGACGAAGAACGAGAGGACCTTGCAGCCTTGCTTCATACCTTTCCTGAGCTATTTGCTTGGAAATATTCTGACATGCCAGGAATAGATCCCCAGATAGTGACCCATAACATTGTCCTCGTTGATAACACTAAACCTATTCGCTAGAAGATTCAAAAAATGAATCCGAAGGTTGCCCTCCATGTTAAAGCCGAACTTGAAAAACTCCTTGACACAAGTTTTATTTTCCCAATTGATTATTCTCCTTGGATTTCAAACATTTCCGCGGTGTCCAAACCCGATAATCGTGTTAGGATATGTACAGATTTTAGAGACCTGAATAAGGCCTCTTTAAAAGACGACTTTCCTCTTCCTAACATCGATATGATTGTGGATTCCACTGTTGGACATGCTTTTTTATCCTTTATGGATGGATTTTTCAGGGTATAACCAAATCTTTATTAACCTGCAAGATCAATTCAATATGGTTTTTACATCCGCTTGGGGCACGTTTTGTTGGGTATGATGCCTTTTGGTTTAAAGAATGATGGCACTACTTACCAAGGAGTAATGACCTTAATCTTCCATTATTATATTCACAAAATCTTAGAAGACTATGTTGATGACATTCTTGCCAAATCCTTAACCCGCCAAGATAATGTGAACATCCTCCATCAAATCTTTGAGTGTATGCACAAGTATAACATGCGCCTAAATCCTAAAAAGTGTGTCTTTAGAGTAGATAGTGGTAAAATTTTAGGGTTTATCGTATCTCACAGAGGAATCAAGGTGGATACAAATAAAATTGATGCTATCATCAATATGCCACCTCCTTATAACATTTCCCAATTACGTACGTTACAAGGACAGATACAAGTCATTCGTCATTTTGTCGCTTGCTTAGTCGATCGTACGTTACCCTTTACTCATCTCCTTAAAAAGGATGTTAACTTCGATTGGAATGAGGACTGTAAACAAGCCTTTGAAAATTTGAAAGAGTACCTTATAACTACCCTTGTTTTATAGCCTGCTATAGCCAATCGACCTTTCATCCTTTATATCATTACTTCTGCTCATGCTCTCGCGACATTGTTGGCTCAAAAGGATTCCAAAGGTAAAGAGCATCTTGTCTATTATATTAGTTGAATGCTCCTTGATTACGAGACTCGTTACTCTACAATTGAAAAATAATGTCTCGCTCTTGTATTCACTACTAGTAAGTTGCGACATTACTTACTAAATTCTTAAGTACACGTGATGAAAAATTTTGACCCTTTATGCTATCTTTTCACTAAAACAGATATGTCAGGACATCTTTCTCAATGGGTCATGTTGTTAGTTGAGTTTGACCTTAAGTTCATTGCTCAAAAAGAAATCAAGGGTCAAGCCTTAATCGACCATTTAGCTAACACTCCTTCCCCATTAGCATTACCCACCAATGATTTTTTCCTTGATAACAGTGTGTTTACTATAGACATTCCTACATGGGAGTTGTACTTTGATGGATCCAAGTGTCGAACAAGCTCCTATACTAGAGTTATTTTAATTCCCCCTATTGGTAAGCCTATTCCCTTATCCTATCGTCTCAATTTCCTATGTATGAATAATACAACTGAGTATGAAGCTCTACTCATTGGGTTACACGTTGCTCTTGTCTTAAGGGTTAAAAATATTAAAATCTATGGTGACTCACAATTAATCATTAAACAAATTAATGGTTTCTATCAAACTAAACATGATAAACTCTCGCAATATAAGGAGCTTCTTCTTAATCTATTAGACCAGTTTGACTCCTTTAGCATTGATAACATCCCTCAAAAAGATAATCATCACGCAGATGCAATGGCTAGTGCAGCCTCTCTTATCTCTCTTGTTGACCCTTCTGAGCAGATAGTCTTCACCATTCATCCTATCATGAAAGCCTCCATCAGTGATCAACCTCCTGATATCTATCCCTTTTTTCGATAATCTATGTGAATGGTATGATGCCATCTATAATTATTTAAAAGATGGCACCATTCCTGAACCCACCACTAAAAATACTCGTCAACGCTTAAAAAAGTTAGCCACTAGGTATATCATCCTTTCAGACACATTGTACTGAAGATCTTTCGATGGAATCCTCCTACGATGCCTCAAGGATGTTGAAACCCATATCGCCCTCAAACAAGCCCATTCTGGTACTTGTGGAGGACATTTTGGAGGAAAGACCTTAGTGCAAAAGCTCTTGCGTATGGGTTATTATTGGAAAAACATGGAAAAATATTCTTATGCGTATGTTAAGCGATTCCATCAATGCCAGGACATAGTCATTTGATCCACACTCCTGCTTTGGAGATTCATTCCCAAATACCTATATGGTCGTTCTCTATGTGGGGTTTGGATCTAATTGGAAAAATCTCCATGCCCTCTTCTGTTGGACATACGTTCATCATCCTTGCTACCAATTATTTCACCAAATGGGTTGAAGCTATTTCCCTTCACTCCACAACCACTGAGGTGATATGTTGTTTCCTAATAAAACACATCATCGCTCACTTTCGTCTCCCTTTCTCGTTAGTCTTAGATAATGGTACTCCATTTAAGAACAATGAGGTGGAGAAGTTCCTTGAGACCTTCCATACCTAACATCGATTCTCCACACCTTACTACCCTAAGTCTAATGGTCAAGCCAAAAGTACTAATAAGATCTTGGAGCAAATCCTTAGGAAGACTGTCAATCAAAACCAAAAAGATTGGCATACACAATTGCAGTATGCACTATGGGCGTATCGCACAAGTGTTTGTTCCTCTATGGGAAATACTCCTTTTAACCTTGTTTACGGTACTGAAGCTATTCTCCCTTTGGAGCTAGAAATCCCCACATTACAAATTTCTCTGCAAAGCCTTGTTGATAATGACTCTTATGCAGAACAACGTCTGCACCAACTTGAAATTATTGATGAGCAATGCATCAATGCTCTCGAGCACCTTCAAGTTTATGCTAAACAGTTGCAATGAAAACACGATGTAGGTGTCATCCCTCAAACCTTTAACACAGGTGATTTGGTTTTATGTGAACCAACTTAATACCACCGCCGATTACACCGACAAAGGTAAATTCAGTCCTAATTGGCTTGGTCCCTACATAATCGACTCCAATTATGGATCTGGTGCCTATACCTTAACCGAGCGCGATGGTACTCCCCTTCGCAATCCCATTAATTTTGTGTATTTGTGGACCGGTATTATGTCTAATTCCCTCTTTAATGGTATGATTTATAAAGCAATTTTATTGACGCTATTGGTTTCTATCCTATGGGATCTCTTATTGCTTCATTCTTGACACATCATCATGTTTGTGTCCCAAACCCTAAAGTGATTGTTTAGTTCCTTTTTAGAATTACTCTGGATTTCATATTATTCAACCTCTTTCCCCTTCTGTGTGTTATGTTCTTTATAATCATAAGTTCATAACATATTAAGCTTAAATATTTAAATCTAACCATACATTCCAAATGTGTTGTAATTGCATCACATACATCCTATTAAATCATGTTGCTATTAATTAAATACTTAACTATTTAATTAATCACAATGTCATTTAACATCCACACAATTCAATTACATCATCGAAAATACAAATGCATATATATATCAAAAGTCTTTTATACATATCATCATAATACATAATATCACTACGGACTGTGATTACGAGATCCCTCAGGATTTGGTACCCGTGCTACATCAGTAGTAGGGCATCAAGAGATGGTCGTGCATGATTGTGACCAGGATCCACTAACTCTGAGTGCATACTCTAATCCTCCCATCCGTGTGAGTGCCAATCGGTGCTCACCTGCTATCTAGTCTCTCTCTACTTGCACCTATGACAACTCTCTCTCTAATCTCTCCACCTCTGCTGGAAGCCGTAACAACTGTGCCTATGGTGCAGCTCTCACTCAGTGAACCTGCCTCCTCAAGCCCTAATAGGCTGCCTGCAATCTTGCAAAAGGTCTCAAGGTCTCTCGCTCTCACTCCACGATAGGTGGGGGCACGTAGTCAGTATCCATGTCCTCTTCGATGAATTTCATTGGCACTATCTTTGTGGCTTCCTGTTGCAGGAACTCTCACCAACCCTCCGCAGAACTTGAAAAAAATCAAATTAAAATCTCATCACTAACACATCATCATATACATATATATGCATTAAATAACAAATAAAATACATCAACCAAAATTAAATTTCATCACCTATATCTTTGGTAGAGGTTGGAATGTTCACCTCATTCTGTTCAGGGGGCATGGATGATGTACTCGCCTCCCCTCGATAGTGAGTGTTGGCACCTGCTACTCCTCATGTTCAAGATCTAGTCCTATGAACAGGTGAGATCTCTCCCTGCTCATCTTGATCCTCAATTGCGACATCATCATCCTCACTCAAGGGTGACTACTCCACTCTCTCCTCCTCCTCCTCCTCCTCATCCTCTCCCTCCTGACAGTCATATTCTGGGTCTGCATCCTCATCATAATCCTCATCGGTAATATCTATAAAAAATTCTGCAACCCTATATCGTGTCTCCTTGCCCCTGTCCTCTCTCTCCCTCTCCTCTCCCTCATCTAATATCGGTTGGGACTCTCCTACTAGCTCATCTGCAGGGAACACTGGCTCTGGTCACGACGCTCTCCACCACTCCTCATGGTCCCATGTGATCCCGACATCATCTGCATCATCAATCGATGGCTGGTCATGATCTGAATAGTCTGACTCACTCTTGATGACATCATCTAGTGTGAATCGTGTTGTCTCCTAGCCTTTGTTCACTCCAGATAGACCTCCTGAATGATTCTCGTGCTTGTGGAAGTATTTGTACCTGTTTGAACTATCTCATGACCCAATCATAGTAGAATGGTTGCACTATGTGATCATGCCGACCTACTAGGAATCTGGTCATCTTTAATCTCCTGAGCTATCTGGTGTAATCGGGCCACTGGAGGACAAGCTAGTATGGCCTCCACAGGATATCCTCCTCATCTAGTCGGTTGAATCTCACTCTCCAAAAGTGAAGATCGTCATACTTCCATTCACTATTATGGATACCTGAATGCTCATGGATAGCCCACTGTTGTCGGACATGGGAAGCCTACTGGTCGTGTGCATGTGATGTGCTCTAAGCACCATATCTCTAGAAGCGTGTAGTGCACCATGTTGTGTAGCTCTCAAAAAATGAACTTCCCGAGATCATAATACATATGTGCTAGAATGCATCAGCCCCAACCATATACTATTTGATGCTTTGCCATGTCTCGTATTAGGTGTACCAATCTGCCCTCCATATGTGTTGCTTGTCCATCCAGTAGCAGGACCAGTGCTATTGTGTCCATCATGATCCATCTCACCACGAGTGCTCATGAATATAGTAGCATCGATAGCTCTATCCATCCGGCTACCCTGTCATCATGAACGAGACCCTCTGAGCAATACTGCATATCCACCTGCTGCTCCAGGAAGGACCATCCCCTCTGTAGCCATACGTGCTCTCCCTGAATAGGAACTCAAAGAATGCAGTGGACATCCTCTAGTGTAATCGTCATCTCTCTTGTGGGTAGGTGAAACGTGCAGGTATCTACATTCCACCTCTTGCATAGCTCCATCAACATCGCATCATGGTATCTCATCAGTGGCATAAGGTAGGCCCAATAGATCCCCACTACTTGTAGGTGCTCCATCTCTACTCATGATAGGGTTGGAGCCAAGTCTCTGAGGAAACTCAAATTTCTCCTGCCTAATCACTATCGAGACCATGTCGGTACCTGTGCAAAGTTTCCCAATTTTCTATCTAAATCATCTAATTTCTTCAATTTTACTATAATTCATCAAGCGAGTGTGATAATGTAGTTCTAGTGTACTTTTTCTATGGCCCTAGACACTTTAGAACCCTTTTGGGACACTTCGTGAAGAAACGGGGCACTTTGCAAAGAAAAGGAACACTTTGCGAAGAAAAGGGACACTTTGCGAACAAAAGGGACACTTTACGAACTTTTCTTTCTAGGATCCTAATATACTCTAAATAAGCATTAAACTCATCCTATAATTGAAAAATCACAAAATAGCAGGTTCCAGAATCAACCAACCTCATACTGGCGGTTGTCGCTCGCCACCTGGTCGCGTAAAACGTCCAACCTCGCGGGAGTAAAACCACGAGTGCTAGGCATCTTGTCACTCTCTCCTCATCACTCTCCAACGCCGCCAAAGGTAAATGAGAAAATTAAGTGAATATTACTCTTTTGTCATTTTATTTTTCACTAACTCACTTTTACACACATGTGCACATTTGTACCTTTTCACTTTGTTAATATTTTAGTGTGTGTTTTCATTACAATCAACATTATAGGTGCTGGTGAACTTCATTTTTGATGTTGTTTGTTGCATCAGAATCATGTTTTCATGCCCTACATCATCACTCACCTATCGCTATGAGGCATGGTACTTGGAAATAACAGGTATGATATGCATGCCCTTATTCGACGTGGTTAGATAGCTACCTTGATTCCACCTTCGTAAAGCAAGCAGAATCAAGGGGGGCATATATCTACCCTCAAATTTAATCGTTAGGGATTAGATAAGAGGATTTATAGGACTATTAACGAATGTGTGTTACAATATGTGGTTCCTAACATTGTGGTTCTATAGATGAACTGCCAAAAACATATATTTTTGATAAGGGAAAGAGGATCCCTTTACTAGGTTCTTAGGGTTTTTCACCCCAAGAGCACTTGGGTTAGGAATAGCACTATTTCCGCTATGTTGATATGTGTTAATGGCATGGGCTCATTCAAAAAGGAGGGGGGAAGGGACTTGATGGTGGTTTTGAATGTGTGAATTGTGGCTAAATTCAAAGTAAAATGAAACTAATCTAAATGTATGAAAATGTAAATGTAACAAAACTAAACTAATGTTAAACTACTCTAGAATGACCTACATATGTATTTTCGAGAAAATGGCAGAGCGGGATAGAAAGTGTACCTAGAGAAATGATGTGATAGTTGCATGCTCCTGGAAGCTCCTGGAAAGTGCTTGTTCTAAGCAATAGGACACTTACACCAAGTGGGGCGACCTAGTCCTCCAACTAGAAAACTTTCCCAAAACAGGTTTTGGGGAAATGGGTATCCAAAAACACAGAAACCCTCTTCCAGGCCTAACACAAGGACAAGGTCGCCAATAGGGGTGACCTAGTCCTCTTGTGGCTTTCTGAGGAATCAGGCTTTGGTTTTTTGGGTCCCAGTTGATGTTCCCTTTTTCTACATCAATTCCTGACAGGAAGTCCCGAAAGTGACCTGCAACTTGTCTTTTTGTCCTTCCTAGGGCTTGAGATTTGGAGTTGACTTGTGGAGAATGTTTTGTACTTCTTACAACACTTTTTCATTCACCTAACCTGCATCAAAAGATCTGCAAACACATGCAAAGACCAAAAATTGTTGGGGTTAGATAATAGGGGTTTGCCTAAGTCAAACCCCTTTGTAGATGATTAAACCCAAATGAGATAAACACAAAGGCAAGCAAGAGTGAATGATAACACAATAGAATATCTTACCAAGCCTTTGTTGATGGTCTGTGACTTGCATGAGCAACTTCAATGGAGGAGGCATGAAAACCCTAGTGTTTGTATGCTTGCTTGGTTTCTTGAGTACTTGATAATTGAGAGCAAGAGAGTGAAAATGAGCTTGGAGAGTCTAAGAGAGAGAAAAAATGAACTAAAGGAGAGGAAAAATGGAGGTAAAAACCCTTATTTATATAAGTGAAACCCTAATTTTCCCAAAATACAACCTAATAGGCAGACCCTAAGGTTCAGGAGGCAAGATTCTCGTTAAATCTTATTTAAGATTTGAAATTTATGCTTAGAGGGACTAGGTCACCCAAAGTGGCGACCTAGTCCTCCTAGGCAAATTTTGATGATTGTTGGGAATTAATTTATGTTTAATAAAGTTAACTATATTTGCCTCCCATAACACACTTAGGTCAGGACTAAATATGCATTAAAAGGACAAATTAGCATATGAAAAGGGTTGATTTAGGGGTGATAAGCCTAGATAAGTGTGAAAATGCATCACAACACTTTAAAACACTTTGTCTTAAGGCTTAGGGAGGTGTAAGAATGTATTATTTAGATGAATTATGTTGGAAGGGTCTTAGAAAAGTGAGGAAATGTATTACAACACTTCACAACACCTTAGTAAAACACTGTTAGATTAGTGTTGAATTGTAAGCTTACAAGGCTAAATTAAGGTAATCAGGACCAAAATCCATTGAAAAAGGCCAAAATGAGTGAAAAAGTGCCCAAGGTATACAATTTTTGGTGACACAGCAGATAACTACACTCGAGGCTTCATTCTCTTGCCTTTTAAATGAGTATCCTTTTATGAAAATGGAGGTGCATTGTTTGTTTTAGAGTCCTTTAGCTTACATATGCACGTAGATTCATATGGACGCTAAAGTGGCGGCTAAATGTGTCACCAAAAACTATACACCTTTGAAGAAAAGGACAATTTTGTGCCCATTTTGGTCCTACTTTAGGTCCTATTTCACCAATTTTCACCCTAAAACAACAAATATAGGCCCCTAAGGTTGTTAATTTTGACTTGGAGGCCTGTTATACCCAAGGGATCATTCAAATTTTGACAAATCATATCAAAACCATCCAAAAAGTTATCGTTCCCACTTAAAAATCCCTTAGTGGGACTAGGTTGCCCAAGTTGGCAACCTAGTTCTTTTTGAGGATTTTCCAAGTTTCAAGTGGGAAAATCAATAATTAACCTAAAATCCCCAATGGGTGTCGGCTTCTTAGGTCAAAATTCCTGACAATTAGGTCATGTTGCTTATATATACTTGTTTTTAGGTCATTTTACAACTCTCTCTTTCTCATTTTTCACACTCAAATCCAAAAGTCAAGTGCAAAACATCTTCCTCAAGAAGATTCATCTCTCACATAGCAAAAGTTGAAGCTTTTAGACAACAAACTAAGACTTTTTGCAGGTCTTGAAGCTCACTTCATATCCAAGATCACACATTGACAAGGTTGAAGATAGATGCCTATGGAGATTCATGAAGAAATCTAGGTTGAGGAGGTGCAACTAGCCACCAAATCATTCCTAAAGATTGATTTCAAAGTGCCTCCATCTTCTACCTTCATCCCACTTATAGCTTGGAGGTTTGCATCCTATTTGCATTCCTTGGTGTTTTGATTTGTAATTTTGTAGGATTTCTAGGGTTTAGGTCTTACTTCATTTCAAATCTCTTACATACATCTTATTCTAGCACAATAGAATAGGGTTTTGCTTTGTTTTAGGTTTTCCTAGTTCTAGACACACTTAGGGTTAGGGTTTTATGTAGATTTCCATTCCATTTCAAGTTTAAATACAAACTAGGTGTTTGACCAAGGTAAACCCCACATTAGAAACACAAATACATTATGTTTTGTAGGTTATTTTGTAGGTTTTGGACAAGATTCATGTGGAGAAGCAGAACACGGACTTAAAGCACCTGAGTCCACTTTTGGTTTCTCAAAAATACAGAAAGGGACTAGGTTGCCCATAATGGCGACCTAGTCCCATTGAGGCTTTTTAACACTAAAAGTTAGAGATTCGAGAACTCAGTTAGCAGAAATGACTCCCGGAGAAGATTCCCTGAAAAGGGACTAGGTTGCCCCATTGGGCGTAAGTGTCCTAGACAACTCAAAACCCTGATTTTTCAGTTTTTCAATGACTTCCACAATCCCAGTTCCAGCCCCCTTCGGTTTCTAGGTGCACTTCTCTATTTTTTTAGATTAGTTTACTCTTATTGCTTTCATTCCTATTATATTATACCATGTGTTTTCCAGTAGCATAAGTTAGATTAGTTTAGGTTAAGTAGTTACATTCCTATAACATATTTCAATACATTTGCACACATCACACTCCTTTAGGGTTCCAATCCCTAAACCTCTAACTAAATCGCAAAATTAGGTTCCCTAGAGGTGAAAGAAAACCCTCTTCCTTGTAGGTGAAACACTGGGAAGTTGTAGAGGATCCACTCTTTTACCCCCACACAAAGCACCTTCATATTTTGCAGTTCAATTAGGAAATGAGATCCACATCAAACATTGACCAACAACCCTTAGGAGAGTTAACCTGAGATGTGAATCTTGTAATTTCCCTTTTTGTTAGGACAGAGGTATGAACTAAATTGCACCTTGGGGAAAAAGATTTAACATGGAAAATAAACTCCAAATTACAAGCTATAAAGTGAATTTAGGAGCTAAATCATAATAGTAATGGAACCTATAGACTCTAGGGAGAGTTTGGAAGGGTTAATTGTTACATACCTCTCACAAAAAATGATTTTTCATGGCTCACTGAGGACTCATTCGCCCAGTGGCAAATGGGTCCCTACTAGAGTTCTGGAAAATAAATTTATGGGTTCTATCCTTCAATGTCTACGCTCCTAGATCCTAGGTGTTCAGCTCCTGAAAGTCAAAAATAAATTTTGTAGAATAATTTTCATGATCTTGCAAGAAAGATGACAACTTTGAAAACTTTTATTCTCCACTTGATCTTCATCCTAAAACCTATAATCACACATCAAAGGAGAAGAAAATTTTTGTTTTGTTAGGGGATAGGGATTTTCCTTGGTGAAACCTTGTTTTGGTGATTAAAACTTATGATGAAACAATGAAATATGAAGGATGAAACATGAAACAAGAAATAATAATACCTTGGATGAAATCCTTGATGACAAATTTGCAATATTGCATGAAGTTGCTTTAAGGAATGTAGATCTTGATCTTGAATTTGGATATGAAACAATGCTTGACTTGGATCTTCAATGCAACATCAACACATTATCTCAACAACATGCTTGATGCACTATGCCTTTGATGTGATGAAATAGATCTTTCATTGTTGATGTGATGAAATAGATCTTTCTATAATTTGATTTTGCACATACTAGGTGTTTAATTTGATTTTAAAATTTTAAAATAAGAGTACATCTACTAAATTTTTTAAGTAAATCTAAATTTCAAACTTAAATAACTTTTGAAAACACACACAAGAGATGGCTCATGCATAACAATTGGCAATGGTTGAGGAGCACTTACCACCTTATGGTTGGTCGATCATGGATATCGCATGACCTCCCTATACAATATTGTTTCACACATGTATAGAATTGAATTAAATTATATGGGCATAAATCAGAATATATAAATAAGAAATTAAACTATGTAACTTTAAATTAAAACTAGATCTATACACATATAGTTTTCTAGGGTCAATATATATTGGTTTGTACTTGAGTGTAAGGTGTGCCCAATCATACAATTGTCAATGTAAAACAAATATGATATAATCAAGATGATGTCCTAAATTCATGTATCTACACGAAACACTTCAAATTGATATTAAATATATATAATTTAATATTATTAAACATGAACATTGATACATGTAAATGTTACACATCTCAAACAAATTAAAATGTGACTTGATGTACATACCTATGTAGGAGATCATCTAAACGTAGTAAATCCACAAATAATTCCACCTCTAATGTAGGTGCATCTGAAGTGGATGCCTAAGCAAAGCCATAAAATGGATGACTGCAACTCTGAGAAAAATGTGGTTGTGGCACATGGGTGCTACTAGGACCATCTCCTCCATGCTCTATGTCACTCAATTCAACTACCATGTGGGTAGCCTGATTAGTGGGATCTCTTGAGAGTGAACTCAATGCTCCTAATGTCAAAATCATTGTCTGGTGATGAAATGGTGTAGGAATACCAAGAGATGAAGGAGCAACAATGGGTGGAATCAGAGCATGTCGATTATGATTGATAGGTGCTCCCAATCTATGTTGTTGCATGCCATTCCCAACTCCTCAAAATGACCTCATATCAAAATAATTGGGTTTTAAACCCATCTCAAACTCTACCCATAATTTTCTCAAAAATTAAAGAGGCACCTCACAATTAGCATGAGGTGGATCATTAAAGACTATCCACCATCACTCCCAAAAAATGTGTGACTATCTGAGGGTTCCTACACCATCTAATTGAAATTCATTTTTTATTTGGAGGAATGGGTTGATTGGTATGAGGGTCAATGAAATGTGGGTAAATGGTTTGTTTGGTAATATGTAGATCTAGGATCTTTCTATATGAGAGCTCATCTACATAAAATTGTCTCCTCTCCTCTCTCCATCAACGAAAACTATCTAAATCCACTCCAATGGATTGAAAAGAGTCAAAAATAGTTTGCATCAAAGATACAAACCATGATAGTGGGGAGGCATATTAGGCTCACTTTTTATCAAATTATTTTTTTCTTGAGTAATATTTATATTTGGATTGATGTTTTCTTGCACTTGCGCCTCATCAAATGGAGGGGTGGGGGGTTAGGAGGTGGGGGGCTATGAGGTGGAGAGTGTGGAGGTGAGGGGTTTTGAGGTTGAGGGTTATACAAAAGATCATCTATCAAAAACTCATCAGTTAATGGTATTTGCTCCATCAAGGGCCATTGCATGTTAAACAATTAGAAGAAAAATATCAACAAACTAATTACATAACATGAAGCATTGAATGTACTAATTTTTCATTAAAATAATTTAAATAAAGTGATACTTGTTTCAAAGAGATCATTAAATAATGTACAATTTGAACTAAAAATCACATTGAACACATTCAAAATACATCATTTAGACACATTCAAATTTAACATAAATGTACAACATGAATTTGAACTAATTTATAATTTTTGTATACATTGAAATTAACAATATAAAATTAGACCACATGTGAGATCAAGTGAACATGGCTATAATAATTTTGTGATTTTGATATTGCCATCTCTTATATCAAAGAAAAAGAAAATAGTGTTCCTAATGAGTTAAGAAAATGATAGCATGTGCCTAAAATAACTAGTCCATGTAATTTGAGTTAAGGAATAAGATTGTTGAATAGTATAAAATTGATTCATTTTATTAGAAAAATAGTACTTTACCTAAATTTGAAATGGAAAAATGAGGATATTATTTTGGTGTAACTATATTATCAAGATATTAGGGATGCATTTAGGTCATAGAAAATAAAAATTTAAAGCAGATGATCATGTATGAGGCACATAAAACACCATCTCATACTCATCTTGGAGTAGAAAAATATTGCACAATTTGAAAGAATGCTTTTTTGGCCCAAAAATAAGGCAAATGTAACTTGGTTCATGGCTAGATATTTAGAGTTTCAAAATGTGAAGGTAGAAAATGCACACCCTAGTGGTATATTGTAATCACATTGAACTTTGGGCCATTAGTGGTTGATAATTAGTATGAATTTCATTTCAAATTTTCCCAAAACATTGTTGTCAAGGTAGGACACCATTCTAGTAATGGTGGATGAACTAACCAAAGTTATCCACTTCATTATTGGGAATGATCATGTTGATATTGTTGCTATAGAAACTAAATTCATGAAAGAGGTGGTAAAGTTACATTGGGGTCAATGCAGGATCATGGGGGTCTAAACCAGGCCCCTAAGTGGCAATGAAAATTTAGAAAAAATAAAGTTAGGCAACTTGACATAAAAATTTGAATAGGTTATTAACATAATTTGAAAAATATGTAATAACAAAACATGTAGAAAATTCTATGTAGTTTCTAGGCTACTAGTCCCTTTTTGGAAAAAAGTAAATCTATTTTGCGAAAATTTGAAATTTCCATGCAATGGTACTAAATTTTCAAGAAAAAGGATAAAAAGGAGGTGTATGTCCGACCAACCTAAGTAGAAGAAAAAAAAAAATCTGAAACTTTCAATATATGTAGAGGACACATGCCCTGATGTGCCAAAAAAGAATTGTAATTTTTTTGCATGTAAATAATTAGTTATGATTTTTTTATTAGAAAATTTCAAAATTATTAAAATGTGTTTGTCCAACCACCATAACTTGGACAAAAATTTATGATTTTTTTTTATCCTATAGTATGCGAAGCATAGAATGTGATACATCTTTTAGATTCGAAAAATGTGAAAGAGTTTGAAAATTATAGAAGTTTTTCAATCAGCCTATCAATCAGGACTTTAGTCCTAATGTATGTAGAAAATCAATAATAATTATTTATTAAATTCAAAATAAGGCATATCTTATATTGGTGGAAAGCTAACAGTTTTTCTATAAACCCTTTTTGTTTCATCAAGTTCGGATAAAAAAAAGTCATCAGCCATAAGGGAAAACTTTGGAAAACTAAGGAAATTTTGTAAATATGTTTTTTGGGTTGACTTTCTAGGTTTGGCAATCCCAAACCAAATCCTGAGCCAAATCTGAGGCAAATCCCAAGGCTACAAAATTTTGTTAGTGTTTTGTAGCAGTGAGAGGTATTTCCCTAAGAATAATTATTCAAGGCAAGTCGGCCTTTCAATTATATAACAAATATTGCATTTCCTAGGTCGGCTCAAGAGGAGAGCTCGCCTAGTCTTGTATATAATGGAGATAGAGTCTCCAAATAATTCAAGTCATTCATTCCATTCTAAATTTGATTTCCTTCATAAATAGATTCGCATTCAAGATGAGCGGATTCACTTCAAGAAGAGTTGATACTCTTTGTAACTAAGGAATTCACACTATCTTCAAGTGTTGGTCTATTGTATGATATTCATCCTTTCTAGGGCCTGATTCTGAGTGCTACTTATGCACTATTATTTCTGATTTATAAGAGAATAATTTGTTGTTGGGTTTTTCCTTCAAGTAGGAGGGTTTTCCCAGGATAAAATCTTTGTGTTCATTGTTATGTGTTTTATTTATGCTTATTGTGCATATTTGATCTAAAAACTAACATGGTATCAGAGCTAAGGTTCAAGAAATCTGATCAGATTTAATGTAGAAATATATGTGAAGGATTAGCAAGAAACACAATGAGAAATCAGTCCAATTAAGAGTAGAATAGTGAAGATAAATTCACATAGAGGGTTTATAGCGTCATTCATATCAGTTGGGAGCATTCACCATGAGCAAACATCATAAGGCTAAAGCGAACCTCTTTTGAGGTAATTTTGAGCATCATTGTTTGGCGAACTTGGTGAGATATCCTTGTAGTTCTAGAGCGACTCCCCTAGATGAGTGGTGAACTTCCTTAGGGTAGAGTTATATTTGCTTTTTTTGTTGCGCCTAGGGTTTCTAAAATTTAATTCATGGAGGCATGAACGAGCTATGTGTGGGCCACATCTCTTGGAGGAGAAAATGAAGATTGAAGGAAAGGATGAGCACTTGATGAGCACTTGAAAGAAGTCCTCTACCAATTTCAAGAGTTTCAAGGACTGTGCCTACGATGGAGGATGTCTACTTGCAACCCCTTAATAAGGATATGACCAGGGACCTGTCAAGGAATAGAGAAAATGGAATGACAGGAGGAAAACCTCAAGAATCCTAGGAGCGTATGATTCTATGTAAAAAAAAATCATTCTATAACGGTGTTACAAGATACATCATCGGGAAAAGATGATGGTTGTCAGGAGGAGAAAAATGGCTACAACTGAATCAACAAAGATAAGTTCTAGTATGTATCATTCCTTTAATTTTTCTATCTAATAATATTTGCTAGATGACTACATGCTTCATTTGTATCAGGGTACTTTTATTTATATGAACTATTGTTAATCTCTTTAAAATGCAGAATGGATCGAGGAGAAAAAGGATGATGGATTAATTATCCGAGATTACATAAAGAATTCAGGGGCGAAAAGGACGATAGATTGGTGTTCAGATGTCAATGATGGTTTAAGCATTTAAGGGAGAGTAAAAAGGGGAAGGAAGGGTTCTCGGGAATCCTTTGTTCGGGGAACTCACAAAGTAAAGTTATGTTCACGCATCCTTGATCCCCTATCTCGTGAGGCTTGAAGGGAAAGACATTGTGTTTGTCCGCACTTGAATGCTTGCTCTAGTTTCTCTCATGGCGGAGCAAAGGAAGAAGGTGGTTGAAGCCCAACCTTGTGAAAGAGATGATAGTGATTGGGCTCCTCTACATATTGGAGCTCATAAAGGCATTGTGTAAATGGGTGTCTCAAACAAATATCAAATCCAGGATACTAGAGACTGATTCTTCCACAAGTTCAGATCTACTACAGGTATAGAGTTCACCGTTTACACGAATTGGTACGGTTAGAAGTTTGGATTTTTGGCCAGCTACAAGGGAGGGGAAATCTTAGAGTCGGTTCAAAATAACTTTAGTTCATACCAGACAAATATTGCAATGGGAAAGACCGTAATCCTTCTGAAGAAATCTCTCGAGGGCACAAGGTGTGGTCTGATTTTCTAAGCTACAACAGCAATTCTTTGTCTTCACTCCTTCATGACATGACAGGCAAGAGGGTTAGCTTTGAGGCATGCAGTGTCCATGAAGAAAATTAGATTGGATCAGTATTGGATGGAGAGTTTGCATCAACAAAGTAGATTGAGAAGGATGAAGACACTAAAAAATGATCTCTGACAAGTGTGCCAGATCAGGTAGACACAACATATTTAAGTGGAGTTGGCAAGACGTCAGTGTTTATCCAGAGGAACCCTAGAAGACACTAGTTGAGAACTTGTCTGGGAAGAGGATTAAGGTTTTGAGATCAGACAATGCAGGGGAGTTCACTTCCAGAGGGATTTTGTAATCTTTGTATTGAGGCAGGGATCAAGAGGGGGTTATGTGTTTAGCAAGATGGAGTCTTATGTCAGGAGGAACTAGAGTGACTCACTGAGAAGTGAAGGTGTCAGCAAAGTGGGTTGTTGTGTTCAAGGCCAAGTGCTAAGTCTTTGGAAGGCCTCTTCAGCTACAAAGAATGGAATTGCACAAGGCAATCAACCTTATTTTGACATTGGTAGCACCGCAAACCTATTCAGAATAGGGTGATATGGGATGAGGTCAAGGAGGACTAAGTCTTGGACTCTTGCAAGTCAATTAATGGTGTTGTTAGTAGTGTCGGAAGTGTGTGTTGGAAACTGTTCCTCTAAGGCAAGCATTGCAGGAAATCTTGGATGAGGAGGTCAGGAGGTTGATGCAGGTACTTGGAGGTCTAGAGGGAGTCACAGCATCATTAAGATTTGATCTAATGTATATTTCTCTGAGACAGAGAAAAATGAGGTGAAAGCCCTTGTAATGTATATTTCTCTAAGACAAAGAAATATGAGGTGGAAGCCCTTGTAATGTATATTTCTCTATCTATATGAGGTGAAAGCCCTTTTAGTGTATATTTCTCTGAGACGAAGAAATATGAGGTGAAAGCCCTTGTAGCGTATATTTCTCTTAGACCGAGAAATATGAGGTGAAAACCCTTTTAGTGTATATTTCTCTTAGATGGAGAAATATGAGGTGAAAGCCCTTGTAGCGTATATTTCTTTGAGACCGAGAGATATGAGGTGAAAGCCCTTGTAGCATATATTTCTTTGAGACGAAGAAATATGAGGTGAAAGCCCTTGTAGCATATATTTCTCTGAGACAGAGAAATATGAGGTGAAAGCACTTGTACAAAATCACATCTCTGAGACTAAGATGTCTTTTCCACAATTGGGTGTAGCCATTTTGGATGTCATGTTGAGAGACTCCGTGAGGAAGATATTTGAGAATACCTCCCTAGCTAAGAGGGAGTGTTAGTGTTTTGTAGCAGTGGCAAGTATTTCCCTAAGAATAATTATTCAAGGCAAGTTGTCCTTTCAATTATATAACAAATATTACATTTCCTAGGTCAGCTCAAGAGGAGAGCTCGCTTAGTCTTGTATATATTGGAGATAGAGTCTCCACGTAATTCAAGTCATTCATTCCATTCTAAATTTGATTTTCTTTAGAACCAGATTCGCATCCAAGAGGAGTAGATCCACTTCAAGAATAAGAGTTTATATTCTTCGTAACTAACGAATTCGCACTATCTTCAAGTGTTGGTCTATTGTATGATATTCAACCTTTCTAGGGCCTGATTCTGAGTGCTACTTTTGCACTATTGTTTCTGATTTATAAGAGAATAATTTGTTGCTAGGTTTTTCCCTCAAGTAGGAGGGTTTTCCCAGGATAAAATCTTTGTGTTCATTGTTCTATGTTTTATTTCTACTTATTGTGCATATCTGATCTAAAAACTAACAATTTTTTCAGACAACAGATATTCGTTTTAAATGAATATCTAGTTTTGAAAAATGGATACCCATTCTTAGGTCTTCAAAACATATATCCATTTTGAAAAATAAAACGAATATCTATTTCGAAGACCTAAAAACCCTCTTTAGTAAAATGGGCATAACTTTTGTGTTTATTATCAAAATTTTGATTTTTTTATAGATGTTGGAAAGGTGATTGAGAACTCTATGCAATGGACTAGGTAGTGTTTTTATATTCTGCACAAAAAAATAATTATAATCATTTGAACTTCATATTTCATTTTTGAAACATCAAATGCTCACTATTCGCATACAAAGTCCCTTTTTCATGATTTTTTGTAACACTCATTTCAAAATATTTGAAACATTAGAAAAAGTAATCAACAATGAAATATTTATATTTTTGTAGTAAGGAGATGAACAAATCTTCATAAAATATCATATCTCTCTTTCCCTTTCTCTACCTCTCTATATTTCATTGTCTCCTCTTAAGCTCTAGACCTATCCCTTTACTTGTCTCTCCCTCCCTCCCTCTTTAGACCTCTCCCTATCTTGATCTATTAAAATCTAGACTTAACTATCTACTTATCGATCACTCCCTCCCTTCTTTCATTATCCCTATTTAGACCTATCTTTCTCACTCTCTCTATCCTTGATCTCTAGACCTATCTCTCTACCTCTCTCCATCCTTCCTTCCCTCTCTCTGCCTCCCACCCTACCCTCTCTCTCTCTCTCTCTCTCTCTCTCTCTCTCTACCCCTCCCACCTTACCTCTCTCCCCTTCCCTTACCTCTCTCCCCTTCCCTAAAGGTACAGAGAAGTAGAGAAGGAGGAAGGGAGAGGTAGAGATAGAGAGGTAGGGTAGGAGGGATATAGGGAGAGGTAGATAGAGATAAGTTTGTGTATATGGGAGATAAAGAGAAGTAGAAACAAAGAGAGACAGAGGTAAGGTTGGAGGGATAAATGGACCACATTACCTCTCTCTATCTTTGTCTCTACTTCTCTTTATCTCCCATCTACATCTTCATCTTTGTCTACCTACCTCTCCCTATATCCATCCCACCCTACCTCTCTATCTCTACCTCTCCCTTCATCCTCTCTTTATCTCCCATCTCTATTTTTTATACCTACCTCTCACCCATCCCTCTCTCTCTATCTCTCTCTCTCTCTATCTATATATATATATATATATATATATATATATATATATATATCTTTTCACCCTCTATCCTATCTACCTCTCTCTCTACCTACTTCTCCCTCTATCCCTCCCACCCTACCTCTCTCATTACCTACCTCTCATTTCCTCTCTCCCTCTCTATCTCTTTTCACCCTCTCTCCTATCTACCTCTCTCTCACCTTCCCAGGCACCCTCTCTCTCTACCTACTTCCCCCTCTATCCCTCCCACCCTACCTCTCTCATTACCTACCTCTCCTTTCATCTCTCCTTCTCTATCTCTCCCTTTCCCTCTCGATATGCCTCTCTATCTCCTTCCCTCTCTATTAATCCCTACCTCCCCTCACCCTCTCTCCCTACATCTCACTCTACCCCTCCCACCTTACCTCTCTCTCCTTCCCTCTATACTTCCCTATATATCCCCTCACTCTCCCTCTCCATAACTACTCTCTCTGTCTTCACTTATCATTATCCCCCATCTCCATCCTCCTCTCTTTCTACCTACCTTTTCCTATATCACTCCCACCCTAGCTCTCTAGCTCTACCTCTCACTTCCTCCCTCCCTCTCTACTTCTCTCTATTTCTCCTCTCTAGCTCTCTCTACATACTTCTCACTCCATCCCTCCCTCTTTACCCATGTCTCTCCCTTTAGATATCTCTCTATACCTCTTTTCTCTCTCTCCTCTCTACCTTGTTAACCTTCCTTCTCTACTTCTCTTTACCTCCACTCACCCTCACTCACCCTCTCTCTATAGAAAGGTAGAGAGGAAGATAGAGGGAGAGGAAGAGAATATATAGATAGAAAAGAGGTAAAGGGAGAGATAAAAATATAGAGAGCTAGGGAGTTATTAATAGAGATGAAGATATAGAGAGATATAGAGGAATATGGAGATAGAAAGATATATATGGTAAGATAAAGTGATAGAGAGAGAGAGAGAGATAAAGAGGGGGAGATAGAGGAGGGAGGGGGAGTGGGAGATACATAGAGAGGGTGTAGATAAAGGATGGACGAAGAGAGGGAGATCGATGGAGATGGTGTAGATAGAGAGATATAGGTAGAGAAAAGGAGAGAGATGGGTAGAGAGGTAGAGAGAGAAGAAGAGGGGTAGAGATATATCAATATATAGTGGGAGAGGGAAAGAGGGAGAGATAATGATAGAGGGAGATATAGAGAGATAGAGAAAGATATGGAGAGAGATAAAGGGAAGGGGAGATAGAGGTAGAGAAATATATGGATACAAAGGGATAGAGAGAGAGAGAGTGAATAAGAGAAAGGTAGAGATAATGAGATATAGATAGATATAAAGAGAGAGATAGCGAGATATAGATAGAGAGGGAAAGAGTGTGAAAGAAAGGAAGTACTAGAGAGAAGTAATAGAGATATGGAGAGAGGGACATAGACAAAGAGATAGATATAGGGACTTGCATAAATAGGGTGTGTGTGTATATATGAGTGAGAGAGAGATATGGAGATAACTTCATGAAAAGGTAGATTACATAAATAGATAGATGGAGGGAGAGGGAGAGAGAGAGAGAGAGATACAAATAGAGGGAGATAGGGAGAGATATAGATATAAAGGAGAAGACATATGTAGGGATATATATAACCTGTGAAAGATGGAGGGGAAGAGAAAGTGAGAGAGCTAGGTAGGGAGGGAGAGAGAGAGAGGAGAGATATAGATAAAGGCTAAGTGAGGGAAAATTGGAGAGATAGGTACAGAGGGTAAATGAAGGAGAGGGGGAGAGAGGGAGAGAGAGATATATATGTGTAGACATGGAAAATGTACAATTCGATCTGACACACTGGATCCTGATTTACTAACACCATTTCATCCTGAATCATCTCTTTTGCTAGTCATTTAATCGAATAATCTGTATTTGATTAAATTCATCACTCTTCATCTCTTAATTAAATAAATCAACTTTATCTAATTAAGTCATCATCTCCTGTTAATTAAATAAATCAATTTTATTTAATTATTTATGTAATCCCTCTTTAATTAAATAATTCATCTTAATTAATTAAATCCCTAAAGTCTTCCTATTAAATTGAATAAATTAAACCTTATTTGATTTAATCCAACATTATCTCACTTAGTTAAATAAATCAAAAACATTTATTTAATTAAACCTTTCCTCTCAATTTGATTTAAATCAATTCATAAATTTAAGTCTAAATTGTCACATCTCCTAAATTCCTCATTAAATTAATTAATCTGTGATTAATTTAATCTTAATCTATGTCACATCCTCTAGAGATTGCAACTTGCACAATAAATCAATTACTTTGATTTATTTAATTGCCTATTTTCTCTCAACATGGCATAGAAGGGGAATATTCCCTCAAATTTGAATTCAAATTCAAATGGACTTGGTCCTTCCAACAAGGCATTTAAGACCTCTTACATGTCCTTTGCATTGAGCTAAGTGACATTAACTCCATTTCTTTCATCCCCCCTAAACATGTCATTTCATCAAATTCAAAATTCAAACTTGCACATTGATCAAAATGTGTTCATTCTCCTCCTCCAATCACATGTGGTCAAGTGGCCTCTTCTCATTGGTTGGTCTTTTATCCCACATTCATCCAAATCCCTCATTCTTCAAATGTGGGAATCTATAAATAAGACTCTTTCTCTCATTCTAACATCCACAATTTGAGTAAACTTATTATACTCAAATCCATCTTCAAGCATAACCATTTTCATCTTTCTACATCAAGTTTCTTAGCTAGGTTATGCAGGAATTCAACTAAAGTGGATCAATCATCATCAAAAAGCTTACAAAGGAGTTGGGAAAGGGTTGGTTTCGACATACCAATTGGCACCAACTCCCCCATGGGATCAAGAGTTTGCTTTGTTTAAATTAGGATTTCATTTATATTTCATGTTGTTCTTCATATTTTCCTATTTTGAGAATGGGGAATCCTTGTTTCTTGCTTGCATATGATCTAATATTGTGTTCGTATTGCCTTATTTGTGCAGGTATGAAATTGGGGTTCACAATATGTTCTCCTAGTTCAACTTGTAAAAAAGGTGTGCATAGTATCAAAGACAACAAGGAGGCTTTCTATGATGATTTATGAAAAAATTTACTCTCCTTAGTAAAAATAAATAATTTTTTCATTATTTATTACTTCTTTAATGTTTCAAGTCATTTAGGATGATTATTGCAAAAAAAACATGAAAAAAGACTTTGTATGCAAGAATTATGAGCACTTAAAATTTTAAAACTTAAGGAAGAACTTAAAATTATTATAATTAAATTTATTGTTTTCAAACTATTAGAATAATCTTATCCATTGCATAGTCCTTGAATCACCTTTCCAATGTCTGTAAAAAATCAAAATTTTGATTAAAACGCAAAAGTTATGCCCATTTTATTGAAGTGTGCTTTTTGTGCTTTTCAAAATAGATATCCATTTTGGTTTGGTATTACCAAACCAAATTCAAATTTTACCTGACCTATTCAAAAAGTCAACATTTTTTTTCGTGTTTCTGGTGAAGTAGAAAAGCGTTTTTTTTTCTCATTGCCACTTTTTGGACCCCCATGATCTTGCACATGCCCATTGGAGTACAAATTTAATTATCTGTTATTGAGATTATTATTTTTACATGATAATTCTAGAATATAATGATGATAGCATTTGGAACCAATCTAATTTTTACTTCCACCTACCATTTAGAAACTAATGACCAAAAAAAGGGGTCAATTAGGTGTTTGAAGATATTTTATGGATGTATGTGATAGATCACCTATCAAATGAGAATATTATCTTCACTTTTTTATTTTTCCTATAATAATTTATATCGCTTTTCAATTAAAATGATGCCTTTTAAGCATTCTATCAAAAAAATTAAAAACACTTGTTTGGGATAGTTTGGAAAATAGAATTTCTATCAAGTGCTTGAAGTATTTTAAGAATATGATGAACAATTTTAGATAATAAGTTAGCATTTAAAATATGGATTTGCAATAGGGGGTCAGATGCTCTTTTCTAGTTTTACTCTTGGGATGTTTTTCCCCCTATCATTTCTTTGTTTCATCATCTTCAAGATCTTTTCCAATGCTTCTTGGAAGCAGGATGGTCTCGAATTGAGGATTTGAAAGTGGTCCAGAGTTTGGGGCATGTTCAAGTTTAATGGAATGATTTGTCTAAGTGGCCAATTGGAGGTTCTACAACAGATTAGGAAGTGTTGTGAAGGATTTTAGATGGTGGACCCTATAGGTTTTTTATGGGGAGAGACACTTTGGCTTGGAGTCCTAAGCCTAGAGGGGTTTTTACAATGGCTTCTAGATACCAGCAGTTGAATTTCCAAAAATATGGGGGGTCAGAAGTGATGTGGTGGAAGGACGTTTGGAATAAATTTTCCTAGCCCGTGCAACTTTTTTTATGGCTTGTTTCTTGGAACTGTTGCCTCACATGGGATAACCTCCAGAAAAGGGGGTTTGAGGGACCATCTATTTGTTTCCTTTGTGGAAAGTGAGGAAATATCTTCCCATTTATTCTTCCAATGTTATTTTACTAGGGATATATGGCACTTATGGTGGGATGTTTGGAAGCAATCTTGTGTTCATGCTTCATATTTCGTGGAGTTGTGGAGGAGTTTGGGGAGGCCTTCGCCAAAGGCTCCCTTCCTCCAAGTGGCATGGAGCACTAATCATGTGTGCATGAAATTTGTGTTTAAAGCGAATGATTTAACTAATAAACCAAACAAACACTTAAGATTAGGCAATAGAAGGCTCAAACTAGCATAGAATCGAATTTTGAGCCTCCCATTGTGTAGATTTTCCCAATATATTTGATTTGGATGTGTGCTCATGAAATTTTGGCAACATAATAGTGCTCCAATGAAAATGTGTGGGAGAGATAAAATGATTTAGTGTTGGATATATAGGATCTTGGGATGAAATGGATGAATGACTAGGATTGCTTGAGGCAGATCAATGGTGGAAATGAGAGATGGTCTCTCAACTCATGAGATTCTGCCAAGTGGCACAATGAGATGAGTTGAGAGGGATAAAGGTACTATGATGGGACAAGGCCCATGTGACATGGTACCAAGCCCATGTGCTTGATGTGATGGGGGGTTGACCCACCTAATCAAGGATTAAGTGTGTACACATGCTTAGTGGGTAGATTACGTGGGGATTAGGCTAATGAAAATGATTAGAAGGCAAGTTGCAAAAGTTGGAGGATGGGACTATGAGAGGGTAAATTAAATAAATAAAAATTATTTATATAATTTATCGGATAGAAGGGGTAAGGTAGGATAGATGTAGATAAATAATTAAATTAAAAGTTATTTACCTTAGGCTAGGACTTAGGAAAATAGAGGAAATAGATTATGATGAAGGGATAAGGGATAATTGAATATTAGTTAAATAATAAGGTATTATTTAATTAATATAGAGGATATAAAATTGGTCAAATTTGGGGTAAATTGACCAAACAAAAGTGGTCAATTTTCAATGTCTATAGGTCCATTGTTTTTTCTTTGGCAAATCTAGTTGGAAAGAAATCATAGAATTTTTTAGGGGGAGATTTTGTTGGCCTAGAAAATTTGGTGAGAAATAATTGGAATGGTGAGAGCTAAGTGTGATGTGTCTATCCCTATTGATATTGTTGATGTTGATTTTATGAATAGGTTGGGCCTTTCTGGCAATGCTCCTGAGCCTCGCTTGGGGGGAGGAGTCATCATACCAAAAGGAAAACATAGAGAGATGTAAAATGGTCTCCTCCTCCCATAGGTGTACTAAAAATCAATACGGATGGTTCTTCCAAGGTAAATCTTGGGCATGATAGGATTGGTGGAGGTTGGAGAGACAATTTTGGTAATGTTTTCTTCCTTTTTTCCATTTGTGAAGGTTAATTTACTAATAATTTGATGGAAGGTCTAGCTATCCTTACAGCTTTGGAAAAGGCTTGTGCTCTCAAATGATGGAAGATTATTTGCGAATTGGATTCATATATCATAATTAAAATGTTGAATTCTCAAAAAGTGGATGGGGGTAATTGGTAGCTGGCTACGATGACTAAGCAAATTCTTCAGTTGAGTTCCTTTATGGATTCAGCCTCGTTTGTCTATATCCCTCGGGAATGGAACAGTGTGGCTGACTTTTTAGCTAAATGGGCTTCTGAGGATAAAGATGACTAGTGAGTGGATGTTAGGGATTATTTATCCCATGATTAGGCTCAATGTTTGGATAGGTTGCTTATTGAGGATATGGATGTTTGAGTTTTGTGGTGGTGTGGTTGGTAAATGGTGGTTTGGGTTCTTTTTGGGTTGGTTTGGTGGTCTCTTTATTTGGATTGTATGATGATTTCTTGAGTTAATAAATTTTTAACCCCTCTTTTTTCTCAAAAAATTTGCATTTAAAAGAGACCTCAAACAATCAAAAACTTTAAATATATTTGAAAAGAGCACCTCACGTTTTTTACTAGGAGATTAAGTTTTTACTAAAACTCAAACTATAAAAAACTCTCTATCAAACTTGGTAAATCAAAAAAATTATCTCATAGTTTATTGGGCCTTTGGAGATTATTGAAGTGGTAATTATAGACACTAAAATTATTCCCCTAACAATCAACATTAATTTATCCTAACACCATATGTTAATCATTAATTTCATCTTAATAAATAGTTGCTTTGCGAGGGATATACATGATGCTCATCATTAGGAACATACTTATTAGACCTCTATTTCATAAATTTGATGATGATGTTGACTAATGGAAAAAAGGGAAAGTTTCACTTATATGATATTGTTTAGAGATAAGGTGGATGTGTCTCAATATAGTAGGTTGAAAAAGTACTCAATTAACATCGTTCCTAGATATTTTAAATATATCTTGGAGTTAATGTGTGCATTGTTTGGTCACAAGTATTGCACCCATTTTATTGGAGATAGGGTTCTATAGTTACACGTTACTTTAGAGAAATAAGTTGTTCTAAACTATATATTGGAATATTATTTTTGTAACTTAATAATAATTTGTAAAGGATAAAAATAGAGGGTATTTTTATATGGAATCATATCTCATTGATGCAATCAACGCTTTCATAAAATTCTCACCTCCCCTATAAACTAAAGGCTAGGTACCAAGATTCTAGTGCATGTTATTTAAAAAAAAATTGATGATAATAGATATGAGAGTTAGATAGGAATGATAAGTAATTAAATTTACTGCATAGTGCAAGAGAATGTGCATAAGGAGCTCATAGTGAAAATGAATGCAATACTAAAAAAACTCTCAAATAAAGTACAAGTTACTTGCTTAATAGATTTACCTAATACACATGTACTCGTCATGGTTGAAGGTACTCTCATTGGTCCTCATATCCTACCAATCTATGTGCTCCCTAGGATTTCCAAATATGAAACATATTTTCAATTTTTTGATTCAATTGAATTTATTTTGTGTCAAAGAAAGAAATGAAGATCCCTACCACTCAATCTAGACTCATGGGATAAAATTATAACATTATGTAAATTTCAAATATTGGAGATATAATTAGATGTTTTAGTTTTGATAAATTGCCACAAATATGTTACAACCAATAGGGTGGAATTAGAAATGTAATTGTACAAAGAAAAATTAAGAACCTTTGATATAAACATGATGAAAAAACATATAGAGACAATTATAATATATGGGTTGTATGATAAGAATCCATGAGTAAAATTAGAGTTGATGGACTATTGATTATGGAGAAGGAATATGATGCTATTAATCCATTGACATGAACATTCATTTGGATGAATTGAATGATAAGTTTCCACTTAGATATAATAAAATGTATACCAAGGAGTGGTTGAAATATAAGGAAAAATCTACTTTATAATTTAACTAAAGAACACATTCAAATTAATAATAAGAAGATGATGAGTGTTGTGATAATTTCGTAGACAAAGGGGAAAATAAAGATACAAAGGTATATTCAAGGTCTACTTCACCTACAATGACTTTTGCAAGTATTACCTCATAATATACACTTGAAGTTTCTCATTATCAAATAATAAACATCTAGATGAAGGTTTGATGATTGATATGGAATATGGGTATTATAATGGGATGATGTAACTTTAGTTGCTAACCCTTTTTTGAAATGGTAATGTTTAAAATGTGTTTGTTACTATGCCAAATAATTTGAATGTAGTTAGTGTTATTAATTTGATTAATTAAGCTAATGAGATCATTTTCATTTCACAATTTTGAATCCCCTATTGCTAATATGAGAGGTGACACTATTTTTGTCCCTAAAAGTGACCAAGGTGAAGGTATTATGGTAAATGCTACGAATTTATTAATTGTGTTGTGAATGTATCCAATGATTCTTTAGTTCTAGTTTCTAAGATGCCTTATATTTTTATTTTAATCATTAATTAATTATATTTAGTGTCGAGTCTAATAAAATATAGTTTTATAAGTCCTATGTTTGTTCTTTTTCCTATCACATCATGTATTATTTTATTATAAGTTATCTTCATTTTATATAACTATGAATCAAAATATTACCAAAGGTACACAAAAAATTACACAATCATCATATATATAAACATACTATAAATATACAAAAGATTTACTTCATGATATTTTGAATCTTTTTTATCACTAAATGAATCCAAAAAAAGTGTATTATGAGAATGTTAATAATTTTTATTGAAAAGGGGATCTCAGGTCGAATGCTTAGATCGCTAACATGAATCCTTTTCAAAAAACATTAGGATGCAAATCGGCAAGGGATTAGATTGACAGTTTTCAACCTTGAAAGTGAGTCAATCAACCTCAAATCTGATCCTTTAATGCCTTGGAAAATTGTTTGATGGCATGTAATGATACAATTAGATAGCAATGAAAATGTAGTGCTTTGAGATGAATAAAAACAAATTCAAAACACACGAGAAAATTTGATGATCAGAAAAGCAAAAGGCCGACATAGAGGTACTTTATCTATGAAATTGAGCTTGATTTTACTAGACAAGGGCGCCTAGGGTGCCCTACTCCGGAGGCCTAAAAGTGAAATCTATTTTCACAATCTTTGGGTCCTTGATCAAAGGCTTCTTCCTTCTAGATTTTTTTGTTAAATCTTTTTCAATTGTTGAGATAATTGAGTTTTTGTACCTTGTCAAGTTGTAGGGTTTGAATACCACAATAAACAAATGGTCTTCAATATTCCTCTAATCTTCTTCAAATTTGTAACATGCACATTCAAAGATAGAGGAAGGGTCGTACCATATAGGGGCTTACCTCGATCAAACCCCGTGTTGGAATTTCTACCTCCACAATGGAAAAGTTGATGAAAGAGACCTTATCCTTTTGAGGGATAGAGGTTAAATGATAAATGAATGATGAATCAACAATCGGATGCAACTCACCACTCAAATCTAATTCCCTTGAAGGATTGAAGTCATGCACATCTCCTCAAGGTTTGATTGCAATTTGTATTGGATTGCTTTGAAGACCTACAAGTGTTGATACTCACAAAACATGAATCAACTTACACAAAAACATGATGAAGGATTAACATGAAGCTTGACTAAAATTAATGTTGCAATAATGCTCATAAATCTGCTCTTGACTAATTTTAGGATCTTCAATTCACCCAAAAATTCCTCTTATGATTGAAAATATTAGAATACAATGTATTTATATGTAATTCTTCTAATTTCAAGAAAAAAAAAATCATGATAGCTGACATTTAGGATTTGAAATTCAAATGATAAATTAC